>CM019066.1:232117797-232717797 GCA_009667805.1 Leptobrachium leishanense | reverse complement strand
CCTGGTATCAACGTAGACCTGACAATAGGAGCTGGGAGACGTGTCAAGAAAAAGGGGTGAGGTACCCACCTAATTAAGGAGTACCATTGCACTTTTCCACTGGCCTGAAGCTTGTAATTGGCTACAGCCTTGCACCTGACCACAGGTCAGGTGCAAGAAAGGTGCAAGACTATGCCAATCACGGCTCAGAGTCCTGATTGGGCAAATTTTGCCCAATCATGGGTTCACAGAGCTAAGTCCCGCAGCACACTATATAAGGCGTCCCTCGCAGCCCCAGCACGTGTTTTTTGAGAGCTTGTTCTGTTAGTGTGTGTTCTCACTGCCAGCAGCTATTGGGGGGTCTCACTTCTAGCAGATATCTGGGAATTGTTCTAATCTGTGTCTTGTCAGTGCCAGCAGCTATTGGGGGGGTCTCACTTCTAGCAGATATCTGGGAATTGTTGTAATCTGTGTCTTCTCAGTGCCAGCAGCTATTGGGGGGGGTCTCACTTCTATCAGATATCTGGGAATCGTAATCTGTGTCTTGTCACTGCCACCCATCAGGGGGTCTCACTGATTTATAGGAGGTTCCTGGGAATTGTAATTTGTGTCTTGTCACTGCCACCCATCAGAGGTTCTCACAGACTTATAGCAGATATCAGGGAATTGTAATCTGTGTCTTCTCACTGCCAGCTATCAGGGGGTCCCACATACTTCTAGCAGATTTCTGCGAATTTTAATCTGTGTTTTGTCACTGCCACCCAACAGGGGGTCTCACTGATTTATAGGAGGTTTCTGGGAATTGTACTCTGTCTTGTCACTGTTGCCAGCTATCAGGGGGTCCTATCAGGGGGTCTCACAGATTTGTAGCAGATTTCTGCGAATTTTAATCTGTGTCTTGTCACTGGCTGCCAGCTATCAGCATGTCTCACTGAGTTATACCAGAGTTCTGGAAATCTTTAATCTAGATAACACCGTTGAATCAGAGTTCTGTATATCTTTAATCTATATATCACTCACCATGTCAGAAAGACCAAAAAGGACAGGCAGACGCTCCCAGACATCTATCTGCGCTATCTGCGCCTCCGCAGATACCCATTCTTTGCATGTCTGGAGGAATCCTTCCAGGGTCCATATCTCTGTAGCAAGTGTGAGCATGTAGCTCTTCTGGAAGCTCATATTGGAGATTTGGAAGGGCAAATCATAATGCTGAGGCAGATTGACAATCTTGAGAGGAGCCTGCTTCTCACGGAGCAAAGTATAGTTGAGGAATCTAGTGGTGTGGGAGGAGTGGAGTTATCTGGGGAACAGGTTGGTAGCTGGGTGTCAGTGACACCTGGTAGCAGGGGGAGGGAAGAGGAAAAGGTTGGCTAGTCCTGATCTTGCGCACACAAGCAGATTTGCCCCTTTGAGCGAAGATGTTGGGTGTATCAGCTCAGGTTTAGCAGTACTGGAAGAGGATGCTCCCTCTAACAGGGGGATCGGCCCACCAGGTAAGGGAGGGATAAAGAGCGCAATTAAGCCTAGACAGGTTGTGATGGTAGGGGACTCTATTATTAAGCGAGGTAGACAGGGTAATCTGTCGCTCTGACCACCTTAACCGGACAATTTGCTGTCTGCCGGGTGCCCGTGTTAGGCATGTGGTTGACAGAGTTGAAGGATTATTGGGAGGGGCTGCAGATGACCCAGCTGTCATGGTCCATATTGGTACCAATGACAAAGTAAGAGGAAGATGGAAGGACCTGAAGAATGAGTTCAGGGAATTAGGAAGTAAACTGAAGAAGAGGTCCTCCAAGGTAGTATTTTCTGAAATACTACCTGTGCCACGCACTACAGTGGAAAGGCAGCGCGAGATCAGTGAGGTCAATGCGTGGCTTAAGTCTTGCAGGGAGGAGGGCTTTGGGTTTTTAGAGCACTGGGCTCATTTTGCATTGGGGAACAATCTGTATAGTTGTGATGGATTACACCTGAATGGAAGAGGGTCTACTCTGCTGGGGGGGCAAGATGCTTAAAAGTTTAGAGGAGACTTTAAACTAGTGGAAGGGGGGAGGGATACAGAAGCTTACAAAATGGAGACAGAACAGATAACGTATGTGTCACGGAATGGCCCAGCACCCTCAGCCAGGGGCGGTGCACAGTGACAGTGGTGGCTTTGGACACTTGGGTGTGGTGGCACGCACCTAGTTTTATAAGTACTTTTTATTAGATGTGATTATTGTGTGGTGTAAATAAAGTGTTCCCCGTTGGTTTATGGTGTAATGTATTTTCCCTTTGTCTGCCTTGCCCGCCGCCATTTTCTGATCGCCTCGTGGTTCAGATCAGAATATTCGGATCTTAAAATGGCCGAATCGGCAACTCCCCGATTCGTAATGGCCAATACGAATCGGGGCCCGGGTGCCTCCTGCCAGTGAGGGCCAATGGGACTTGTGTGGGCGGGCAGGGATTCCCATTGTATTCCTAATTGTGTAAAGTGATAAATGTATGTGATGTGAAAAATAAACTCAGATTTTCCAGTGCATCCAGCCTCGCCTGATGTCCTTTACTCTCCGCCGCATATACTGTCTGAGCATCCCGCGCGGTCTCAGGGTGCGGTGTCCAGACTTAAGATCAGAACGGACTTAAGATCAGAACGGACTTAAGAACAGAACGGACTTAAGATCAGAACGGACTTAAGATCAGAACGGACTTAAGATCAGAACGGACTTAAGATCAGAACGGACTTAAGATCCGAACCGAAGGCGCGGCCGCGTACCGCGCTTCGGTATACCAAGTGAGCGGTGATCAGATCCGAAGATTCAGCCGCTCCCGTAAGATCCGAAGATTCATCCGTTTAAAGATCCGAATATTCCTCCGCAATCAGATCCGAATATTCCTCTGCGGCAGACCCGATCCCCAGATTCGCACGGCCGCCCGCAGACGCACTCCACACCCACAAGGTCAGTGAACCAGCTGCTCGGGACGCTGAGTGCCGTATGGCTCAGTGGTCGGGCTGGTTCTAGGCAGGGGTCCCCTCCACCGCCCGCTAACCCTTCCCCAGGGTCACGCCAGGCCGCACGAGACGCCGAGTGCGCGTCACTCGGTAGTCGGGCCAGCGGTAAGCGAAGGGGTCACGCAGATTGAGCACACCCGCAGGCGGAACAACATCTCCATTCCGTCATACTGGTGGCAGCGGTGGGATCGCTCTCTGCAGACCCCTAGGAGACCTACGCCATGGTGGTGTACACCTATTATGACCGGGACACCCTGCGTGGGATGTTGGAGAACCGGGGAGGAACGCCGGGTAACAAAAAGAGGAAGACCCTGATCAAGGAACTGACCAGGATGGATCAGGACGGGGTGGCGACGCCCGTCCCCAGCCCTGTCCGCGCAGAGGTGGAGGAAGATGCTGGCCTCAGAGAGTTGCGGCGTCGGATTGCCCTGCTCGGTGATGCCCCAGCGGAGGGGGCCAGATATCAAGTGATTCGGGAGTTCTACCGGGAAGTTGAGCAGGAGAAGGAACGCCAGCACGAGCTGCGGTTGGCAGAGCTCCGCGGAGCAGAGCCTGAATATGTTGACCCCGAACCCTACCCTGTGGAACCCTGGGTCGAGGCTCACAGCTCGACTGGAGCTTCACCTGGGGAATCTGCAACCCCCAGTGACTACGCTTGCGGGACTCTCAGCTCGCCTGGAGCCTGTACTGAGGACGTCACTTATCCCCGCGACCCTCGGATGAAGTCTCACAGGCCGCCTGGAGCTGCATCTGAGGACGCCACATTCCCCGTTGAGGAGCGGTGCTCCTGTGCTGGCACCTTCGCCGACATGAAGGTCGTGTTGGCAAGAGAGCTGCAGGAGGGCCTGGAGCAGGACCAGAGGTCCACAGAGGAACTGTGGTACGAGGCCCTGGACCATGAGCGGGACTGCCATGGTGTGTACATTCCCTCCGACGCTGTCGTCCATCGGGTGCAGTACGATGTGCGAGCAGCGTTCCTGCAAGGTCGGGCCCCAGAGGAGTGGGAGGCCGAGCTCCGGAGGCTGGTGCAGCAGGAGATCGCACTGGACGCCGAGTACCGCGCGCTCCGGTGGCTGACCGCCTCTCCGACAGCGCGCCCTATTGAAGGCAGTTCCACTGCAGGGCCTCGCTACGGAGGTACGGGGCTGCTCTACGAGGGCATGGCCGCCGACCCCGAGTTTGGAGAGGAGACCGAGGAGCGGATGGAAGACATCCTGGAGCGACGGGAACTGGAGATCCCGTCAGACAGCAGGGACTCGGTGTTTGAGGAGCTGGAGTCCCTAGCCGAGCGAGAGTGGGAGCTCGAGGTGGCTTATCGGAGACTGTTGGACGGCGTTCCGCAGTCGAGCCTGAGCTCCCCGTGGTGGGACGGGTCGGCGGAGGAAGTCGACAGTCCCCAGGTTTGGGACCTATGGGAGGCCGAGGCGGACCCATGGGTGCCCGTGGGGGTTTCGACTGAGGAAGTTACCCCCTTCACCCCGCAAGAGGACAGGGTGGCCGAGGCCACGGGTCCAGCGGGGGAGGAGACGGATGGTCTCCCCGGGATGGGTTGTGCGCAACCATTGTTTGCCCCGGGGGGTGAAGAGACCATCCTTCCCCAAGGAGATCTCCCACCAGCAGAAGAGCTGGCTACGGGGCAGAGCGCCGCTGGTCTCTGCCCACTACTCGAAGTCTGCCAGGAGGAGCAGACGGATGGTTCCCCCGGGATGGGTTGTGCGCAACCATTGTTTGCCCCGGGGGGTGAAGAGACCATCCTTCCCCAAGGAGATCTCCAACCAGCAGAAGAGCTGGCTACGGGGCAGAGTGCCGCTGGTCTCTGCCCACTACTCAAGTCTGCCAGGAGGAGCAGACGGATGGTTCCCCCGGGATGGGTTGTGCGCAACCATTGTTTGCCCCGGGGGGTGAAGAGACCATCCTTCCCCAAGGAGATCTCCAACCAGCAGAAGAGCTGGCTACGGGGCAGAGTGCCGCTGGTCTCTGCCCACTACTCAAAGTCTGCCAGGAGGAGCAGACGGATGGTCCCCCCGGGATGGGTTGTGCGCAACCATTGTTTGCCCCGGGGGGTGAAGTAACCATCCTTCAGCAAGGAGATCCTCCCCCAGCTGTAGAGCTGGCCACGGGGCAGAGCGCTGCTGGCCTCTGCCCACCACCCACAGTCTGCCAGGTGGGGCAGACAGATGGTTCCCCCGGGCTGGGTTGTGCGCCACTGCTGATGGGCCTGGGGGGAAAGAAACCATCCTCCTGCAAGGAGATCCCCACCCAGCGGAAGAGCTGACACCAGGGCAGAGCGCCGCTGGCCTCTGCCCGTTTCTCCCAACTTGCCCCGAGGGGCAGAGTGAGGATGACCCCGTGCAACTGCGGTTGCATCCATTTGTCTCCCTTGTCGGCTACCAGGAAGAGCAGTCAGGTTTGGCCCCACTTGCTCCTTCGGTTGCCGTGTCCGTACCTGGCCATCCAGTGGAAGAGCTGGCAACGGGGCAGAGCGCCGCTGGCCTCTGCCCATTTCGGCAACCCTTGGGAGGGGGGCCTCACGCAGCCACGGTTTCTTCCCACGGTTGACCTGGGCACCCGGGGCGTGTGCATTTAGCACCCGGGTTCCCCGGGTGAGTGGTAGCCCTGGAGGGGACACAGGAGGCACGCCGGCCCCGACGTATGTCCTCTCGCCCAGCCGGGGAAACTCCAAGGACATGGGGTCCCGACCAAGCTGGCACGGCCGCAAGGCCAAATGGAGAGGCCTGGTGACTCGGCCTCCCCAGACTGACTATGGGCCTGGGAGCACCGACTTCCCCGGTATGACCCGGTGGGGTCAGACCAGGTGCGTCGAACTGGGGGAGGGGGAGGAGTGTCACGGAATGGCCCAGCACCCTCAGCCAGGGGCGGTGCACAGTGACAGTGGTGGCTTTGGACACTTGGGTGTGGTGGCACGCACCTAGTTTTATAAGTACTTTTTATTAGATGTGATTATTGTGTGGTGTAAATAAAGTGTTCCCCGTTGGTTTATGGTGTAATGTATTTTCCCTTTGTCTGCCTTGCCCGCCGCCATTTTCTGATCGCCTCGTGGTTCAGATCAGAATATTCGGATCTTAAAATGGCCGAATCGGCAACTCCCCGATTCGTAATGGCCAATACGAATCGGGGCCCGGGTGCCTCCTGCCAGTGAGGGCCAATGGGACTTGTGTGGGCGGGCAGGGATTCCCATTGTATTCCTAATTGTGTAAAGTGATAAATGTATGTGATGTGAAAAATAAACTCAGATTTTCCAGTGCATCCAGCCTCGCCTGATGTCCTTTACTCTCCGCCGCATATACTGTCTGAGCATCCCGCGCGGTCTCAGGGTGCGGTGTCCAGACTTAAGATCAGAACGGACTTAAGATCAGAACGGACTTAAGAACAGAACGGACTTAAGATCAGAACGGACTTAAGATCAGAACGGACTTAAGATCAGAACGGACTTAAGATCAGAACGGACTTAAGATCAGAACGGACTTAAGATCCGAACCGAAGGCGCGGCCGCGTACCGCGCTTCGGTATACCAAGTGAGCGGTGATCAGATCCGAAGATTCAGCCGCTCCCGTAAGATCCGAAGATTCATCCGTTTAAAGATCCGAATATTCCTCCGCAATCAGATCCGAATATTCCTCTGCGGCAGACCCGATCCCCAGATTCGCACGGCCGCCCGCAGACGCACTCCACACCCACAAGGTCAGTGAACCAGCTGCTCGGGACGCTGAGTGCCGTATGGCTCAGTGGTCGGGCTGGTTCTAGGCAGGGGTCCCCTCCACCGCCCGCTAACCCTTCCCCAGGGTCACGCCAGGCCGCACGAGACGCCGAGTGCGCGTCACTCGGTAGTCGGGCCAGCGGTAAGCGAAGGGGTCACGCAGATTGAGCACACCCGCAGGCGGAACAACATCTCCATTCCGTCATAGTATGGGTTCCAGCTCAGACTATGGGGGGTGGAACCGGGGGGATGGGTAATGTCAGAACAGTGGAGGCATGCGATGTAAAGTCACGTTCAGCATGTGTGGGTAGAGATAATATTAAATGTATGCTTGCTAATGCAAGGAGCCTCAATAAGAAGATGGGGGAACTAGAGGCAATAGCATACACTAAGCAATACGACATAATAGGTATAACAGAAATGTGGTGGGATGAAACGCATGACTGGGCTGTAAACTTACATGGTTATGCATTGTTTAGAAGGGATAGGAAACATAAGAAAGGGGGTGGAGTATGTTTGTATGTAAATCAGGATTTAAAGCCAAATATTACACACCTGGTAAGCGGTGAGGGAAATGTGGTATCCTTATGGGTAAATATTTCTTTGGGGAATAAACAGGGAAGTCAACTATTGGTTGGCATATGCTATAAACCACCTAATATAGATAATGAGGAAGAACAGTTGTTAGAGCAAATTAGGAAGGCTGGACATCGGGGTAGCACTTTAATTATTGGCGATTTTAATTATCCGGACATTAATTGGGATAGTGGGACTAGTAATTGTCATGGGTGTCCCATCAGATGCCAGGGAAGGCCCTTCATAGCGTTTATTTTTAAGCCCTTGAGGCAGGTTTGTGGTTTGTTGCATCTTGCAGAAACCAGCACACACTACTCTTAAACAGAGACAGACACAAGAGGTGATAGTGCAGGAGACAGACACAAGAGGGAGCCCTGCACTGGGTAAGATTTCTAAATCTAAATACAGGTTGCAGGGCTGAGGGTAGACACCATGAATAACAGGAGTTTGCATAAGACCGTAACACAAGGATGTCACATTCGCGCACCCTTTCTCAACTTGATTTGGATCCTTTTGGAAAGATTTCTTTGACAGCATAAAAGACTGTAATACCTATAATCCCCAGCCAGGGAGGTAATACAAAACTCTAGATACCACTCAGCCTCAAATGGTTTCGTGACCAAGAGACCGCTGAGTGAAAACACATTAACTATATTCAACTTGAGACAGTGATTCGAGACTAGTATAGTACAAGTGTGTTTATTCATAGGTTTCAGATCGGAACCAGTAACGATTGTGGTACGTGCAGGATTGATAACAGAGGTAATACTCATATACTTGATCTCAACCATTATAGAGTAAATACTCACTTTATACGGCAACCTGCAGGGCAGGCCTACAATCAGAGATAATGCTTCTGTACTGCAACTTGGTGTTAAACAGACAACTTGTAGGAATCTTATATTTAGCAACCTGCAGGGCAGTCCTGTAATCATAGATCATGCGATATGCTTTAGAAACAGACCAGACGTTTATGACGGAATGGGATGTTGTCCGCCTGCGGGTGTGCTCCTATCTGCTTCCCCCTAGTGCGCTTACCGCCGGCCCGACTACCGAGTGACACGGCACCCGGCGTCTCGAGCGGCCTGGAGTGACCCTGGGAAAGGGTTGGCGGGCGTTGGAAGGGACCCCTGGGTGAGACCAGCCCGACCACTGAGCGACACGGCACTCAGCGTCCCGAGCAGCTGGTCTACTGACCTTGGTTGGCGGATGTGTCGTCTGCGGAACGGCCGGTCGGATCGGAATCCCCCTCGGGAGCTGGTCGGATCTTATAGTTGGGACGTCCGCGCGTCTTTTCGGATCTACCGGCGATCGGATGGCGCCCGCTATACCGATGCGCGGGAAATGCGCGGCAGATGCGCCGCGGCCGTCGAATCGGATCTCACAGCGGTCGATGCCCGCACGCTGCACCTCTGTCCTGATGCGAGATGCAGGCACAGGGTGGTCGATTCGGATCTGGCTACCGTGCTCTGTAGACCGCGCTGGATCACAGGAATACGTTCACCAAATAAAGAACACCAGGCGTGGCTGAATGAACTAGATGAACTGACTTTATGGGTTTACAACAGAGTCAGGTATACAACTTCACATACACAGATTGCCAACTCCCCCACCCACACAACCAGCACTGATTGGCTCCTCTCCCAGCCCCCCCTGTTCCCTCCCAGGTCCCTTCCAGCCTTCCCATTGTCCAGGGATTAGGCAAATGAGGTCTGGGAGCAGCCTCCAAGCAGCTGGCTTGATGTATCCTCCATCTTGGGGCCAGGAGATCCTTTGTCTGGTGTAACCATGCTGGAATGGGCAAAATGGCGACGGGGAAAAACACATACAAACGTTTTCTTACACCTAATACAGTTACAATCACACAAGGTACATCTTAATACAGCACATCAGTAAAACCACATCTAATAAAACATACTTAGGTGCGGTGGCACGCACCCGGTTTACTAAGTGTCCATGGCCCCCACTGTCACTGTGCACCGCCCCTGGCTGAGGGTGCTGGGCCATTCCGTGACAACGTTATACAAGCAATTAGAACTGAGAGATCTAGTAACATGAAGGACAGACCCACATACTGAGGCGATATATAGTAATGCAGAGCGAGGCTCAGTACTCGTTATGCAGATCGAGCGGTTGATGAAATGAGCAACCTGCAGGGCAGATCCCCCAAGTGAAACCATGCAGTATAACATATGCATGAAACGCAAACATACACACAGGGGTAAAGAGTGAGAATCGTCAGTGGGTATACCGGGTTAAACACAGGAGAGATTCTCAAACAGGCAAAGTACATAGACAGAAGATAGGTCCAATAATACAAGCCAGGTCATACACGAAAAATCCAGAGATATAACTACAGGGGGCAGACGTGAGAATAATCCAGGAACCAGAGCTAGAGCGTCATACACAGAAATATCAGACACAAAACAGCAATACAGGGAGCAGGTAATCAATAGGTATAGACCTATCCTGACCCAAGGAGCAAGTGTACTGCTGGCCCTATATATCGGGATGAGCAGGTCATGTGACCGCAGTCTATCAACCCAATAGAGATGGTCTGCAGAGCCTGAGCCTGAAATTTATCAAACAGACGAATCCCTGCTCCCACCAACAGGGGGCAGGGCCGAAATGTGACAGTAATTCAGCAAAGGGAATCCAGTTTCTGAACCTGTTAAATGATACCTTCATGACACAACTGGTAGAAACACCAACTAGAGAGGATAACTGTCTCGATCTGGTTATAACAAATAATGCGGATCTTTTCTCAAATATTCATGTAGGGGAGCAGTTGGGAAACAGTGACCATAATATGGTGTCTTTTGAAATAAACAAAAAAAAACACACTCATAGGGGGCATGCTAAAACATATAATTTTAAAAAGGCCAACTTCATTAAAGTAAAGGGAGCTCTCAATGGCATTGACTGGCAGAAACTCTTTCATGGGAAAAAAATGAGGATAAGTGGAATATCTTTAAACTAACACTGGAAAGTACACGTCACAATATATTCCACTGGTTAATAAATATAAAAGAAACAGGCTGAAACCAATGTGGCTTAGTAGGAAGGTAACCAAGTAAATGAAAAATAAGGCTTTTAAAGCTTTTAAATCTGGTAAATCTGAGGCATTCTATAAAGCATATAGGGCAGCCAATAAAGCATGTAAAAAAGCGATAAAAAAGCGATTAGATGGAACTGAACTAGAAAATGAAAAAGAAATAGTCAAAGAGAGCAAGACATAGAAACATAGAAAATGTCGGCAGATAAGAACCTTTCGGCCCATCTAGTCTGCCCAATTACATGGATACTTTATGACGGAATGGAGATGTTGTTCCGCCTGCGGGTGTGCTCAATCTGCGTGACCCCGTCGCTTACCGCTGGCCCGACTACCGAGTGACGCGCACTCGGCGTCTCGTGCGGCCTGGCGTGACCCCGGGAAGGGGTTAGCGGGCGGTGGAGGGGACCCCTGCCTAGAACCAGTCCGACCACTGAGCCATACAGCACTCAGCGTCCCGGGCAACTGGTTCACTGACCTTGCGGGTGCGGGACGTCCGTGGAGATCGGTTCTGCCGCGGAGGAATCTTCGTATCGGTTGTGGGAAACGTTTCGGATCTCGCGGGAAACGTTTCCGATCTCGGTGCGGGTAACAGTCGGATCTCAAGCGGATGACTTTTCGGATCGGATCGGGAATGAAGGAATCTTCGGATCTGCCGGGTTGGGCGAGGGATTCGGATCTTACCGCAATCCCTCGCAATACCGGAGCGCGGTACACGGCCGCGCCCTTCGGTTCGGATCTCTGCCAAGCAATCTGGGAACCGAATCTTCATACGCAGCGCCTCTGCCCTGATACACGATGCAGGGACAGAGCGCTCGATTCGGATCGTATCGGGTGGTCACCGTATCCTGAGATCGCGGGGGACACTCAGATGCGAAATACGGCGGAGACAAAGACACATCAGTCAAAGCTGGATGCACTGCAAAATCTGCCTTTATTTTTCACAACACACGCATTTATCACTTTACACACTTATGAATACAATGGGGATCCCTGCCCGCCCACACAAGTCCCATTGGCCCTCGCTGGCAGGAGGCACCCTGGCCCCGATTCGTATTGGCCGTTACGAATCGGGGAGTTGCCGATTCGGCCATTTTACGATCCGAGTATTCTGATCTGAACCACGAGGTGATCAGAAAATGGCGGCGGGCGTGGCAGACAAAGGGAATTACATTTCACAATACCAACAGGGGACACTTTACTACACCACACAATAATCACATCTAAATAAAAGTACTTGCAAAACTAGGTGCGTGCCACCGCACCTAAGTGTCCATAGCCACCACTGTCACTGTGCACCGCCCCTGGCTGAGGGTGCTGGGCCATCCCGTGACACTCCTCCCCCTCCCCCAGTTCGACGCACCTGGTCTGACCCCACCGGGTCATACCGGGGAAGTCGGTGCTCCCAGGCCCATAGTCAGTCTGGGGAGGCCGAGTCACCAGGCCTCTCCATTTGGCCTTCCGGTCGTGCCAGCTTGGTCGGGACCCCATGTCCTTAGAGTTTCCCCGGCTGGGCGAGAGGACATACATCTGAGCCGGCGTGCCTCCTGTGTCCCCTCCAGGGTTACTGCTCACCCGGGGAACCCGGGTGCTAAATGCACACGCCCCGGGTGCCCAGGTCAGCCGTGGGAAAGCACCGTGGCTGCGTGAGGCCCCCGAGCCCAAGGGTTGCCAAAATGGGCAGAGGCCAGCGGCGCTCTGCCCCGTTGCCAGCTCTTCCACTGGATGGCCAGGTACGGACACGGCAACCGAAGGAGCAAATAGAGCCAAACCTGGCTGCTCTTCCTGGTAGCCGACAAGGGAGACAAATGGATGCAACCGCAGTTGCACGGGGTCATCCTCGCTCTGCCCCTCGGGGCAAGTTGGGAGAAACGGGCAGAGGCCAGCGGCGCTCTGCCCTGGTGTCAGCTCTTCCGCTGGGTGGGGATCTCCTTGCAGGAGGATGGTTTCTTTCCCCCCCAGGCCCATCAGCAGTTGCGCACAACCCAGCCCGGGGGGACCATCAGTCTGCTCCACCTGGCAGACCGTGGGTAGTGGGCAGAGGCCAGTGGCGCTCTGCCCCGTGGCCAGCTCTTCAGCTGGGTGAGGACCTCCTTGCGGGAGGATGGTCTCTTCACCCCCCGGGGCAATCACTGGTTGCGCACAACCCATCCCGGGGGAACCATCCGTCTGCTCCTCCTGGCAGACTTTGAGTAGTGGGCAGAGGCCAGCGGCACTCTGCCCCGTAGCCAGCTCTTCTGCTGGTTGGAGATCTCCTTGGGGAAGGATGGTCACTTCACCCCCCGGGGCAAACAATGGTTGCGCACAACCCATCCCGGGGGAACCATCCGTCTGCTTCTCCTGACGGACTGTAAGCAGTGGGCAGAGGCCAGCGGCACTCTGCCCCGTAGCCAGCTCTTCTGCTGGTTGGAGATCTCCTTGGGGAAGGATGGTCACTTCACCCCCCGGGGCAAACAATGGTTGCGCACCACCCATCCCGGGGAGACCATCCGTCTCCTCCCCCGCTGGACCCGTGGCCTCGGCCACCCTGTCCTCTTGCGGGGTGAAGGGGGTAACTTCCTCAGTCGAAACCCCCACGGGCACCCATGGGTCCGCCTCGGCCTCCCATAGGTCCCAAACCTGGGGACTGTCGACTTCCTCCGCCGACCCGTCCCACCACGGGGAGCTCAGGCTCGACTGCGGAACGCCGTCCAACAGTCTTCGATAAGCCACCTCAAGCTCCCACTCTCGCTCGGCTAGGGACTCCAGCTCCTCAAACACCGAGTCCCTGCTGTCTGACGGGATCTCCAGTTCCCGTCGCTCCAGGATGTCTTCCATCCGTTCCTCTGTCTCTTCTCCAAACTCGGGGTCGGCGGCCATGCCCTCGTAGAGCAGCCCCGTGCCTCCGTAGCGAGGCCCTGCAATGGAACTGCCTCCCATCGGGCGCGCTGTCGGAGAGGCGGTTAGCCACCGGAGCGCGCGGTACGCGGCGTCCAGTGCGATCTCCTCCTGCACCAGACTCCGGAGCTCGGCCTCCCACTCCTCTGGGGCCCGACCTTGCAGGAACGCTGCTCGCACATCGTACTGCACCCGATGGACGACAGCGTCGGAGGGAATGTACGCACCATGGCAGTCCCGCTCATGGTCCAGGGCCTCGTACCACAGTTCCTCTGTGGACCTCCGGTCCTGCTCCCGGCCCTCCTGCAGCTCTCTTGCCAACACGACCTTCATGTCGGCGAAGGTGCCAGCGCAGGAGCACCGCTCCTCAATGGGGAATGTGGCGTCCTCAGATGCAGCTCCAGGCGGGCTGTGAGTCTCCATCTGAGGGTCGCTGGGATGAGTGACGTCCTCAGTACAGGCTCCAGGCGAGCTGAGAGTCCCGCAAGCGTAGTCACTGGGGGTTGCAGATTCCCCAGGTGAAGCTCCAGTCGAGCTGTGAGCCTCGACCCAGGGTTCCACAGGATAGGGTTCGGGGTTCCAATCTTCTGGCTCTGCTCCGCGGAGCTCTGCCAACCGCAGCTCGTGCTGGCGGTCCTTTTCCTGTTCAACCTCACGGTAGAACTCCCGGATCACCCGGCATCTGTCCGCCGTCGCTGGGGCATCCCCGAGCAGGGCAATCCGACGCCGCACCTCTCGGAGACCAGCATCTTCCTCCACCTCCGTGTGGACAGGGCTGGGGACGGGCGTCGTCGCCCCGTCCTGATCCATCCTAGTCAGCTCCTTGATCAGGGTCTTTCTTTTCTTGTTACCCGGCGTTCCTCCCCGGTTCTCCAACATCCCATGCAGGGTGTCCCGGTCATAGTAGGTGTACACCACCATGGCGTAGGTCTCCTAGGGGCCTGCAGAGAGCGATCCCACCGCTGCCACCAGTATGACGGAATGGAGATGTTGTTCCGCCTGCGGGTGTGCTCAATCTGCGTGACCCTGTCGCTTACCGCTGGCCCGACTACCGAGTGACGCGCACTCGGCGTCTCGTGCGGCCTGGCGTGACCCCGGGAAGGGGTTAGCGGGCGGTGGAGGGGACCCCTGCCTAGAACCAGTCCGACCACTGAGCCATACAGCACTCAGCGTCCCGGGCAACTGGTTCACTGACCTTGCGGGTGCGGGACGTCCGTGGAGATCGGTTCTGCCGCGGAGGAATCTTCGTATCGGTTGTGGGAAACGTTTCGGATCTCGCGGGAAACGTTTCCGATCTCGGTGCGGGTAACAGTCGGATCTCAAGCGGATGACTTTTCGGATCGGATCGGGAATGAAGGAATCTTCGGATCTGCCGGGTTGGGCGAGGGATTCGGATCTTACCGCAATCCCTCGCAATACCGGAGCGCGGTACACGGCCGCGCCCTTCGGTTCGGATCTCTGCCAAGCAATCTGGGAACCGAATCTTCATACGCAGCGCCTCTGCCCTGATACACGATGCAGGGACAGAGCGCTCGATTCGGATCGTATCGGGTGGTCACCGTATCCTGAGATCGCGGGGGACACTCAGATGCGAAATACGGCGGAGACAAAGACACATCAGTCAAAGCTGGATGCACTGCAAAATCTGCCTTTATTTTTCACAACACACGCATTTATCACTTTACACACTTATGAATACAATGGGGATCCCTGCCCGCCCACACAAGTCCCATTGGCCCTCGCTGGCAGGAGGCACCCTGGCCCCGATTCGTATTGGCCGTTACGAATCGGGGAGTTGCCGATTCGGCCATTTTACGATCCGAGTATTCTGATCTGAACCACGAGGTGATCAGAAAATGGCGGCGGGCGTGGCAGACAAAGGGAATTACATTTCACAATACCAACAGGGGACACTTTACTACACCACACAATAATCACATCTAAATAAAAGTACTTGCAAAACTAGGTGCGTGCCACCGCACCTAAGTGTCCATAGCCACCACTGTCACTGTGCACCGCCCCTGGCTGAGGGTGCTGGGCCATCCCGTGACATACTTTACCTGGATTTATCTTTTATTTAGGATAGCCTTATGCCTATCCCATGCCTGCTTAAATTCAATCACTGTTTTGGCCTCTACCACTTCTACTGGAAGGCTGTTCCATGTATCCACCACCCTCTCAGTAAAATAATGCTTCCTGATGTTACTTTTAAACCTTTGCCCCTCTAATCTAAGACTATGTACTCTTGTTTTGCTACTTTGTTTCCTTTTAAATATACTCCTTTCCTCAACATCGTGGATTCCCTTTACGTATTTAAATGTTTCTAACTTTCTATCATATCTCCTCTGTCTCGTCTTGTTAAGATCATTAAGCCTTTCCTGGTAACTTTTCTCCTTCAAGCCATACACCATTTTAGTAGCCCTTCTCTGAACTCTCTCTAAGGTGTCTATATCCTTCTGGAGATACGGTTTCCAGTACTGCACACAGTACTTCAAGTGAGGTCTCACCAGTGCTCTGTACAGTGGCATGAGCACTTCCCTTTTCCTACTGCTAATACCTCTCCCTACACAACCAAGCATTCTGATAGCATTTCCTGCTGCTCTATTACATCGACTACTTACCCTTAGATCCTCTGCAATAATAACCCCTAAATCCCTTTCCTCAGCTGTTGAGGTTAGGACTGTATCAAATATTCTATGTACAGCCCTTGGGTTTTTACGCCCCAGGTGCATTAATTTGCACTTATCCACATTAAAACTCAATTGCCACAGCTCCGACCATTTTTTTTAGTTTACCTAAATCATTTGCCATTTGGCTGATCGCTCCAGGAACGTCATCCCTGTTGAAAATCTTTGTGTCATCAGCAAAAAGACATACTTTACCATTAATACCTTCTGCAATATCACTAATAAAAATATTGAAGAGAATGGGTCCAAGTACTGACCCCTGAGGTACCCCAGTGGTAACAAGACCTTGCGCCGAATAAACTCCATTTACCACAACACTCTGTTGCCTGTCACTCAGCCACTGCCTAATCCATTTAACAATTTTGGAATCCAAGCTCAAAGATTGAAATTTATTGATAAGCCTTCTATGCGGAACAGTATCAAAAGCCTTACTGAAATCTAAATAAGCAATGTCTACTGCACCACCTTTGTCTATTATTTTGTTACCCAATCAAAAAAATCAATAAGATTAGTTTGACATGATCTCCCTGAGGTAAACCCATGTTGTTTCTGATCCTGTAATCTATGTGTTTTTAGATGTTCAACAATCCTTTCCTTTAACATGGTTTCCATTAATTTCCCCACTACTGACGTAAGACTAACTGGCCTATAGTTCCCTGATTCCTCCCTACTACCATTCTTGTAAATGGGCACAACATTTGCTAATTTCCAGTCTTCTGGGACGACTCCCGTTAACAAGGATTGGTTAAATATATCTGTTAACGATTTTGCTATTACACCACTGAGCTCTTTTAATAACTTAGGGTGGATCCCATCAGGCCCCATTGACTTATTTGTCTTTACTTTAGACAGCTGCTGTATAACCTCCTCCTCTGTAAACTCATATGTAAATGTCTGTTTAGTGTTTCCTCCTAAGTGAGGTCCCTTTCCTTCCTTTTGTCCTGCAAAGACTGAACAAAAATATTCATTGCGGCAGTCAGCAAGACTTTTATCCTCTTCTACATACCTTCCTTCCTTTGTTTTTAATCTAACTAATCCTTGTTTTACTTTTCTTTTCTCGTTTATGTATCTAAAAAATGTTTTGTCCCCCTTTTTTACTGACTGAGCTATTTTCTCTTCTGCGTGTGCTTTGGAAGCTCTTATAAATTGCTTTGCCTCTTTCTGCCTAATCTTATAGGTTTGCCTATCTACTTCACACTGAGTTTTTTTATAATTATTGAATGCTATCTTTTTGTTCTTCACTATTTTGGCCACTTCTGTAGAGTACCACAGTGGTTTCTTCCCATTTTTGTTTTTGCTAACAAGCCGAATGCAATTGCCTGTGGCCTTCAATAATGCCTCCTTTAAATAATCCCATTTCTCCTGGACTCCCTTTAAACTCCTCCAGTCTGATAATGGCTCATTCACACAAAATCTCATTTTTGAAAAATCTGTTTTTTTTAAAGTCTAAAACTTTTGTTTTTGTGTGGTGCGGCTCCATCCCTGTTTTTATATTAAACCACACTGACTGGTGATCACTAGATCCCAAATTTTCACCTACAACAACGTCTGACACCGAACCTCCATTTGTGAGTATTAAATCCAATATGGCCTCTTTACGGGTCGGCTCCTCAACTACTTGTGTTAGAGATAATCCCAGTAGGGAGTTTAGAATATTTGTACTCCTGATGCACCCAGCTATTTTGGTTTTCCAGTTCACATCAGGAAGATTAAAGTCCCCCATGATAATAACTTCCCCCCTTCATTGTCATTTTGGCTATTTCCTCAAACAGCAGATTATCTAGCTCTTCTACTTGTCCAGGGGGTCTATAGATCACACCTACACGATGTTGTATGATTACCAAATGTTAGCGTAACCCAAACTGACTCTATGTTCACCTCGCTCACTTTTATTTGGTTCGTTTTTATGTTGTTTTTCACATACAGGGCCACTCCTCCTCCTTTCCTACCTTCTGTCTTTTCTATATAAAGAGTACCCTGGTATTGTTATGTCCCAGTTATTTTTCTCACTGAACCATGTCTCAGTAACCGCCACTAAATCTACTTTTTCAGCTGCCATCATTGCCTCCAGTTCATTGATTTTATTGACTAAATTGCTAGCATTTATAGACACGACTCTGAGCTTGTCATTTTTTACCCCGCATGTTGCTTGCACCCTCAGATTTAGTTTTGGGGGACAATCGGGCAGATTGTTTTTTACCCTTTTGTCCCCCCTCCTAGTTTAAATATTCCTTTATGAAACCTTTGAACTTCTCACTGAGAACATATGTTGCCCTATGAGTAAGATGCAAACCATCTTTTTTATACAGTTCCTGTCTGCTCCAATTAGAGCTATCATGGGACACAAAGCCAAATCCTTGCTCCCGACACCATTCCCGAAGCCACAAATTAAATTCCCTAGTGCGCATCTGCCTATCCTGAATGTTATGCACAGGCAGAACTTCAGAGAATGACACAGTGGACGCAATCTGCTGTATTTCACCTCCAAGAACACAAAAATCTTCCTTAATCTCAGAAACCTCATTGCTAGCCAAGTCATTTATCCCTAGATGGACTAGAATGTACACTTCCCCTTCCTGCTTTGCTTGTTTGACAATATTGAGAATACGTCTCCTGTCTCTATGAGCAGTAGCCCCAGGAAGACATCTCACTAAACCACTACTCTCCAGCTCAACACCTCTTATGATAGAATCACCCAGCAACAATTGGCTTCTATCAAGTCGCACCTTTTCCTTTTTGTCCTTGGTTGCAGTCTTGCATACCCTAGTCATAGGGGATGGTGGTTCCTCAACATTGGTGTCTGAGCCTACTTCCGTTTTACCACTACACTCTGAAATTGCCTCAAAAGAATTAAGAAGAGCCACAGACTGTGTGACATGCCTTCTATCCACAACTCTAAGTCTATCAGATCCTACAGTAGTCCATCTGCCACTCCTAGGCAGTGGCTTTGTAACAACCCTAAAAGATTCTTTAGGTACATAAATTCTAAAAAGCCCAAGAGTGAAAATGTAGGTTCACTAAAATCTGAGTCAGGGGTATTGTTAACTGAAGATCAAGATAAGGCAGAAATTTTGAATCATTATCTTTCTTCAGTATTTATCAAAGAGAAACCTATAACAGGAGACATGCAATTCATTGATAAAAATAAAAACTTACTAATAAAAAGTGACTGGTTGACTCAGGACTTACTACTGTATTACAAAACCAATTGATGTCATTTTAGTTGCATATGGTTCTTTAAAAAGTCCTTGTAGGATTTCATTCTGAATACAATTACAAATGTACACTAAATCCCCTAAAACCCTTTACAGCATTGGGGGTTGAACAATTTTGAACACAACTGTACACCTCAAAAGAAAGAATGCATAGCACATAGTACAGTATTGAATGAACTTTGTATTATTACAAATCAAAGCAACAAATGGGCACTCACGCTTTGGGAGAGCTTCCAGCTCTCATATGCTGGCTTCCCCAGTTGTTTCTGGGCCAACTTGACTGCCCAGAAACAACTTGGGAAGCCAACATATGAGAGCTGGAAGCTCTCCCAAAGCGTGAGTGCCCATTTGTTGCTTTAATTTGTAATAATACAAAGTTCATTCAATACTGTACTTTCTTTTGAGGTGTATTTAAGACGCAACACGCAATTTCCCCTTGAAGGGTTTGGAAAATCCAGGAAAAGAATTATACTCTCCTTTTCTTCGTAAGCTCATTATTTTTCCAGTAGCTGTCCCATGTGTGTGTATCATTTTGCTTTTCTGAGATATTGGGAAAAATATCTTTTTGGGCCTCAATAGCCATCTCCATTCACGTTGTAAGGGCACTACCACCTGTGTTTCTTCTGCCAAACAATGTGAATGTGAATAAAGCCCCAGGGCCAGATGTAATTCACCCGCGATTACTGAGGGAGCTATGTGTTGAAATATGTAAACCTCTGTTCTTAATCTTTCAAGATTCTTTTCTTTCAGGAAACGTACCAGAGGATTGGAGGAAAGTGTGGTCCCTATATTTAAGAAAGGTTTAAAAATTGTGCCTGGGAATTATAGACCTGTGAGCTTAACATCTGTGGCTGGGAAAGTATTTGAGGGATTACTAAGGGATAATATTCAGGAATTTATTGGGAGGTATAATGTAATTGGCAAAAATCAGCATTTTTTTTATTGTAACAAGTGTTTATTAAAAATTTTCATGAGTAAAGACTTTACAGCTGAGCATGCAAAGCATTTCAGAAACGGTTCTACGAACAAGTCATTACATCAAAGACATGGGTGTGAAACATAATCAAGCAATTCTTACATTTTCAACAATTTCAAGGGGAGAACCTAAATAAGAGAAAAAAAAGGGGGAGTGGGGAAGGAGTGATGATGGGGTGGAGTGGTGAACCATTAAGGGAGTAATGTGAGTCATTAGGTGCTAAGATTCAATGTGATGGTCTAGTGGGAAGCTGAACACAAAAAAAGTGGGAGAACCAGAGTGAACCAGGGAACTGTATTTGTGTGACAGTTTCAAATCAATACCAGATAATCTCATGTAGGTGAAGGGTTTCGCAAGAGGGGGCAGGCAGCTGGCCAGTAGAACCAACGGCGTAGGTGTTTATCAGAAGTGCCAGATGCTCTATGGAGGAGATCTTCGATGTTATGGAGGAGATATTCGATGTTACGGAGATTGTGAATCTCCTGTACCCATTCTTTAATAGTGGGGACCATGTGTGATTTCCAATGCCGGGGATAACGGCCTTAGCTGCATTCAGGAGTCTGATGTCCAGCGAGTTTTTGTAATCCACAGCTGACAGTATGGTGTGGTGCAGGAGCATCGGGGCAGGGGAGAAGTCGGGGGGCATTGTAGAGATCTTGCCAATGGTATCATGTACCGTATGACAAAATGTTTGGAGACGTGGGTAAGACCACCACATATGAAGTAAATCGGCATGTGGGGCTTGACACTTCCAGCATGAACCATCAGTACGAGTGTCATATGTGGCAATCAGTGCAGGGGGTTTGTACCATCTCGACAAGAGCTTAAAAGCCATTTCCTGTGTCCTGCTAGCTATTGAGCATGTAGTGGTGAGTGTGGTGATCTTCTCCCATTCCTCATCTGTAAAGGATTGCTGGAGATCAGCTTCCCATCTGGCCCTGTATAGAGGCGTGGGGCATGTCAGTCCTTGGAGCAGGCCTTTGAGAAGGGAGATACAATGGGACAGTGTGCGAGGGCATTGTACCAACATTTCGAATTGCGTGAGGGGTCGAGTGAAGTCAGCTGGTTGAGCTAAGGTGTGTAAATATGTGGTCAGGCGTGAAGGTGAAATCGTGTGAGGAAGGAGTGCGGGTGAGGTAGCGGGATATCGGTTGGAGATTTAAACGTGTCACCATCAATATATAAAGAGGCTCGCACCGGTTGTGTGGGCAGGATGCGTCGGGAGAATGCAGGCAGGCGATCGGTAAAGAGGAGGGGAGAGGGCCAGGGAACAATCATTGTGGAGCGTTGTAGGGTCTTCCATATTTTTAGAGTGACTGAGATCGTGGGGTGAGGGGGGGCAGTGGTACCCAACAGCCACGGAAAAGAGGCAAGATCGCCATCAGCCAGGGTCACCTCCAGGGGTATCCAGAGCTTCTGAGCGGGATTAGTAGTCCATTCTAAAATGCGGAGTAGGTGAGCGGCTTGGTAGTATTTCCGAGCATTGGGCAGGGCCAGGTCCCCAGCAGATTTGGGAGCAGTTAGGAGGTGAAAATGAAGTCTGGGTTTGCGGCCGTTCCATACATAGGATGTGAAGGTCGATTGGAGGGAGCTTAAAAATAAATTGGGGATGGCAATTGGCAAAGTCTGGAAGAGGTACAGTATGCGGCGGAGGACATTCATTTTCAGGACGTTGATGCGGCCAAACCAGGTGAGATGAGGAAAGGCCCAAGTTGTGAGGTCTGAGGAGATGGATTGGAGTAGAGGGAGAAAGGTCAGCGAGTACAGAGCTAAGTATTTAATCGCAAAAGGACACCAGCGCGGAACGGGAATGCGGACTGTAGCTGCGTTCAGGGTGGCGATGGGACACCCACCCCCAGGATCTCAGATTTTGCCATACTGATTTTATAGTTACTGTACGAGCTGTATTCCCGCAGGAGCGCCATGAGAGATGGGAGAGTGATTAACGGTTGGCGAATGAAAAATAATAGGTCGTCTGTATACGCAGCAACCTTATGATGCTGCGTTCCTACTGTTACGCCATGGATCGAGGGATCGCTCCTGACCTCCTGTAATAGGGGTTCCAAGGAGAGTGCAAATAGCAGCGGGGGGGGGCGTGTCTGACTGAGCAAGGGAGCAGACATGTTTTGGAGGAGCTCTGGGTGTTATTGCTGTTGGGGGGATTTCTACCCGGATTCCTCCTTTTTTACCCCTTCTGGGAGTCCCTGCTTGACTGGACATCGGGTGGAGTGCTCTGGAGCCCGTTTCAGCCCCCCCTCCAGAGCCCCGCAGAGATTGTGGCCTTCTTTTTAGCAGTGCAGTCACCCAGCAGCCATTTTGAGGCCTACCTTCTGGCTTTCTCTGGGCCCACTCCTTGGCCCCCATGCCTACAACTATGGCATTCTGGGAACCGGGTGCCCAGCTGTCGAGAGGCTGGGGGATGGAGGGCCCCCATCCTCTGGCCGAGACGGCTGTTCCTACAGCGAAATTGCCTGAGGAGGATGCGGATCGAAGGTGGCCATTGTACCCTCCTCCTACCTAGAAGCTGTCTTTGCTAACCTGGAGGAATGTTTGGGGATGCTACCGGAGGACGAGGAGAGCCCAATAACGAGAGGCTCCTGGCGCAAGCTACTGGCGGTGCTACACGGGGAGTGGAAGGTGGACGCAGTGACCCGGACTGAACACGTAGCGGACGTGACCTGTTTCCCTGGACACGAGGTGAGATCCCCCGTTGTGGAAGCGGATTGCCCTGCCGAAGAGGAGTCGGTACCTACTTTGGCGATGGTCGAAGCCCCAGAGGAGCCAGCTGCGTCTTTACAGCTGCAGCCTGAGTCGATGGTGCTGCCGGGCGCTGTGGTCTGCCCCACTGGAGGGCTGGGGCACGCGCTCTGGTCTCATGGCGCGGCTCTGACTGCACTCGAGTCCCGCTGGGGCATACCTGTCTGGCGGATCCTTCCAGGGAGAACCGCGTCTGTTGGATCTAATCACACCATGTGGCTGGACACCGGCTGAACCGTTGGGACTTGCAATTTTTGATACATCTCCCTTTTAGTTTTTCTTCCCTTTTTAATTTTTCCCTCACGAGGACGTTTCTGAGTTCCATTTCTCCCCCCTCCTTCCCTCCACCATGCCGAGATTCCCGTTTGTTTGTTTTTTTGGGGGGGGTTTGTCCACCTGAGACACCTTTTGCTAACCTTTTCTGAATATTTCACCCCCATTTCTCTGACTTCAGAATGTTTCTTTTGAGATGCACCCCGTTTGTTACTACTTTTATTTTTACCCGCTGAGCTGTTTTCTTTCTTTTTCATTTTGATGACGCTATCTGCCGTCCTAAGATGACTTTTGTTTTTCTTAACTATATGATGTCTTGCTGCTGATATGTATTGGCCCTGTGTTTCGAGGACGTTTTTGACTTTTTAATTTGCTGCCCTACCCCTTGGTTTTCTTATTTTAATCTGCTGTATTTCTTAAGCTGAGTTATTATAGATGACTATGTGTGGCCCTGCGAGGCCCTCTACTTTATGCTGATTTGTATGATGACATCTTTACAAAATAAAAATCGTAATTTTAAAAAAATAATAATAAAAAAAAAAATAGCAGCGGGGAGAGAGGGCAGCCTTGTCGCGTGCCGTTACGGATGGGAAATGGTGGGGAAAGGATGCCATTCAGGTTGATTCTGCTGAGGGGCACGAGTAAAGTGCACTGATCCATGCCATAAGGTTAGGTCCAAAGCCCATGCAGCGCAATGTTTGGAACAGGAAAGACCACCGCACTCGATCGAACGCCTTCTCAGCATCCGTGGAGAGTAGGAGCGTAGGGTCGGTGCGAGGGGGTGAGGCGGCGTGTATGAGGTTAATGGCCCTTACGGTATTGTCCCTGGCTTCCCTGCCCGGTATGAAGCCCGTCTGATCCGGGTGCACCAGCCCAGGCACAAAGCGGGCAAGTCTCATTGCAATGGCCTTGGCAAAAAGTTTTATGTCTTGGTTGAGTAGTGATATGGGGCAATAGTTTGCACAAATATCCAGGTCTTTGCCCGGCTTCGGGATTAGGGTGATGGTGGCTGCCAACGTTTGTGGTGTAAGGGTGTGGTGCGGTTGGACGAGCGTATTAAAGGCAGCAAGCCATGCTGGCGCAAGGGTGGGGAGGAGCATTTTATAGTACCGGAGCGAAAGACCGTCCGGGCCAGGGGTTTTACCAGTCGTGTGGACTTGACAGCTAGGGACAGCTCTTCTGTAGTAAGAGGTGTTTCCAGAGCGGCACGTTGAGAGGGCGTTAATTTGGTGTGAACGTGTTTGCTTAGGAATTGTTGCATTAGAGCGGGAGAGGTACCGCCGTCATCTTGGGGGAGATTGTATAAATGGTGAAAGTGGTCCTGAAGCAGGGCGAGCATATCCTGGGGTAATGTGACGTGGGATCCCTGGGGTGTGCAGAGTTTGGGTATGTACAATTTGTGTCTGTGGGATCGAAGCGCACGGGCCAGCAACTTCCCGCATTTGTTACCATGTTCATGGAAAAGCTTGCTAGTAGATAAAAATGCTTTCTAGGCCCTAATGCTAAGTAGGGACTGGAGTTCCGTCCGGAGTTCCAGAAGTAAGGCGTAGCTGGTGTCGTCAGAGTGTATTTTATGTGTCTGTTCCAGTGTGTGAATGCATTGTAGGAGATCCGCAAGCGTGGATGTGTAAGTTTTATTCTTTATTGAGCCTTGTTGTATGAGGTAACCATGTACCACCGCCTTATGTGCTTCCCAAATAATTTGGGGAGAAGAGTCAGGGGTGATGTTGTCTGCAAAGTAGTGAAGCATGGTCTGGAGGAGGCGATCCCTGATCAGTGGGTCAGTTAGAAGGGTCTCATTGAGGTGGTAATTGAATGGTAACTGGGTTGTGATCAGACCACGTCATGGGACAATAGTCGCTGAGTCTAGAAGGTGGAGGTGTCCAAATGAAAGGAAGACTCAATCAATCCTAGAATATGAGTGGTGTGGGGGGCTGTAATGGGTGTAATCTCGAGTGGCGGGGTACAGTGCATGCTGGAGCACTGTATGAGGAATACTGGACACCCCTCTGGAGGTGTCCAGGCGTACATCTAAGGGGAGGTTGAAGTCCCCTCCCATCACCAACACCCCTTCTTGAAAGTCAGCCAAAGTAGTCAGTATGGAGCGGAGTGTTAGATGTTGTTTCCGATTCGGGAGGTAGATGGTGGCAAATGTATATGGGTGGTCACCTAGCGTTCCCTTGACAAAGGTGTATCGCCCGTCCGGGTCAAGTTTTGTGTCCGTGACTTTGAGCGGTGTGTCTCGGGAGATAAGAATGGTCGTGCCGCATACCTTGTAAGCTACAGTATTGCTGAAGTAACCCAGGGGATATTTCTGGCTACTAAGGCGCGGATCCCCATTGTGAGGGAAGTGTGTTTCCTGGATGAGAACCACATTAGAATGGGACGAGCGGAAGTCTCGTAGGGCTGAGTGCCTTTTCTCAGGGATATTTAGACCTTTGGCATTGATTGTAAGTACCTTAAGGTGGTGGGGAAGAGAGGCCATGGGTACAGATTAGAAGAGCCCGAAAGCCCAGGAGGGGAAGTGACTCAGAGTAAGTGGGGGTGAGGGACCAATGGGAGTACGTGGGTAGGGGGGATTTAGGGGTAATGAGCACGTGCCAAGAGTAACCGGTGCTCACCAATAGAGCGGTGAGAGGATAGTTACACTAAAAATCAATAAAATTGGTGTCACGGAATGGCCCAGCACCCTCAGCCAGGGGCGGTTCATGGTGGCAGTGAGACCCATGGACACTTAAGTACTTTTTATTTTAGATGTGGATTTGTGTGTGGTGTAATAAAGTGTCCCCCGTTGGTATTGTGAAATGTGATTCCCTTTGTCTGCCTCGCCCGCCGCCATTTTCTGATCGCCTCGTGGTTCTGATCAGAATACTCGGATCGTAAAATGGCCGAATCGGCAACTCCCCGATTCGTAACGGCCAATACGAATCGGGGCCCGGGTGCCTCCTGCCAGCGAGGGCCAATGGGACTTGTGTGGGCGGGCAGGGATTCCCATTGTATTCATAATTGTGTAAAGTTGATAAATGTATGTGATGTGAATAATAAACTCAGATTTACCAGTGCATCCAGCCTCGCCTGATGACTTTTATTCTCCGCCGCATTATACTGTCTGAGCACCCCACGACGTCTCAGGGTGCGGTGTCCAGCTTACGTTCCGAGCAGTTCGAGGTGAGATCCGAACTGAAGGCGCGGACTGCGTACCGCGCTTCGGTATACCAAGTGAGTGGTGATCAGATCCGAAGATTCCCCCGGCCCGTAAGATCCGAAAAGTCCTCCGTTTAAAGATCCGAATATTCCTCCATTTAAAGATCCGAATATTCCTCCGTTTAAAGATCCGAATATTCCTCCACTTAAGATCCGATTATTCCTCCGCGGCAGATCCGATCTCCGTATTCGGCCGGCCGCTCCACAGACGTCCCACACCCACAAGGTCAGTGAACCAGCTGCTCGAGACGCTGAGTACCGTGTTGCTCAGTGGTCGGGCTGGTTCTACGCAGGGGTCCCCTCCACCGCCCGCTAACCCTTCCCCAGGGTCACTCCAGGCCGCACGAGACGCCGAGTGCCGCGTCACTCGGTAGGCGGGCCAGCGGTAAGCGTCGGGGGCACGCAGATAGAGCACACCCGCAGGCGGACAACATCCCATTCCGTCATACTGGTGGCAGTGGTGGGATCGCTCTCTGCAGGCCCCTAGGAGGCCTACGCCATGGCGGTGTACACCCACTACAACAGGGACACCCTGCGTGGGATGTTGGAGAACCGGGGAGGAACGCCGGGTAACAAGAAGAGGAAAACCTTAATTAAAGAGCTGACCAGGATGGATCAGGACAGGGTGACGACACCCGTCCACAGCCCTGTCCGCGTAGAGGTGGAGGAAGAAGCTTGCCTCAGAGAGGTGCGGCTTCGGGTTGCCCTACTCGGAGATGCCCCAGCGGAGGCGGACGTACACGAAGTGATTCGGGGAGTCTACCGGGAAGTGGAGCAAGAAAAGGACCGTCAGCACGAGCTGCGGTTGGCAGCGCTCCGCGGAGCAGAGACTGAGTATTTTAACCCCGAACCCTACCCTGTGGAACCCTGGGTCGAGGCTTACAGCTCGACTGGAGCTTCACCCTGGGAATCTGCAAACCCCAGTGATTACCCTTTCGGGACTTACAGCTCGCCTGGAGCCTGTATTGGGGACATCACACATCCCAGCGACCCTCGGATGGAGACTTACAGCTCGCCTCGAGCTGCATCTGAGGACGCCACATTCCCCGTCGAGGAGCGGTGCTCCTGTGCCGGCACCCTCGCTGACATGGAGATCGAGTTTTCGAGAAGGCTGCAGGAGAGCCCGGAACGGTACTACGGGTCCGCAGTAGAGCCCACTGAATTTGAGTGGCGGGACGAGGTACGTCAAGAACTATGGTATGAGGCGCTACGCCATGAGAGGGACTGCCACGGGGCTGATGTCCCTTCGAGCGCCGTCATCTTCCAGGTGCAGTTCAATGCCAGAGCTGTACTCCTGAGGGGTCGACCCCCGGACGAGTGGGAGGTCGAGCTCCAAAGCCTGGTGCGGCAAGAGGTGGCCTTGGACGCCGCGTACCGCGCATTCCGGTGGTTGGCAGGTTCCCTGACACCACGCACCCTCGATGGCACCGCAGGTCGACATTACGGCGGCATGGGGCTGCTCTATGCCGGGATGGTCGACGACCCTGGATTTGGGGAGGAGTCGGAGGATCGGTTTGAGGAGATTCTGGAGCGGCGGGAAGAGGAAATCCCGTATGAGAGTCGGGACGTTAGTCCAGAGGAGTTGGAGTTCCTGGTGGAGCGGGAGTGGGAGCTCGAGATGGCCTACCGGAGACTGTTGGACGGCGCTCCGCAGTCGGATCTGAGTTCCCCGTGCTGGGACGGGTCGGCGGAAGAAGTCGACAGCCCCCAGGTCTGGGAATTATGGGAGGCCGAGGTGGTCCCATGGGTACCCGTTGGGGTCCCAGACGAGGAAGTTACCCCCTTCACCCCGCAAGTGGACAGGGTGGCCGAGGCCACGGGTCCAGCGGAGGAGCTGGCAACGGAGCAGAGCGCCGCTGGCCTCTGCCCACTCTCAGCTGCAAAGAAACCTATCCCCCTGCAAGGTGATCCTCACCCAGCAGGGAAAGTTACCCCCTTCACCCCGCAAGAGGACAGGGTGGCCGAGGCCACGGGTCCAGCGGGGGAGCTGGCAATGGGGCAGAGCGCCGCTGGCCTCTGCCCACTCCCAGTCGCAACGAGAGTTGTCCTCCAACCAGCAGAAGAGCTGGCCACGGGGCAGAGTGCCGATGGCCTCTGCCCACTGCCCACAGTCTGCCAGGAGGAGCAGACGGATGGTTCCCCCGGGCTGGGCTGGGAGCAGCCATTGATTGTCCCGGGGGGTGAAGAAACCATCCCCCTGCAAGGTGATTCGCACCCAGCAGAAAAAGTTACCCCCTCCACCCCGCAAGCGGACAGGGTGGCCGAGGCCACGGGTCCAGCGGAGGAGCTGGCAACGGGGCAGAGCGCCGCTGGCCTCTGCCCACTCTCAGTCGCAAAGAGAGCTATCCTCCAACCAGCAGAAGAGCTGGCCATGGGGCAGAGTGCCGTTGGCCTCTGCCCGCTGCTCACAGTCTGCCAGGAGGAGCAGACCGATGGTTTCCCCGGACTGGGTTGGGTGCAGCCCTTGATTGTCCCGGGGGGTGAAGAAACCATCCTCCTGCGAGGAGATCCTCGCCCAGCGGAAGAGCTGACCACGGGGCAGAGTGCCGCTGGCCTCTGCCCACCCCTCCCAATTGGTCCCGAGGGACAGAGCGAGGCTAATTACATGCCACCGGCCACGCAGCAGCTTGCCGCACCTAAACTCCGGGACTGCGTCCCGGCGCCCTCCACTCCAGCAGAAGAGCTGGCAACGGGGCAGAGTGGCACTGGGCTTTGCCCAATCTTCGCCGGCCTTGAGGAGCAGCTGGGTTTTCCCGAACTGCTGACTTCGCAGCCGGTGGCCGTCCTTGACTCCCGGGAGGTCATTGCTGCATTTCCCTCCTCAGCAGAAGAGCTGGCTACGGGGCAGAGCGCCGCTGGCCTCTGCCAATCTTTCCAACTCTTTGGCCCGGAGGCCCCACGCAGCCACTGGGCTTTTCAACAACTAACCGGGTCACCCGGGGTTTGTGCATTTAGCACCCGTTTCCCCGGGGGGGACACA
Organism: Leptobrachium leishanense; assembly: GCA_009667805.1. NCBI lineage: Eukaryota > Metazoa > Chordata > Amphibia > Anura > Megophryidae > Leptobrachium > Leptobrachium leishanense. The sequence continues at coordinate 232,688,514 of CM019066.1, read as the reverse complement.
GGCGGCACTCCGACCCAGTCACATGGCTCTTCCTCCAGGCGGGGTAACCACGAGGACGTGGGGGCCCAACCAACCTGGCATGGCCGCAGGGCCAAACGGAGAAGCTTGGTGGCCCGGCCTCCCCAGACAGACTATGGGCCTGGGAGCACCGACTTCCCCGGTATGACCCGGTGGGGGTCAGACCAGGTGCGTCGAACTGTGGGAAGGGGGAGGAGTGTCACGGAATGGCCCAGCACCCTCAGCCAGGGGCGGTTCATGGTGGCAGTGAGACCCATGGACACTTAGGTGCTGTGGGACCCATGGAGTGTTAAGTACTTTTTATTTTAGATGTGGATTTGTGTGTGGTGTAATAAAGTGTCCCCCGTTGGTATTGTGAAATGTGATTCCCTTTGTCTGCCTCGCCCGCCGCCATTTTCTGATCGCCTCGTGGTTCTGATCAGAATACTCGGATCGTAAAATGGCCGAATCGGCAACTCCCCGATTCGTAACGGCCAATACGAATCGGGGCCCGGGTGCCTCCTGCCAGCGAGGGCCAATGGGACTTGTGTGGGCGGGCAGGGATTCCCATTGTATTCATAATTGTGTAAAGTTGATAAATGTATGTGATGTGAATAATAAACTCAGATTTACCAGTGCATCCAGCCTCGCCTGATGACTTTTATTCTCCGCCGCATTATACTGTCTGAGCACCCCACGAGGTCTCAGGGTGCGGTGTCCAGCTTACGTTCCGAGCAGTTCGAGGTGAGATCCGAACCGAAGGCGCGGACCGCGTACCGCGCTTCGGTATACCAAGTGAGTGGTGATCAGATCCGAAGATTCCCCCGGCCCGTAAGATCCGAAAAGTCCTCCGTTTAAAGATCCGAATATTCCTCCATTTAAAGATCCGAATATTCCTCCGTTTAAAGATCCGAATATTCCTCCACTTAAGATCCGAATATTCCTCCGCGGCAGATCCGATCTCCGTATTCGGCCGGCCGCTCCACAGACGTCCCACACCCACAAGGTCAGTGAACCAGCTGCTCGAGACGCTGAGTACCGTGTTGCTCAGTGGTCGGGCTGGTTCTACGCAGGGGTCCCCTCCACCGCCCGCTAACCCTTCCCCAGGGTCACTCCAGGCCGCACGAGACGCCGAGTGCCGCGTCACTCGGTAGTCGGGCCAGCGGTAAGCACCGGGGGCACGCAGATAGAGCACACCCGCAGGCGGACAACATCCCATTCCGTCATAATTGGGCTATAGCCCAAACAAAGGCACAATCTTGGGGGGTGGTAATGAGCGCCGAGCGTAGGCGCACCTAAATTCTAGAAAAAAGTAAACAGTATATACAGTAAATAATAAATGTAAAGAACAGTGGGTACGGAGTCGCAGCCAACGGGCCGGCTCCGTCCAAATTTGGTAGCCCAATGGTCGTGGGAATCGCCAGTGTTAGAGTCTGCAGTCTTGCAGCGGACGCAGATAGTCAGACCATGGAACACGGAACGTCCGGGCCAGGTTCCAGCGCCAGAGCCCATGACAGGTATCTGTGGGTGGATTACCCCAAATAAAAAGTGCAAAGGAAACATTTCTGGGTGACATGACCTGATGAGGCGTAGGCAGTTCGGGACCGCGGGAGTGATCAAGACGGGGATCCAGACCGAAGTGGAGTAGATTGAAGAGGGTCCGGTCCATCTTGTCAGAGTCACAGGCCGTCTCTACAACAGGCAGACTTGGAAGTACATGGGGCTGACCCAGGCAGGGCTGCAATCCGGGTGGCAGGTTTAGTTATCTTGTGGCTGGTGTGAGGCTTGTTGTGGCGGCTGAGACGGCTGTGAGCAGCCATTGATTGTCCCGGGGGGTGAAGAAACCATCCCCCTGCAAGGTGATTCGCACCCAGCAGAAAAAGTTACCCCCTCCACCCCGCAAGCGGACAGGGTGGCCGAGGCCACGGGTCCAGCGGAGGAGCTGGCAACGGAGCGTTGGCGGCGACGTGGTCTCTGTAGGTGCTCCGGGTGGGGAAGAATACTTCTCCGTGAGGTCCGGCCAGGACGAGAGGGTGTCTGATGGGAGTGAAAGAGTCTCCAGGAAGGTGGGGAGGTCCGAACCGGAGCAGAGCATAAAGGGTCCGTTTTGGGTGCCGACCTGGAGCCCAAATGGAAACAGCTATTTATACAAAGGATTTTGCGCCTGGAGTGCCAACATGAGTGGTCTCAGGAGGCGTCGAGACTGTAGCGTCACGGGGATAGGTCTTGGAACAGCAAAACACTGGCATCTTCAAAAATGATTGAACACATGCTGCGAGCAGCCGCTATGATGTCTTCTTTAACCATATGTCGAAGTAGGCAACATATCGCGTCCCTGGGTGGTACATCGGACGGGCCTCGGGGGCGCAGCGCCCTGTGGCATTGTTCAAATTCTATGTCCAGAGAGGTGTCCCGGCCCAGTAATTCGTTAAGCTGCACGCTTACTCGACTGTTTAACTCAGAAGGCGAACTTTAATTTTCGGAGAGACCCCACACCCTGATGTTGTTTCGGTGGCCTCTGTTCTCAAGATCTTCAACATGTCTAGCCTGAGATTGAAGGGCATCATGGTGGGCTGTCAGTGCTGTATCGTGGGTCGTGGTGAGTTTTTGCTTCTCGAGCTTGGGACACTTCCACCTGGGAGATCCTGTCCTGGAGGCCGCTTAGGTCCTCACATAGGCCTCTGATTTCAGACAGGAGGGAGGTCTGCAGGCCGGCCATTGAGGTCATCAAGTCTTCCCTGGTTGGAAGGGAGCTGAGGAGCATCCAAAAGTCTGGCGGAGGGTCCCAGAGTTCACCTGAAAGGCCCGGGTCAGACCGCATTGGAGAGCTGGAGGTCGATGGGCCACGTGCGGCCGCTATCTTGGGAGCTGCCACCGATTCCGCGGTTTCCTTCGTTGCGGCCAGGAACTGTCGGATCGTGCCCGGGCGGGCCTCAGTGGCGGTCTCCAATGGTCCGGGGGTGGAAGGGGGCTTGCGGGGTTTGACCATCTTGTGCAGATGGTGTGCTGGAGAGACGGAGCCTTTCCTATCGGCAGAGCTCCTCGTTTACGTGGCCATCACGCTCGGCGGTCAGGACACGCTCCCAAATCAGCATGGGTTTATGAAACACAGATCATATCAGACTAACCTAATTACATTCTATGAGGAAATAAGTAGAAGTATAGATCAGGGTGTCGCAACGGTAGTGATTTACTTGGATTTTGCCAAAGCTTTCAACAGTTCCACACAAAAGGTTACTATTTAAATTAAGAAAAATTGGTCTAGATGAAAATACTTGTTCTTGGATAGAAAACTGGCTAAAAGATAGGGTACAGAGAGTGGTCGTAAATTGTACATTTTCAAGATAGACATCAGTGGTAAGTGGTGTCCCTCAGGGGTCTGTTATAGGACCAATTCTATTCAATTTATTTATAAATGACCTTGAGATAGGCATTGAAAGTCATGTATCAGTGTTTGCAGATGACACAAAACTGGGAAAAGTAATACAATGTGAACAGGATGTTACTTCGCTGCAGAGGGATTAAATAGATTGGGGGACTGGGCACTTAAATGGCAGATGAAATTTAATGTAGATAAATGCAAAGTTATGCACTTTGGAGTTAAGAACACACAAGCAACTTATACCCTAAATGGTACGGAGTTAGGGAAAACCAAGCAGGAGAAGGATTTGGGAATAATCATAGACTTCAAACTAAGTAACAATGTGCAATGTCAAACAGCAGCCGCCAAGGCCAGCAAGGTATTGGCATACATTAAAAGGGGAGTTCACTCTCAGATGAAAACATAATTTTGCCTCTATAAATCAATGGTAAGACCGCACCTTGAATATGCCGTGCAATTTTGGGCACCTGTCTTCAGAAAGGATATTATAGTGCTAGAAAAAGTGCAGAGACGGGTGACTAAATTAATAAGAGGAATGGAAGGTTAAGTTATGAGGAAAGACTAACAAGCTCAAACCTGTTTTGTTTAGAGAAACGGCACCTTAGAGGGGGTCTGATAACCTTATATAAATATATATACGGGGCCATTTTAAACCATTGTCTGAAAACCTATTCATTGACAGGACTATACACAGGACAGGAGGTCACCCATTTAGACTGGAAGAAAGTTAATTCAGCCTAAAGCATAGGAAGGGTTATTTTATGGTGAGAACAATAAAGCTGTGGATTTCTCTGCCTGTTGAGGTGGTTGGGTCAGAGACTGTACAGACTTTAAAAAAACGACTGGATGACTTCCTGCAGACACAAAATATTAAGGGTTATAATGTTTAATATGTGGGTAAGCTTCTTGATCCAAGGAGAAATCTGACTGCCATTCTGGGGTCAAGAAGGAATTTTTCCCCAGTGTGTTGCATATTGGTGAGCGCTTCAGACTGGGTTTTTTGCCTTCTTTTGGATCAACAGCAGTAGGTGATGTGTGAGAGGCTGAACCCGATGGCTGCATGTCTTTTTTCAGCCTATGTAACTATGTAAATATTTAACAGAAGGACAGACAGACAAACCTCTTCCCCTCCCTCCATACTCACCAGATTCTTGCTTCTTCCAGCTCTCCCAGCAGCTCCTCCTGTTGGCTGTCTCCCGGCATCAGTACAGCAGGGGCTTACGGTCACATGACCAGTCCTTGCTACGGAGTCAGAGGCAGCACAGGGGATGCTGCTGGACCCCTGCGCTGCCAGAAAACTGAAATCCCTGCGGTACAGGCAGCATTATGTGCTTCCTGTCACAGGGACATGCAGGGTCAGTTCCCTGCTCCACACAGGAGATCAAAGAGATCCGAGCCCCCCACCCCACATGCCCTCGGTACGCGCCCAAAATGCCTGACTGGTCAGTCTGCCCCTGTGCAGGGGTGTCACGATTCCCCCTAGGGCAGGGATCAGCAACCTTGGCTCCCTGAATTTTTGGGAACTACATTTCTCATGTGGCTCAGCTAACCTATTGGGTGACTGAGCCTCATGGGAAATGTAGTTCCCAAAACATCAAGGAGCCATGGTTGCTGACCCCTGCCCTAGGGTCTATGGTGTTGGTCCCTATACAATGTATTCTATCTACCCTTCCGATCTTTAGATGGTCGGCAAAGCTAGCTATATTTAGGGAACAGAATGGCACGTACCCAGTAAGGAATAACAGATACCAAAATACATAGTCAGGATAGAAGAGGTCTTAGAACCAGGAAACGTAGTCAGCCGTATGCCAATATCGATACACAGAGCGGGTTTTCCAGATATAGCCAGGTTGGTACACAGAGCGGTTTCGTCAGGAATAGCCAAGTCGGTAAACAGAGTAATAGCAATACAACAGATAGCACTGAGGGATGTGAGAATCAAATCAAGGCACTGGAATGAGAAACTGGGTTTTAATATCTGGCAGGCGCCACATCATCAGATCGCACCCTGCCCCCTGGCATCCCACATGACTGTTGCAGTCCTGCTCTTCACTCGGCACCCGGCACTCGGACGCTGCTGGGCGCTGGGTACCGCCAGTGTGGGACGTGACAAGGGGTCTTTGGACCCCTGTGTTTTCAGATTCATAAGTCCTACAAGGCCAAGTTACCCAATGACACCCAACAAGACTATGTAAGGAGTAAAAAATAAAAAAATACAGGTAAATAAAAAATAATTGTGGTAAAGGCAACAGCATTGTTTCCCCTCTTTTATAAAGTTAATAATGCTGCTGCACTACCTCATTTTTTTTTATCTGTAGTTTAATATAGTTAAAATTGATTTTAATATATTTTTATAATTATATTATAATTATTTTAACTACATGTAGCCCTGTGTTTAGTTTGGCTCTGAGGACTGCAGCTGTTATGCCTCTAGGGGGAGCCAGAGTACAACGTATGGGGAAAGACTGTAATGGACTTATGGACTACGTTCCCCAGAAACCTTTGGGGAGAGAGGAAGGAAACAAGCTCTGGCACCAGGAGAGTGAGCAGAGCGAGAGAGCAGTAACATGAGAGATACCTTCTGGGATCTGAGCAAGCTGGAGTGCGGAGAATCGGTGGCATCCATTGCTGGAGTGATCGGGGAGAGTGTATATCGACCTGCAGTATATCACGCTGGACTGTTCCTGTGGCAAGTGTGTTTGAGAGGGACCTCGTGTAAGGAGGCCACAGGCGGAGCGGAGTGCTGGTGGCATTCGACTTCTGGCAGAGGAGATTCTGCATGCAGTGTGATGGAGATTTGATCCAGAGGCTGCAGATGCTGAGAAGTCCTGGAGATCTCCCTGGGGCCGTGAGCAGCTGAAGATGTGCGGTAACGTATATCTTCTCCCTCTGTCACACTGACAGGGCACTCTATCCATCTCTACACTAAGGAAGAATCTCACAGCCGCTGAACGGATTTTACCAACAGCCTTTTCTGCACTGTCAGCTGAGTAACCGGGTGTTATTCTAAAGGGCCCTAACACCTCTGTGCACCAACTGGTACCATCATCGCCGTCATTAGGATGAAGATCAAGGTGGTTCCAGGTTGTTTGGGAGGGTCCTGGGCCGGGAGGTTAGACAGCAGTTGGTGTGTCTAGTTAGCTACTGTATTACCTGCAAATCCTTTTATCCTGCCGTTTATCTTTTAATACAAGTTTATATTGCTTACTGTACCACTGTGTAGTAGTTATTATTATGTGCCTGCCTGGGCAAACAGTCCATGCCATGGATGCCCAGACAGGTGGAGGAACTGCCAACATTATGTATCCTTATTCACAAAATGCGGAAACTCAGAACCAACAGGTAAAGCAAGGTGTAACCCAGCTGGAGGGTGTCAGTGGGGATGACCCACAGTGGCAAAAGAGCGTTACATACATGTTAATAATATACTGTATTTTGATATATACTTTAGTTTAATAAAAAGTTAATATACCGTATTTTCCAGCGTATAAGACGACTTTTTAACCCAGGAAAATTTTCTCAAAAGTCGGGGATCATCTTATATGCCGGGTGTCGTCTTATAGGGCAGGTTCCGAGCCGGACTGGAGAATCTGCGGTCGCCGCATATGGTGGGGGGAGCTCAAAAACGGCTGTGGCCGCATCCCCGCCGTATGCGGCGACCGTATGAAAGCAGCAAGGGCGGCGCCTCACCGGGAAGGTGTAAGTGAAGGGCGGTGCAAGCTGCAGGCATCCAGGACGCCCGGGGTATGGAAAAAAGAGATCAAGCGGCGCTGAAAACCACGCCTCTTTCACTTGTCTGGCCCGCCCTTGTATCCTATTACCGTACCTCCTTCTCTGCCTCTCAGATCTCGCACATGCGCGCCTGCGCCGCTTCACTGCAGTCCTCAGGAGCGAGATCTGAGAGGCAGAGAAGGAGGTACGGTAATAGGATACAAGGGCAGGCCAGACGAGTGAAAGAGGCGTGTTTGCGCTACCGCTCTGATAGTCTTGGAGACAGGGTGTGCTGGGCAGGCAGGGAGAGATGATCCAAGCAGGCTTTGTATACAACAATCAGCCAATCGCCGGAAAGGTACATCGCTTGCCGTGATTGGCTGGTTGTTGCATACCAAACTCTATATTTTAACTGGAGAAGTTGGGGTCGTCTTATACACCCAGTCGTCTTATACGCCGGAAAATACGGTAATTGTTTTTAAGCTTTATTGCTGTGGAGGTCTAATATTCTCATATACACACACTGCATATTACTCAGAGTTTTATTGGTGTGAAGCTCTGTGATATGCTTATACACACTGCACATTACTGTGAGTTTTATTGCTGTAATGTGCAGTGTGTACAATGTATCAGTAATGTACAGTATCTTATAAACCTGAAAAGTGGTCGGCAGCTTCCCACATGTGCCACAGGGGCCTTAAGTGCTGCAGCGCAGTCTTAGCTGCAATGTGTCGTTGATGGCTGCTGCAACAGAGCAATGGCCATCTGTAAATCTGGAACGGAAACAATGGATTCCCCGATTTGCTGGTGGCCGAATGTATTTTCTTAACTCATTAAAATAATTATTTTGAAAACTGAAGAAATAAATTCTTTAACACAACAATGTACATGTGTTGTATGGGTGTGGCTGTCTGTGGGTGTGGCCCCATGATCTATTGCCCAGGGGCCCTGTTAGTTAGTCCACCCCTGCCCTTATAAAATCAAAGTTTTCTACACCGTTGGAAACATTGTTGAGCTTTATAAAGTTCTTATCCTCCCTGGCGGTCTAATATTTTCTAAAATGCGTGTCTAAAAGCGTTACATTTCCTTTTTTTTGCCACCCCTAGCGGTATCCGAGTGTGGCTCAGGGTTAAATTCCTATGCTGGATGCGGTAACCCCGAGCAACACACGGGATGCCACTAGATACATCACCTCTCCCTGCACTCCCTCGATGTCCCCGCAGCCTCCTCCGTCGACCGCAACCTCATACTTCCTGGTTCCATCCTTGCGTGAAAGAATCCAGGAAGTATGAGGTCGCGTTCGCCGGTGGAGACTGCGGGGATCAGCGAGCGAGCGCAGGGAGAGGTAATGTATACGGCCCGAGTGTGTCTCGGGGTTACCACTCTCAGCGGTGAAATTTAAACCTGAGACACACTCGGGATAACCGTCAGGGGGTTAAACTCGAAGTCCATCTAAAATTATTATCACGGTAAATGTTGATGTTAATTTCTTATTATATTGTCATGATTTATGCTGTGCTTTCAAGAATTCCATTTAAAATAAATAGACATGTGCACAGCACAAAATTTCGTTTTGAACTAATGCATTAGTACTAAAATGCATTTTATTTAGTTGCTAAAGAAATTCGTTTTCAGTTCTTTAGTATGAAAACTAATTTCATTCATCCGAAAACCAGTGGATACAATTACTATTGTAGTGGCTCCTCAGAGGGCTGAGATCGCTGCTTGTTACAGTATCTCTCACTCTCAGCACAATGTGGGCCATATTACATAGCTGGTGCTAACTTAACCAGAGCTGGTGTAAACTTCCCAGAGCTATTATAGCCTATGGAGGTTTTCAGTTACAACAGCTCTGGTTAAGTTAGCACCAACATTGTAATACTGCCCCGTGTCAGGCAAAGCTGTTACAGTAACTGACTGCTGCTCATCACAGCGCTCAGTTTCAGTAAAACTAGTAAATAATATTTTTATATATAAAGACGTTAGAACAATATTATTTCCTTGTTTTACTGAAACTGAGCGCTGTGATGAGCAGCAGTCAGTTACTGTAACAGCTGAGCCTGATACATTGTACTGATAGATAATGTAACAAGCAGCCGATCTCAGCGCTCACAGCCACTGGATTTAAAGGGCTAAAAAAAAGGCTCCTCTCTGTATAATGTTTACAACATCCACCTGCATTAATTAATACCCCTCTCTGTATAATATATAGAACATCCTCCTGAATTAATGTCCCTCTCTGTATAGAACATCCTCCTGCATTGGCATGTGGAGGGTGCAGAACTTCGGATGTTGCGCTCTTCATTGCTGGTCTCCTTCACTCATCAATATAATATCACAAAAAGGACTGAAACTAAAATGTAGTGCATTTTATTTTAGTTTCTTTCGTTTTTTGTACTGAGCAGTTTCGTTTCTCTTGAGTCATACTAAAACTAAATTATCCCAAAATTCGGACTAAATCGTTTTAGTACTAAAACGAATGCACATGTCTAAAAATAAACACACACCACAGATTTATTTTTTTTAACTTCTGTAACCCTCCTGACTGGTTGCAGTTTTTTTTAAGAGTTTACCTTTTTTATTCAACTCTTTTCATGCATGGTTTATTGCAAGCTCTGTTTCCTAGCAGCAAAATGAAACAGGCCCATTCACCTAACAATGCAGAAGGGTAGGAAGAAAGAGCTTGGTTTGTTTAAACTACTTCTGTCTTCATTCACAGCCTGATGTCTCCCTCTATTGTAGTGACCACAATAGCACCCAAAGAACTCATTGTAGAGGAAAAACAAATCTATGGTGAGACACTAAGTAGAAAAAAGATACAGCACAAATTTCAAGTTGAAATCTTGGTTTACATTCAGGATTTATGTTACCTTTTGATTAATCTACTGTCAGAAGTTTCAGTATCAGAAATGGTATATAAATACACAAATTAAGAAGCCTAATTCCTTTTGCTATTTATTGCATTTTATGTAAATCTATGTTATTCTGTGTGAACTCACCAAGTGGATATTTGCCATTTGAAACTTTAAGGTCTAATTGTAAAAATGATTGTTTTGTTTTTCATCCATGTTAATATAAGATTTTTAGCATTGACTATCTCCCTTGTAAAATGATAATTTAATAAAATTACACTTCCAAATAAGCACCGATTTAAAAAAGAAAAATGACATGAAATACAAATATAGTATATGATCCTAGTTATTTGTATGATAGTTAACAGCACTGAGAATTGCTACACTTTTTAAAGCTGATGGACAGTAGTTTAGGTAAAATACCTACATATAAATCTTGGTATAAGAACAGTTCTGACATGTACTTTCCTAAATAATGCACCAAAGAATATTCTGACTTCCATAAAGACATAAAAGAAGATAGTGTATAAAATGACAAATTTAGAAGATAGGATCTATAGATGAAAAGATATCCACACAGAGATACTGCCACTTTGAGTACTCAAAGGATTACGTTCAGATTTTATTGTTTGAAGAGAACACAAATTAAGAGAGTAGAGCACTGAGGAGCCCAAGTCAGATTAATACATTTAGTGGCTCTGGCTGCACAAAGGCTTTCTATTGTTGATGTGTCTGAATAGCTGTGAATAGTTTGGAACATATGCAGGCTGTCACTGCAGGTGCCCACATCTGTTCAATTTAGGCAGATGCTCAGTGAAAGGGGTAGAAGGTTTCCTATGCTTTTAGATCCTCCCTCTAAACCTCCCCCATGTATGTTGTGCCTTTTTCCTTTAAGGAAAGGTAGTAATTTGGATTGGCATGGGGGTTGGGGTGTAAATTATTGCTGGAAAAAAAACATAATTTAGACAACCGGTCTAATGTGAACTTTAGCAGTTACTGCTAGTTAAAAATGCAAATGAAAAGGGTTCTCCATTAAACTACTGAAATGATGTTAACCAGTGGGGGTCAATGTAACTGTTCTATACAGAGACTCATTAAGATATACAGATTTCATGCAGTACTCCCTTACAGTTTTGAGGCTGTAAGTGCAGAAGTGTGTCACGCTAACTACTATTTAAATGAATAAATAAGAAATGTATAATGCAATGATGATCTGTTTTAAACTCTTCAATCACACTCAAATGCTGTTATGTTGATAATTAAAAAATCTTGACGAGGTACAGATAATGAGACTCTAGAGGGATTATTCACTAAAGTTAATCATAGTTGCAACCACAGTAAAACCTACCATGTTTGCAAATATAATGCACTTCAGATATCCAGAGAATTGAAATTCAACAGCAGGCACAATTTCTTCATGCAATGGTACCACCTTTATCAGCCAATATAAGATGTGAACTTCAGCTGTTCTCAGTCCACTGTTGTTGTGCAAAAGTGTCAACTTTAGTGGATACAGTTCTCTAAATTAAAACTGATGAACTGCCACGGAAATGCATGTGTATGAGACTAGCAGAGGCCTGCCTGAGGACTGAATAATATTGAAGTAAACCTGGACATACTTTAGATTAAATGGCAGAGCTTTAAACATTGTAATTTTCAGTGTTAGCTAATCTAGACTATAATTGAGTAAGGCTTGGCGTGTCCGTCGCCAAGCCTTACTCTGCGCATTGGTTGCGCGCGCATGCAACCGCCGTGGCACGAGCCGGCTGTGCGCTCGCCGCGGCGGTTACAAGATGCACACAGCAGCCGGGTAGAGGCTGCGCTCGCAGCCTCTACCCGGCTGCCGCGCGCATCCAACCCCCGAGCGGCGGAGGGAAAGTTCCCTCGCTTCCGCTCTTTGAAGGACCCAAGCCCCGGTCACGTGGGAGTCCCACGTGACCGCGACTTGGGTCCTTCAACAACCGGAAGCGGGGAAACTTTCACTTCACCGGCGCCGCTCGGAAAGGTAAGTATGGCGTGGAGCTCATGGGGCGGCTGTCCGAATGCCGATAGAGCATTCGAACAGCCGCCCCATGTCTGGTCTGGGGTCTGATCTGGGGCATATATCCATGAGAGCTTGGGGGGGCAATATCCACCAGCTGGGGGGCAATATCCATGAGCTGCGGACAATATCCAGGAGCTGGGGGCAGTATCCATGAGCTGGGGGGCAGTATCCATGAGCTGGGGGGCAGTATCCATGAGCTGGGGACAATATCCATGAGCTGGGGACAATATCCAGGAGCTGGGGGACAGTATCCATGAGCTGGGGGGCAATATCCATGAGCTGGGGGGCAATATCCATGAGCTGGGGGGCAATATCCAGGAGCTGGGGGCAGTATCCATGAGCTGGGGGGCAATATCCAGGAGCTGGGGGGCAGTATCCATGAGCTGGGGACAATATCCATGAGCTGGGGGGCAATATCCAGGAGCTGGGGGGCAATATCCAGGAGCTGGGGGGCAATATCCAGGAGCTGGGGGCAATATCCAGGAGCTGGGGGGCAGTATCCATGAGCTGGGGACAATATCCATGAGCTGGGGACAATATCCAGGAGCTGGGGGCAATATCCAGGAGCTGGGGGCAGTATCCATGAGCTGGGGACAATATCCAGGAGCTGGGGACAATATCCAGGAGCTGGGGGGCAATATCCAGGAGCTGGGGGGCAGTATCCATGAGCTGGGGCGCAGTATCCATGAGCTGGGGACAATATCCAGGAGCTGGGGGGCAATATCCAGGAGCTGGGGGGCAGTATCCATGAGCTGGGGGGCAGTATCCATGAGCTGGGGCAGTATCCAGGAGCTGGGGGCAGTATCCATGAGCTGGGGGCAGTATCCATGAGCTGGGGGCAATATCCAGGAGCTGGGGGCAATATCCAGGAACTGGGGGGCAATATCCATGAGCTGGGGGGCAATATCCAGGAGCTGGGGGGCAATATCCAGGAGCTGGGGGGCAATATCCACGTGCTGGGGCAGTATCCACGAGCTGGGGCAGTATCCAGGAGCTGGGGGCAGTATCCATGAGCTGGGGGCAGTATCCATGAGCTGGGGGCAATATCCAGGAGCTGGGGGCAATATCCAGGAACTGGGGGGCAATATCCATGAGCTGGGGGGCAATATCCAAGAGCTGGGGGGCAATATCCAGGAGCTGGGGGGCAATATCCACGTGCTGGGGCAATATCCACGAGCTGGGGCAGTATCCACGAGCTGGGGCAGTATCCACGTGCTGGGGTAATATCCATGAGCTGGGGCATATATCCACAATAGACTGCCCTCTGGGCAGGCTTTCCACCTTGTTGATTAATAACAGAACATGGAGATCTGCTGCCCCAGGTTTTTTTTACACATTAAACATTTCCCTTCCCAGGTATATGCATCTCAAAGTGATTCTGAGTCCAAGGGCAATATCCCCCAATGCACTCAAAATTAAAATATTAAAACGTCTTTTTTGAGTCCAGCACATATAATTCTGTTAATAAATACCTCAAGGTCTTAAACCTCTATTTTGGTTTGTCTCTAAATTTACCAAATTCTTGATTATATAATTCACCAACGGGCTCTAAAGATGTTCTCTTGTTGCCTTTTTGTTCCACTTTCAAAGTCTTGCTCCTCCTCCCAAGGTTTTCTGCACGCTCTCTTCTGACTTGTGTAATATATGGGGATCTACACTCACTGGACACTTTATTAGGTACACCTTGTACAAAGTGACTGGTTGACTCAGGACAAGGTTTTGCAGCAATTAAACAATGTGAATGTGAATAAAGCCCCAGGGCCAGATTGAATTCACCCGCGAGTACTGAGGGAGCTATGTGTTGAAATATGTAAACCTCTGTTCTTAATCGTTCAAGATTCTTTTCTTTCAGGAATCGTACCAGAGGATTTGGAGGAAAGCTGACGTGGTCCCTATATTTAAGAAAGGTTTAAAATTTGTGCCTGGGAATTATAGACCTGTGAGCTTAACATCTGTGGCTGGGAAAGTATTTGAGGGGTTACTAAGGGATAATATTCAGGAATTTATTGGGAGGTATAATGAAATTGGCAAAAATCAGCATGGTTTTATGAAACACAGATCATGTCAGACTAACCTAATTACGTTCTATGAGGAAGTAAGTAGAAGTATAGATCAGGGGGTCGCAGTGGATGTGATTTACTTGGATTTTGACAAAGCTTTCGACACAGTTCCACACAAAAGGTTACTATTTAAATTAAGAAAAATTGGTCTAGATGAAAATACTTGTTCTTGGATAGAAAACTGGCTAAAAGATCGAGTACAGAGAGTGGTCATAAATGGTACATTTTCAAGATGGACATCAGTGGTAAGTGGTGTCCCTCAGAGGTCTGTTATAGGACCAATTCTATTCAATTTATTTATAAATGACCTTGAGATAGGCATTGAAAGTCATGTATCAGTGTTTGCAGATGACACAAAACTGGGAAAAGTAATACAATGTGAACAGGATGTTACTTCGCTGTAGAGGGATTTAGATAGATTGGGGGACTGGGCACTTAAATGGCAGATGAAATTTAATGTAGATAAAAGCAAAGTTATGCACTTTGGAGTGAAGAGCACACAAGCATCGTATACCCTAAATGCTACGGAGTTAGGGAAATCCAAGCAAGAGAAGGATTTAGGAATAATCATAGACTTCAAACTAAGTAACAATGTGCAATGTCAAACAGCAGCCGCCAAGGCCAGCAAGGTATTGGCATGCATTAAAAGGGGAGTTCACTCTCGGGATGAAAACATAATTTTGCCTCTGTATAAATCAATGGTAAGCAACCATGAATATACTGTGCAATTTTGGGCACCTGTCTTAAAGGATATTATAGTGCTAGAAAAAAGTGCAGAGACGGGCGACTAAATTAATAAGAGGAATGGAAGGTTTAAGTTATGAAGAAAGACTAACAAGCTTAAACCTGTTTAGTTTAGAGAAACGGTGCCTTAGATGGGGATCTGATAACCTTATAGAAATATATACAGGGCCATTATAAACCATTGTCTGGAAACCTATTCTTTAACAGGACTATACACAGGACACGAGGTCACCCATTTAGACTGGACGAAAGGAAATTCAGCCTAAAGCATAGGAAGGGTTATTTTATGGTGAGAACAATAAAGCTATGGAATTCTCTGCCTGTTGAGGTGGTTGGGTCAGAGACTGTACAGACTTTTAAAAAATGACTGGATGACTTCCTGCAGACACAGAATATTAAGGGCTATAATATTTAATATGTGGCTGCCATTCTGGGGTCAAGAAGGATTTTTTTCCCAGTGTGTTGCATATTGGCGAGCATTTCAGACTGGGTTTTCTGCCTTCTTTTGTATCAACAGCAGTAGGTGATGTGTGAGAGGCTGAACCCGATGGACGCATGTCTTTTTTCAGCCTATGTAACTATGTAACCTTGCTAGTACCGGGTTGGACACCCTTTTGCCTTTATAGGATTTCTATATACCCCTCTACTTTCTTTTAAATATTCTTTTAATGTCACATCATTATATTTATGTTCCAATCCTGTCTCAAATTATATGCTTTACGTATGTTTTTTAGCTTAATGACTTGATTGTCTAATTAAATGAGTATGTAAGCAATTAGACACAGTATATATTGAGGGATTGGATTTCTGTTTGTGTGTATGTGTAGCGCTCACTCCCGGAGGAGCCGCTGAATTTAACCTCGGGTCAGTCTCCCCGCACTAGGGAATAAATATACACCAGCACTGTTGTGGATTTTATAAGTTATATAGTTTAATGGTCTCAAATAAACTGGCATATATAAAGCAAGCACGGTATATATATATATTTACAGGAATTCGTAATGCGAGAAACGCGCAGATGTAAAAAAGGAAATTTTAACCCCTTCGTTGCCGGAGTGTAAGTCCGTACAGGTTGTGTCCCAAGAAGGTGTGCGTGTATGCGTGTGTTGGTACCCGGGTACTAGATTCAACTGGCCAGTGAATGAATTCAATGTGTCTTCGACTAGTCACGTTGGGGCCCTGTAGATTTAGACAAACTGCAGTGTGCTTTAATTTTTACTATGGCCTGGAAGGCCTCTCACCCATCCGCCAGATAATCTGCACCCCTGCTCGACCAAGGACGTCTCTCCGCTCGATTTGGCTGGGACTCTGTGCCACCGGATCCGCTTGTCTTGCTGGTCCGTCTTTGCAACTAGGGATGAGCCGAACACTCCCCGAGTTCGATTTGAAGCCGAACCCGAACTTTCCAAATGTTCGGGTCCGAACTCGAACTCAATACAAGTCAATGGGGCTGAAAATTCGGTTTTTAGAGTGCCCTCCAAGAGGGCGTATATGCTAGATATTTACCATAAAAGGTGTATGGGGGTCCGGGTAGTGCCCTGGGGGACAGGAAACAAGGACAAAAAGTTTAAAAAACAAAACGTTTTTAAAGGGACAGTGAGTTTTCCATGAAATAAGGGTTAAAAATAAAAACGAAAAATTCCTTCAAATATCATGCCTAGGAGGTCCCCATAACCTGCCCGTGAAGTGGCGGATTTCTAGGATGTATAGAAATATGTAAAAAACAAAGAATGACATTTCAAATGACAGTAAATGCTTTTCCTTTAATCTATCCATAAACCACTGCTTGGGGCGGCAGTCTGTATGAAAAGAGGAGACATTTTCGGACACGCAGAAAAAGTTTGCTGATTTTTTGGCGGTGAAAAGCAGGAGAATGACTGGAGAATAGAAAATTTTAGACCAAATAGCCGATTTGGAAAGTGAGATAAATGGGCGAATTTTTCTGGTTTGGCTATTTTGACCTAGAATTTTCTCTTCAGTCATTCTCCTGAGTTTCACCTTTCTCTGAATAACCCTGTCAGGGTTATTCAGAGAGCGGTGAAGAGCAGGAGAATGACTGGAGAATGGAAAATTCTAGGTCAAAATAGCCAATTTGGAAAGTGAGTTAAATGGGAGAATTTTTCTGGTTTGGCTATTTTGACCTAGAATTTTCACTTCTCCAGTTATTCTCCTGCTTTTCACCGCTCTCTGAATAAATGTTTCTCTCAATGTTTAATCCCGAGGTGAAAAATAACTTTGCTTTAGATGTTATTTTGTATTTTTTTCAAACACCAGTTAACCACTTGGCTGCTATGGACGTGCTCAGCGCATCCAGCCAAGTGGTTCTCCTGTGCTATGGACGC
This sequence comes from Leptobrachium leishanense, assembly GCA_009667805.1. Lineage (NCBI taxonomy): Eukaryota > Metazoa > Chordata > Amphibia > Anura > Megophryidae > Leptobrachium > Leptobrachium leishanense. The sequence continues at coordinate 232,671,382 of CM019066.1, read as the reverse complement.
ACTGAGCGCGTCCATGCACAGGAGGCAGCAATCCGCCGGATTCCGGCGGATTGCTGTGCCCCCCTGGTGCGGGCTGACATCTTGGATGTCAGCCCAGCACTCCGGGACCCCGGCGGAGCAATTAGATGTCATTGCGGCGGCGCGATGACATCTAATTCAGGCGCCCCCCCGCATGTGCGGAGGAAGCGCCTGAAAGGGAGGGGGGGGTGATGACGCCAGTCCTGGAGTTAACCCCTAGCTGCCACCAATGGTGGAGATAGGGGGTTCCAATGAACCCCCTATCTCCCGATCCGTGGCAGCTAGGGGTTAATGTTTGATATCGTTGGATCGGCCAGAGCATGGCCTTTCCAATGATACCAAACATGAGCATGAAAAATGTTTTGTTTTGTTTTTTTTAAAAAAAGTGTTTTTTGTTTTTGTTTTGTTAATGCAGCAATATTGTTCCCATTTCAATTATAATGTGAACAATAATGCTGCACTAATGATTTTTGGATGCGGTGCGTTTGTTAAAAAAAGCAAAATTTTCCCCAAAACAAAATGTAACGAGACCCCATTTCTAATTTTTTTAACAAGCGCACCCCATACAAAATATAACCGCAAACGATCGCATGTTAAAATGTGAAAAAAAACACTTTACACATAATAAATTATTGAAAATTCAAATTGTATTGCATTTTTTGTTCTAATATACAGACATGACATAACGTATACATATAATAATGACATATTATGAATCTGCCAAGTCTGCCGGAAAGAACGATATATAATATGTCTGGGTCATATATCAAGATATGGCTACAAAACGCGGTTAAACATGATGAGCGAAAGCGGTAAAAATGACCTCAGCACAGAGGTGTGAAAAGCCTCAGCAGCGAAAGGGTTAAATGCAGCATATTAGGATGTTTTAGGGAAATTAATTCTCAAATCTCAATCAGAAGCATACACCACCCCACCCTCAGTATAATGTACAATGTATCAAATTGATTACCAGACTAAAAACACCTGGTGTTATGCCCGTTTGTGAACAGAGGTCATTTAGAGTTGATAATCTTTCCACGTACACATTAGTTTTTAATTCAATATCTAATAAACCGTTGCTTATAATATTCTGCAGTAAAGAGTCTACTTCTAGATTTTTTAGTATTTTTTTAAGCATTTTCTAAACTTTTTTCAAAATTTCTTTTTTTTTTCGAACTCGAACCGAACACACCCAAAAAGTTCAAAATTTGCGAACTTTCGAACTGCCAAAGTTCGGGTCGAACTCCGAACCGTCCGAACCCGAACAGCTCATCCCTATTTGCAACAAGATTCTCAGTTCACCGCCTGCACTCCCATTAGATCATCGCGATCTCCTAACTCGGGGTCCAATCTGCAGCTCTGTATCTGTGCAAACCTCTCAGCGGTGGATTACTGGGTCTCTGGCAAGTCACTGAACCCCATCTCCAGTGTCCGCAAGGCAGCACCTGCGCTCTGGACTGGTCACAATCGCTCCCTGTCTCACGTGCGTCTTGCTCTGTTCACCCCTTGGCGCGCACTGGCTCTCCTCCGTACGAGGTTGCGGATGTCTCTCCGTTCCTCCCACCCACTTCCTGTCTCTTCCCCAAAGCATGCTGGAAAACGTAGTCCCAAAGTGTCCAGTATGGTTTACATTGCGCTCGTCTCCCCCTGGCGGCCAGAAACGAGTAATTACAGCAGCAGAATTAAACCAGCGCTACATATGATTAAGACCTTCGGGTCAAAACGTCACAAGCTCTGTTTTATGGGGTTTGCTGTCCCTGAATAAAGTTTCTATTTCCCCTAGAGATCCCACTCTCTTCGTTTCTACCCTTTTGCCTTCAGACCTGCCTTAATTCTTTGTGGCATAGATTCAACAAGGTTTGATCCATATTGACATTATAGCATCACACAGTTGTTGCAGATTTGTCAGCTGCACATCCATGATGTGAATCTTCTGTTCCACCACTGTTAAGGATGACGAAAACGTCTATCTACGAATGGTTCTTGTCCATAACACCACATCCCAAAGATGCTCTGTTGGATTGAGATATGGTGACTGTGGAAGCAATTGGAGTAAAGTGAACTTATTGTCATGTTCAAGAGACCAGCTTGAGATGATTTCAGCTTTGTGACATGGTGCATTAACCTGCTGGAATTAGCCATTAGAAGATGGGTACATTGTGGTCATGGACATGGTCAGCAACAATATTCAGGTAGGCCGTGGCATTTAAACAATGCTCAATAGGTACTAAGGGGCCCAAAGTGTGTCAAGAAAATATCCCCCACACCATTACACCACCACCACCAGCCTGAACCGTTGTTACAAGGCCGGATGAATCCATATTTTCATGATTTACGTCAAATTTGGACCCTACCATCTTAGTGTCACAGCTGAAATCGAGGCTCATCAGACCAGGTAACATTTTTTCAATCTTCTATTGTCCAATTTTGGTGAACCTGTGCAAATTGTCACCTCAGTTTCCTGTTCTTAGCCAACAGGAGTGGCACTTGGTGTGGTCTGCTGCTGCTGTAGCCCATATGCTTCAAGGTTCGACGTGTTGTGCATTCAGAGATGGTATTCTGCATACCTTGTTTGTAACGAGTGTTTAGTTGACTTACTGTTGCCTGTCTTTCATCTCTGCCCATTCTCCTCTGACATCTGAAATCAACAAGGCAGTTTCATCCAGACCACTGCCGCACACTGGATATTCTCTCTTTTTCGGACCATTCTCTGTAAATCCTAGAGAGGCTTGTGCGTGAAAATCCTAGTAGATCAGCAGTTTTTGAAATGCACAGACCAGCCCATCTGGCACCAACAACCATGCCACGTTCATAGTCACTTAAATCCCCTTCTCCATTCTGATGCTCGGTTTGAACTTCAGCATGTCGTCTTCACCACATCTAGATGCCTAAATGCATTGAGTTACTGACAAGTGATTGGTTGATTAGCAATTTATGTTAACAAGCAATTGAACAGGTGTACCTAATAAAGTGCCCGGTGAGTCTATATAGCGTAGATCATCCTAATTATTTTAATGAGATATATAACAAACAATTACTTGCATTTTGTGGTACCCTTAACCCAAAACAGAGCACCAAATTTCAAGCAGGTGATGTCGTATTAGGAGCGTCGGATCTCCAGCATCTCTCAATCCCTCCTCCGATGGGTCACCCCTGTTGTGTACCATCCATGGCAATAATATAGTGCAGAGCATACAATAATTGGTAGAGTAATTTCACATTAAAGGATTACTTACATTTCCTGGTGCCCTTATCCATAAAGAGGCACCAAATGTTCGACAGCTAGAGATTTTTAAAAAGCAAACCGATCCCCTATATTCCTTATTGGAAGCTGATATTACTTCCAGAAAATCGACCGAAAATATAGCTCTACAAATTTTAATAATTCAAAAACAAGCATTAACAATTGCAAAAGCATAACATAATACCAAGACATGATTCACCTTTATTGGCTTCATCAATGTCCCTTTGTGAGGTTAATCCTTAAAACTCAATCCTCGTGCATTCCCAGACTCAATTTCCAGGTAGGCTGCCGGCATCCTACATCATTGCTTTTGCTCAGAAATGCATGCCCTTCTACGCATTGGCCACACATTCATATTTGCCTTTTTCTACCACAGCTACCACTACTTGGCTAGTCATAGAAAGGACACCAACAACAGAGCTCTGTTTGCTTTTTCTCTCCCCCCCCCTAAATACACTGGGTCCCCCCCCCTAAATACACTCTTACTCCTGATTACACTGAATATACAGGATTATATTAGGTAGGATTTACTTAACTTTTTTTCAATACAATTTTTTTTGTGTTTTCTGAAAAAAGCAACAATGGGGATACAAAAAGTAAAAGAGGTAGAGAAAAGGGGTATATCATCTATAATCGCCAATGAAGACATAGTACCACATCACAATCACAAAACCAGACAAAAAACAACACGCAGTGAAATAAAAATCACAATTTAACAACAAAGGTATCCTACAGTGATCTCTTTTACTGGGGCCCCATCCCTGGCCTGAACATGGGTTATCAGACCCTCCATACCATGGACCTCTGCAATCCGATTCCTAATCTCCGCAATCCCCATGGTGATCATAGTTTTCCACTTAGAAGCCAATAGCAAGGCAGCCACAGTTAGTATGTGAGACAGCACCTTCCCTTGCGACTTGGAGAGATGTGTCGGGAAAACATGAAGTAAAAAGGAGTTTGGGTCCAGGTCGACCTGGGATCCCAAAACCTTAGTGCAGAAGTTACCTACCTCACGCCAATATAGGGCTACATCAGGGCAGGGCCACTATATGTGGAAGAATGAACCGGGCGTGTCTGAACAGTGCCAACACATAGCGGAAATTACCAGATTCATGTGATGTTCCTGGTCAGGTGTAATATTCCACCGGTAAAGTAATTTCTTACGTGCCTCCAACAAGGAAGCACTATGGGTGCTATCCCTAGCAAAGGAGTCCCTCCACTGGGTGTCTGATAATATCTTCCCCATATCCTTCTCCCAACGAAGCTAAAAAGCCCATTTACCCTTTTTTTCCGGAACCAGCAATAGACGATAACAGAGTGCAGTTTGGTGGTGACCGAAGCGTGAATACAATGAGTTTCAAACCGACAGTGATGGGGTCGGAAAGGAGACAGCTGACCACATTCCCAACTTCGTTAAATAAAAGCGCAGTTGCATATAGGAGAGACTGGTCCCCATATTGAAGGTAATTACCATCTACAGATACAGTAATGTGCAGTGTGTATGAGTGTATCACAGTAATGTGCAGTGTGTATGAGTGTGAGTTTTATTGCTGTGGAGCTCTGTGATACACTCATACACACTGCACATTACTGTGAGTTTTATTGCAGTGGAGCTCTGTGATACACTCATACACAGTGCACATTACTGTATCACAGAGCTCCACAGCAATAAAACTCACACTCATACACACTGCACATTACTGTGATACACTCATACACACTGCACATTACTGTGAGTTTTATTGCTGTGGAGCTCTGTGAGACACTCATACACACTGCACATTACTGTATCACAGAGCTCCACAGCAATAAAACTCACACTCATACACACTGCACATTACTGTGAGTTTTATTGCTGTGGAGCTCTGGGATACGCTCATTCGCACCGCACATTACTGTGAGTTCTATTGCTGTGGGGCTCTGATACGCTCATACATGTCACGTGTTTGGGGGGCCAGCATGTCATCTTTCACTTCAGGCAGCACAGTGGCTTGGGCCGGCCCTGAGTGAGAGAGGACCTATGCTCCGGCTCTCCTGCATAATCCTGGACCCCAAACCTTGCCATCATTACCAGCCTTTCCTGTGTCTCAGTACCCTCCAGTATCCAGTCTGTCCAAGATCCCATTGTCCTGGTTTGTTTCCTGCTTCCATATTGTCAAGCCTTATACGTGTCCTGTTCCTCACCTCAAAACCAATTGTTCTGCTGCTTCCTGCAGCAACTCACCACTCTCCGCACACCCCTGTACTGGTACATCACCGCATCCTGGGCTCAGTATCCTGCCACCTCGGTACCACCCCGGTACGATACCTGACAGTGAGGCATGTAGCCTACCCATTAACCCCTAAAATACCATTAAGGGAAAACATGAAATGAGTACACTGTGGGGCATGCAACCTATCCAATACCTCCTAAAATGCCAGTTATCAAGAGAAAACATGAAATATATACACTCTGAGTCATGGCGCCTAACCATTAACTCCTAAAATGCCATTAATAAAGGAAAAAATAAAATGTATATTGGGAGGGATGAAACCTGCCTATTAACCGGTAATATATAACTAAACCAAGGCAAAAAGCGAAAGTAATACACAATGTAATATATAGTCTGACCATTAACCCTGTCACTGCTGAGCCATTTCCACCCTGTGAAAAAAATTTTACTTTTTTTTTATTTTTTAAGATTTTGATTTTACACTGAATATGGTCATGTTGGATACTATTGGAAAGGCCACACTCTGCCCTTTCCAATGACATCTAGATCGATCATGTACGATACAGAGGAGATACAGCAGTCTGAATATGTGGGGGACGCTGGATGCTGATCCCTGCTGGGGGGGGGTGTATGGGGGGCAAGGAATAACCTAGGGGGCAATTGCCTATGCCTATGCTGTCTACCCACAATATTTCCAATTTAGACTACTGACGTCACAACTTTTTAGAAAAGGTTATCAGTGGCGTATAGTTTAATTGATAAAGATCAGGGGCCGAGAAGCTAATCCACACCCCTAAAAACTACCTACAATCATACGGGTACTGCACTGTGAGGGTAATAAGATCTCCTGGGGGATCGCATAGGGAAGGGCTTCGGTCTTGGCAATATTCATTTTATGATATGAAACTGCACTATATTCTTTTGTTTTTTGTAAAGTTTTTATTGTCGGAGTACAGTATATACATAGAATGCATAAACATGGGCAATTTGTAGTACAAAGCAGTAAAAACAATGCAGACAACAATCGGATCACTTCAAAAGAAGGAAGAGATGAACATGGCCCTGAAACAAACTCCTTTTCAAAAAATAGTACCCGTTAGAGAGAACGGGTCAGCAACGAAGAGAAAAAGGGTACAGGGGAGAAGCGACAGAAGAAGAGAAAAGAGAAGAGAGAGGAGGAGGAGAGGAAGAAAGAAGTGAAAGAAGCCCATCCCAGTAGAAGCCGGGGGAACAGTCCAGGTCTGTGTCAGCCCTCCACTCTAAAGATCATACAGAAACCATGCCTTCAAGTAAGACGGATAAGAATCCTGTACCGCTGCAGTAATTTTGTCCGTGGTTTCTTTGACCTTAGCCAGAATCATTCCAGTGGGAGGACTGGCCAAAGAGTGCCAGTGTCGCACCAATACCACCCTGGCAGCTAGGAGCAGTTTAGACAAAAGTCTGTTGGCTGGTAATGTAACATTAACCAGGGGCCATGAGAGAAGACAAAGCCAGGGTTCCCGGGGCACCCAGATTCCCAGGACATCCAAGCAAATCTTGAGAGCAGCCGTCTAGTACTCCTGGACACCCAGGCAAAACCACCACATGTTGGCAGCGGTGCCCCTACCTCCACAGGCACGCCAGCAGAGAGTTGTTGAGGTGCGATCCATAGGAGACAGCTGGAGGGGAGTAAGATACCACCTCATCAATGTCTTAAAGGACTGTTCCTGCAGGGTAGTTCATATCGTGACCTTTCTGGTGGCCTCCGAGATATCTAGCCACTCATGGGGGTCAAGGAAGTACCGAGTTCCCTTTCCCATGCTCGGACATAGGAAAGTTCACGCCAGTCCAGGATAGTAGTAAGAGAGTCATACAGAGTGGAAATGAGGCATTTGGGGTAACGACCCGCCAGACACATGCGTTCAAAGGGAGTGCGGGTGCTCGGTCTGCCGCCTTACACATAGGGGAATGAGCCCAGCTCCGGAGTTGCATCAGGTAAAAACGGTCTAGCGGTGACCAGGGCTGGGTGGTTCCGGGGCAAGAAACTTATCCTGCTGCCAAAGTGCGCTTATGCGGTAGGAGGCTGGGCCATCCCAGGGGAGAAAGTGTCCAGTGGGAAAGATCGGTTGCGGAAAAAAGGTGTAAGTGGAGAGGGTAGGCACGTTAAATCTCTCTTGTCCACTATCTTGTCCCATATGCGGACGGAATTCAAAATGGGGGGGCCTGCCGTGCACAGCCGCGGCCTGTCTGCCTTGGGGACCCATATCCACATGTTCGGGATATCTGGGGCCATGAGGCCCGTTTCGATGTAAACCTAACGGCAGGAGCGTGAAGGGGAGTGCCAGGCCACAATCTGGGCCAGCTGTGAGGCATAATAATATGTATAGAGACTCGGCATCTCCAATCCGCCTGCCACCCATGGGCGATACAAAGTCTGCCTGGTCACCCTATATGTTCGATGGCCCCAAGCAAAATTATCAATGTCTGTCTGCAAGTCACGGAATGCGGCATCGTCCAAATGGATCGGTAAGGCCTGGAAGAAATAGAGGAGCCGCAGCAATATATTCATTTTAACAGTATGTATCCGCCCCACCCATGAAACGGATTGTTTATGCCATTTAACCAGATCCACATGAATGCGGGAGAGCAAAGGAGGATAGTTGACAGAATAGGGGTTAGACATGTCTCGGGACAGCTGGATACCCAGGTAGGCTATAGAGTCTCGGGTCAGTCGAAAACCTTGAGAGATGACCCAGGTCTCGTCAGTCTTGAAAGGGGGTTTAAAAACAAAGCCTCAGATTTAGAGACATTCACTTTGGCCTGAGAAGCTATCGAGGAGGGTCAATAAGTGTGGGACAGACACCCGAGCGTGAGTTAAGGATAGGAGAATGTCATCTGCATACGCGGAGACAACATAGTCCCCCTCTCCCACCCAGAGCCCCGAAAGGCACGAAGAGCGACGTATGGCTTGCAGGAGCAGTTCCAGCGCCAGCGCAAAAAAGAAGGGGGAGAGTGGACAGCCCTGACCAAGTGACATTAGTAATCCTAAATGGCCGCGGCGCCGCGCCTGGGATCAGGAGCTGCGCTGAAGGGTCAGTATATAGTGCCCTCGCAACATTCAGGAAGGGAGTAGGGAGACCACCATGCGACAAAACTCGAAACAGATAGGGCCATTCCACCCTGTCAAACGCCTTTTCCATGTCCAGGGATAGAAATAGGGTTGGCGTTTTGGTGGATGAAGCAAGCCAGATGAGATCTACCGCCCTCCTGGTATTATCAAAGTCCTGTCGAGAGGGCATAAAGTCCACCAGGTCTGCAAGTATGAGTGAGGTAATAACAGAATTAAGGCGGTTGGCAAGAATTTTGGCCAAAATCTTGATATCTGAATTGAGGAGGGAGATGAGTCTGTAACTAGAGGGGTCGGATACCTGTTTTTTTGAGCAGCAGTACAGACGCTAAGGTTGAGTCAGGCGGGATTACACCGCCCACCAGAATGGAATTAAAAAGGCTGATCATCTGGAGAAGTAGGACAGGGATGTAGGTTTTATAATGTGCCCCAGGGAAACCATACGGGCCTGGGGCTTTAAAGGGCTTGAGAGATTTCACGACCTCCCTGATTTCCTCATCTGATATTGTCACCCCTAGCTGCTCACGATGGGAGGTCAACACGGTGGGGAGGTGCAGGGGGCCAGGAAACTATCGATAGCGTGTTTCAGATGGGGTTGTCCTGTGTATGGAAAGGCGTGTGGTTATATATTGAACGGAAAAAGGAGGTCAGAACATCACAGATCCCATCAGGATCTGACACTCTTGCTCCCCCTCCCGTGGAAAGGTGTGTGATACAAGGCAGGGAGGGTCAGGGGTTGAGGGTGCGAGCCAAAAGAGTGTCCATCTTATCTCGTTTCTCATAATATCTACGCTTCAAACACAACAAGGAACGGCTAGCATCCTCCACCAATCATTTAGAGATCATTTAAAGACTGGCAGACCCCCATCAGAGCCTGTAGCGTCAATGGGGAATGAACTGATTTGTGTTTGTATTTGAGGCGCTGCAAGCTGGACAGGAGGTGACGCACCTGAGCCGTCTTCCTTTTCCGATAAAAGGAAGCTTGATGTATAAAGACTCCTCGAATCAGACCGACCAAAAAGTTTGGGGGATATATCTGGGGAGGCATTCAATTGAAAATAAGAGTTCAGTTCGTCCCTAATGTAGTCCCTAATGGCGTCGTTGTTAAGGAGTAGAGGGTCAAAGCGCCAACTAGACAGAGTGATCCATGAGGGGAGACTCAGGGCTAAGGATATGTCCGAGTGATCGGACCATGTAATGGAACCTATCGTCGTGGCGGTTACTAGAGGGAAACAGGCAAAGGATAGCAGAAAGTAATCAATCCTGGAGTACGTGTGGTGTACATGTGAGAAGTATGTATAATCATGCACTGTGGAGTGGTGGGCCCTCCATATATCTATCAGTCCACAATCAGTAAGAAAAGCATGAAAGAACCGGTGCTGTCTCGAGACGAACGAAGTGCACGCCCTAGAAGTGTCACCTGACCTGTCCAGAGGGGGCACCGCTGCATGCGTTGAAGTCTCCACCCACTATAAGCCACCCAGTAGCATGCGTAGATAGGAAGGCGCTGAGAGAGCACCAGATGTCTGGATCGGGGATGGTCGGGGCATACACCAAGACAATGGAGAGCGACAGAGACGCCACCCTCCCATTGATCAGAACATATCGTCCGTCCGAGTCGGCGTGGTTAGACGTGAGCTGTAAAGGACTGGGCGCAGGCGGCATATCTCCTCGAATAGTTCTGACCCCCCACAAACCGAAGGGTGTCGTCCCGTAGTCTTGTTTCTTGCAATAACGCAAAGTCAGGCCTGCACCTCCACAAATCAGTCAAGAGGACTTAAGGGTTAGAGTTACATTAGCCATAGTTTCCTCTTGGCAGAGATGTCAAACAGTCCCAGTGGCCACTGTGGCAGATTAGATCTGTATTTCTATCTATATAAGGGTCTGCCTGTGTATATGTGTCTATGTGCCTGTTTATACCTATCTCCTCCATATAGAGTCATATTCATATTTGTGTCTGACCATTTGAGAAGCGTATCCCTGTGTCCACAGCTGTTGAGGGTGAGTGCTAAAATGTAATTAAAATGGTTAACTTTCTCCCCTGGGGGAGGATATCACACGTGGCTGTAAAAGGGAATGTCTTTGTGAACTGACATATCATGTAGCCTGGTAATCACACATTGGGAGCCAACCTGGCACCATGATTTAGGCCCTATCTTCAAAGACAGGAAGCACATCCTTGATCCCTGGGGGGGAGATGGACAGCTTTGGGCAATTAAAGATTAATGACAAGCCTACTGAGCATGCTCTGGAGAAGGGAACTCTGGGATATGTAGTGCAGGAGGCTGGGCCATTTGTAGGTGGGTTGGAAGGACCCGGAAGTGTATAAAATCTGAAAACTGGCCATGTGCTTTGGCTGATCACTTGGGGTAGATTCGAAAGATGACTGATCTGTCCATGTGTATATCTCCAGGCTCCAGGAGGCCATCGATGCTAGCTTACTGATTAGTTCATCGTAAGCAATGCTCTGTGGTTAACCCTTTTCTTTTATTTGCTTTATACTCAATTGATTTATTCTAGTGATAATTTTCCTGTAACAAATGCACTGTGATATATATATCTTTGTTCTATATCATAGATAAACCTAACCTATTTAAGTTCTGTTTCTGGCTGATGAGATCCACGCTAACTAAGAGATTGGGAGAATTGCTATTTGCTTTAAACTCGGTTAGATAAGAAATTGCGAGTTGCGGTCGTCGGGGACAGCAGGGATTGTGGGGTCTGCAGTCACTGTCCGAGTCTAGGGTAGGCAGATAGTGTGGTTGCTTAGCCCTGCGTCTCCCGTTGCGACGCACGTAGTGTGCGTGAGGACTGGTGGCAGCATAACTAATAGAATAGGAAAGTGAGCTCAGGGATTGTGGGAGACGTTGTCATTACCCGCTTCAAGAGAAGATTTGTACTGCGTTGCAATCTTGGGATCATAGCATCGCGCTCTACGTGCCTGTTGTGAGAGAGTGTGACTGGGACGGTTAGATAAGCGCGCGTGTGGATTGTGGTCCATGCAGTCATTATCTGGGTCTAGAATAACCAGATAGTGAACGGCTTAACCCGGCGTCTTTCGCGGCAGCGGGCGTAGTGGTCGTGACAACTGGTGGCAAGCGGTGGGATATCAGGTTAGTATTTGGATCTGTGAAGCAACATAGATCCAGATACTAAAGAAATTGGTTTTCCAATTTCCAGAGCAGAACTCAGTGCATTTATTAGAATTTACACAATACACAGCAGTTCCCTTTTCCCCCTTCTTTGTTTTTCTTTTCTATCTATTATTTGGCTGGAGTGAGAATTTCGCAGCAACCATCGAAAAAAACATTGGAACAACTATGTAAAGACAAAAATATTTCGACGAAGGCTAAAAAGAAGGATGAACTTTTGCAAGCCCTCGAGGATTATGAGGCGAGCAAGCAGTCCAGGATGCAGCAGAGCAGGGTACCACGCTTGACCCACCCGAAGGAAGCGCAAGTCCAGTGGAAAGGACAGTGTCAAGTGCTTCGCCCAAGGGTGATACTGCCCTGGATGTTTACTTGCAGACTGTTTTAAAACATGTGGACTCTGCGGACTCTCAGATGCGGCTTCAGCTCATCCTGCAGTACCAAGAGCGAGAGGAGCGCAGAGCTGAACGCGAAGCTGCGGAGCGCAGAGCTGAGTCTGAGCGAGAAGCTGCGGAGCGCCAAGCTGAGTCCGACCGAGAAGCGTCAGCACGCCAAGCGGACCGAGAAGCTGCGTGAAAGGGATGCGTGTGAGCGAGAAGCTGCAGAGCGGCAGGCCGAACGGACACATCAGCTCGCTATGGCCCAGGCAGGCAGAATGCAATTATCTCCTGCCCCTGCGGGTGCTGCAGATCTCTCTACGCCCAGACCTCGTGCCGAGAACTTTCCCACCCTTGACAAAGATGGGGACCTGGATGTGTTCCTGCGAAGTTTTGAAAAGACTTGTCGACAGTACCAGCTGCCCAAGGAGCAATGGGCCAGGTACCTCACTCATGGACTAAAAGGTCCAGCGCTTGAAGCCTTTGCAGAGCTACCAGCTGAGAGCGACCAGGACTATGAGGCGATCAAAGCCGCATTGCAGAGACATTATAACCTCACACCAGAGGTATATCGCAAAAAGTTCAGGTCCTTGCAGAAGCGGGCCACAGAGAGCTACTCTGCAGTCGTGAGCCACCTGACCACCCTATTTCGACAATGGGTCAGGGGGCTGAAGATTGACACCTTGGATGCCCTGGAAGACCTATTAATCAAAGAGCAGTTCGTGCAGCTGTGCCTCTCCCAGCCCCCCAGTCCAGATAAACCCGTGCCCACCTGAGATCCAGGAATGGCTTCTGGATCGCAAACCCGAGACGGCCCTGGAAGCTGGTGAGCTGGCTGATTTCCATGCGGCCAACAGAGCGTCTGTGGACCGGAGCAGAGGTTCCCCCAAAGGATCATCGGGATGGAAGCCCAACTCATCCCGACCCCCCGACATCACGGTGGCAGCGCTCCCCTCTGTGCCAGTCTCTGCTGGGGAGGGGGGAACGAGTCCTTCTTCGCCTGGAAGAAGTGTGAGCCGTCGCTGTTTTATTTGTAACAGTGTCAACCATCTCCTGGCAGCGTGCCCACAGAGGAAGAAACCTGCATCCACAGCTGGGGGAGGATACCCCTCGGCATCACCCTCTGTCCTGTTCGTGACCAGATAGGAGGGCAGTGCCAAAGTGAACCAGCAAGCAGTCATTGTCGGGACTCAGGTATCTGTGGGTTTAAGAGATACGGCGGCTGAAGTAACTTTGGTGCGTCCAGGGTTAGTCAGCCCTGCAGACTTTATTCCTGTCAGGACTCTAGCAGTAAAGGGTTTTGGTGGGGTACGTCCTGCGATACCAATGGCACGGGTTTATCTGGACTGGGGAGCTGGGAGAGGTCTGCGGGAGGTGGGAGTGTCTGAAAATATTCCTACAGATGTGTTACTGGGCACGGATTTGGGTAAATTGGTGTCACAGTATGTGCTGGAATGGGATGCTGGGGATTTACCCAGGCCCGCTAGTGGCTCTACCGTGGGGAGGGCTGTGTGTGGGGGTGCACTACAGGATTCCTGGACGGGAGGGCAGGGGATGGCAGTGAGTTAGTCTGCGCCTGCGCCAGGTGTGCCCGAGGTGTTGTGTGGTAGCATGAGGGGGCAGTGTGACTGGGAAGAAAGGCAGGGGGTGAGTGAATGCCTGCCTGCACCCGAGTCAGCTGGCTCCCCGGACCCCATGCGTGGGGAGGCCGCGGTGCCCATGGTGGAAGTGGGTACCCGCTGGCAGTCTGCGGGGAGTAGGGCACAAGGCCCGTCTCTGCCGTGTGATGGTGTGGATCAGAATGCCTGGGAAGGGTGGCAGGACACTGCGGTGTGCTTACCAAGACCAGACTCAGGTGTGTCTGTGACACCATATGGTTGGGAGCAAGGGCAAGGGATGACTGCGGGTCTGCTTGCGCCTAAACCAACCAGGACTCTAGTGCCCCGTGAGAGTGGTGTGGATCAGAGTGCCTGGGAGGGGTGGCATGTGCCTGTGGTGTGCCTGCCTAGACCAGACTCAGGTGTGTCTGTGATGCCACGCGGTTGGGAGGGAGAACAAAGGACCAAGGCAGGTTCCTTTAAGGCTGAACCAACTGGGTCGGTGGTGCTGGAGGGAAAATGTGGGCATCGGAAGGCCTGGGATGAGCAGGATACCGTGGTGTGCCAGCCTGTGCCATGGGTGACTGAGACTGTGCGTGGCGCAGAGGGCATACTGGGTGGTCGGAAGGAGAGGCCTAGGGAGGCAGAGGGTTATCCAGGGCCTGAACCATCCAGGTTGGTGGTGCTAGGTGAAAGTAGTGGAGGGCAGAACATCCTGGATGGGCAGGATACTGTGGCATGCCAGTCTGTGTCGCATGTGTCTGAGGCTGCGGGTGGCACCGAGCGCATGCTGTGTGGTCAGGAAGATGGGCCTGGGGTGGACGCGTGTTGCCCTGGGGGAAAGTCAACCAGATTCCCAGTACCACAGGAAACTGGTACTGAGCTACCTCCCTGTGGGGGAGGGTGGCATATGGCTGTATGCTCATCGGTTACGAAGCAAGGCGTGCTTGATAAACTGTGTAATACAGTGGGGAAACTGTGTGCAGTGGAGGGCGAGACGAGCGTGAGCGTGGAGAATCCTGTGCCCCATCTGTATGTCACGGTTCCCGGATCCCACCACGCAGCCCTTAAAGCCCAACACTCCACAGAGCCCAAAAGCTACCAACAGAGTAGCCGTAGAACAATCCCTAACTGTCTGGTCCTTAAAAATTGGCCAGGTATAAGTATTCTAGCTAGACAGAAAGGGTTAATCAAAGACAATGTCATAATACAAAACCAGGTCAGCAACACGGGGGGTAGTCAGACAAGCCAGAGTCAGGAATACAGAGAATAGAATAGTTAAATGGAATAGCCGGGTCGATATCAGTGCAGTAGCGTAGTACAAGGAAAATAGTCTAGGGCAACGGAAGGCAGAATGGTCAGAAAACAAGCAGAGGTCAATAACAGGTTAAATCACGAGAGAATACAGGTACAGGGAGCTCAGGTATGGATAACCACGATCTGGAACTGCTGAGAAGGAACTGTGGGTTTTTAAAGACCTTCACCAGATCGCGCCCCCCTCTCAAGCCGAGCCTCATGCAGCCACCTCCCTGCCTGTCTCTATTTAAACCAGGTGTTGGTCAGCGAGCAGCATCAGACATGCTGCCTTCAAGCACACTGGAGAGGCTGGAAGCCCCCAACGTTACAGTACCCCCCTCTCCACGGGAGGCCACCGGACGACCAACAGGACAAGTGGCAGGACGACCACCAGGGCGAGTGGCAGGACGACCACCAGGGCGATCGGGGTGCGAGGCATGGATCGCCCTGACCAACCTAGAGGCAGACGTGTTGGAAGCTGGAATCCAGGACCAGTCCTCCGGACCATAACCCACCCAATCGTCCAAGTACTGCAGAGCACCCCTGAACAGCCTAGAATCCAGAACTTTCCTAACCTCATACTCTGTCTCCCCATCAACCTGAACAGGTGGAGGAGGAGGAACGACCTGCGTGTACCTGTTACACAACAAAGGCTTCAGTAGGGGGGTGTGGAAGACGTTGTGCAAGCGAAGATGTTTAGGAAGGGCAAGAGCATAAGCCACAGGGTTAACACGGCGAATGATCTTGTATGGACCTATAAACCGAGGTGCCAACGTTACACTTTATGGTCCCCCAGATTCTGAATGTGCGGGGACAGTGAGAGATGGGGAGGCAGCGGGTCCTGGTGTGGCCCCTGTGACCTCCCAGCCATCTGCCCAGAGCCAGGTGCGATGACTGACTCCGTTGGCAGATGCAGGGGGGCGCTTACTGGGAAGCGGGGCGCTTCACCCTGTTTCTCCATACCCCCTGCTGTAAGAATGGCTCCAGAGCAGGAGACTGGTTATGAGGATTCTGCTGCCTGCAAGACTGAGGTGCAAGCTGAGAGTGAGCCACACGTGCTGCACCCCCAGAAGGTGTATCAGATGGGGCTGCAGATGCACAGGGGCTTCTCCGAGTCTGTGCCATGCTGGGAGTGTGGTGCGAGTGACCCCCTTCCCCAGGTTTGGGAGAGGTGGGGGAGAATGGTGGAGTCGCCAAAGGCCTGCATGGGGCAATGTGTGATGCAGTTACGAGATGGAGTGCACGCTTTGGTGGGCAAAGTGCACAGACACCTGTGTGTCCCCCACTCCGTAATAATGCCAGCAACTGGTGCAGGTGCCAGTTGCCCGTTGGCGAACCCGTGTTAAGATGCACGTGAGAGGCATGTTAGGCCCTCCCTTTCTGCATCTCCTTTTGTATGGGAGATGTGGCAGATTAGATCTGTATTTATATCTATATAAGGGTCTGCCTGTGTCTGTGTCTATGTGCCTGTTTATACCTATCTCCTCCATATAGAGTCATATTCATATTTGTGTCTGACCATTTGAGAAGCGTATCCCTGTGTCCACAGCTGTTGAGGGTGAGTGCTAAAATGTAATTAAAATGGTTAGCTTTCTCCCCTGGGGGGAGGATATCACACGTGGCTGTAAAAGGGAATGTCTTTGTGAACTGACATATCATGTAGCCTGGTAATCACACCTTGGGAGCCAACCCGGCACCAAGATTTAGGCCCTATCTTCAAAGACAGGAAGCACATCCTTGATCCCTGGGTGGGAGATGGACACCTTTGGGCAATTAAAGATTAATGACAAGCTTACTGAGCATGCTCTGGAGAAGGGAACTCTGGGATATGTAGTGCAGGAGGCTGGCCCATTTGTGGGTGGGTTGGAAGGACCAGGAAGTGTATAAAATCTGAAAACTGGCCATGTGCTTTGACTGATCACTTGGGGTAGATTCGAAAGATGACTGATCTGTCCATGCGTATATCTCCAGGCTCCAGGAGGCCATCGATGCTAGCTTACTGATTAGTTCATCGTAAGTAATGCTCTGTGGTTAACCCTTTTCTTTTATTTGCTTTATACTGTGTAATTAATTGATTTATTCTAGCGATAATTTTCCTGTAACAAATGCACTGTGATATATATATCTTTGTTCTTTTATCATAAATAAACCTAACCTATTTAAGTTCTGTTTCTGGCTGATGAGATCCACGCTAACTAAGAGATTGGGAGTATTGCTATTTGCTTTAAGCTCGGTTAGATAAGAAATTGCGAGTTGCGGTCGTCGGGGACAGCAGGGTTGTGGGGTCTGCAGTCACTGTCTGAGTCTAGGGTAGGCAGATAGTGTGGTTGCTTAGCCCTGCGTCTCCCGTTGCGATGCGCGTAGTGTCCGTGAGGACTGGTGGCAGCGTAACTAATAGAATAGGAAAGTGAGCTCAGGGATTGTGGGAGACGTAGTCATTACCCGCTTCAAGAGAAGATTTGTACTGCGTTACAATCTTGGGATCATAGCATCGCGTTCTACGTGCCTGTTGTGAGAGAGTGTGACTGGGACGGTTAGATAAGCGCGCGTGTGGATTGTGGTCCATGCAGTCATTATCTGGGTCTAGGATAGCCAGATAGTGAGTGGCTTAACCCGGCGTCTTTCGCGGTTGCGCGCGTAGTGGTCGTGACAGCCACCCCCAAAGGACCGTCAGAGGGAATGGGGACGGGCTAGAAAAAGAGGAAGGAAAAAGAGAGAGGGAAGGAAAAAGAGAAAGAAAGAAAGGACAGAAAAACACGGAAAGACAAGAAAAGGGACATCCTACTTACATGTTAGTACAAAACAGTGTATGCAGTACAGCAAAGTGACAACGCACTGACCAAGTGGGCTATCCAAGAGGTCAGGAAGAAGGTGAAGAAACGTGCAGGAGCTGTGCCCTCCTGAGCGAGTCCGGCCCCCCAGGCACATAATAAAGAGAATGAAAAGCATTAATCATAACCCTAAACAAAGATACTACTGTAAAACAGTCAGGTAAGGAAAATACACTCCCCAGCGACAGGGAACACGGGCCATCTCGCCATCACGCCTCCAAACCCCACTTTGTAAGAATGGAGGTGTAGCAAAAAGAGGGGGGCTCATCTAGGCACAATAGCCAACTCCCCAGCAATATGGGTCAGAGCTGGCATATCAGACAGAGGTGGCTGGATATCTGGTAACGGGAATCCCCGCTCAGAGAACAGGGTCACGGCCTCCTCCAGGTGAACCAGAGAATGCTCTCTTCTGGCATGGGTAAAAATAATTTTAAATTGGTAGCCCCAAGCGTGTTTGATCTGGCATTGACGGAAAATTTCTGTAACCGGGCGCCATGCCCTCCGTTTAGCCAGAGTGGTGGGAGTCACATCCTGAAAGATCTGCAACACGGAGTCCTCATACAGTATTTCACATGGTGCTCCCTGCTGGCCCGCAGGATGGCCTCCTTACTGCGAAAGTAGTGGAAGCGCACTACCACATCCCTAGGGAGGTTGCTCCTGAGTGAGGGGGGACGAAATGCACGGTGCGCCCTGTCCAAATGTAGGAATGGGACCAGCCTCCGGAAAATACTTTCCAGGTTCGTGCTCAGCTCTGCCTGGGTAACACTGTCTGGCAGGTTGTTTCTGCGCGAGCGGTTGGACCTATCCTCCATTGCGGCCTCCAGGTGGTCAATCCGGGTCTCCAGCGCGGCAACATAATCAGCCACCACGTTTTGGTTAGAGATGTGCACCGATTTTTTTTTTTCGTTCGTTTCGGTTCGTTTCGTTCAGATTTTGCAACTTTTAGTTTCGGTCGATTTTCTTTTCGGCTCGTTTCGGCTCGTTTTTCATATCGACTTTTTTTCGTGATATCGGAAATTTTCGTGTTTTTCGGAACGTCTGTTCTCCTCGTTTCAAAGTGTCTATTTCTTTTGACTGAAACTAATGGTTTTTCGGATCCGATATTTCTGTCGATACGATAATTCTGTCAATACGGTAATTCTGCCGAGTCTATTGTTTTTTTTATTAAATAAAGATCATTTTTATCTTATGAATATGCATTGCACAACTTTATTTAATCATATTAAAATGGTATGAAAGGAACAAAAATTATCAAAACGATTTAAAAAAACCAAAACTGACCCAAATGGTCTAACTTTAAAAATAAAAAACAGAATAAAAGTTTTCAAAACAGAAAAAAAGCTCAACAAAATTATCAGAAACAAAAAAAACACCAGAAAAAATAAAATGATATAAAATGAAAACATTTTTTAAAAAAATTAATGCAGCATATGAATCCGCACACTGCTGGGAAGCGCCTCTCTGCGGTATAATTAAGGCAGCATATGAATACGCACACTGCGGGGAACAAGCGCCTCTCTGCGCGGTATATTATTATTATTATTATTATTCTTTATTTATAAAGCGCCAGCATATTCCGCAGCGCTGTACAATAAGCACAGTATTGACAGGGTTACAATACATTGAACAACATTTGACAAACAGTACAGGAGGAGATGAGGGCCCTATTCCCGTAGGAACTCACAATCTGGGAGGGTTGGGGTTGGAAACAGGAGGAGAGGACTGTAAGGTGAGAGTGATTGATGGTTGCGTCAGTGAGTTGGGTGGTAGGCTTCCCTAAATAGGAATGTTTTCAGGGAGCGTTTGAAGGAAGAGAAGTTAGGGGAAAGTCTGACAGTACGAGGGAGAGCGTTCCAGAGAGTGGGGGCTGCGCGTGAGAAATCCTGCAGTCTATCATGGGAAGAGGTGATGCGGGGAGAAGCTAGGCGCAGGTCACTGTTTGACCTTAGGGAGCGGGCTGGGGTGTATTTGGTGATTAGTGAGGACAGGTAGTGGGGAGCTGAGTTAGTGAGGGTTTTGTAGGTAAGGATAAGGATTTTGAACTTAATTCTGCAGTGGATGGGGAGCCAGTGAAGGGACTCGCAGAGGGGAGCGGCAGAGACAGAGCGGCGGGTGAGGTGAATTAGCCTGGCGGAGGTGTTCAGGATGGATTGTAGGGGGGAGAGGCGGGACAGAGGGAGGCCAGATAAGAGATTATTGCAATAGTCGAGTCGGGAGATTACCAGGTCGTGTATGAGTTGTTTTGTGGTGACAGCGGTAAGAAATGGCCGAATTCTGGAAATATTACGCAGTTGGTATCGGCAGGAGGAGGAAAGAGACTTGATGTGGGGGATGAAGGAAAGAGCAGAGTCAAGTGTAACTCCAAGGCAGCGAACTTGGTTTGATGGGGAGATGGTGATACCTTCCTAATTAATGCAGCTTATGAATACGCACACTGCGGGGAACAAGCGCCTCTCTGCGCAGTATAATTAATGCAGCATATGAATACGTACACTGCGGGGAACAAGTGCCTCTATGCGCGGCATAATTAATGCAGCATATAAATACGCACACTGCGGGCAACAAGCGCCTCTCTACACGGTATAATTTATGCAGCATTTGAATACGCACACTGCGGGCAACAAGCGCCTCTCTGCACGGTATAATTAATGCAGTATATGACAGGGACGTGCAGTCAGGGGTGGCAGGGGAGGCAGAGCCTCCCCTGTAATTCCAGTAAATTAATGTGGTCATTGTGCTGTAATGACATGTGTGATGTGTATATTTAAACTGTAAATTACATTTTATTTATTGAAAAAGTTCTCATACTCACCTGCTCCACGCTCCCTCGCTGTGCTTGCTTCTTCTCTCTGTCCTCCGCTTTTTTTTCTCCTGCACTTTCAGTTGCTTTGTGTGTGTGTGTGATTCACTACACAGACAGCAGGGGCAGCACTGAGCCAGCCTAGCCTACGCAATTTGCGCAGCTGAATGATAAACTAATTGCGAAGCTCAAGCTGGTTCTATGCTCCTTTGTGACTCAATGGAGAGCAATGGAGAAGCAATGAGAGCAATTGAATGGGAAAGCTCCATTGGTCTCAAGCACTTCTCTTATTTTTTTAAAAAACGCCCCCCCCCCCATGGGAGGCAGAGCTCCCCATGGATTGATTGACGCAGGACAGTCATGTGACTGTCCTCGTCAGTCGTGGGGGGGCAGGCAGAGCTCAGCAATCAGCATGTGTGTAATAGCGCCCTCTATTAGTCAGCATTGTAAGTGCAATTCTCTTAGCTGTAAAAAAAAAAGGATGCAAACTTTATAAATAGTGAAACTCTATTCTCTATTCTTAACATGCGAGCGTTTACGGTTATATTTTGTATGAGTTGCGCTTGTTAAAAAAATTTGAGATGGGGGACTTGTTACATACTTTTTTTGGGGGAATATTACCAGATCTTTAACAAATGCAAAACATACAAAAATCGTTAGTGCAGCATCATTGTTCACATTATAATTGAAATGGGAACAATATTGCTGCATTAGCAAAACAAAACAAAAAAAACTTTTTTAAAAAAATTTATTTATTTTTTTTATATATTTTTATTAAATTCTTTATTTTTTAAATTTCTTCTTAACTTTTAACATGGTCATGTTTGGTATGGTTGGAAAGGCCATGCTCTGGGCGATCCAACGATATCAAACATTAACCCCTAGCTGCCACGGATCGGGAGATAGGGGGTTCATTGGAACCCCCTATCTCCACCATTGGTGGCAACTAAGGGTTAACTCCAGAACTAACTCTATCCGACGTCCGTTAACATCGGGACTTTGGATAGTTTTCGACTATTTTATTTTTTTCACTTCAGATAGTCGAAATCTATCCAAATTTGTTTAACATCGGGACTTTGAATAGAGTTAAGTCCGTCCGTTAAAAACTTAAGCATACTGAGTTTTAAGGATCAGCACGCTGGATAGCACCATCCTGGTGCTATCCAGCGTGTTGATCCTTAAAACTCAGTATGCTTAGGTGTTAAAGGGACAGAAGACTTACTCTGGATATCCAGAGTAAGTCTTCCGTCCGTTAAAAACTTTAGCATACTGAGTTTTAAGGATCAGCACGCTGATGTTTTACATCGGGACGTCGGATAGAGTTAGTTCTGGAGTTAACCCCTAGTTGCCACCAATGGTGGAGATAGGGGGTTCATTGAAACCCCCTATCTCCCGATCCGTGGCAGCTAGGGGTTAATAGCCAGAGCATGGCCTTTCCAACCATACCAAACATGACCATGTTAAAAGTTAAGAAAAAATTTAAAAAATAAAAAATGAAATAGAAAAATATTAAAATATAAATAAATTTAAAAAATATATATTTTTTGTTTTGTTTTGCTAATGCAGCAATATTGTTCCCATTTCAATTATAATGTGAACAATGATGCTGCACTAACGATTTTTGTATGGGTTGCGTTTGTTAAAAATCAGGTAATTTTCCCCCAAAAAATTTATGTAACCAGTTCCCCATTTCTAATTTTTTTAACAAGCGCAACTCATACAAAATATAACCGTAAACGCTCGCATGTTAAATTGTGAAAAAAAAACTTTACACCTTGTAAATTATCGAAAATTCTAATTTTATTGCATTTTAAATTATAATATACAGACAGGATACATATACATATAACACAGACGTATACATTAATTATACCGCATAGAGGCGCTTATTCCCCGCAGTGTGCGTATTCATATGCTGCAGTTAATTATACCGCGCAGAGAGGCGCTTGTTCCCCGCAGTGTGCGTATTCATAAGCTGCATTAATTATACCGCGCAGAGAGGCGCTTGAAATTTTTGTTCCTTTCATACCATTTTAGTATGATTAAATAAAGTTGTGGAATGCATATTCATAAAAAAAAAAGATAGAATCGGCAGGATTATCGTATCGACAGGATTATCGTATCGACCGAAATATCAAATCATTGGAAACTATATGGAATTACGGAATCAGCAATGGAACCGAAAAATACATTGTCCGAAATGGAACCAAAATCACGAATGGAACAAAAATGAATTGCGATTTTACACATTTCAGGTCCATACGAAAACACGAAAATCTTTTCATTACAGATCAAAAACCTTTTCGTATCGGACGTTTTCGGATCCGATCCGATTCGGAAAATCGGTCGAATCCGAAGACACAAATTGGACCGATTCATGAAAAATACGATCGGTTCGAATCGAAATGCACATCCCTAGTTTTGGTGGGAGGTGAGCTTCTATGTCCGCTCCTCCAGATCTGATGCAAGAGTCCCCAAAGAAGCCATCTCGACTTGGACTGCCTGGGTGCCGCGGTCTATCTCCATCGCCAGGAAGGACTGGACCTCCCCGATCTTCGCCATCAGCGTGGATATGTCAGTTTTGGAGGCTGGTCGGCTGCCCCCCTCTGGTGAATCGGCCCCAGACTGGGAAGATTGCTAGTGCGCGTGGGCGCCATCTTATAGGCCCTCCTTCAAGCGCCACAGGGTAAAGAGAGGAGTAACCTGTCTCTCCTTCTCCCGCTTCTTCTTCTGCGAGGAGCGCATCATGATGCAGGCAAGGTCAGGAGCCGGGGAAGGTAGGAGAAAGTCGCCAGGGGTGATGGTTAGGGTCGATCCGGGGGACAGGGACTTGGGAGCTCACCGAGAAGACTTCTGCTCAGGTCACAATCTTGACTCCACCCTGCACTATATTCTTGAAGCAGGGTATGGAGATTAGGAACTGAGACCTCAGGATTGGTCAGAGTCAAAAGGATTTCGTCCACGTAAAGGCTGAGTGTACATTCAGAGGGGCACATCTGGATACCCTCCTCTCCCGACAACTGACGAATGGCCTGCACCAGTGGTTCTAATGCCAGAGGGTATAATAAGGGAGGTAACAGACACCCCTGTCTGGTACCATTAGAAATGGGAATAGTCATAGATAAAAAAAATCATACAGGACCCTAGCCGAGGGAACGGAATATAAGGCCATCCCAGCTCGAATGAGCTCAAGTGAAATTTAAGGAGGATATGGCAGAGAAAAATCCAGTGAAGGTGGTCAAAGGCCTTCTCAGCATCCAGGGAAAGGAGAAGAACCGGACAGGGATCCCTATGCGTCTGCGTAATAAGGTTAAGGATTTTAATTGTATGGTCAGTGCCCTGCCTGACAGGGATAAAACCAACCTAGTCATCTGCTAGTAAGAAAGGCAGGAATAGGGCCACCCTCATCGCTAAAACCTTAGCATATAATTTAGTATCTATATTTAAGAGGGAAATCGGTCGATATTTAGCTCAATGAGGGGACGGTGGATCTGTCTTTGGCAGCGTAACAAGAGTCGCCGAAAGCCATTATTAGGATGCCGTCTCAGACCAGAAAATGAATCGAAACAATTCCAGCATATGCAGGGGGAGAAGGTCCGAAAAGGATTTATAATAAAGGGCAGTGAACCCATCCGGTCCCAGTGCCTTGCCAGCTGGAAGCGTACCAATTGCTCGTTGGAGTCCAGATAAGGAGATTTCATTATTAAGGAGTTCCTTTTAGGCCTCTGAGATTAGGGAGGTATAAGCATGCCAAGTACTGTACAATGTTAGGTAAAGATGGCTGGGAGACAGCAGGGTCAGAGTCCAGATTGTACAGTTGGGAGTAATAGTCCGCAAAGCTGTCTGCTATTTGTTGTGGGTGGGACCTGAGATTACCCTCCTCATCCCATGGGGGACTGATGCCCACGGCTACGAAGCTGATTGGCCAACATATGGCTTGCTTTATTGCTAAAATGGTGATATCTAGTATTAAGCCGCCTGGCCACCCATGCATATTGTTGTTTATCGAAGTCAGCTAGTTGGATTTTGAGCAGGGACAGCAGCACTGGCGCCGGACTGCGGACACAATGTGACGCAAACCCCTAGGAGGAAAGGGCAGGAAAAGGGAAAACAAAAAAGCGGGCCAACAGGGCACTATAGAACTGCATAAAGAACACATAGACCAAAATCCTATCACGTAATATACACAATATTACCCTCCGGTGACTGAGTAATGGTTTATCCCCCTGTTATCATTAGGAGGTGGGGGATAAACCATGTCCAGAACCATCACCACAGTCAAGGTCCCATACCAGTGGGGCAAACCGCCCCTACAGTAAAACCGCCAAGACAGGGAAAAAGAACAGAGAAAAAAACCATGGGAGCAAATATCCAGGAACCAGGGCAAAATCAGCTACAGTTGTGTTCAAAATTATTCAACCCCCAATGCTGTAAAGGGTTTTAGGGAATTTAGTGTACATTTGTAATTGTATTCAGAATGAAATCCTACAAGGACTTTTTAAAGAACCATATGCAACTAAAATTACATCAATTGGTTTTGTAATACAGTAGTAAATGTTTCTTTTGTGAAACCATCTTTTTTTAAACCATCCTGCACATGGACTGAGGAAGGCTTTGTCTGATAGCCGAAACGCGTATCCCACTTTTGTGATACCCCCTTACTTTGTTTTTAAATTAATAAATCCCTTTTTTACTATCTGCATCCGCCTGAGAGCCATCATTACACAGCGTATGCTCCATATGCCCTGTCTCTCCTTCTCTCCTAACAAGAAGACCGTCTGCCGTTGAAAGAGGTGTAGGTACCCACCGAAAAAAGCAGTACCATATGCCCACAAGTTGAGCCTGGAACCTAAGGCTCCAACATCGGTGAGTTTGTTTTGATCACTACTTACCTCATTTCAACATTGGCTACATATTGCGCTATGAAGATCTCTTTTCTTTGTATTTGAGACGATTGAGCAAGCATTAAGGAAAGGCGAAGGCCACCCCAGGAAAACTCTAAAGAAGGGCAGAGGCCACCCTCAATTAGGCCCAAGGCATTCCACACCAGAGCAGGTCCGAGAGGCTCTATATATTGTAAGTGTTCCCTTGTCTATGGGCACTTAACTTTATATCAATCAATATTGCACCATTTTTTTCTCTTTCTGTTTCCCCTCTATCCTTCTCCCCTTTCTTCCCATTTTTTGGGAACTGGGAATCTACATAGGACTTAGGTGAGGACAGTACTCCAGGACTTCACGTAAAGCCTCTAGACTGCCCCAGCGGAGACTCAACCAGACTATCTCTGTCTTCAACACAGAATATACGGTTGGTTGGACTGTTTTTTCTGCCTTCACAAGCGAACTGGAAAACGAGACTTTTTGAGAGACCTTTAATTTGCACTACATACACTCATATATCCACTTTCCTCTCCTTTTTGCATTTGCACTTTATATGCAATTTCCTTGATTGTATCAGGATACTTATTGTCACTTTGCACTTTGCAATTTGTATGTAACAGGACATCAACTGTCATTTTTTTTTCACAGTGGAAGACTGCACATAGCTCTATTCATAGAAGCACTCTAGTGGTCCTTTCGACCGTGCACTGATTGGTTTAGTGGGAATACCATACCCAACTATAACTTGTACCCGCCTCATAGACCACTCTCCAAAGAGACTGCGCCACTAGGATCCCCTCTCTCTTTTTCTAGGGATCAAAGGTCAATCTGTCTTAACAAAGACTCTATATTCAATCCTAGACTTTGGGTCTCTCCTGTTATTTTTGATTTAATATTTTTATCTCCTAGCCACTTCAAAATGATCAGTAACACATTCCTTTTCCATTAATCGACAGAGAATACTTATATTCTTCAGTTAAACAACTTATTTCTATCCTTAGTAATTATACTGTTATATACTGTAGTTCTACACTCTTCAAACATCATTTTACTGTGCTACTAAATAATATAATATATATTTTATTTATAAGAATATATTTTTGTGGATTAGCATAGATATACTTGCATATATTTTAAACCTTAATTATGTTTCTATAAGAAAATATCTTTAATTCAAGGACTTGTTAAAACAAACCAATAAATTTAAATATGACATATCTCTAACTTCTCTAGCACTTAGGCTCGGCATATATCATATAAAGACATTTTATCGTCTATAGCATTATAGTCTAGCAATTTAAACCTACATAACTCTTCTATTACCTTCAAATGAACTTATAGAAAAAAATTATGAGTTCATTTTAAAACTAGGCAAAAGTTGAGAAAGACTTTACATTATAACAAGATGGCTACAGGCATCCATTTTGTGTTACTCTGAAAATCCCTGACAAAGTGTCAGATCCAGCAAGGAGCCCAGCTGACAGGATCCAAACAGTGCCTGAGTGGCCATATCCCAATTGTATTGCAAGCAGCATAATAAAAAAAAACAGAAAAAAAACAAGAGGGCAAGGGAACACGGTCGCTTCACGGTGTTCACCCAATGCCATACTGGAGACACTTTCGCAGGAGAAGATGACGAGATCCACCTGGGAGGAGTATAAGCATCCAGCAGTTGCCATTCTTGAAGATGACGCATACCATCAGGAACTGTGGAGATCAAATGAAGCACGTTGTGACACCAATGGAGCAACTTCGTGGGGACACCCCCTCTGTAGGGCATTTTATGGTTACGGAGAATTTTAGTAATGGGCATAAATTCTCTGTGTTTGGCCATAGTGTGCGCAGACACATCACGGAACAACTGCACCACAGAGTACGGATCCGGGAGGGTTGTAATGGAGTGAGACAATTGCATGAGATCTTCTCGCCCTCTTCGGAAAAAGTGGACCCGCAACAGGACATCCTGCGGGACCGAAGTAGGAAGATTGAGAGGCCTGAGAACTCTATGGACCCGGTCCAGCTGTAGGGCCTCAACAGATTTCTGCAGGAGCAGTGCCTGAAACATACCAGAGACGTATTATTATTATTATTATTATTCTTTATTTATAAAGATATTCTTTATATATTCCGCAGCGCTGTACAATAGGCACAGTATAGACAGGGTTACAATACAATACATTGAACAACATTTGACAAACAGTACAGGAGGAGATGAGGCCCTATTCCCGTAGGAACTCACAATCTAGGAGGGTTGGGGTTGGAAACAGGAGGAGAGGACTGCAAGGTGAGAGTGATTGATGACAGCCAGGGCCTCCATTTTCACAGATTCCGGTAGTCCGCAGAACGGAACATTATTTCTCCTTGAACGAGCCTCCTTGTTCGCCATTTTCACCATTAGCGTCTCATGCAAAACCTTCAATTCATGGTGTGTGTCCACCAGTTCATTATGAACTAGGCAAAGCTCATCCATTTTCGATTACAACTGGTCTGTGTGATCACCCAGCTTTCGGATGTCCCGGCGAATATCATCAGATATGGAACAAAAATCAGCCTGCAATGTCGATCTGAGTTCCCGCAATATCGCCTACAGCTGTCTCTGCGATGCTGGGGCTGAGTCAGATTGTCTGTCAGCTGGAGGATCCTCCTGATTGCCGAGGGACAAAGGGGAGTCTCAGCAAGAGCCCCTGGAGCTTGTGGAGCCGCCATCATGGCTGCCCCTCTGCCTAACTTTCTTAGTGGACCGGGACTCCTCTTGGCTCCTCTGTACCTTTAGGAGGGGCCATTAGTCGGTCCCACTGATTCCCCAAACCTTCCGGCGGGAAAGTATGCTGGTCTGCCCTGCTCAGTGCCTCTGTGGACGCAGAGAAACCCAGCAGTTAGACGGAGCTCACGCTACCCGCAGCTGTCCATAATGACATCTTGATAAGCCCATTGTGACAGAACACACTGTCACTGTGCGACTTGGAGGGGGCTGTGGGCTTGCCTCCTGACTACAGACTATGGCCCAGCAGTTAAACGGAAGATTTTGGGGCTGTTTGCCATCTCCTGCAACCATCAGACGCACGGCACACAGTGCAAAGTATTTCTGCGGTCACCAGTTCCTCTGAACCAGGCGAACGCAGCTTTAGTAGCCGCGTATCTGGAACTATTATGGGCTACTTTTTACTGTTAGCCCGGCTGAGTTAAATGTTTAATTTCTTTCCAGACAGTGATTGTTTAACTCTGGAAAATTATGTGTTTAAATGCTGGAGACAGAATGGAGTCTCTACAATGTTATCTGTGTATTTGAATAGGCTGTAATCTATTTGTCAAACAGAATCACCCATTGTCTTAGGTTAAGAAATGTTATGTAATGTTTACTGTAACTGTCTACCAAATGTAATTAGATTTCTCATTTTAAGAAGTCAATGTTTGTGCAATTTTCTGTATCAGCGTGATTATGTCCGCCTAGAAGAGGCTGTGATTCTTTTAAATGTAAATGACCACTGTCTGTTCCCATAAAAATCTGTGCTTGTCATTTTGATAAAACCAGTTCTATTCTGACCAAGCTTGAAGTCACGACTCATGATTTGGGGTACCAGGTACCTTCTGTTCGCTGTGCCAATGAAAGGCTCCAGGTCTACAATAAACAAAAATGTAGGAAATCGCTCATACACCTTTGGTCCTTGTTACTCAACCATCACATAAGGAGACAAAAAATAAAAAATGGTGTAGCGATGTCAATGTCCTTCACAGGATATAGTCAATGTCCCATTTATAATCTTTTTCTCCAAGTTTTTCTTCTTGTGGTGTCCCTCAGAGAAAACACAGAAAGTACATCATAGTGCGACCTATGTATAATAACACATATATATGGATAAGATGGTTGCACTCACATGTAATAGAACCCTCCTGGTTCTAGGTACCGTATATACTCGGGTATAAGCCGACCCGTGTATAAGCCGACCCCCCTACTTTTTCCCAAAAAACCTGTGAAAACTTATTGACTCGCGTATAAACCTAAGTGGGAAATGCAGCAGCCACTGGTAAATTTCAAAAATAAAAATAGATACCAAAAAAAAAATATTTAATGGATATTGCCCCAGCTCACACATGGATATTGCCCCAGCTCACACATGGATATTGCCCCAGCTCTCACATGGATATTGCCCCAGCTCACACATGGATATTGCCCCAGCTCACACATGGATATTGCCCCAGCTCACACATGGATATTGCCCCAGCTCTCACATGGATATTGCCCCAGCTCTCACATGGATATTGCCCCAGCTCACACATGGATATTGCCCCAGCTCATGGATATTGCCCCAGCTCATGGATATTGCCCCAGCTCACACATGGATATGCCCCAGCTCACACATGGATTTGCCCCAGCACATGGATTTGCCCCAGCACATGGATATGCCCCAGCTCATGGATATGCCCCAGCTCACACATGGATATGCCCCAGCTCATGGATTTGCCCCAGCTCATGGATATGCCCCAGCTCACACATGGATTTGCCCCAGCTCATGGATATGCCCCAGCTCACACATGGATTTGCCCCAGCTCATGGATATGCCCCAGCTCACACATGGATTTGCCCCCAGCTCATGGATTTGCCCCAGCTCTCACCTGGATATTGCCCCAGCGGCAGCCAGCTCTCACATGGATACTTGCCCCAGCTCCGGATCCAGCAGGGGTTGAGGGGGCCCAGATGCCGGGCAGCGGGAGTGCCTGCCCGGTCCTGAACAGCGTGAGTCCGTCCGTGTTGAAGGGGATGCGGCTGCGTGCGTGTGCAGGTCACGCGGTCCGGCCAGTCAGGTGGTACAGAGACTCAGTGCCACCTGATTAGCCGGACCACGTGACCGGCTGTGCCTGCACGCAGCTGCATCCCCTTCAACACGGACGGACTCACGCTGTTGACTCGGTTATAAGCCGAATCGCGTTTTTTTTACTCAAAATCTGAGTCAAAAAACTCGGCTTATACCCGAGTATATATGGTATGTTCACTGTAGGGATATTGTTGGCTTCCCAATAACCTTTTCAAAGAAGAATCACTGGATCCCAATCAGGTTTCCGAGGATGGAGATGGAATAAATTCGTTTCAGCAAACACAATTGGAATCGAATGAAGTTCCGTGTTAATGGCTGATGATGTGGAGATTCTCAAAAAATAAAGAGGAGCTCCAAAGCAAGATTAAAATATTTAATAAAATAAAATAAAAACAGATAAACCAGAACGCATTTCACCAATACATTAAAGTATCACAAAGGCTTCCTCAGCTGGCTAATTTACAAATGACCATGTCACTGCCTATATATCTAGCCAATGAAATTATAACTTTCATTATGTAGGACAAATCCCAGCCATCTAATTTGACAGAAGATTGATATAACCAATAGGAACATTGCTTTCATTATTGCTTGCAAATCCTGTTATTATATCAGGATTTGCATAATGAAAGCAATGTTCCTATTGGTTATATCAATCTTCTGTCAAATTAGATGGCTGGGATTGGTCCTACATAATGAAAGTTATAATTCCATTGGCTGTGCCAATTTCCCGCCAAAACAGATGGCTAGGATTGGCCTTGTATGCTGAAAGTTATATCTCCATTGGTTGCACTAATTTCCCCCCAAATTAGACGGTTGTAATTGGTTGGTAGTCAATGAGAATAGATATATAGGCAGTGACATGGTCATTTGTAAATTAGCCAGCTGAGGAAGCCTTGTGATACTTTAATGTATTGGTGAAACGCGTTCTGGTTTATCTGTTTTTATTTTATTTTATTAAATATTTTAATCTTGCTTTGGAGCTTCTCTTTATTTTTTGAGAATCTCCACATCATCAGCCATTAACACGGAACTTCATTCGATTCCAATTGTGTTTGCTGAAACAAATTTATTCCATCTCCATCCTCGGAAACCTGATTGGGATCCAGTGATTCTTCTTTGAAAAGGTTATTGGGAACCCAACAATATCCCTACAGTGAATATACCTAGAACCAGGAGGGTTCTATTACATGTGAGTGCAACCATCTTATCCATATATATGTGTTATTATACATAGGTCGCACTATGATGTACTTTCTGTGTTTTCTCTGAGGGACACCACAAGAAGAAAAACTTGGAGAAAAAGATTATAAACGGGACATTGACTATATCCTGTGAAGGACATTGACATCGCTACACCATTTTTTATTTTTTGGCTCCAGGTCTACAGCTTCAGCTTATTTCTGGGGGTGCTAGTCAGGCTCTCTACATGCACTGGGGCTTAAGCTGCGGCTAAGGTACTAGAGAAAGGTGTGAGAGTCATGAGGAGAAACTGGGTGTCCAGCGAGGAAGCGGCATTTGGCAGATGTGACCCTGTCCGGGCACAGAAATCTGTTACACTGGTGGCAGCTCGTGGGATGCTTCCTACAGTCTAAGGACATCCAAAGCATCACCAGGATTTGATATCCAGATGGCAGAAGTTGGCAGCAGTCACAGGAGCAGCATACTGGGAGAGGTTGCGAGAGGTACAGGCAAACCATTGTGGACCTATAACAGAGGAGACTCAACTGAACTGGGCTGATACAGCACGTTGGCTACTCTGTTACAATGCGCTGGACAAAGAGCAGCGCTGCCAAAACATGATCCTCCCCTCATCCCAAGAAAGGTACCTGAAGAGGATAGAATTGCATGAAGCATTGTTGGATAAGCAATGCCACAAGAATTGGCTGACTGATCTGGCTTGTCTGGTCTATGAAGAGACACGGCTGGAGGACAGCTATGAAGCCCTTCAATGGTACGCAGCCCAGAAGAGAGCGGAAAGCGAGGTCAATAACAGCCCGACAGAAGGCTTTGGCTACGGCTGCCTGGGACTGTTGTTCGAGAAAATGTCCAGAGTGGAGGTGGGAAGCGATTGCAGAGTACAGAGAGAACCTGCTAAACCTCTCTGACGTGTGGTGGATACAAGACGACTTGGAGTCGTTAGCCAGCAAGGAGTGGGAGCTGGATAAATTCTACAAGTGACTGCTAGACCTCGGTCAGCAGGTAAGCCAGGTTCACCACAAGAAACTCTGCACAGAGAAGCAGACAGAGGAGCTGCCAATAGTGCAGAATGCCTCCTCTCTTCAGGCAGCAAAGATTTTTGCCCTACAACGGTGGATGGGACTGTGGTCTCCACCGATGTGACCCAGAGGGACATTTATGCACTGTCGAGGGAGGAATGCCTTGCGACAGTGGGTGAGACTAACAGGGTTATCCAAAGAGATTCGAAAAGTCACCGCACGTTCGGTGACTTTTCGTTCTCTTCAATTCGGTTCCTTTTGCCGATTGCATTTCGGTGACCCTGCGGTGTATTCAGCAAGCACCACAGGGTCCCCGAATTGCAGGGAAAAGCTGCCGCAAACCTGACGAAAACTAACCGAATGCATGCTGAAAACAAGCAAAAACATCTGGATTAACCTTCGAAAAAGCCGAAAAGGAGCCGAATCACACAGAGCCGAAGCAGCTGTGACGTAGAGGAGGCAGTGAATAAATTAGAAAAACCATTTGTATGAATCTGGGAAAAAGAAACGCTGTTTGCAAAGAAACTACTGAGCGAAAATGTCTGAAATTTTCACAGGAGGTCCAGGGAATGATCATAAAGAGGGCTGTTACAAAAAAAATAAGTAAACTGAAAAAAAAAAAAAAAAAAATCGGACTTTTAATTTTTTTTTAAAAAATTCAGAAAAATGCTTAAAGTATCCTAAAAAATCTATAAATAAAGAGACTTTTTGCTGCAGAATTTTATAATGAACGGTTTATTAGATATTGAATTAAAACGGGAATATTTTTAACATTGAAGCCTATGGGATTCTCCTGAATAAATTTGCCGAATGAAACCACCGAATGGCAGGGCATTAGGGGAACCTTTCACTGCTGGTTTGTGTTCTCTGAATAGCCGAAGCAGTGCTTTTTCATGGGGATTTCACTGCCCTCGAACAGGGACCGAACAGGCACCGTATGTTCAGGCAATTCGCCAGGATTTGGCGAATTGCCTGCTCTCTGGATAGCCGAATGGCCAGGAAAGGTAACCGAACGCTGATTTTCAGCGTTCGGTTACCTTTCTCAAGCAATTCGAATCTCTTTGGATAACCCTGTAAAGATCCCACTAGCAATTTACTGGGATGCATTGCAGATGGGCCCCAGTGTGCTCCCAGCCAAGGAGGGCTGGGGGAGCTTGAAGGCCTTGATGTGTCTGGGCCAGCTATAGACTCTGGAGTTGCAGAGGAGATTGGAATCTTTCCCACTGCAATGTCAGGATGTGAGACAGTTGCCCCAGATCTCCAAGTTATGAGGTCGCCAGAGCTTGTGAGCGAGGAGGACAGCTTACTAGAGTTGGTGATTCCTGAGAGGAAAACTGTTCCTCCAGGTGAAATGCTAGCATCAGAGCATGGTGCGACCGGGCCCTGTCTGCATTTGGATGGCCTGAATCTCTGGGGAGAGGAAAACAGCCCCACACAGCCAGCAGCGGAGCAGAGCGGGCTTCAGGAAGGGGAGGCAATTGGCCTCCCTCCTCAGCAGCAGACTGGGCTCCAGCAGGAGGATGGCCCCTTTACCAAGCTACAGCATGCTTAACCAGGTTCCCCTTAACCAGGTGGTAGAGGATGCTTACTCTGGGAGTGCAGAAGGGATGGAGAAATCTAAATGTGTGCCCCCTGGATACTGGGCAGCTGGCTCAGATTTTCTTTGGAGACATCATCCACCCTCCATTCTCTCCAGCAGCTGATCGCAATACCCAGAGATGGGGCAGCGGGCAGTTCTCCCGAGTGGTGGGCACAATCTAAGAGAGCTGCTGGGGATGGCTCGGTGAGTAGCTCTCTAGTATATGTGTTTGGCCTTGGCACTGGAGAGATGTCCCCAAGCAGTGCTTCAGGAATGTTGACCCCTGTGTGGCCCCTGAGGGAATATGGGGAGGGGGTGAATGCATCCGTGGTTGTGGACTGGACTGCACGGCCAATGAAAGGAAACAAACTTTTTGGGACTTGGGTTCAGACTAACACACTCACAGATCCGTTTGGGATCTGGTGTCTGGTTAGTCTCCTGCAAAGGAGGGAGATATGTGACAGAACACACTGTGTAACTTGGAGGGGGCTGTGGGCTTGCCTCCTGCCTACAGCCCAGCAGTTTAACAGGAGATATTGGGGCTGTTTGCCATCTCCTACAACCATCAGATGCACGGCACACAGTATGAAGTATTTCTGCGGTCGCCGGTTCCTTTGAACCAGGCGAACGCAGCTTTTGTAGCCGCGCATCTGGAACTATTATGGGCTACTTTTTTATATTAGCCCAGCTGAGTTAAATGTATAATTTCTTTCCAGACAGTGACTGTTTCCCTCTGGAAAAATATGTGTTTAAATGGCTGGAGACAGAATGGAGTTTTTACTAGGGATGTGCGTTTCGGGTTTCGGGATTTCGGAATTTTCACGAAATTTCCCGATTCGTGTTTTCGGATCCGGCCGATTTTCCGAAAATTTTTAGATCCGAAAATGGCAGATCCGAAAAGTTTTCCGAGCCGAAACGAAATATTTTCGGAATTTTCGAATGTACTTGAAATGTGTCAAATCGAAATTTATTGCTTTGAAACGAGGAGAACAGACGTTCCGAAAAAACGAAAATTTCCGAAAATACGAAAAGTCGATACAAAAAACGAGCTAAGTGACACGAAAATACGAAAAATGATCGAAATTCTGAAAAAAAATGTACACGAAAAACGAGTCGAGCCGAACCGAATCGAAACAGAAATAGGTCGAAACGAGCCGAATCGAAAAGTTTAAAAATCCGAAAAATCGAATCGAATCGAACCGAAAAAAAATCGGTGCACAAGCCTAGTTTTTACAATGTTATCTGTGTATTTGAATAGGCTGTAATCTATTTGTCAATCAGAATCACCCATTGTCTTAGGTTAAGAAATGTTATGTAATGTTTACTGTAACTGTCTACCGAATGTAATTAGAATTCTCATGTTAAGAAGTCATGTTTGTGAAATTATCTTTATCAGTGTGATTAGTAGGGATGGACCGAACACCCCCGTGTTCGGTTTGCATTCGAACTCGAACAATTGAAAAAGTTCGAATTCGAACACGATTCGAACTCAATGCAAGTCAATGGGACTCGAACGTTCGAATTTTAGAGTGCCATCCAAGAGGTCATATATGCAAGATATTGGCCATAAAAGGTGTATGGGGGTCAAGGTAGTGCCCTGGAGGACAGGAAACAAGGAAAACAAGTTTAAAAAAAACATTTTTAAAGGAACAGTGATTTTTCCATGACATAAAGGTTTAGAATTTTTCACGAAAAATTCCTTAAAATATCGTGCCTAGGAAGTCCCCATAACCTGCCCGTGAAGTGGCGGATTTCTAGAATGTATAGAAACATTTAAAAAGAAAAAAATGACATTTCAAATGACGGTAAATGGTTTTCCTTTAATCTATTCATAAGCAACTGCTTGGGGCGGCAGCCTGTATGAAAATATGAAACGTTTTAGGACACGCAGAACAAGTCTAGTGATTTTTGTGGCTAAATTATGGTGCCTCTTATGCAGGCTTTGGATGAAAGTAACAATAGGTGCTTTAAAATTGGGCCTTTAGTGTCGGCAACAGTGCCTTCACCACATCTGTAACCCCTCTGAGGTATTGTGGAAGAGTGCAGTGGTGGAGGTTTTGGGAATGCAGAAGAGATCCCTGATCTAGTCAGTTACATCAGCATCAGGGAATGATAGCTGCTGATCCAGGACTGATTCATTTTTATAAATGTCAGCCGGTCTACAGAGTCGGTGGACAGACGCACTCTTTTGTCTGTGACAAAACCTCCAGCGGCACTGAACGTTCTTTCAGAAAGCACGCTGGATGAAGGGCAACCTAATAGCTCCATAGCATATTAGCTAAGTTCTGGCCATTGATCCAATCTCAACACCCAGTAAGCCAGTGGATCATCTGCTGTAAAGGTATCCATGTCTGCCCTTGCCCCTAGGTAGTCCTGCACCATATGGTGAAGACGCTGGCATTGGGTGCCTACATTTGACGTCCATGGGCGTTGTGGACTAAAAAAATTGCAAAAGGCATCAGTCAAGTGGCCCCCTTCACCGCTCTTCCTCTGATCAACCGCAGCCTCAGAAGCACCTGTGTCATCACTTGGTAACCTACCAGTGCCTGGAAAGGTGTTACACAAGTGTCGCTTTAGAGCCTCCTCAAGTTGTTTCATCCTGTCCTCCCTCTGTGAGGGCAGGATGAGCTCTGAAACCTTACCCTTGTATCGTGGATCAAGAAGGGTTGCCAACCAGTAATGATCCCTCTCCTTGATAGTACGAATCCTGGGATCCTTTAGCAGGCTTTGCAGGATAAGGAAGCCCATGTAGCGTAGGTTGGAGGTGGCATTAGCTTCCGAGTCTTCCTGGTCGCTGAGGATGACCCTATCGTGCACTACCTCCTCCCAGCCACGTACTTTGGGTTTCTTGGGTTTCGGCAGACACAAAACCCTCCCATGAGGAATCCCCACCTTCAATGCCCCACGACTTAAATATTCCTCCTCCTCGTCCTCCTCTTGTCTGATCTGAGGACCCACAGGAATGCTGTCTGCGTAAAGACTGGGGCCTTGAGAGCTAGGGAAGTCCTCCACTTCCTCCCGCTGCTCTGCCTCTAGTGCCACATCTATAATTCCCTGCAGGGTGCGCTCCAGCGGGAACACTAAAGGAATTGTGTGACTGATGCATGCACTGTCCCTGCTCACCATCCTCATTGCCTCCTCAAATGGTACAGTACAGTGCATGCATCCTTGATCATCAGCTACTGCGGGAGGGGGGAAGTTGACCTGAGCCTGTCCTTGTGCCATACTCACACAGGTACTCATTGATGGCCCTCTGCTGCTTGTGCAGAAGCTGCAGCATTGCCAATGTTGAGTTCCACCTGGTGGGCACATCACAGATCAGATGGTTTGTGGGAAGGTGGAATTCTCTTTGAATTTCTGCCAGGCGAACACTTGCTGGGAATGATTGTCTGAAGTGGCTGCAGACTTTTCTGGTCTGGCTGAGAAGCTCTGCCAGCCCTGGGTACCTGGTTAGGAAATGCTGTACCAACAGATTTAGGATGTGTGCTAGGCATGGTACGTGCGTCAACTTAGCCAGGCATAGGGCGGAGAGAAGGTTGCTGCCATTATCACAGACGACCATTCCCAGCTCAAGCTGGCATGGTGTTAACCATCTCTGCACCTGCCCCTGCAGAGCTGACAGAATTTCTGGCCCGCTGTGGCTCCTGTTCCCTAAACAAACCAGCTCAAGCACAGTATGGCATCTTTTTGCTTGAGCCATTGCGTAGCCCCTGCCACGCGTCGGTTTAACTGCCACTTCGCCAGAGACAGAGAAGGAGGAGGAAGAGGAAGAGGTGGTGGAGCAGACAGATCTCATATAAGCAGCTTTCTGGAGGCGTGGTGGATGAGCAAGCTCCAGCACAGAGCCCCATCCTGGATCCCTCCCAGCTGCAAGCAGAGTTACCCAGTGTGCCATCAAGGAAATGTAACGACCCTGTCCATGCATGCTGGACCACGTGTCTAAAGTAATGTGCACCTTGCTGCTGACTCCCTTTCCCAATGACTCCATAACATTATCTTCCACGTGCTGGTATAGTGCTGGAATTGCCTTCCATGAAAAGAACTGGCGTTTTGGAACCTGCTACTGTGGTACAGCACATTCAGCAAATTCACAGAAGGAGGTAGAGTCCACTAGCTGGAAAGGCAGCAGCTGTAATGCGAGTAATTTTGCCAAGCTGGCATTTAGACGCTGTGCAAGGGGATGGTTGGGACTATATTCGTTATTACGCTGCAGCAGCTGGGACAACGAAATCTGACTGTGTAAATCTGCAGCTGATGGGATGCTGTTGTCACGTCTCGGCCTTGCCCCCTGGTGGTGAAGGGTCTTCATGTTTGTTTTTCCCCTATGGTGTGTCTGGCTGTGCTGTTTAGGGCTGATCTGGGGTTCTGTTGTGATCTCCTGGTCTGGGGTCACATGGCCCAATCACACAGACCCACTCCCTATATATTCCCAGCAGCACAGAGCCT
The DNA here is from genome assembly GCA_009667805.1 of Leptobrachium leishanense. NCBI lineage: Eukaryota > Metazoa > Chordata > Amphibia > Anura > Megophryidae > Leptobrachium > Leptobrachium leishanense. The sequence goes on along the minus strand of CM019066.1, from coordinate 232,632,812 downwards.
CATTGACTGTTTGTGGAGTTTGATGGTGGTTCTGTCTGGTTCGTGTTTCCTGAGTTGCTGCAAAGCATTCCTGTTCAAGTGTTTTCTGGTTCTGACCTCGGCTTTATTTTTGACTATCCCTTCTACTCCCCCTGGTACCGTATATTTCTGATCTGTTGCCAACCTCTGCCTGATTGACGATTCTTGTATGTTTCATGTTTTATGTACCTTGTCTGTCTTAGTTTAGTATTATATTCAGAGGCCGCTTATAAGGACCTCTTTTAGTATAGTCTGTCTGTTTTGTTTACTGTCCTGCAGCCTGCTCCCTTCACGGATTGTCAAGTGTATCTTTGTGTTTCTGAGTGTCCTAAGTTGTCTGTCGGTCTTGAAGCCTTCGGAGCTTAGTGGCAATTCTGTTCTGTTTTTTGGTGCTCCTTGGTTTTGGAGAAATCCGTCTGTCCTTGTGTCCAGTCAGTTACTCACCTGCCTTAAGGGCTTCATCTCATGTTCCAAGCCACCACGATGGCCCAAGCAGGGGCTAACCGTTACAGCTGTCTTATTCTGAGGAAGGACCTGGTACACCCATTACTGTAGCATCATCCCTGTCAGTGGAGGTCGTAGACAATGACATGGCAGGACATATAGTGGGGGTAGAGACAGATGAGGAGGAGGACCTATGCAAAATGTTGTGCCAACGTGATGCGTGGCAGGTGGTCATATGTCGCATCAAGCATGTGGTACCCAAGCGTCTGATGTTTTTCCCACGCTTGAGCCTCTTCAGACATAGCTTACAAATAGCAACTCTGCAGTCTGCTGCACATGTGAAGAACTCCCAGACAGCAGAGTTCCTGGATGGGTGCTTTGAGACAACAACGCTCTGCACCTGAGCAGCTCTGACTTCTGATGCCTTGGACTGGCTACGGTTGCTCATAGAGGACGTTGTGCCTCGTTTTTGCTGTGCCTCCTCCTCACTTAACTCTTCTGTTTGATCAGGCACCCAGGTGGAGTCAGTGACCTCATCATCGTCATCACCCCCTATCTCCTCATCACTGGAGCCATCCTGGCAGTATGCTGCAGCTGCTGGGGGAACATGAGTGCCAGTTCTTTGTGTTTCACTGGCACCCCCTCCCTCTAGGCTGATTTTACTCCCTTCCTACCTACCTTTACAACCTTAGAGTCAACATCAGAGCACTGGAGTTGCTGCGCATCCTCAAGCAGCATGTCACTGTCATTGTAGTCAAACAATTCAGCTGACTCCTCCGTGTATGATGGTGAGGCTACGGCAGTTGTAGCTGTGGACATGGAAGCTGAATTAGATGCTTTGGCAGCTGAGGTGGACTGTAAACCACTACAAGCCTGGCTGGCAAAGGACTAGGAGGATGAGGATGGCCTGGTTAACCAATCCACCAAATCCTCTATATGTTGCGGCTGCATAAGACGGCCAGCACCAGTTAGAAAGGACAAGTGTGCCCCTGCAGAGGATGCACCACGTCCACGACGACATGGGGCACAGCCTTCCGACGCAGAGGCTACTTGCCCTCTTATCTGTGTCTGTGAGTGTCTGCCTGTCCTTTTTGGTCTTTCTGACATGGTGAGTGATATATAGATTAAAGATATACAGAACTCTGATTCAACTCTGGTATATAGATTGGAGATATGCAGAACCCTGATTCAACTCAGGTATATAGATTGGAGATATGCAAAACTCTGATTCAACTCTGGTATATAGATTGGAGATATACAGAACTCTAATTCAACTCTGTTATAAGGATTGGAGATATGAAGAACTCTGATTCAACTCTGTTATAAAGATTGGAGATATGCAGAACTCTGATTCAACTGTGTTATCTAGATTAAAGATATTCAGAACTCTGCTACAAATCAGCGATTTCACTGATATTTTCCCTGCAAGGCTGCCAATGTCCTCTACTCTCTCTCTGATTCACTTCCTCTCCTGCAGGCTGCAACACCCTGATAGCTGGCAAGACCCAGATTCAACTCTGAATAGATAAAGATACAGATTAAAGATACAGATGAACTCTGATTTAACTGTGGTATGATATTTCACTGCCAGGCTGCCAGTTCCCTGCTATTTACCACTGCCAGCTTGTCCCTGCAAATCCAACAATCTCCTCTCCTCTCTGATTCACACCTGCAACACACACGCTAGGGCTGCAGGGAAGCCTTATATAGTGTGCTGCGGGACTTAGCTCTGTGAGCCCATGATTGGGCAAAATTTGCCCAATCAGGACTCTGAGCCCTGATTGGCATAGTCTTGCACCTGTCTTGCACCTGACCATAGGTGCATAGGCAAGGCTGTAGCCAATTACAAGCTTCAGGCCAGGGCACAGTGCATTGTGGTCCATTGTGGGCGAACACGCGGCAAACATGTGGAATTTTTCGCCATTGGGGGAACGGTCGAACGGCCAATGTTTGATGCGAACTCATGTTCGCATCGAACCGGCAGCCCATCCCTAGTGATTAGGTCCTCCTAGAAGAGGCTGTGATTCTTTTATATGTAAATGATCACTGTCTGTCCCCATACAAATCTGTGCTTGTCATTTTGAAAAAAACAGTTCTATTCTGACCAAGCTTGAAGTCACGACTCATGATTTGGGGATACCAGGTACCTTCTGCTCGCTGTACCAATGAAAGACTCCAGGTCTACAGCTTCAGCTTATTTATGGGGGTGCTAATCAGGTTCTCTACATGCACCGAGGCTTAAGCTGCGGCTAAGGTACTAGAGAAAGGTGTGAGAGTCTGAGTCACGAGGAGAAACTGGGTGTCCAGCGAGGAAGCGGCATTTGGCAGATGTGACCCTGTCCGGGCACAGAGATCTGTTACACGCATTATTTAACTTTTTTCTTTTTAGTAAATGTAACTCGGACGCTACTGACTTAAACCAGTTGTTTTGGAGCTCACATCTGGTCATGAGCAAATTTCTAGCATACTAAACAGGGGAATCTGTATGAATGTAAAATCTTTGGGACTAGATAAACTTTTCTGGTCTTTCCTATTACCGCGAACCCATGAGGGCTTGCTTCCTTACTTTCTAGATAGATCTTAGCAATCACCCAATAGGTTTTGAGCAGACTTACAGGGTTATTCTGAGAAAGGTGAAAACCAGGAGAACTGGCAGGAGAAAAGAACAATCTAGACAAAATATCCGATTTGGAAAGTGAGATAAATGGGAGAATTTTTCTGGTTTGTCTATTTTGACCTTGAATTTTCACTTCTCCAGTCATTCTCCTGAGGTTCACCTTTTTTGAATAGACCTGTATATGTCCTACACATCACATATGAGTTATATTGCTACACTTGACATTAACCTTTATTTTTCTTTTTTCTTTCTATTGATTTGTTACTTTTAATTTGCACCACCGTGTTATGTTGTATGTCTCTATCATGTATAGGTTTTTAAGTAAATAAAAGTTATCCGTTTATCATCTTCCATTTTCCCTTTTCTAAGATGGCTTTGCATGCCATTAGCCAGACAACTATGCATTCCTCTCCATTTCATAGGTATATCGGCATCTAAAACCTCTTTCTCAGTTTTTATTTATATACAACACAGATGGCAATAAAGAAACCTTCATTGATTACAATCATTGACACATCATATTAAAAATATTGTTAAATTCTATAGCAATCTCATTGAAATCCAAATGCCCTAAATCATATTATTTCACACTGTATCGTACATAAAAATTGTATTCATATTATTGTTCCTAATTAACTTCTATTCATATCCTAAGACTTACAGTAAATATGAAAATCCAAAGTAAATGTAGTGGTTTTTAAATTATAAATAAAATAAGTGCTAAACGTATCATCGCTAGGTATATTGAAAATACTTATGAAATATTATGTGTCTCTATTTAATAAATTTTCATGTACACTATATTGCCAAAAGTATTTGCTCACCTGCCTTGACTCGCATATGAACTTAAGTGACATCCCATTCCTAATCCGTTCAATATGACGTCGGTCCACCCTTTGCAGCTATAACAGCTTCAACTCTTCTGGCAAGGCTGTCCACAAGGATTAGGAGTGTGTATATGGGAATTTTTGACCATTCTTCCAGAAGCGCATTTGTGAGGTCACACACTCATGTTGGACGAGAAGGCCTGGCTCTCAGTCTCCGCTCTAATTCATCCCAAAGGTGTTCTATCGGTTTGAGGTCAGGACTCTGTGCAGGCCAGTCAAGTTCATCCACACCAGACTCTGTCATCCATGTCTTTATGGACCTTGCTTTGTGCACTGGTGCACAGTCATGTTGGAAGAGGAAGGGCCCAGCTCCAAACTGTTCCCACAAAGTTGGGAGCATGGAATTGTCCAAAATATATTGGTATGCTGAAGCATTCAGAGTTCCTTTCACTGGAACTAAGGGGCCAAGCCCAGCTCCTGAAAAACAACCCCACACCATAATCCCTCCTCCACCAAACTTTACACTTGGCACAATGCAGTCAGACAAGTACCTTTCTCCTGGCAACTGCCAAACCCAGACTCGTCCATCAGATTGCCAGATGGAGAACCACAATTCTTCACTCCAGAGAATGCGTCTCCACTGCTCTAGAATCCAGTGGCGGTGCGCTTTACACCACTGCATCCGACGCTTTGCATTGCACTTGGTGATGTATGGCTTGGATGCAACTGCTCGGCCATGGAAACCCATTCCATGAAGCTCTCTGTGCACTGTTCTTGAGCTAATCTGAAGGTCATATGAAGTTTGGAGGTCTGTAGCGATTGACTCTGCAGAAAGTTGGCGACCTCTTCGCACTATGCGCCTCAGCATCCGCTGGCCCCGCTCTGTCGGCTTACGTGGCCTACCACTTCGTGGCTGAGTTGCTGTCATTCCCAAACACTTCCACGTTCTTATAATACAGCTGACAGTTGATTGTGGAATATTTAGGAGTGAGGAAATTTCACGACTAGATTTGTTGCACAGGTGGCATCCTATCACAGTTCCACGCTGGAATTCACTGAGCTCCTGAGAGCGACCCATTCTTTCACAAATGTTGGTAAAAACAGTCTGCATGCCTAGGTGCTCGATTTTATATTATAGGTACACGGTAGGACTACTATGGCGCTATGAAGGAAAGAATAATAAAAGAAAGGGTGCTGCTACAGTCCTAAAAAGCTAGTCTATGAAACTAGCTGAAAAGAATAAGAATATACACATAAAAAATAAGGACAGCGGTCCCAGAAAATATAAAAAAGGCAAAAAATAGAGTAGGGGCAATGTAATGGAAATCCGCCCAAAAACAGTATAATAAACCAGAAAATAGACAATTCTGTTTAAAGTCCTCCCTAGGAACAAAAATGGTCTCAAATAGTCCTTCTTTGGATCAAATCATATCAATAGAGATACCTCAGAGGGGTAATCCCCCAAAGGGAAGGATTTTCCATTGAGTCTGCGGAGAAGACCTCTTCATTAGAGTTCACAAGTGTCGGATTTCAGAATATCCTTTTCTTTTGAAGCAGCACACCAGGATCTTCGTCTCACCCTCAGGAGAAAAAAGGTACAATAGCGCAGCCAGCATTCACGGGGCACACATATGGACAAGCCACAGTGATACACTTACCCTTATAGGAGCCGACCCTGAGTCGAGGAATATTCGCTCCAGGATTGTATATATATGGTACAATCCTTAGAAAATCATACCAGGCAAGGTACGCAATTGGATCAGGAAAAAAGTGTGTAAAAATTTTATTTGTATACACACCATATACTGGCAGTAAATATACACTAAAACATAAGGATAGGACCAGACGCGTTTCGCGCTATACAGCGCTTCATCAGTGGTACAAACAAGCAACAGGTTTGTGTCTGGTATGGTTTTCTAACGATTGTACTATATATATACAATCCTGGAGCGAATATTAATGCACTGACATACCATCACATAAAAAAATCTATTTTAGAAATTAACTTATACTTAAACATATGCATTCACACACACAAAACATACATTAACACACAATCACACACATTCACACACACATATGCAGCCCATGGACAGACAGTAATCCGGTTCTCTGACAGCAGATTGAGACAGCAGTCAATCTCCCACAAGTAAACCCTGTGACCCATTAAAACATATGTAAACTGAAAAGACATGGTTTAAGGGACTTGCATCCCATTCATGATGCACTCAAACATGCATAAAAATAAAATAAACAAAACAAAATAAAGGAAGTGATTTAAAAAACGAATATCTATATACAAATGCATAACAGAACAACACAACCACTAGAGATCCTGCCACTGGACTCCCTGGATACCTGGCCTTGGCATTGCTCTTGACACCAGTCTACTGTTCTTGATTTCCCAGCAACAACCTTTGGCCAGTATTATGGGTTATGTTTCTTTCTGTGACCAGATCAAAATGCTGTGCCCCATCCATCACTCACATAATCACTTCCACATGACCCACCAGATATCCCTCAGGGGAATACCCTCCAAAATTTTTTCACAGTTTGTAGAAAGCAGGGATGGTATTGTGCACTTGAGCGGTGAGTTCATCCATTGTCCTAGTATATTCAAGGACTCTTAGTTCTTGGGATCCTATGTTAGGAGGAAACCTTAGTGGACCTCCACCTTTCTGCAATTTATTATTATTATTATTCTTTATTTATAAAGCGCCAGCATATTCTGCAGCGCTGTACAATAAGCACAGTATAGACAGGGTTACAATACATTGAACAACATTTGACAAACAGTACAGGAGGAGATGAGGGCCCTATTCCCGTAGGAACTCATAATCTGGGAGGGTTGGGGTTGGAAACAGGAGGAGAGGACTGTAAGGTGAGAGTGATTGATGGTTGCGTCAGTGAGTTGGGTGGTAGGCTTCCCTAAATAGGAATGTTTTAAGGGAACGTTTGAAGGAAGAGAAGTTAGGGGAAGTCTGACAGTACGAGGGAGAGCGTTCCAGAGAGTGGGGGCTGCGCGTGAGAAATCCTGCAGTCTATCATGGGAAGAGGTGATGCGGGGAGAAGCTAGGCGCAGGTCACTGTTTGACCTTAGGGAGCGGGCTGGGGTGTATCTGGTGATTAGTGAGGACAGGTAGTGGGGTGCTGAGTTAGTGAGGGTTTTGTAGGTAAGGATAAGGATTTTGAACTTAATTCTGCAGTGGATGGGGAGCCAGTGAAGGGACTCGCAGAGGGGAGCGGCAGAGACAGAGCGGCGGGTGAGGTGAATTCTGCAATGATATCCTTGTGGTCAGGAACAATTTAGACAATCAGGCAAGATCCATAGTTGAAATGGAATAGCAGTGTGGAAAACGTACTGCATGGGCATGAATACCTTCCAATATTGGTACTATTTAGGGGCAGGACATCCACAGATGAGCAACTGCGCATACGACCACAGACTCTCCAAAATGTGTCTATCTTTAGGCATTGCCCTTGCAGAGTTACACAAATAGACACCTGGTAGCTACTTCCCATGTATCTTACCAATCCTCCTGATATAGTGTAATAGTGTAAAGCTATGAAGAGCTGAGTTCTGTCTCCCAGGAATATTAGAGGTGCGGTGTGTATAATGCATAAAAATGAGACCTTGGTGTTGACATCATACAAGCACATACAACATAGATTTTGCAGTTACAGCACCCATAATCTGTGATTGTGAGACATTGTGGTGGACTTGAAAGTATAAGAATAGGTCTGCAGTTGCAGTTTACACTTTTTACATACGATTAAAGGTGTTACCATTGTTCAACACTGTTCACTATTATTTGAAGCAACTCCCCCTGCTGTGGTTAGATTTTCCTCCTGTGCACAGTCAACAGAGTTGCAACAAAGGTGAACATCAGTGCTTTGTAGGTTGTTTGATGGTTTGTGGGGCCAGGGAATATAACCTCCCCCAATGTTTGACATTTTTATGAGTTTGTTTTGGTTTAGCTTGCAAATACCTCCAATCTTAAATTAATTATTGTTGCCATATGGACAATGAAGTTGAATGCTAGCAAAATTTAAATAACAAAGAAAGATCTAGATAGCTTTGATATGGTCTCTTATTTCTTTGTTTTTGGTCTAATACTTTTCTCCTTTGATAGTATGTTCCATTGTTCATTATGTAAATGTTGGGATTATTTAACCATATGGTTGAGTTTCCTTTCAATGTGACCCAGACATTTCCACTAATATTTTCTTTAACTTCCAGTTTAAGTCAACCATCTTCTTGCCAGCGAATGATACAATACAGCACATAACACGTTTACAATTTCAAAAAATATATACAGTCTTCTTCAAATAAAGAACTTACTTTAAATATGTTCAGCTCCAAAAAAAGGATGGTCATCCCTTGGTAAAATGTTCGTATATACTTTGTCACCTGCTTGTTACTGCAAAGATGTAATCATGTACCAGCAGTATAAAAAAGCATATATAAAACTGTGCAGACCGTGACATAAAATATCACTTTCACATTGTGAGCGTATCAGGATCTTCATGTGTATATGTTTCAAACCTATTTTGTACAATTCTTATTTGTTGTGCCTTACCCATTGTACAGCGTGAAAATGAAACATGTATGGAGTAGAGTTTTTACTATGTATTGCAAGAAGATTCCCTTCTCAGGGTTATATTTACTAACATAACAGATTGACTGTTACCAATATTAACCTGTAATGTGCTCTAGAGCTCAGTTTTCGTTCCAAAGAACTAGGACCATCCAGAACTGAGATTTTATGATAAATATTTGTATAGCCAAAATCTGTTGTGCACCGTGACAGAAAGATGGCCACTGGTTAAATCAGGCAAAGAAAAAAATTGTGATTTTGCAATACTAATATGCAGAGGTAATTGTGTATCTACACAATTAACAGAATACCGTATAACAAACTGTGCGAACTTCAACTCTAACTTAGTCAGTGTCCATGTGAAGGTCTTACTCATTAAATCTTTCCTGCTGAATTGCAGTGTAACAATGTAACATCCACCTGGAAACAAACATTCTCTTTATTGGTTCTCCAGGTATTGATACATCTTTCCCTTTTTTAGGGGGGAAATGAAAGTCACTATTTCTTTAGTTCAATTCCAGAAGTAATACAAATATAGAGATGCTCTCTTGATATACATATACACCTCCCATTTCCAGTCTGGGTGTATCTGGCTCCCTGTGGTTCTTCTGGCTAGACTCTATTGTTTTCCAGAAGCCAATCTATGTCTTTTATTTTACTGTTTGTTTCTTCTTGACCATTGATGGCTGGTTTGTATTCTCAATGTGAAATTCCTCTTGGATGCTAATTTGGGTCCTTATTTAAGACATGTACCATCCAGTGACTTTCAGAAGTTTTCTGTTTCTTCTCAGAGCCTGTTCTGACTCTGTTACCACATCATATGACATTATTCCTACAGAGGCGTGTAGGTAAGCTACTACACTACTTTTTCCTTGGTTCACTAGAGGTGGTAAGCAACACTTGTTCACCAACATTTAGAGCAGACTGGTCTTTGGCTCCCCTGTTTTATTGAGCAGCTTGCATTGCATGCCGCTTCTTGTGTTAGCTTTGATGCCTGTCATTCATCACTTGTGTCATGCTTCCATCCTGGGTGCCTGCTGTAGAGCCACTTATGCCGTGTAAAACTCTGGCCTTTTTGTAGACACAACAGGTGCTCTCGCTCTCATGAGCCCTGGATTTCCCTATTTAAGGGAGACTCACCCTTCTGCCAATGCTCCTGCATTGACATCATTTGGTTTATGTTCTCCCAGAAGCCTGCTCCCTTCCACCATTGCTCAGCAGTAAGATGAGAGAAGGCAAACCCATCCCATCTGCGCCAGCGGTCTATACAATGTGTGCCTCGGCACTCTGTGTCTCTTTTTATCCCAAACAAAAGCATTAATTGTGGCCTGTAAGCTTGAGAGATACTCTGGGCGTAATAGCACCACGGCTTGCGCAGATAGTGGCATGACACTCTCTTATGGGACCCCGTAGATCGGTGGACTTGGAATCCTCAATTTCAGGTATGGACTACACCCCCTATCGCCCACCACTGCTCACGGATTGCCTGGTAATAAAACTCTGGGATTCTCAAAGTGAACTCCCGTGCTATCCTTCGCCTCTAATACCCTTTTTGGGTAATCCAGAGTTCATTATAGGCATGTGTTCTCAGACGTTTTGTAGGCCATTTTTTTCATTTTGTTTCAGTTCTGTTTTTTTTTTCTTCATTTCAGGTCGTTCAGTATGTTACCGCGATTTGTATTTTTGGGCCGATCCGAGATTTCAGACGGCCAGTTTTAGTTTCTTGGATCACTTCGTTTTTATGAGTTATTTCAAATTTTGGGTTGATTCGTATTTCGTGTTTATGATTTATTTCATTTTTTTAAACTTAAAGGCCATATTGTATTCCTCGCGCATCGGTTTTGCGTGCACGCAAATGCGCATTTGCGCGAGGACAAAACCATTTGCGCAGAACGTCGTATTTCAACGTTCGCGCAAACGATGCGCGTTATCGTTTTAACGTGGATGGACTTGCGCGAGCGTGATGAACTGTGCGCGTCCTATACTTAACATTGTGAGCGCAAATGCGTTAAGCTGATGATATTTCAATAGATGCGCAACTTCCTACGAACGAAGTTAGCGCGCATAATTTTAACGTCTTTGAAAACTTGGTGTTAACTGCAAATCTAAACGTTCTGGCCAAAACAAAATACACCAGCACGAAAAAAAGAAAAAATACAGCACAGTATAGTTACACATTCTACACATACCCAAACAAAAAAATTTGTGAATTCGTGCATTTTTTTTTTACTGCTGCAGCATGTATACTCAGATTTATTTTGACAGGCGCAAAAACATTAGTGAGTCAATTAAGGTGAATTGATGTCAATTAAGGTTCTTAATTCTGATTGGCTGAATCCCGTGAAAAAAACAGTCCACGCATTGATTTACATGCGCAACGTTACTGCGAGTGTATTACACTCTATTTTGCGCGGTTTTTTTACTAACGTTATTTTTTGACGGATGAGAAAATGCGTTCGGATCCGAATATCACGTTAATTTTCGCACGATAACGCTGGACACTGCTCGCAAAACAAATTGCGCTGCGCGAGCGCATTTGCTCAAAGAATTTTGTTTTATGGCCCAAAGTTTATTATTTTCAAAGCCTGGTGGTCCAGAAAAGAAAGGGGACATAGGGAATAGTACAGTACATACATGGCATCCTTGTATAATATAAAAGAGAGATATGGCAAGATAAAATAATGCAAGATAAAATAAAAAACAACATAAAGTAATGCGGAGACAGACGGATTCCGCTGCGATTCAGCACCATACACAAGATCTGCCATTTCAAAAGATATTCAATTGCCTGGTGGATGAATAAATTGCATGTTCAGACACATTAGAGGCACTACAAGGAGAGTACATCCCATAGTAACCACGGATCCGCAACAGGGGCCTGTAGCGACAGAAGCTGCGTCGCTAGTTTTACATTGTAGCAAAAGGTGAAAACAGCATCTTCCACATCCCTCAGTGTGGGCACCGTGAGTGTCTTCCAGTATCTCGCTATTAGCAACATTGTATTGGCGAATACGTGGTATAATATTATTTTCTGCCTACGTCCCACTGAGCAGGGGGGGGGGGGGTACCTAGGTCTGGCCCCTTTCCCCAAACTCACTCCCGCGCTCAGATCCGGTCTTTTTTTTTGTAAATCAAAGTTTTATTGAATTTAAATGATAATTTCAAACGTAAAAGATAGCATATTTGCATTGTTCAGATATAAAATCAGGATTTTCAGATCGCGCAGGATCTGCCATAATATGACAATACATAGCAATTATAAAAGTATCAATGTAAAGCAATTGTAGAAATCTGAATTAAAAGAACTAAAAATGAAAAGGGGGCTAAAGAAAGGAATCAATCAACCTGAGGATAGAAGGGGGAGGGGGGGGAATCGGTCATGTACAGTAGGTAGAGTAGGCATAGGCGAATATCGAGGTGACTAAGTATAGAATGCCTTAGATCCATTAGACTCGATGTGCGTTCATTATGGCTCTAAAAGTGGATGAAGACGAGATCAGAGTCCACCTGGACCAGATTGTGGAGTATAACTTGGACTGGTCCGCTGAGGTAAGTATTAAATGTTCTAGAGAGTGGAGGTCTTCCATCTTAGATCGCCAAACTGACAGGGGTGGACAGATAATTTGTCTCCAATATAAAGGGATAACACTTTTGGCCACATTGAGAATTCAAATCAATACAGATCTTTTATATGTTCGAGCAGATATCGCAGTGTGGTGGGGGAGCATCGACGCAGGGCAAAAAGATATTGAGGGGTCAACAAATTCAGAGGTAACCGCATGGATGGTCTTCCAGAAGGGTATAAGGATTGGACAGCTCCACCATATGTGAAGCATGGTACCTTCATCCCCGTTACATCTCCAGCACGTTGGGGGTATGGCGGGGAACATCTGGCTGATTTGCGTGGATACCCTATACCATAAAGTTAAAACCTTGTATGCTGCTTCCTGGACCCTGCTGGCCACGGAGCAATGGTGTGTGAGATCTAGAATTTTAACCCATTGGGATTCCGAGAGGGGCATATCTAACATGATCTCCCAGCGTCCCATGAAAGGGGCCCATGTGTCTGCAGCCGCAGTTGGAAGCAGAGCGTAAATGTGTGAAATACCATGAGCCAAGGGGTCCGGCAGCATGCAGTGGTGTTCAAATCCGGCAAGTTGTCTAGTGAGTTTGTGTAGTTGCGGGATTGCTCGTAGGTAATGGCACAATTGACTGTATTTAAAACTGAGTAAAAAGGGTTGTGATCCAGTTGTGTACAATTCCCTTAATGGTATAAACCCTGTAGTGCGCAGTAAGTGATGTACTCTCGAGATCTCCGTTGAGAATAAGGTGCAGAAGGACCGTGCTTGCAACCCCAAGGCGAAATCTAGATTGTGTACAATTGGTAACAGGGGAGATGGGGAAGTGGAGAGGGAGAAGGTCTTGGAGGCAAGACACCAAATGGCCATGGTGGCCAGCGTATAAGGGGATGTGATGGAATGGTGTTTGTCCTGGGAGGCAGGGAGCCATGGCAAGGTGGCCAGGGGTACCCTTAGTGGGTCTTGTTCCGTGTCTTTCCATTTCTTCCTGACCCCCGGTTTCGACCAATCTACAATACGTAGCAGATGACTTGCTTTATGGTAGTATCGGAAATCAGGTACCGCTAAACCTCCCTGTGATTTCTGTCTGGTGAGTATGTCAAAGCGTAGCCTTGGGGTTTACCTTTCCAGATGTATTTGATTAATGCTGATTTAAGGGTTGCAAAAATTTTTCTGGGCAAACGAATGGGTATTGTTTGAAAGAGGTACAGTAAACGTGGAAGGAGATTCATTTTAATGATGGCCACTCGCCCTAACCATGATATATGTGCATAGTTCCATTTGGAGAGGTCCCCTTGTAATGTGTCTAGGAGTGGTGCAAAGTTGTCTCCGTAATTCTCTGTGGGATTCGCATTTAGCCAAATCCCTAAGTACTTTATTTTCGTGAGTGAGATTGAAAACGGGAAGTGTAGAAGAGTTAGTGGGGTGCATGTGTCTACCGTAGATACACACACTGTGGTTTGTAGATACACACAGGATATGGGATTTGCCAAAATAAATTTTTAGGTTTGATAGGGCCCCGTATTCCCTAAAGGCTGACAAAATGCAGGGCAAGGACACTCTCGGGTTCGTCACGAAGAAGAGCAAGTCGTCAGCGTATGCTGCAATTTTGTGTTGTGACGTGCCTATAGTGGGTCCCCTGATGTCTGGGTTATGTCTGATGGTGGAGAGAAAGAGCTCCAGGGACAAAATAAAAAGCAATGGGGACAAGGGGCAGCCCTGTCTGGTGCCGTTACGTATTTTAAAAGACTCCGAGTAGACCCCATTCACACAAAGCCGGGCCGAGGGATCCACGTACAAGGCCTGGACCCAGGACTGCATATTCGGGCCCAGCCCTATGTGCGCAAGTAAGGCAAACAGAAAGTCCCAATTGACCCTACCGAAGGCCTTCTCCGAGTCAGTGGATAAAAGAAGGAAATCCTCACCCGAAGATCGGCATCGATGAATCAGCTGCAGAGCCCTCATCGTGTTGTCTTTCGCTTCCCTTCCCGGGTTGAACCCCACCAGATCGTAATGAATCAAATTAGGGATGTGTGGTTGAAGGAGCGTGGCCAAAACTTTAGCGAAGAGTTTAATGTCGGCGTTGAGTAACGATATCGGTCTATAGTTCGCGCAATTAGTAGGGTTCTTGCCCTCCTTTGGCAGCAAAGTGACATTGGCCATTAATGCCTGCGGGGGGAGGTTCTGGCCTTGGGTCAAGGCATTAAAAGCTTTCAGAAAGTGTGGTATGAGAACTTTACGAAAAGTCTTATAGTAACGGAGCGGGAGACCATCTGGGCTGGGACATTTGCCTGTTTTGGATGATTTGAGGGCAGCTGATAATTCTCCCTCCGTAATAGGGTCTTCCATGAGAGCTGCATCTACCGTACAGAGTTTGCGTGTGGAGTGAGTGGAGAGGTATGCTTGAATCTGGTCAAATAATGTCCGTCTGGCTTGGTCCATCTGGGGGCCTGTAAGGGAGTACAGTCGCATGTAATATTCATGGAGAGCAGTCATGATTTGTGTTGGCATGTGTTTCGGTCGACCCTCTCGGTCCCGTACGCAGGCAATATATGTGGCAGCCCACTTTTTAGCTATCATGCGTGCCAGAAGGCGGCCACATTTATCCCCGTGAATGTGAAAGAAGGCCTTCGTTTGAAGGCACGTTCGATGGTGTAGCATGTTCATAAGGTCTGCCAGGGAGCGTCGCAGGGTCATGAGCGTGGTCAGGTGTGCTGGGTCAGCGTCCTGTTTGTGTAAGCGTTCAGTGTCTGAGATTTGGAGTACCAGATCACTAATCTGTGTGGATTGTTGTTTCTTAAATTCTGCCCCTTTCTTAATGTAGTGGCCCCTAATTACGCATTTGTGCGCTTCCCAAATTACAGGGGCGGATGTGTCCGGGGTCACGTTTTCAGCGAAATAGGTCTCAAGCACCTGTTCGCTGTCTTCCATAAGGGTTTCTTTAGCCAAAAATGAGTAATTTAAGCGCCAGGAGAAGGAGGCAGGGAGGTATAGCGGGGACGTGAGGGTGATGTGGATTGGAGCCTGATCAGACCAGGTTGCAGTGCCAATGGATGCTGTTTTCAGTGTGTGTAGATGGTAGTGTTGCAAAAAGAAGTAGTCTAGACGAGAGTAGGACTGCTGAGGTTGAGAGAAGAACGTGTAGTCTCTCTCTTCCGGATGTTGCGACCTCCAGCAATCCACCAAACGAGAAGAGTGTAGTGTCTTGCAGATGGATCTCAATATGTGTAAAGGGTGAGAGGTGGTGCCCTTGGACGTATCAACTAGCGGAGCCAAGGGGACATAGAAGTCCCCCCTAAAATTAGGGTGCCTTTTCCGCAAAATCCATTACCCTGCGGAGGCTGGCGGTGATAAAGAGGTGTTGGGCTTTATTCGGGGCCTAAAGGTTAGCAAACGTATACAATGTATTGGCTATGTGTCCTTTAACTACCAGTAGTCTCCCCTCTCCGTCCGTCAGGGACGCCGTGCTTGTAAAGGGAATGCGTTTATGAAATAATAAAGCCGTACCTTTGGATTTTGAAGTGGTGTGGTTACTATAAAACCCAACCGGGAAGTGTGAATCAGTCAATTTGGGGTGAGCATCTCCCCTGAAGTGCGTTTCTTGTATGAATACTACTGACGCCTTGTAGCTCCTGAAATCACGTAACGCCCGAGAGCGTTTTTCAGGTAGATTAAGCCCTCTTGCATTTATGGACATGATCGAGAGATCCTGTGGGAGAGACATGATGGCCTAGTTATGAGGGGCGGATGATATGAGTACTGTACTGGGGATCAAAGGAAAGTAGTGGGGAGTGGGGAGGTGGTGGGAGGAAAGTGTGGAATGAAACAGAAACCTATTTACAACGGAGAGGTAGGAGTGACAGTGCCCACTGGCAATCCGTGAACCGGCTGTCGCCAGGGACACGGGCCAGAACTCTACGTGTCACTGCACCTCGGTAAGGGGGGGGTCGTGAATCACCTCACCGCGGACTACAGCGCTAAGGTGATAACTACCTCAGAGGCGTGTGTATTCCCACCCGTGGGGAACACCGAATTGAAAGAGTAAAAATCGGAGTTAGTTGTGCGAACAATGACTCAAACAGAGATTAACCTTGGAATGCTGTAAACCATATAGAAAGTAACGCGTGGCATGTCTAAAATATCATGCGAGTAAGGGGATCGTGGGGAGAACGACCGGATCTAATCGCCCCCCGTGCCCCGGTGCAATCCCAACGCCCAGCGGCGGACGGGCTAGGAACATTAAATCAACAAGCAGCAATGAATGCCTCGCCTCAATGAAAGGCAATGGGTGCTCAACCTACTAAAGGGGTCAAATGGCATTAAGCGAGTGCATTAATACAATACCATTACCGAGCTGCCATTACTGTCGAGAGGTGTCTGAAGCAGTTCAAAGGCCACTAGTGCGTGTCCTGTATAAAAATGTGTGGCACTGGTGGCGTATAACCACACCATGCCAGTTCAAGGTTATTATCATCCTGCTGTCCGGTTCGACCCTTCCGTAGTGCACCGTCGCATGGTTTGACCGAAGAGGCGAGGACGGGTGTAACCAATCAGGATCCGATAAGTAAGGAACAAGGGATCAACCTCGATGCAGGTAACGTTTTCAACAAGAGTATTCCATGGTACTACTCGGCAGGTGAGGTTAGAAAAAAGCATAGTCAGGGATGTGCCAGTGCTTGTGGAACGAGAGTCCGGCCTCGGTGCAGGTATCTTTGTTACTCCAGAAGGCGGAGTCCCCAACAGGAGCATGAATGTCAGTAGGAATAAAAATCCAGATCAGGATTGACAGCAACGCAGTCGTCGCCCGAAGCGATCCACAGTGTCGGACCGGGGGCACGGCGAGCCGGTCAATGTGCAGAACATAATGGATAATCCGGTTCAGTCATATCACACGATGAATTATGCTTGGGAACCCGAACGTCTCCCGGCGTGGGCATGTTGCCGCTGTGGTCGAGGTGGTAAGGGTCTCTGCCGTAAGAGTCGTGGATCAGCGGAGTACACTTGCAATGGGTCAGGCCAAGGAAGGGTCAATGCAGGCAATTGTAGTTCATCTAGCAGCGCGGTCATATCATCCATGGTGTTAATCAAATAAGGGCCTTGAGGCGTGCGCACCAACAGTCCCGTGGGTATATGCTAGCAGTACCTCAGGTGTTGGACTTGCAACAGACTTGTGAGAGGTTTAAGAGCTCTCCGGTACGCTAAGGGTGCCGTGAGAGATCCGGGAACAATTGAAGCGGGGAGTCTTCGTAGGGAATCTGATTGACCGCTCTGACTTTTGTTAGAATGTCCTCTTTGAGTCCAAAGTTCGCTAGGCAACATATCACGTCCCTCGGAGGTGCCCCCGGAGAGCCTTTTGGCCGTAGGGCTCTATGAGCCCGGACAAATTCAATAGGTGATGTAGCGTCACGTTCCAACACAGAATTAAAAATTACCGTTAATGCCTTGCGGAGATGTGGTTGTGTATCCTCGCCCTCCGGGAGTCCTCTCAGGCGTAAGTTATTGCGTCTCCCACGGTTGTCTAAGTCCATAATGTGTAGGGCCATGCTGCGCATCTGAGTCTGCTGAGCATCTACCTTCACCGCGGTCTTAGCGTGTGCAGTGCGCGATCGATCACAGTCTCCTTCCAAAGTCTCGACCCGTGCAGTAATGTCCTGAATATCTGTTCTCACGTGTTGTAATTCTGTCAGGATCGATTGCCGAAGCTCTGCATTAGCCTGGTGTAGGTCAGATCGTGTGGGGAGATTTTTCAGCAAGTAGGCCCAATCTGGAGCCTCCGGATCTGCCGATCTGGCATCCGACATGGCCGGGGAGGGCGCCTGGGATAACAGTGTAGGAGAGGTCGGGGATTCGGCCTGGTCTGGCGGAGTACTTCCGGTTTCAGCAGCTGGGATCAAAAATCGGCGGAGAGATGGTGTCTCCGGTAGTTTTTTCCCTGCCTGCGTCTTCTGAGTGCCTGTCCCCTTGCTGGCTTTCCCCATGTCACCCAAAAATAGAGTGTAGCCGGCGTTATGAGCTGAATCTCCTCAGAGCCTCCGCACTAAGCAGCCCTGTCCGACGGCAGCCAAACCACGCCCCCCTCAGATCCGGTCTTTTGTCCATACCCACTCTCTCTCACACTCAGGTCAAGCCACTTGAGCAAAGTCACTCCCTTCCACCTCCAGTGCCTCCTCCAACTCAGTTTGTTCACGAAATTATTCAAAAGGGACACTCTACACACCCTGACCACTTTAGCTTATTAACCCCGATTTCATGCCATCATCATCTATGACCAAGTGCTTGTAGCCGCGTTCAATTGAGAAAGCAAACATTGGCTTAAACTGTCATCAACCCATCCCTCTGACCAAGCACTTGCATACCTTGTGTGAAAAGTACGTACGTACGATATTTGCAAATTGCTTATGAAATAGGGGGGAGGGGTTGTGGTTATTTTTTTACATAAAATTCCTTTTAAGTATTTTTTTTTTATCCGATGAATCGACTAATCTAAACAATAATTGGCCAACTAATCGATTATGAGAATAATCGTTAGTTGCAGCCCTACTCATGAGGAAAAGAAGCTGACAAATTAAGTGTAACCCAGAAACTTAAAAATATGAGATGGTAGAAGCAAGAATTGTAGCAGCGTAATATGTCGGAAAATGAGGGACATTAATCCCCTCCCATCCCACCTGCGATGTAAAAGCGAAACGGCTAATCTCGGTCTTTTGTCTAGCCATAAATATTTTTAAACTGCCTGTTGAACTTCTTTCAACAGAGACTGGGGAATGTGTTTATTTTATTTTTTATTAGTTATTTTAGAATGTGAAGCGGATTAGTACTACTATAATTAAAAATGAAATGTAAGACTTACGCCCCTTTCCCCCTCTGTTAGACCAGTTTGTTCTGCCTTGCACCTTTCCAGTCCACCTTTTCTCCCTTCCTACTCCTAGTCTACCTCCATCCCTGAGTTTCCCATGGTTGGCTGTATCTGATAGCCAACCTGTGTAGCCAGCTATAACTACTGGTCATTCCATGCTCTCTTATTTTGTTTCCCATCCTGGTCATGTTTAGAGGTCTTGTGAGCACCCTCTCCTTGTTTTGCCCCCGTGTTATATCCTCAGCCCCTGCTGCACTGCCTGGGGGGTCTGGGCAAGGTTCTGTGCCAAGAGCTGGCTGAGTGAAAGCACCAGGTAATGGCCGAGCGGCGTCCGAGGGGGCGGGGCCTGGCGTGGTCACGAGGAGCCGCCGGGTTTAAAACAGGGGGTGAGGAGTTGCCTCGTCGCCCTGTCGTGGAGTTCTGTTCCCGCATTGCTAGCTGATTCCTATTGTTGATTCTGTTGCCAACCCGTTTCTGGATACGATCCATGCTCCTGCTTTATGACCTGGCTTGTTTTTTGACCATTCTATTGCTGCTCGATTTACGATCGCCAGTGTTGTGCTTTGGTGGTTTAACCCCATGTTTGCTGCTGGGGTTTTCACTCGATACAGGGGTTTTTTCCCTTCTCGTTTTGGGATATCGTCTGTGGCCGCATTAGGTTACTATACCCAACCCAGGGCTCATGTTTCTTTGCCATTAACTTATGTGAAAACCCATATCTACGAATACATAACGTATTTCATGTGAGCCTCTTGAAACCTCTTACCTGTAATAGGTATACCAGAGTCACTGCTCCGCTGCCACCTATCAAGTCCCAGGGTGAGGAAGAGTATGAGGTTCGTGCCATCTTGAGGCCCCGTGTGGTCCGTGGTGTCCTTCAATACCTGGTTGATTGGGAGGGATACAGGCCTGATGATCGTTCCTGGCTACCTGCCAGTGAAATCCATGCACCTCGTCTAGTTCGCCAATTCCATACGGCCCATCCTTCAGCGCCTGGAGGTCATTCTGAGTCCAACCGTCAGGGGTGGGGTTCTGTTATATCCTCAGTCCCTGCTGCACTGCCTGGGGGGTCTGGGCAAGGTTCTGTGCTAAGAGCTGGCCGAGTGACAGCACCAGGTAATGGCTGAGCGGCATCCGAGGGGGCGGGGCCTGGCGTGGTCACGAGGAGCTGCCGGGTTTAAAACAGGGTGCGAGGAGTTGCCTCGTCGCCCTGTCGTGGAGTTCTGTTCCCGCATCGCTAGCTGATTCCTATTGTTGATTCTGTTGCCAACCCGTTTCTGAATATGATCCCTGCTCCTGCTTTTTGATCCGGCTTGTTTTTTGACCATTCTATTGTTGCTCGATTTACGATCGCCAGTGTTGTGCTTTGGTGGTTTAACCCCATGTTTGCTACTGGGGTTTTCACTCGATACAGGGGTTTTGTCCCTTCTTGTTTTGGGGTATCGTCTGTGGCCGCATTAGGTTACTATACCTAACCCAGGGCTCATGTTTCTTTGCCACTAACTTATGTGAAAACCGCGAAAAATACTGTTTATATGCAGCCTATGTTCTGTGTGCTCAAACCGCTAAGTATACTCGATACTGTACCAGCGATAGACCCCTATTTGTGTCAGTGACCTCTGAATATCGTAAGGTTCCGTTGACCTGCTCCAGCTTATCAGAAAATGTTAAATATGCACATTTCCTGACTGCCCTGCAGTCCGTACAATTCACCTACTGTCTGAAGTATCTTTGTGTTTCTGAACGTGCTCCAAGTTGTCTATCGGTCTTGAAACCTTTAGTGCTTAGTAGCAACTCAGTTGTTCGCTCATCCTCCCTGACTTTAGTATATAAGTCTGTGTATACCAAGCAGTGTGTAAACATCAAGCAGATATTTCAGTACTTAAAGATCTCAACCTCGTTACTCCTGTGTGAGCGCTACCATACCTGTTACACCCCGTCACGACCCATGGCCGCTATTGCCGACTATTACACTCGGCAGAGGGCCAGCATGTAGCAAGGACGCTGAAGGTGCCCATCGGGCACCCGGGGACGTGACATGGAGTTTGTGGGCTCCCACCTTTGGAGGACAGTAAGAGGCAGCGTGTCCGTCGCCATGCTGCCTCTGCACATGCGCGCGCAACCAGCATACTGCTGGCTGCGTGCGCATCAAAGCACTGTGGCAAAACTGTGCAGGGAAACAGCCAGACCTGCACGCGCCACGCCTCTGCCCATCTCCCATATCATCCCAGCCCGACCCTCTGCCCATCTCCTGCATCCCAGCCCCGACCCTCTCCCGCATCTAGAGCCCGACCCTCATTCCCTGCATGGCATCTCTGGGGTCCCACCGGTTTCCAACAGGTTGAGTCCCAGGTACAGGATATAGGGCACTCCGAACATGAAGGCCTGGCCCTCGGCCTGCCCCACCACCCAGCTGGGGTCAGACAGGGCGGGCAACATCAGCATCACAGCGAATCCCTGCAGCACCACCACGGCCACGCAGTGCTTGGGGGCAGGAGGACATGGTATCGGATCCGCTTCCCCTCCGGCCTGCGAGCCGCCATCTTCCTGTCACCCAGCACGACCACTTCCGGAACGCACACAGCGATGTCCCATCCCATGAGTTTACAATCTAAGGGGTCCCATGAGCTGACAATATAAGGGGTCCCATGAGTTTACAATCTATCCCATGAGTTTACAATCTAAGGCGTGTCAGGGATTATCTCTGCACGTGACTACAACATGTCATATATTGGATTTATCTCAGCAGCTGGCCTCCAATAGGACATATATTGGACTTATCTCAGCAGCTAGCCTCCAATATATCAGGGATTATTATTCAATTAGAAACTTATACGAGACACAAATATCAATCGTTTAGGCTAGGGACAGATGAGCGCATTTTCTGCGGCCACCGTCAAAATGTACGTCGATGCGTGCGCACGCATTTTTTCACAGAATACGCTTAAGTGGTCAGACGACCACAGTCGCAGGTACTCACCAACGCAATTCTAGGGAAATCCGGCTGTTTGAACGTTATGTAGGCCGCACACTAGCAGCGTCTGACGTCTCCTAATCACGCACACACGCTGCCATGCGGCCGCAGCGCACTCTGTACGTCTGTAGCAGCGGTTTCACGTTCTGAGAAAAATGCGTTCATTTGCCGGTTGCGTGGTGTCGGCGCACTTTTGTACGCACGTACTGCGTATATTGGCCGTCATTGGCCGTTATGTGCTGCTACTGCCGCCGTGATTTAGTGCGCCTGCACGCGCGTTCCGACTGCCCCACTCTGACCCTAGCCTAATAGTTCCTAGAAATTCTCCTAAATTCTGTGTTTTGCTTTGAAGAATACACTAATCAATAATCGGATAAAAATATATATATTTATTACGTATACAAAAAAGTTTCAAATCTCATATCATAAACAAAAATTTATAAACCACAAAATCCATCCACCAGCACATAAACAACTAGCTTCACAATATATGTATTACCTGTTAGTAACGGCATATATGATTAATATCATTTATCTTATCAGTTAGTAACTACACACAAATGGTTATTAACCACTTGGATGCTGAGGACGCGCTCAGCGCGTCCTCAGCATTCCTGCTGGTATGCGGAGGACGCGCTGAGCGCGTCCTCCCATTGGGGTCAGCGTTCGGCCGGGTTCCGGCCGATCGCTGGCCCCCCCGGTGCGGGCTGACATCCTGGATGTCAGCCGCGCATCCGGGACCACAGCCGCCGGAATTAGGTGTCATCGCGGCAGCGCGATGACACCTAATTCAGGCGCCCCCCCCGCATGTGCGGAGGAGGCGCCTGAAAGGGAGGGGGGGAGGTCCTTCGGACCTCTCTCCCTCCCGATCGGCGGCTCTGCGGGGGTTAACCCAGGCATCATTTGGAAGGGCACAGCCTGCCCTTCCAAATGATGCCTGGCATTAACCCCTGGGGAGCTGGATCGCAAATCGGCGCTGAAAAGCGCCGGTTCGCGATCCTTTCCCGGAGCTGGCCGACATCTTGGATGTCGGCAAAGCCTCCGGGAACTCCCCCTGAGGACTGGCGTCATCGTGCGTAGCACGATGACGCCAGTCCTGGACTTAACCCTTAATTGCCACCAACGGTGGAGATAGGGAGTTCCAATGAACTCCCTATCTCCCGATCCGTGGCAGTTAGGGGTTAAATTTTGGTATGGTTGGATCGGCCAGAGCATGGCCGTTCCAACGATACCAAACATGAAAGTGAAAAATGTTGTAAAAAAAAAAAAATGAAAAATAAAAATAAAAAAAATTAAAGAAAATTATAAAAAAAAAAAAACACTTTTTTTTTTTT
This sequence comes from Leptobrachium leishanense, assembly GCA_009667805.1. Taxonomy (NCBI): domain Eukaryota; kingdom Metazoa; phylum Chordata; class Amphibia; order Anura; family Megophryidae; genus Leptobrachium; species Leptobrachium leishanense. The sequence goes on along the minus strand of CM019066.1, from coordinate 232,609,566 downwards.
TTTTTTGGTTTGTTAATGCAGCAATATTGTTCCCATTTCAATTATAATGTGAGCAATGATGCTGCACTAACGATTTTTGTATGCGGTGCGTTTGTTAAAAATAGTGTAATTTTCCCCAAAAAAAAATGTAACGAGACCCCATCTCTAATTTTTTTAACAAGCGCACCCCATACAAAATATAACCGCAATTGCTCGCATGTTAAAATGTGAAAAAAACACTTTACACATTGTAAATTATTGAAAATACATATTTTATTGCATTTTTTGTTATAATATACAGACATGACATAACGTATACATATAATAATGACATATTATGAATCTACCGAGTCTGACGGAAAGAACGATATATAATATGTCTGGGTCATATACTAAAATAAGCCTTCAAAACACGTTTAAACATGATGAGCAAAACCGGTAAAAATGACCTCAGCACAGGGGCGGGAAAAGCCTCAGCAGCGAAAGGGTTAAACATTTCTGCTTAACGAAAATTTAACATATATTTCCCAGCAAACCAATGTTTAACAAGCTAGATCTTGTAGATATATATATATCTCTCTATACTACGTGGATCATCAAAAGATGAGCTATCACTTATTCTATTTTTAGAATGATAAGTAATAAAAACTTATTTAGTGAATCCTCCCCTAATATCGAGAATTAAACTTCTAATCTTCTGCTTTTTATATTGTAGTTATATAATTCCCTGCTTATTAATTTCAATCACAGTAATTTCCAAATTCAATATATATATATATCGGTATATAAATCTTACAACAGTTTCTTTAGGATAAATCCTTATATCCAATTCTTCTTCATATCTCTATCTGCAGAATAGAAATATTTTAGATTCTGGACCTAACAGTATCTGAGAAATCTCAGTCTATCTGTTGCAAGAAATATTCCAAATATATATATAATTACATTAATCTGAATAAAAATAGCTTTCATACATTACCTCCAATCTGGATTAAATGAGTTACTGCCTTGGAATATTCTTTATGTAATATTGTTTTTGGAATATGTGAAAATTATCAATATCAGATAATCAATGCATGGGAGTTAGAGATTTGGGGTGAGTTAGAGATTTGGTGTGAAATTTTGAGTGCATTGTCCTGGGATGGTCTGCTAGCCTTGTGTGTAAGTCTCTGAATGCCTCATGTCCTGGAATGCCTGACTGCATTGTCGTATCTCCAATTATAGTCAATTTGACGTTACTGGCAATCTATTTATTATATTAAATATAATATTTACTATCCTCTAGAGGGCAGTATTGCACTTCTTAATTAATTCCACCATTTAATTTTTATATCTCTTATCTCATGTCAAGAGGTCAATCTGACTCACAAAGACCTTCTATTTTCAATGTAGACTTTGAGTCTATAATAAAATCTATGCCTCCACTCCTCTCAAACTGAGTAAATTCCTTTCTCTGTTAAAATCACAGTATCTCTTCTTCAATAATTATCTATTTACCAATTATACTCTCTACAATATAAATTGGAGCATCTATTTTCTACTGTAAATATAATAAAATATACCTTGATTATAAAAATATATTTCGTGAATATAATCATACATTTAAAAAAATTTAACTTTTATTTTTCCTATACCCAAATACAAAATATCTTTTTGTTTTAAAGACTTAAGACAAGTCAATAAATTTAAATGTGACATGTCTGGCACTTAGCTTTAGCATTATATCACACAAAGACATTTTAAGGTTCCCTCATGTCTGGTATTTCTAGAAAAAATTTAGATTTCACCTAGCCGTGAACTATTTAAAAAAAAATCTCTGTTCATTTCTAAAACTAGGGAAAATTGAAAAAGGAAAGACTTTCTATTTAAAACAAAATGGCTACAGGCATCCATTTTAATTTTCCCTTCCAATATACCAGACAGGAGTCCCATAATTTTACAATCTATCACATGACTTTATAGTCTAAGGGGTCCCATGATTTTACAATCTATCCCATGAGTTTACAATCTAAGGGGGTCCCATGAGCTTGCAATCTAAGTGGTCCCATGAGTTTGCAAACTATCCCATGAGTTTACAATCTAACAGGGTCCCATGAGTTTACAATCTAAGGGGTCCCATGAGTTTACATTCTAGGGGGTCCCATGAGTTTACAATCCAAGGGGTCCTGTTCCTGTGAGTTTACAATCTAAGAGGGGCCTGTTCCCGTGAGTTTACAATCTGAGGGTCCTGTTCCCGTGAGTTTACAATCTGAGGGTCCTGTTCCCATGAGCTTACAATCTAAGAGGGGCCTGTTGCTGTGAGCTTACAATCTAAGAGGGGCCTGTTCCCATTAGTTCACAATCTGAGGGGCCTGTTCCCGTGAGTTTACAAACTGAGGGTCCTGTTCCCGTGAGCTTACAATCTAAGAGGGGCCTGTTCCCGTGAGCTTACAATCTAAGAGGGAAGAGGAACCTGCTCTAATATATAAATGCCTTTGTAATGCGCTGTCAGCAGTGCGCGCACCCATCAGAGCTGCTCAGTTGGCCCTCCTGTTGTGGATGGGACGGCGACGGACGCGTTACAAACGCATTTATATAGAGAGATACTCTTGGATAGGACATTGAAAAACAAATATGTGGACATGAATTCTGAGCTGGCGACAACAACAATAGACTGCCCTCCGGGCAGACTTTACTACTAGTAAATAAAATAACATCTTTGGAAAATAAAGCAAAACACATGAAATGAGCTGGAAAGTAAAACAAATGGTTAAACATAGGGAAAAGTAAAAAAAAGAATAGCGTGTATATTTACAAGGCCAGGAAAAGTGCCATCACTACTTAGCTTTTGGCAAAAACAATACAGACACAAGCCTTCTTGCGCCCCTTTGGTTTTCCAGGACATGGTATGTGACACATTGACATTATGGACGCAGGTGCCGAACTTCCTTGGTAGATACATTGTTCTGTGAAAAGCACTGCCTTAGATTAATCAAAGACCTACCTTTCCATAACATACACCAATGTTTACTATTCCTAGAGCTGTTAGATTGGTCTGACTTTTTAAGACCAGTGGATGTAACCATTTTCTCTATGCCAGGGGAGGGTTATTGAATTTTGGCCTGTGGGTTAAATTTAAATCAATAGGAATTTATAGAGACAACCTGCTTTACATATTTATATAAAAAAATATTCAATGAAACACAACAGGACTCAATAGTTTAATAATACAATTTATAGAAATACAATTTTAGTCCCTTATTAATAAGCACATGTATATCACAGAAGCATCTCTTTTGTGGTGCTGAGTGTATATATTCCCCATCCAATCTCACTCTTGATTTAATCAACAGTCTAAATGTGCTGGGGGGCTGATGTGGTCCACGACCTGTATATATCATTGGCAAAAGGTCAATAGCGGATCTGTACCCCCTTCCTCTGGTTAGGCTTATGTAGAGTCTACAGGAGCAAAAACAAAGGCTCTGCACAAGGAGCAACAACCTGAAAGGGATCACCTGCTGAGACTTCCTTAACTGTGACAACACTTTTTTTTTTTTTTTTTTTGAGAAAGGATTTTTACCAGGAAGAATACATTGAGATTTCTCTCGTTTTCAAGTATGTCCTGGGTGGCGAGTATGTACCGTTAGGTGTCTTGCCAAGGACACTTACTGGAGAGGTTGCTCGCTGGGATTGAACCCATGACTCCACAGGCTCTCTCCATGCAGAGCAGTGACATTACCTCTACTCCACCCAGCCGGTAATATAGGTGCTTCTTTTATAAAAAAAATTATATATACAGTAAATACTGCACTCAACCCGTAACATGTATTTTGTATAATTGTGACACTGAAACCAAAAAATACCACGAAAAATATACAGAATACTTTTAACGCTCGCTTAATAATGCTATATTTAAGGCTAGGGTCAGACGAACGCATTTTTCGCGTCGTCCGTGAAAAAGTGCGTTCGAACGAATGGTCGTATTTTTCCACGGAATACACGATAGCGGTCATACGATGCGCATTTTCGTCCGTGATTGTGTACGGATCATCAATAAAACACTTTCTGCATCTGGACATTATGTAGGCTGGACATTAGCAGCGTCTGACGTGTCCTAATCACGCACACACGTCGCTAGCGGACTTAGCGCACTCTGTACGTCAGTACTAGCGGTTTCACGTTCTCGAAAAAATGCATTAGTTTGCAGCTTGCGTTGCCCGGCCGAACTTTTGTGCGGCCGTACTTCGTATATTGGCCGTCACTGGACGTCATTTGCTGCTACTGCGGCCGTAATAAAGTGCGGCTGCATGCGCGTTCACACTGCATTCGTCTGACCCCAGCCTAAAACACCTAGCTGAGGATACATTAATAAAGATGGAGATTTAATCATATGATCATTATGATCTCAAGATGTTTAAGCCTGCCACAACGGCACTTTACTCCATCACAGCAGGTCCCTGTGTTGCTAAATCTCCATCTTTATTAACCCCTAAGTGACAGGGCGGTTTTACAAAAGTCTGTCCGAAAGTGCCCGCTGCTGTTTTTACGTTTCTCCGATGTATGTGTTTAGGTCAAATTTTCCTCTTACTCGTTCATTCAACCCACACATGTCATTTAACATTTTTCCCGCCATTAAATCGACTTTCTAACGATACCATTGTTTCCATCATATAGTATAATGTACTATAAAAAAAATGAAACATGATGAAAAAAATGGAAAAAACACAATTTTTCGAAATTGAATCCTCCAAATCTCCACTTTTTACATGTTTTTGCTTTCTAACCCCTTCACTGCTGAGCCATTTCACCTCTGTGCGCTTAGCTCATTTTGACTGTTTTATGCTCATCATTTTAAGATGCCAACTTAAGCCCTATTTTATTAAACCCCCAGAACTTTTTTTTAAAAAAAAAAAAAAAAATTTTATTATTATTATTAATTTTTTTATTACGGATCCAAAGGATCCCCTTATCTCCACTTGGCAGCTAGGAACTGGCCCACTGACATCCTCACACATATGGTGACGATGTCAGTGGGTGGGGGGTGAACCCCATGATTACATCCAAGATGTCATCCACATCGGATTTGAATCACGATCCGGCAACAAATGGGTAAATGATGGACACCACTGAAAAGGGGAGACTTTCCCCTTTCCAGCGGTACAATTTGTTTGTTTCTAGGTGGAACGGTTGGGGAGATAGAGGGCTCCAAAGGAGCCACCCCTCCCCTTCCACCTTTGTCATTGCAGGCACCAGGGGGCACCTGACAATGACATCATCACGCAACGTGATGACGTCACCGCGACTGCCGGCTCCCTCAAGAGGCATGGCAGACTCCAGGCCTGCCAGAACGCCGAGGGAGCCTGGACAGAGAGGTGAGTACAGGGAGGGAGGGAGGTTAGGAGACCCTGACGTACTATGTATGTCAACGGGTCAAAAGGAGACTTCCCGATCGGACGTACATAGTACGTCAGTGATCGGGAAGGTGTTAATATATCCTCAGCTAGATTTTTTAAAGTCTCTAATAGCATAAATAAGTAGGCTGCACTGTGTTTTTAATTCAAAAGAAGGTCTCTGGGATGCAAACAATTAAATAAGAATGGTGTACATGCGGTTGCACATGCAAGTGCTTTAGTTGACAAATTAAACAAAAATTATATCTATATGTTCAATTAGTCTATGTAGATCCTCGTCAGACTCCTGAACCATGCCTGGGCAGCCCCCTTCAAGTCCTGTTTTATTTTGTTGTGCTGTTTATTTTCAGTGGTGTGATCCAGCATCCAAACAGTTAAAACACCAAAACACACACACTAGGTCATGTGACTTACCTGAAAATAAAGGTACCACACCCCCTCTGCTCCTTGCTCCTCCATTAGTAGTTGTAATCTGCTTCCAGCAAGAGTAAACCTATGCTGTGGCTCTGTGTTTTCCAGAACCCCAATTCCTGCCAGTGCTACCAACCTTCCCTGTGTTTCCATACCCTCCGGTATCCTGTGTATGTTCCAGATGTATGTAGTTTGTTTCCTGATTACCCTTCATCAAGCCTTCTAGGTGTCCTATCCCTCTGCTCCAAAAGTATTGTTTTTTGCTGCCTCCTACAGCCAGGGGCGGATCCAGACACAGGTTTTGAGGGGGGGGCATTCTAAAAGTTTTGGCCAAGAGCTGGTGTTGGGTTCGCAGTGACAGGCGGATTTTTTTGCCCCCAGTTCACATGGATATATATACTGTATATGTTGGCCCCCGGGTCACATGGATATATATATATTGCTCCCAGCTCACATGGATATATATATTGCCCCTAGCTCACACATGGGTATACTTGCCCCCAGCTCTCACCTCCTCTGCTGGCTGCCAGGCCCGAGGCTCCGCCTGCATTCTTCTCCATATGAGGCAAGCAGCAGCTGGCATGCAGCTTGGCCGCTCGCCGGGAACCACCTGACCAGCCGCGCAGCCGCGTTCTCCGAGATTGCACGCTGGTCAAGTGGTTTCCATCCCAGGCAAGCGGCCAAGCTGCATGCCAGTGGCTGCTCGCCTCGTAGGGAGAAGAGAACGCCGGCGGTGGCGATCTTCTCGGGGGGGGAAATTTCCCCGTTGCCCCCCTAGATTTGCCCCTGCCTACAGCAACTCACTACTCACCGCAGACCCCTGTATTGGTGCATCACCGAATCCCCGGCTCAGAATCATGCCGTCTTTGTACCACCACAGTACAATCCCCGACAATCCTCCTCCTTACACAGTACTGAGGATCTCAAAAGCAAAATGATAAGGAAAAACAAACCAATGGTATAGTGATGTTTAAAAGTTATGAACTTATTGATGATAAGTCTTTGCACTAAACACTCACAGTCACCAGAGCCCAAAAAAATCTCAGCTCTTTTTATAAGCACATCTGATCAACTTAAGGGTGACAAATTCCTTCTTTCTCCGGATCAGCTCAAAAACAAGAAATGGAGACGGCGTTCCCGTAATGTAACACGTTCCGGCACAGAGTAGCAGCAAAGGGATAAGAAAAAACACACCTCTATTCTGGAGCCACTTCCACCATAGGCTCGTGGGTATCAGCACAAGATACTTTATATTTGGTAAGTATTGAACCATGAGAATGGATATCCAGTTGTCACTTTGTCTTCTAGATAATCCTTGGTATGGACCCAGTATAAATTACCACTAATATATACAGTATATATGCATATGTCTATTGTAGCGCTCACTCCCGGAGGAGCCGCTGAATTTGAACCTCGGGTCAGTCTCCCCGCACTAGGGAATAAATATACTCCAGCACCGTCGTGGATTTTATAAATTATATAGTTTACTGAATAAACTGGCATATAATGAGTAACACGGTATACGTATATATTTTTACAGTACTTCGTAATGCGAGAAACGCGCAGCGGAAAAGGAAATACAGCACTTCGTAATGCGAGAAACGCGCAGCGGAAAAGGAAAAAAAGTATTTTTAACCCCTTAGTGGTTGGAGTGTGAGTCCCGTACAGGTTATGTCCCAAGGAATGTATGTGTATGCGTGTATTGGTACCCGGGTACAATATTCAACTGGCCAGTGAATTATTTAAGAGGTATCTTCGACTAGTCACGTTGGGGCCCTGTAGGATTTGAACAGACTGCAGCGTGCTTTAGTGTTTTACAATGGCCTGGAAGGCCTCTCACCCATCCGCCAGATACTCTGCGTTCCGCTCGACCCAGGACGTCTCTCCGCTCGATTTTGACTGGGATTTTCTGTGTCAATGGATCCGCTGTCTTGCTTTTCTGTATCGGCCACAAGATATCCAGCTCACCGCCTGCACTCCCTGTTAGATCGTCTGCGGTTCTCCTAACTCGGGGTCCTTCAGCTTACTATGTATCAGCGTGAGATTACTAGCAGTGGATCACTGGGTCTTCGATTAATAATAAGGAAAATCCCGATCTCCAGCTCTGCTAGGCCGCACCTGCACTCTGGCCTGGTTGTAATCACTCTCTGCTCTCTTGCGTCTTGCTCCTCTCCCTCCTCTGCGCGCTCTACCGGCTCTTTCCACGAGGCTGCGGATGTCAGTGTCTCTCTCCCACCCACTTCCTGTTCCCGCCCGCAAAGCATGCTGGAAAATGTAGTCCCAATGTCCAGTGTCTTACATTGCGCTTGTCTCCCTCCGGTGGCCAAAAACAAGTACTACAACGACAGGGAATTAAAACCAGCGCTACACTATATATCCCGAAAAGGACTAGTTCCAGTAGGAATATAGACCAGTTCAGGCTGGAATAAATGTAAACCAAAATGTATTATTTAAAAGATATAAGAAATAAAAACAAGTTCAATAAAAAAGGGTCTGTAACATCCAAATTACTAACCCCCCCCCCAAAATACCAAGCATAAAAAAGTAAATAAACAGACAGAAATCCACAAACCCTTAAAGAGCTCCCCACAGGTTCACTGAGACATGTTTCTGCCGATCGCCATCCTCAGTCGGTGTTTTCGGATGTCCTCTCCCTGAGGCGGTTGCAGAATGCATGGGATGGCAACTGGATGATCTGTTCCTCCCTTCCGTGATGATTTACAGGCCGTGATATCGGGCCTGGATACTTACTTGACGACACTGCTGGAGAGGGATGATCCTTCAATGACGCGGTGATCTGTGTCTCCTCACTGCCATGCTGCGTACTGGCTGGGGAGATGGAGATCCTTGCGGGAGCATCGTTGGTGACATCTGGCGTGGGCAAGACATGTGGGACTGTATCCTCCTGGAGGAGGATGAAGAGCTGCGGGGCGAGTGCGGTGGCCCAGGCTTTGAGCTGCTGCGGGTTGCGGCCTTGCCGGTGAAGAAGTCCACTCCGTGTGACCATTGTTTCCCTTGCTAGCTGAGGGGGGTCTGACCGGGCAGGGTCTGCTGATGAGGTGGTGGCCCTTGCTACTGCGGACCAGGGTCTGACGGCAGTTGTGCACCCTCCTATGATGGCCGTGAAGATGACGCTGTCTGGGTCTGCCGTGCCGTTCCTGCGAGCAGCTTTGCTCGAAGCCCTTGGCGGTGGTGCATTCGCCAGGGTTCGGGACCTCCCTGCCTTACTCACCTTCAGTGGCGTCACTAGGGTTGGTATCACCCGGTGCGGTAACTTATGGTGTCACCCCCCTGAGTTTTACGGATTTTTTTTAACTACTCTTACTCATAAATCAGTACTCCCATATAACACTGAATGCTCATGCACAGCGCACATTACTGTGAGGTTTATTGCTGTGGAGCTCTCTCATATGCTCACACACAAATTTTGGCGAACTGCCAGCAAGTACGGTGCCTGTTCGAAGGCAGTGAAAGTGAAGGCACACATGGATATATATTGCCCCAGTAGCTCTGGATATATTACCTCCAGCTCACATATGGATATATTGCCCCAGCTCACAATTACATATTGCCCCAGCAGCTCACCCATGGATATATATTGCCCCAGCTCACATATGGATATATTGCCCCAGCTCACAATTACATATTGCCCCAGCAGCTCACCCATGGATATATATTGCCCCAGCTCACATATGGATATATTGCCCCAGCTCACATACGGATATATTGCCCCAGCTCACCCATGGATATATAGTGCCCCAGCTCACATATGGATATATTGCCCCCAGCTCACATATGGATATATTGCCCCAGCTCGCATGTGGATATATTGCCCCAGCTCACTCATGGATATATAGTGCCCAAGCGCACATATGGATATATTGCCCCAGCTCACCATGGATACATTGTGCCCCAGCTCACATATGGATATATTGCCCCAGCTCACCCATGGATATATAGTGCCCCAGATCACATATGGACATATGGCCCCAGATCACATGTGGATATATCGTGCCCCAGATCACATATGGATATATAGTGCCCCATCTCACATATGGATATATATTGCACCCAGCTCACACATGGAAATATATTGCCCCAGATCACATATGGATATATAGTGCCCCAGATCACATATGGGTATATAGTGCCCCAGCTCACACATGGATGTATAGCGCCCAAGCTCACATATGGATATGTAGTGCCCCCAGCTCACACATGGAAATATATCGCCCCAGCTCACATATGGATATATAGTGCCCCAGATCACATATGGATATATAGTGCCCCAGATCACATGTGGACATATTGCCCCAGTTCACATATGGATATACAGTGCCCAGATCACATAGGGATATATAGTGCTCTGTGTCACATATGGATATATTGCCCCAGATCACATATGGATATATAGTGCCCCAGATCACATATGGATATATTATCCCAGCAGCTCCCCCATGGATAACAACTGTAACATTTTAATGTTCTTGAACCCAGGACGTACTTGAAAACGAGAGAAATCTCAATGTATCCTTCCTTGTAAAATCCTTTATAAATAAATAAATATATAGGCCCCAGCTCACTGAATCCTCCCTTCCGCGGTCCGCCGGCCTCACAACATGCATGCTTCTTCCTCCCAGCACGCACCGGCGCCAAAGGATGTTGCCCGGCCCCTCGTTGAGATCCACCAGCCGTGATCTCGCGAGATCGCGGCTGGTGAACCTCAACTAGGGGCCGGGCAACATCCTTTGGCGCCGGCGTGCGCTGGGATGAAAAAGCATCAGTGAGGCAAGCCTATGGCTCGTGTGCCGACACTGTCAGTCCCCCGTGCCATAGGTTCACCATCACTGTTAGGGTGACACCAAAGACTTTCATTTTGAACCGGCTGCCGAACTGCAGGTTAGTAACCTGCAGTGCGGCGGCCGGTTCAAAAATCAGTCTTTGGTGTCACCCTAAGGGCGGGAGGATTTCGGAAGGGGGAGACTTGATGGACATCCCGGCAGGAGCCTGTTGCTGGAACAAAGAGGAGCGAAGCTGGAGCGAGGAGGAGCGGAGCTGGACCTAAGAGGAGCTTGACTGGACCTGCAAGGAACAAAATTCAGGGAGTATCAGCTACTGCTGGTGCTCCGCGGCCTTCTCTGGCTGCAGAGCGTGCGCTTTCCCCCTGCCCTTCTCTCATTTCTCTGCCTCCTTTTTCGCCTGTTTCTGATCTTTCTATCCTTGCTTCGGTGCACTCTGCTCCTAGCTCTGTCCCTTGTGCGCCTCTGTCTCTCCCACCTCCCCGGTGCGTGCCGATTCAGGGCTGGATCAGGCGGCTGACCAGCGGTAATGCTGCCGGGCTACACAAACCGCCAGTGCCCCGATGTTTCGGCAGAGGGGCACGGATGGTGGGGATGTGGCGAGGTATGGCTACCTCACCGGGCTCTCTGGGTTTTATCTCTCCCCTCCTCGTGGCCGTCCGCCATCTTGGTTCCCAGCGCTGTATGATGCATGGCCGGCCAGCCCTTCGCCCCGCCCATTTGACATCAGAGCGCCGGAACCATGCGGCCCTGGTGCTCATGGGTGGGTGGGGCCACCGCAATTTCAAACGGCGCCAAATTTAAACTTGCAAATGTCCCTTCCAAAGCGTTCCCTGGCCACTGATCGCAGTATGGGGGTAAGGGACGACCAGATTCTTTCCAGCAGGGATGGGGCTTGTTTTAGATGCGGCGGCGGCTCTACCACTTTCGACCAGGGGCATGTTTTTGTGGGCAGATGCAGTGGGGGGGGGGATATGGCAGGGACAGGTCAGGCAACTGGTACATGCGAGTGGAGGAGCCGTTCCAGCGGGGGCGGGAGAGCGTCAGTGACCCAGACACTAATATTCTGCGTTTGCAGGAGAGGGACCGTGGTTCGGCCAGGGACATTTGCAGCAGCCCAATGGTGACGGACAAGCGAAAGGAGCAGATGGTACGGGTGGAAGAAATGGAGCGGCCAAGCACCAGCGGAGAAGGAGCTGTTCATCCGGAGGTCGGAGGTGTGAGAGGATCGGCGAAAAAAGCTAAGCGAAAAAGGGTTTTTGATTTCTTCACGTGTTAGTTCGGGGAAAGATTTTAGTTTAGATTCAGTTTCTGCGGGGAAGGGGAGGGGGGCGGATAAACTGTTTAAAATGGTTAGGACATTGTATGGTAAGCATGGAAATGAAGGTACTGATTCCGAGGAGGATAGTGCTGATAGTGTGTTGGGCAGCGGGGAAGAGCACGAGTTTCAGGGTACAAAGTTGATCCCCTTGTCTTCGCATTTGTGCTCTAAGGTGACCAGGAAGGCGCAGGACGGAAAGTATGGGGACTTTTTTGCAATAACCAGGGAAGCAGTTGTGAGTAAGGGAAGAGGGGGGGGACACTTTAAGGAAAAGAGCACATTTATGGAATGGGAAAAAGGTTTTGCAGTTTACGCAGAATGTTTAAGTAAGCATCCTGATCGGGTGAAGAGTAGTGATGGGCCGAACACCCCCGTGTTCGGTTTGCATTCGAACACGAACATTTGAAAAAGTTTGAATTCGAATGCGAACACGATTCGAACTCATTGCAAGTCAATGGGACTCGAACGTTCGAATTTTAGAGTGCCCTCCAAGAGGGCATATATGCAAGATATTTGCCATAAAAGATGTATGCCCTGGTGGGACAGGAAACAAGGAAAAAAAGTTAAAAAAAAATGTTTTTAAAGGAACAGTGATTTTTCCATGACATAAAGGTTAAGAATCAAAACGAAAAATTCCTTCAAATATCGTGCCTAGGAGGTCCCCATAACCTGCCCGTGAAGTGGCGGATTTGTAGGATGTATAGAAACATTTAAAAAGAAAAAAATTACATTTCAAATGACGGTAAATAGTTTTCCTTTAATCTATTCATAAACAACTGCTTGGGGCGACAGCCTGTTTGAAAAGTGGAGACGTTTTAGGACACGCAGAAAAAGTTTAGTGATTTTTTGGCAAAATTATGGTGAAACTTATGCAGGCTTTGGATGAAAGTAACAACAGGTGCATTAAAATTGGACCTTTGGTGCCAGCTAGTGCCTTCACACCGTAACCCCTCTGAGGTATTGTGGAAGAGTGCAGGGGTGGACCCTGCCGTCAAATATTACAATGATATGAATCTGGTACACGCGTCAGTGCACCCAAATATTGGGCCTTTGGTGCCAGCTAGTGCCTTCACACCATAACCACTCTGAGGTATTATGGAAGAGTGCAGGGGTGGCCCCTGCGGTCAAATATTAAAATTATATGAATCTGGTACACGCGTCAGTGGCAGTGCACCCAAATATTGGGCCTTTGGTGACAGCTAGTGCCTGTGCACCGTAACCCCTCTGAGGTATTGTGGAAGAGTGCAGGGGTGGACCCTGCCGTCAAATATTACAATATGAATCTGGTACACACGTCAGTGCACCCAAATATTAGGCCTTTGGTGCCAGCTAGTGCCTTCACAACGTAACCCCTCTGAGGAATTGTGGAAGAGTGCAGTGGTGGAGGTTTTGGGAATGCAGAAGACATCCCCGATCTATTCAGCTCCATCAGCATCAGGGGAGTGATAGATGCTGATCCAGGACTGATTCATTTTTATAAATGTCAGCCGGTCTACAGAGTCGGTGGACAGACGCACTCTTTTGTCTGTGACAAAACCTCCAGCGCCACTGAACGTCCTTTCAGAAAGCATGCTGGATGAAGGGCAACCTAGTAGCTGCATAGCATATTGGCTAAGTTCTGGCCAGTGATCCAATCTCAAACCCAGTAAGCCAGTGGATCATCTGCTGTAAAGGTATCCAGGTCTGCGCTTGCCCCTAGGTAGTCCTGCACCATATGGTGAAGACGCTGGCAAAGGGTGCCTACATTTGACGTCCCTGGGCGTCGTGGACTAAAAAAATTGCAAAAGGCATCAGTCAAGCGGCCCCCTTCACCGCTCTTCCTCTGATGAACCGCAGCCTCAGAAGCACCTGTGTCATCACTTGGTAACCCACCAGTGCCTGGAAAGGTGTTACACAAGTGTCGCTTTAGAGCGTCCTCAAGTTGTTTCATCCTGTCCTCCCTCTGTGAGGGCAGGATGAGCTCTGCAACCTTACCCTTGTATCGTGGATCAAGAAGGGTTGCCAACCAGTAATGATCCCTCTCCTTGATAGCACAAATCCTGGGGTCCTTTAGCAGGCTTTGCAGGATAAGGGAGCCCATGCAGCGTAGGTTGGAGGTGGCATTAGCTTCCGAGTCTTCTTGGTCGCTGAGGATGACCGTATCGTGCACTACCTCCTCCCAGCCACATACTAGTCCTTGGGTTTCTGGGGACACAAAACCCTCCCTTGAGAAATCCCCACTTTCAATGCCACCACAACTTAAATATTCCTCATCCTCCTCCTGTCTGATCTGAGGACCCGCAGGAATGCTGTCTGCGTAAAGACTGGGGCCTTGAGTGCTAGGGAAGTCCTCTTCTTCCTCCCGCTGCTCTGCCTCTAGTGCCACATCTATAATTCCCCCGCAGAGTGCGCTCCAGCAGGAACACTAAAGGGATTGTGTCACTGATGCATGCACTGTCCCTGCTCCCCATCCTCGTTGCCTCCTTAAATGTTGACAGTACAGTGCATGCATCCTTGATCATCAGCCACTGCAGGGGGGGGGGAAAACAAGTTGACCTGAACCTGTCCTTGTGCCTTACACACACAGGTACTCACTGATGGCCCTCTGCTGCTTGTGCAGATGCTGCAGCATTGCCAATGTCGAGATCCACCTGGTGGGCATGTCACAGATCAGACGGTTTGTGGGAAGATGGAATTCTCTTTGAATTTCTGCAGGCGAACACTTGCTAGGAATGACCATCTGAAGTGGCTGCAGTCTTTTCTGGCCTGGTTGAGAAGCTCTGCCAGCCCTGGGTACCTGGTTAGGAAACGCTGTACCACCAGATTTAGGACGTGTGCTAGGCATGGTACATGCGTCAACTTACCAGGCGTAGGGCAGAGAGAAGGTTGCTGCCATTATCACAGACGACCATTCCCAGCTCAAGCTGGTGTGGTGTTAACATCTCTGCGCCTGCCCATGCCCCTGCGCCTGCCCCTGCATAGCCCCTGCCCTGTGTCGGTTTAACTGCCACTTCACCAGAGACAGAGAAGGAGGAGGTGGTGGTGGAGCAGACAGACCTCGTATAAGCAGCTTTCTGGAGGCGTGGTGGATGAACAAGCTCCAGCACAGAGCCCCGTCCTGGATCCCTCCCAGCTGCAAGCAGAGTTACCCAGTGTGCAGTGAAGGAAATGTAACGGCCCTGTCCATGCTTGCTGACCATGTGTCTAAGGTAATGTGCACCTTGCTGCTGACTGCCTTTCCCAATGACTCCATAACATTGTCTTCCACGTGCTGGTATAGTGCTGGAATGGCCTTCCGTGAAAAGAACTGGCATTTTGGAACCTGCCACTGTGGTACAGCACATTCGGCAAATTCCCGGAAGGAGGCAGAGTCCACCAGCTGGAAAAGGCAGCAGCTGTAATGCGAGTAATTTTGCCAAGCTGGCATTTAGGTGCTGTGCAAGGGGATGGTTGGGACTATATTTTTTCTTACGCTGCAGCAGCTGGGGCAATGAAATCTGACAGCGTAAATCTGCAGCTGATGGGTTGCTGTCACATTCTGAGGATGGACCTGGTACACCCATTACTATAACATCATCCCTGTAAGTGGAGGTTGTAGACATGGCATGACATATAGTGGGGTTAGAGACAGATGAGGACCGATGGGAAGTTTTGTGGCAACGGGATGCATGACAGGTGGTCATATGTCGCTTCAAGCATGTGGTACCCAAGCGGCTGATGTTTCTCCCATGCTTGATCCTCTTCAGACATAACTTACAAATAGCAACGCTGCGGTCTGCTGCACATGTCGTGAAGAACTCCCAGACAGCAGAGTTCCTGGACGTGTGCTTTGAGACAACAGTGCTCTGCACCTAAGCAGCTCTGACATCTGATGCCTTGGACTGGCTATGGTTGCTCATAGAGGAAATTGTGCCTCGTTTTTGTTGTGCCTCCTCCTCCTCACTTGACTCCTCTGTTCGATCAGGCACCCAGGTGGAGTCAGCGACTTCATCATCATCATCACCCCCTATCTCCTCGTCACTGGAGCCAACTTGGCAGTTGTCATGTCCCTAGCCGCAGGCGCCATAAGAGAGCTAAAGGCAAGTTGCCTCGTAGTGCTAAGACTAACAGTGAATCTCCTGAAAAGCCTTGCTGAGCCAGTAACCAGGTGCTTGCTAATGCCTGCTGATTTCTTCCCTACATAAGAGGACCACACCTATCCCAAAATGCTTCTGCATTGTTCTAGTAAACCAGTGATCTCCTCACTAGTAGGAAGCTGCCTCCAGTTCCAAGTTACCTGCCTGGACCTTTATTGTATCCTGTCTTCAGTACAACCCCATGTACAGCTACCTCTCTGCTTCCAGGACCTCTCTGCTACAAGGACATCTCTGCTACAAAGATCTCTCTGTTGCAAGACCTCCTCTGCTGCAGATCCCCTTCTGTTGTAAGACCCCATCTACTGCAAGAATCCTCTGATCCTGCTGCCCTGCATCCTGCAGAATCCTCAGAATCTGCTGCTCTACAGACCCAGGACCCCTTGCAGACCCAGGACCCCCTGCAGACCCAGGACTCCCTGCAGACCCAGGACCCTCTGCAGACCCAGGGCCCTCTGCCTCAAAGACTCTTCTGTTTCGATTTCCTATTTATTTTCTAAAGATCTCCTTCACCCTTCATTCTCCTATTTTGCTCTCCATATCTGGTTTAACCCTGCTCTAATTTCTATTTCTATCTACTCTTTTTCTTTAAGTAATTGTCATGCCCCACGCCGCGCCCGGACCGCGGCCGCCATGTTGGGACACTCTCTATACTCACCCAAGGTCCCTCGTGGCGCGTCGCTCCCTGGTTCCGGTCTTCAGCTCGGAGGAGGAGAGCCAGGATGTGTCCCACGCCGCCTCCGGGATCCGACTGAGCAGAAACCAAACGCGCATGCGTGATCGTCCATCCTAAAGCATGAAGACCTAGGTACTATGGTGCCCTCTGCTGGTCAAGTAAAGGTACTGCATTACACCTGCACTGGAGATCCTCGTATGCCACCAATTAACCTATCAAGTACTCAGGTATCCCAACTCCACCTACAAGCCCCAGGTGAACGGTGTTCTTATGATCCTCTGAACCCTATTTAAATCTGCCGCCTTTCCCAGTTCATTAACCAGGTTATACTGTGGTTCACCACCACGTTATCCAGTGGTCCCTCTTCGTATTTGCTCCAAGAGAATCCTGAGTTCCAGACCTGCTTCCACGGTACCAGCTCCGCTTCCAGACCTGCTTCCACGGTACCAGCTCCGCTTCCAGGCCTGCTTCCACGGTACCAGTTCCATCTTCAAGCTTGCTACCACAGTGCCAGTTCCCATCTTCAAGCTTGCTACCACAGTGCCAGTTCCCATCTTCAAGCTTGCTACCACAGTGCCAGTTCCCATCTTCAAGCTTGCTACCACGGCACCAGTTTCCATCTCCAGGCTTGCTTCCACGGCACCAGTTCCATCTCCAGGCTTGCTTCCACGGCACCAGTTCCATTTCCAGGCTTGCTTCTATACCCACGGTACCAGTTCCAGATCCTATCTTCAAGTCCAATTCCTCTACCCTGGTCTATTTCAAAGATTACAACTCGTGTTATTTACCCCTACAAACCTTCGTTCTGGACTTTACTCTTGTCAAAGAAATCTTGCGTTACCTTTTGTTCTGGACTTATATTTTGTTCCATCCAGTAAAAGCTCAACTGATCATACCTCTCCTGGTCTCCTTCTTCGGCTTGCCATCGGGTTCCATACACACAACACTACACAGGGGTCATAGCCTCTGCCCTTTCAGAATAACCTGGTTCAAAAAACATGGAACCCGCAAGCTCGAACCAAATCCTTGCTGTACTTACAGAACAGATGTCAGTGCTAACCAAGGTGGTACAGAAGCTACAAACCGGCCAAGAAGCCTTATTACACAAGGAAAGAAGCCGTGCTGAGAGTACCGCATTACCTCCATCACCATCTGGCTCTATGATACAGCAGGTAGATCTGCCCGCTCCCGAACCCAGGGTCAATATGCCTGAACGGTTTGCCGGTGTCCGCACAAAGTATCGTACATTCATCACCGCATGTGAACTCATGTTCTCCCTTTGCCCACGTACCTATGGGTCGGACTCTGTGAAGGTGAGGTCAGCCATCTCCTTACTGTCTGGACCTCCACAGGAATGGACCTTCCAGTTGCTACGTGAAGGAAGCCCCCTACTGACTTCCTGGGGTTCCTTCGTCCGGGCCATGAACCCTATCTATGATGACCCTCTGAGGTCTTCTGCTGCATTAACCACCATCTGAAACATAAAACATGGAAGGCGACCGGTGGAGGACTACGTCTCTGAATTCCGGGCGGTGGCAGCCAACACAGGTCTGAACGATGTGGGCCTTAAAGATCACTTTCGTCACGGTCTTTCCGAACAACTGAAAGATGAATTGGCTCGCATAGGAGTACCTGCTTCCTTGGAGGCCTTGATCACCCAATCTTTGGTCTTGGACCAATGGTTCGGAGAACGACGTCAAGAGAGACTCTCCAATGCTCCTTTAACGTCTCCTCGAAGACACGAGCCTTCCCCTGTGTCCTCTTCACGACTGACCTCCTCCTCTTCCTCAAGCCCAGAACCCATGGAGATCGGCACTATCACAGGTCCGCTGTCATCCGCCGAATGTAATAGACGTCACACCCAGAATCTCTGCCTGTATTGCGGTCAACCAGGTCATCTGTTATGTGGCTGCCCTTCACGACCACCTCGTCCCTCTGAAAGAGGTAAGAACCATCCAACTGTTGCCTCTCTTCAAAGTGTGGTCGGCTCTGCTTCTACTCACCTAGCCATTCCTGTCACCTTACAGTGGGGAGATAGAAGCGTCGACTTGAATGCCATCACCGACTCCGGAGCCAGTAACAGCTTCTTTGACCTATCCCTTGCTACCTCTTTGGCTGTTCCTACCCAACAAAAAAAGAAACCCGTGCCTCTGCATATGGTGGATGGAACCACCCTACGCACCAGTCCAGTCACTCCCGAAACCACTCCCTTGAAGCTCCTAATCGGAACCAAGCACAAAGAATATCTTCAGTGGGACATCGTCCCTTCTCCCTTATTCCCTATTGTACTGGGACTTCCTTGGCTTCGCACCCATAACCCTTATATTAATTGGTCTTCAAATACCGTATCCTTCCCATCCTGTCACTGCCGAGTCCGCTGCATGAATGACTCCAAGTCTGAGAAGGTCGCCTTTTCCACCTATCCATCTTCCACGCTACCAACTAAGTATTCAGAATTCCAAGACGTGTTCGAGAAAAAAGGGGTTGATACACTTCCTCCACACAGAGAGTACGACTGTCCTATTGACCTCCTTCCAGGAGCACCCATACCCCATGGACGCATTTTTAATCTGTCTGTCCCCGAATCACAGTCTCTGAAGGACTACATCGAAGACAGCCTTACAAAAGGATTCATCCATCACTCCACATCTCCTGCTGGAGCTGGCATCTTCTTCGTTGGGAAATTAGACGACGGCCTTCGCCCCTGCGTTGATTATAGAGCACTAAACGCAATCACAGTACGGAATCGCTACCCGCTCCCATTGATTCCTGAACTGCTCGATAGGGTGAAAGATGCGTGTATTTTTACTAAGATCGATCTTCGAGGAGCGTATAATTTGGTCCGCATGAGAGAAGGAGACGAGTGGAAGACCGCCTTCCGATCCTGATACGGCCACTTTGAGTATCTCGTCATGCCGTTTGGGTTATGCAATGCTCCAGCCGCCTTCCAGCATTTTCTCAACGACATCTTCCGTGACATCCTGGATACCTTCCTGGTGGTCTACCTCGACGATCTCTTAGTATACTCTCAAACCATCCAAGAACATGAACAACACGTCCGTCTCATGTTATCTCATCGTCGTCAACATAAACTCGAGAAAAGCACTTTTGAAAAATCCTCTATAGAATTCCTGGGATATGTCCTTTCACCAGGACATGTTGAAATGGATAAAGCCAAGATTAAGGCGATTCTAGACTGGCCGACACCCAGAGACAAAAAGATGGTTCAGCAATTTATGGGATTTGCCAACTTTTACTGTCGCTTCATTCGGTCCTTCTCTCATCTCAGCGCACCTATCACTTCCCTGATCAAAAAAGATGTGAGATTCTGTTGGACTGAAGAAGCTCAGCAAGCTTTCGACAAGCTGAAAGAAAGCTTCACCCAAGCCCCAATCCTGAAACAGCCAGACATCAATCTACCATACTCTCTGGAAACAGACGCCTCTGATGTTGCCCTAGGAGCGATTGTCTCCCAAAAATCCGGAGTCAAGAACCTTATGCATCCCGTGGCCTTTTATTCCAGACGTCTTACCCCAGCCGAAAAGGATTACAGTATCAGTGAGAAAGAGCTCCTGGCGATCAAGAGTGCCCTCGAGGAATGGAGACACCTTCTCGAAGGGGCGAAACATCCTGTGGTCGTCTACATGGACCACCGCAATTTGGAATATCTCCGCACCGCCAAAAGGCTGCGACCTCGACAAGCCAGATGGGCGTTATTCTTTGCCCGCTTTCTGTTGCACATCACCTACGGACCTGGAGTAAGAAATGGTAAGGCAGATGCTCTTTCCCGTCGGTACGACTCAGATGCCTCTCCATCCACCACTCAAACCGACTCCATCCTGCCTAATGACTTCTTCTGTGCCTCACAAGGATCCTTAATAAAAAAATATAAAAAAATACAGTCATCAACCACGACTGACGTCCAGGGACTCGTATCCAACGATGGTCTCTTCTATCATGACGAACAAATATATGTTCCTCCTGAGGTTCGTCTACAGGTATTACAACACTCCCACGACATCCCGGCTGCTGGTCATGGTGGCATCAAGAAAACCATAGATGCCATACAGCGATACTTCTGGTGGCCATCCGTTAAGAAGGACATCATCGCCTTTGTAACCTCCTGTTCTGTCTGTGCGCACAACAAACAACCCCGAAACCCATCCTGCTGGTCTTCTCCAACCTTTGGCTCCGCCGCTGCATCCGTGGAAAGATATTTCCCCTACAATCCTTCGTTCTGGACTTTACTCTTGTCAAAGAAATCTTGCGTTACCTTTTGTTCTGGACTTATATTTTGTTCCATCCAGTAAAAGCTCAACTGATCATACCTCTCCTGGTCTCCTTCTTCGGCTTGCCATCGGGTTCCATACACACAACACTACACAGGGGTCATAGCTTCTGCCCTTACAGTAATATAGTTTAGTTTAGTATTGCTCCTTTTTGTCTACCTTTCTCTCAGCTTGCCTTTTAGTTAATCTTATTGCTGATTATTATTTATACAGTATTTTCCCTTCCTACCCAACTACATCATAATTGTTTATTCAAAATTGTTTACTGCCTTTTATGCTTTACTCCTAATAACCCCTACGTTAAATACGTCTTTCTACATCCTATCATTGCACATTGGGCTCAAACCTGCCACCCTGGAACCAGCTCCTTTACATCAGTATGCTGCAGCTGCTGGGGGAACATGAGTGCCAGTTCTTTGTGTGTCGCTGGCAACCCCTCCCTTTAGGCTGAATATACTCCCTTCTTCAACCTCAGAGTTTGAATCAGAGCACTGGAGTTGCTACGCATCCTCAAACAGCATGTCACTGTCATTGTAGTCAAACAATTCAACTGACTCCTCCGTGTATGATGGTGAGGCTACGGCAGGAGCAGCTGTGGACATGGAGGCTGAATTAGATGTTTTGGCAGCTGAGGTGGACTATGAACCACTACAAGCCTGGCTGGCAGAGGACTCGGAGGATGAGGATGGCCTGGTTAGCCAATCCTGCAAATCCTCTGTAAGTTGCTGCTGCTTAAGACGGCCAGCACCAGTTAGAAAGGACAAGCGTGCCCCTGCAGAGGATGCACCACGTCCACAATGACCAGGGGCACAGCCTTCCGACACAGAGGCTGCTTGCCCTCTTATCTGTGTCTGGGAGCATCTGCCTGTCCTTTTTGGTCTTTCTGACATGGTGAGTGATATATAGATTAAGGATATACAGAACTCTGATTCAACTCTGGTATATAGATTGGAGATATGCAGAACTCTGATTCAACTGTGTTATCTAGATTAAAGATATTCAGAACTCTGCTATAAGTCAGCGATTTCACTGATATTTTCCCTGCAAGGCTGCCAATGTCCTGTACTCTCTCTCTAATTCACTTCCTCTCCTGCAGGCTGCAACACCCTGATAGCTGGCAAGACCCAGATTCAACTCTGAATAGATAAAGATACAGATTAAAGATACAGATGAACTCTGATTCAACTGTGGTATTCTATGGTATCTAGAATTAAAGAAACACAGATTTTCCAGAACTCTGCTATAAGTCAGTGATACACCCTGTCCCTGATAGCTGGCAGTGCCAAGACACAGATTCCAATTCCCAGAACTCTGGTATAAGTCAGTGATACACCCTGATAGCTGGCAGTGCCAACACACAGATTCAAATTCCCAGAACTCTGGTATAACTCAGTGATACAACCTGTAGCTGGCAGTGCCAACACACAGATTCAAATTCCCAGAACTCTGGTATAACTCAGTGATACAGCCTGATAGCTGGCAGTGCCAACACACAGATTCAAATTCCCAGAACTCTGGTATAACTCAGTGATACAGCCTGATAGCTGGCAGTGCCAACACACAGATTCGAATTCCCAGAACTCTGGTATAACTCAGTGATACACCCTGATATGCAACAATCTCCTCTCCTCTCTGATTCACTCCTGCAACAAACACACGCTGGGGCTGCGGTGAAGCCTTGTATAGTGTGCTGCGGGACTTAGTTCTGTGAGCCCATGATTGAGCTCTGATTGGCATAGACTTTCACCTGTCTTGCACCTGACCTGAGGTCAGGTGCAAGGCTGTAGCCAATTACAAGCTTCAGGCCAGTGGAAAAGTGCATTGTGGTCCATTTTGGTGTATTGTGGGCTAACGCGTGGCGAACACGCAGAAATGTTCGCTGTTCGAAAGGCCAATGTTCGATGCAAACTCATGTTCGCATCGAACCACCAGCCCATCCCTAGTGAAGAGCATGTGGCAGTATTTGCACCTGATTAGCGATTGCACCACAGCGTATGGAGGTTTTTCTTGGCGTGATTATGATGATGAGTTTAGGAGAGGTAGCGTGGGGACAGGGAGGAAGAGAGGAAGGATTTTGGGGTAAAGTGCTGCATTCGTGGTCTAGATTAGTTAAGGTTGCAGACGGGCATGTGTCAGGTAGTCAGGGGGTGCACAGGTCGTTTCGGGGGGAGGTTAAGGAATGCTGGGCATTTAACGAAAAGAGTTGCGAAAAGGGAATGTCATGCAGGTTTAAACATATGTGTAAATTCTGTGGGGGGGCTCATCCCGGGGCGGACTGCAGAAGAAAGGAGGGAGGTAAAGTTAATTCCTTTCAAAAAAATGCAAAGTGGACAGGGGGAAATGTTGGGCCGGACAGAACGCCATTGCAGGTAAATGAGGTTGCTGCGGAGTTGGTACAATATCTGAAGGTTGAGGATAGGATGTTGTTACCTTCGCTTCTTTGGCAGATTGGGAACGGTTAGAGGTCATCAGCAATTTGGTGAGGAGATCATTGGCAGCCAGAACGTGGGTATCGTATAATAAGCATTGGAAGGGCTGGACTGAGTTCAAAGGGGGATTGGAAGGGTCAGAGGACACGTTGTTTTTGCAATACCTGCAGACGTTAAGGAGTAAGGGAATAAAGAAAGGGCAGCTATGTAGCATTTTAGCTGGTATTTCTTATTTTGCTCAGCATAGAGAGGAGAGGGATGTGACTAAGTGTTTTGTAGTCAGGAAATTTTTGCACGCATGGGCCACAGATGAAGAAAAGGGGGGAGATAGGAGGGAGCCAATAACAGTTGAGAGCCTGGGGGCTTTAGTGAGAATCCTGGGTAAGGTTTGTAGAGATGGGCATGAGGCCAGTCTATTTAGGGCGGCATTTGTTGTAGCTTTTTCAGTGGCGCTTAGGATTGGGGAACTGATCCTTCCAGGCAGACATTCTACTCAGTCAGGGTTGAGAAAGGAGGATGTGCGAGTGAAGGATGGCGAGGTCTTGGTATTAATAAGAAGATCAAAAACAGATAGAGAGGGGAAAGGAGTTTGGGTGGCAGCTAAGGATAACGGGAGTGAGGTATGCCCAGTGTTATGTGTAAGAGGTTATTTGGAAGCAGCTCCTACAATCGGCCATATGTTTCTAAGGCATGAGGATGGAACCAATTTGTCCATGTTTCAATTTAAGGCAGTTTTGAAAAAGGCTGTAGTATTTCTGGGATAGAAAGGGGATTGCATCTTTCAGAATTGGTGCAGCCACCACGGCGGCGCAGTTGGGTTACCCTAAGGAGCTTATTAAAAAAATATGGAGATGAAAGTCAGGTGCGTATAGGCGGTATGTGAGGCCGCTGCAGAAATGGGGGGGGGGAAAGGCAGGCATCTAGGAAAAGGCGGGGGAAGCTGGATATTATGATAGTGCACTTAGGGGGTAATGACATAGGGGCTATGACAACAGGGTTAGGGAGACATTTAAGTGGTTTGGGAAGGTATGGCCGGATATTCAGATGTTTGGTCGAGTGCAATTTCTAGGTTAAGGTGGAGAAACTGCAGGGAGCAGGGTGCAGGATATATCGGGAAAAGAAGTTGACCCAGACAGCAAAAAGGTAATGCTGGAGATAGGGGGGAAGGGTTCTGGAGCACCCGAATATAGTGATAAGGCAGGAGGAGTTGTGTAGGATCAATGGCGTCCATTGGTCTGAGGCGGGAAACAACATTTTCGTTGGCGGTGTTGAAGGTGAGATAAAGAACCTTGTGTAAGGTAAGTGAAAGGGTCACAGTCTTTTATTGGTGGCGGTAGATGAGGGTCCTCATTTTTGGTGGCGGTGAAGTATGCGGCCCTGGCACGTGGAGAGGCGATAGAGGGGGAGGGTCTGTAGGTTAGGGGGTCTGGGTGGTGTTTTTTCGGCCAAACTCAGGTGCCTCCTGGTTTGCAGATCCTCTCGGCCTGCTATTTGCTATAAAGGAAGCAGCGCGTGGTCACGCTAGCTTGCCACGTGGGGCCGGCTGCTATTTCTGGGCAATCCTTGTGGTGCACTGCGTTTGCCAGTGTTATCTGGCTGGATTTCTGGTACCAGTGTTATCTGGTGTTACCTATTTTGAGAAAGCGAGGATCGCTTATAATTCTGCCATAAAGGCAATGATTCTGGCCTTAATCAATAAAAGACGTGACCTTTTCAAACCGCCAATACTTTGTTGTGTGTTTTTATCTATGGGGAAAGCGGGGGGTGGTGGGGGTGAGGGGTGGGTGTTTGGTTTTGGGAGGGAAGTAAGGTAACTTAAGAGAAAGGAAATGGTGGAAGAAAAATAAGGGTAAAATTCCTAGTACTGAGGAGAGACGGAATTGGAAGTGACGAAGCCTAAGAAATTTCCCTTTTTGAGAAAAAAGTAGAAAGCTGGGTGAGTTCCCTCTGTTCCCAGTTTGTTGCTGAGATTGGGTCTCAGGGCAGGTATGTTTGAGCAAGAAGCAGAAAGTTGGGAGGAGTTTCCATTTGTTCCGAGTTTGTGGCTGGGAGTGGACTCAGGGTAGATAACAGAAGGGGGAGGGGTAGTGGAGTAAAAAGGAGTGCACGAGGCTGAAGATAATTTCTAATCTTTTTCTTTTCCCACCCTACCCACCCTGTTTTTTTAAGGTTACTGCCTGTTTACTGAGTCGAAAAGGTCACATCGTCAGAGAGAAGCTGGACCATGGATAGGGGCAAATGAAGTGGTGATCAGTGGCATCACTAGGGTTGGTGTCACCTGGTGCGGTAACGTATGGTGTCACCCCCCCGAGTTTTACGGATTTTTTTAACTACTCTTACTCCTAAATCAGTACTCCCATATAACACTGAATGCTCATACACACAGCGCACATTACTGTGAGGTTTATTGCTGTGGAGCTCTCTCATATGCTCACACAAATTTTTGCCAACTGCCAGCAAGTACGGTGCCTGTTCGAAGGCAGTGAAAGCACACATGGATATATATTGCCCCCCAGCAGCTCTGGATATATTGCCCCCAGCAGCTCACCCATGGATATATATTGCCCCAAGCTCACATATGGATATATTGCCCCAGTTCACAATTATATATTGCCCCCAGCAGCTCACCCATGGATATATATTGCCCTCAGCTCACATATGGATATATTGCGCCTCGGCTCACATATGAATATATTGCCCCAGACCAGCTCACAAATGGATATATTGCCCCAGACTAGCTCACACATGGATATTGCCCCAGCTCTCATGGATACTGCCCCCAGCACACATGGATATGCCCCAGCTCTCATGGATATGTCCCAGCAGCTCTCATGGATATTGCCCCAGCTCCTCTCATGGATATTGCCCCAGCTCCTCTCATGGATATTGCCCCAGCTCCTCTCATGGATTTTGCCCCAGCTCCTCTCATGGATACTGCCCCAGCTCCTCTCATGGATATACTACCCCAGCTCCTCTCATGGATATACTGCCCCAGCTGCTCTCATGGATAATGCCCCAGCTGCTCTCATGGATTTTGCCCCAGCTCCTCTCATTGATATTGCCCCAGCTCATGGATATGCCCCAGCTCATGGATATGCCCCAGCTCATGGATAATGCCCCAGCTCATGGATATTGCCCCAGCTCATGGATATGCCCCAGCTCATGGATTTGCCCCAGCTCATGGATACTGCCCCAGCACATGGATATACTGCCCCAGCACATGGATACTGCCCCAGCAGCTCATGGATATGCCCCAGCTCATGGATAATGGCCCCAGCTCATGGATATTGCCCCAGCTCATCGATATTGCCCCAGCTCATCGATATTGCCCCAGCTCATCGATATACTGCCCCAGCTCATGGATACTGCCCCAGCTCATGGATATACTGCCCCAGCACATGGATATACTGCCCCCAGCACATGCATATACTGCCCCAGCACATGGATATACTGTCCCAGCAGCTTATGGATATTGCCCCAGCTCATGGATATTGCCCCAGCTCATGGATATACTGCCCCAGCAGCTCATGGATATTGCCCCTGCTCATGGATATGCCCCAGCTCATGGATATGCCCCAGCTCATGGATATGCCCTAGCACATGGATACTGCCCCCAGCTCATGGATAATGCCCCCAGCTCATGGATAATGCCCCCAGCTCATGGATAATGCCCCCAGCTCATGGCTATGCCCCAGCTCATGGATATTGCCCCAGCTCATGGATACTGCCCCAGCTCATGGATACTGCCCCAGCTCATGGATATACTGCCCCAGCAGCTCATGGATATTGCCCCAGCAGCTCATGGATATTGCCCCAGCTCATGGATACTGCCCCAGCTCATGGATATACTGCCCCAGCACATGGATATACTGCCCCCAGCACATGGATATACTGCCCCAGCACATGGATATACTGCCCCAGCAGCTCATGGATATTGCCCCAGCTCATGGATATTGCCCCAGCTCATGGATATGCCCCAGCTCATGGATATGCCCCAGCACATGGATACTGCCCCAGCTCATGGATAATGCCCCCAGCTCATGGATAATGCCCCCAGCTCATGGATATGCCCCAGCTCATGGATATTGCCCCAGCTCATGGATACTGCCCCAGCTCATGGATATTGCCCCAGCTCATGGATATTGCCCCAGCTCATGGATATACTGCCCCAGCAGCTCATGGATATTGCCCCAGCTCATGGATATGCCCCCAGCTCATGGATATACTGCCCCCAGCTCATGGATATACTGCCCCAGCTCATGGATATGCCCCAGCTCATGGATATTGCCCCAGCTCATGGATATGCCCCAGCTCATGGATATACTGCCCCAGCAGCTCATGGATATACTGCCCCAGCTCATGGATATGCCCCAGCTCATGGATACTGCCCCAGCTCATGGATTTGCCCCAGCTCATGGATACTGCCCCAGCATATGGATAATGCCCCAGCTCACACATGGATACTGCCGCAGCTCCTGGATATTGCCCCAGCACATGGATATGCCCCAGCTCATGGATATTGCCCCAGCACATGGATATACTGCCCCAGCTCATGGATATGCCCCAGCTCATGGATACTGCCCAGCTCATGGATTTGCCCCAGCTCATGGATACTGCCCCAGCACATGGATATGCCCAGCACATGGATATGCCCCAGCTCATGGATATGCCCCAGCTCATGGATACATATGCCTCAGCTCATGGATACATATGCCCCAGCTCATGGATATGCCCCAGCTCATGGATACATATGCCCCAGCTCATGGGATATGCCCCAGCTCACAGATATGCCCCAGCATGGATATGCCCCAGTTCATGGATACTGCTCCAGCATATGGATATGCCCAAGCAGATGGATATGCCCCAGCAGCTCATGGATATGCCCCAGCAGATGGATATGCCCCAGCATGGATATGCCCCAGCTCATGGATACTGCCCCAGCACATGGATATGCCCCAGCAGATGGATATGCCCCAGCAGCTCATGGATATGCCCCAGCAGATGGATATGCCCCACCAGCTCATGGATATGCCCCAGCAGATGGATATGCCCCAGCAGCTCATGGATATGCCCCAGCTCACCTCCGCCGCGTGTTTGCTCCCTCTGAGCGTCTGGCGGCATGCAGCTTGGGCGCTCGCCTGGGGGAGCCACGTGACCAGCTGCGATTGGCTGGTGACGTGTTTCCCCCAGGCGAGCGCCGAAGCTGCATGCTTCGGACGCTCGCAGGGAGCGAACACGCAGCAGAGGGTGAGACACCGGCCCTTAGGGTGACGGAGTCACCCTAAAGGCGGATGTCACCTGGTGCGGGCCGCACCCCCCGCCCCCACATAGCGATGTCCCTGGTGGTGATTCCACCGGTCAATACAAGACCGCCCGTGGGATCCCATATGGAGTCATACCATGTTGCAGGAAGCCGGTTGGTGGTTTTGCGGCCAAAGCCGGTGGATTACTTTAGATATGGGCATGGTTAGATGAGGTGCAGTCAGGTAATTTCACCATGTTACATGGAGCCAGCTGGTGGTTTTGGGGCTAAATCTGGGGGATTGTATTAGTATTTTCTTTGGCTGGTGGTTTTACGGCATTTTGGTTAAAGACAAGGTAATTTCACCATGTTACATGGAGCCAGCTGGTGGTTTTGGGGCTAAATCTGGGGGATTGTATTGACAGTTACTTCGGCTGGTGGTTTTGCGGCCAAAGCTGGGGGGGATTGTTTTTGATGAAAGACATGGTTAGTTGAGGTGCAGTCAGATAATTTCACCATGTTACATGAAGCCAGCTGGTGGTTTTGCGGCCAAAGCTGGGGGATTGTATTGGCATTTTCTTCGGCTGGTGGTTTTACGGCATTTTGGTTAAAGACATGGTTAGTTGAGTTATTAGCAAGAATATAATCTTACCATGTTACATGAAGCCAGCTGGTGGTTTTTAAGTAACGGCCAAAGCTGGGGGATTGTTTTACCGTGAGATGGCTGGTGGTTTTGCGGCCAGAGCCGGGGTATGGTGCTAACGATCGATATGGTTTAGTTCAAGATGGGCAATAGTATAGTTAGCCATGTTACATAACGCCGGTTGGTGGTTTTTCGGCCATAACCGGGGGGGATTGTTTTCGAACGAACATGGTTATATCGATCTACGGTGAAATATGCAGCCCTGGCACGTGGAGAGGTGATAGAGGGGCAGAGTCTGTAGGTTAGGGGGTCTGGGTGGTGGTTTTTCGGCCAAACTCAGGTGCCTCCTGGTTTGCAGATCCTCTCGGCCTGCTATTTGCTATAAAGGAAGCAACGCGTGGTCACGCTAGCTTGCCACGTGGGGCCGGCCGCTATTCGAGGCCAATGCTTGTGGTGCATTGTGGTTGCTAGTGTTATTTGGTGTTACCTATTTTGAGAAAGCGAGGATCGCTTATAATTCTGCCATAAAGGCAATGATTCTGGCCTTAATCAATAAAAGACGTGACCTTTTCAAACCGCCAATACTTTGTCGTGTGTTTTTACTTATGGGGAAAGCGGGGGGTGGGGGTGAGGGGTGGGTGTTTGGTTTTGGGAGGGAAGTAAGGTAACTTAAGAGAAAGGAAATGGAAGAAAAATAAGGGTAAAATTCTTAAAAAAAACTACAAAAGAAAACCTAACTCAAATGAGAGTTCTTACTAAACATCCAGCACTCCTAACTATCACAAAACCATAATCTCAAACAAAAGAAAAAAACACAGCATCTCTTTAGAAGTGGAGCTACTGCTCCACGTCCTGCTCTGAGCAGTTTGATTAGCCCTTTTGCTGCGGACTCTTGCGGAGGACGCGCTCAGCGCGTCCACCCGCAGGAAGGGTTGCGTGCGGAGGACGCGCTAAGCGCGTCCTCCCTTTGTGGCCAGCGATCGGTCGGATTCCGGCCGATCGCTGTGCCCCCCGGTGCGGGATGACATCCTCGATGTCAGCCAAGCACCCGGGACTGCGGCGGCGTGATGGCATCTAATTCAGGCGCACCCCCCCGCGTGTGCGGAGGAAGTGCCTGAAAGAGAGGGGGGAGGTCCTTCTGACCTCTCTCCCTCCCGATCGCCGGGGAGCACCGGGTTAATCCAGGAACCGTTTGGAAGGGCACAGCCTGCCCTTCCAAACGGTGGCTGTCATTAACCCCTGGGGAGCCGGATCACGATTCGGCGCTGAAAAGCGCCGGATCGTGATCCTCTCCCGGAGCTGGCTGACATCTTGGATGTCGGCCAAGCCTCCGGGAACTCCCCCTGAGGACTGACGTCATCGTGCATAGCACGATGACGCCTGTCCTGGAGTTAACCCCCTAGCTGCCAGCAATGGTGGAGATAGTCGGTTCCAATGAACCCCCTATCTCCAGATCCGTGGCAGCTAGGGGTTAATGTTTGATATGGTTGGATCGGCCAGAGCATGGCCTTTCCAACGATATCAAACTTGATCATGTAAAAAGTTTTTAA
Source organism: Leptobrachium leishanense (assembly GCA_009667805.1). Lineage (NCBI taxonomy): Eukaryota > Metazoa > Chordata > Amphibia > Anura > Megophryidae > Leptobrachium > Leptobrachium leishanense. The sequence goes on along the minus strand of CM019066.1, from coordinate 232,578,725 downwards.
AAAAATTAAAGAATTAAAAATAAAATAATATTTTGAAAAAAATTATATAAAAAAAATAAACAAGATATTTTTTTTTAGGTTTTGTTAATGCAGCAATATTATTCCCATTTCAATTATAATGTGAACAATGATGCTGCACTAACGATTTTTGTATGCGGTGCGTTTGTTAAAAATAGCGAAATTTCCCCCAAAAAAAAATGTAACGAGTCCCCATCTCTAATTTTTTTAACAAGCGCACCCCATAGAAAATATAACCGCAAACCATTGCATGTTAAAATGTGAAAAAAAAACACTTTACACATTGTAAATTATTTAAAATTCGAATTTTATTGCATTTTTTGTTATAATATACAGACAGGACATGACATATACATATAATAATGACATATTATGAATCTGCCGAGTCTGTCGGAAAGAACGATATATAATATGTCTGGGTCATATATTAAAATAAGGCTTCAAAACGCGTTTAAACATGATGAGCGAAACCGGTAAAAATGACCTCAGCACAGAGGTGTGAAAAGCCTCAGCAGCGAAAGGGTTAAACACACTTCTCTCTAGCAGTCAGCAGCCTGGGACCTTACCTGTGGCTTTAATTGATTAATGGGCAACACGTGTGTGAGAGTGTAGAGGCCATGCAGCATTCTGGGTCCTATTTACCTTCCCTCAATTACTCTCCCAGACATCCGGTTACCCAACCCCTGCACACCGTCACAATATATATATAAATATAGTCCTCAGAGTGTATCTGTGTATATATATATATATATACACACACACACAACCTTTCAGACCTCAGACAGAATAGTGTGTGTGTATATATAAACATACACACACACACCAGCCCTCAGAGTGTGTGTGTGTGTGTATATGTGTATATGTGTATACAGTGGCAAGAAAAAGTATGTGAACCCTTTGGGATTACGTGGAATTTTGCCTCAATTGGTCATAAAATGTGCTCTGATCTTCATCTAAGTCACAACAATTTGAAAAACACAGTCTGCTTAAAATAATACAACACAAACATTATATGTTTTCATGTGTTTATTGAACATAACATGTAAACATTCACAGTGCAGGGTGGAAAAAGTATGTGAACCCCTAGCCTAATGACTTCTCCAAGAGCTAATTGGAGCCAGGAGTGAGCCAATCTTAAATCCAATCAGTGGGATATTATTGGATGTGTTGCTGAAAGCTGTCCTGCCCTTTAAAAACACACACCAGTTTGGGGTTTACTGGTTTCAAGAAGCACTGACCTACGATCAAGAATTGTTGACTTGCATGAAGCTGGAAAGGGTTACAAAAGTATCTCCAAAAGCCTTGATGTTCATGTGTCCACGGTAAGACAGACTGTCTATAAATGGAGAAAGTTCAGCACTGTTGCTACTCTCCCTAGGCGTCGTCGTCCTGTAAAGATGACTGCAGACTGTCCTGTAAAGAGCACAGCGCAGAATGCTTAATGAGGTAAAGAATACTAGAGTGTCAGCTAAAGACTTACAGAAATCTCTGGCACATGCGAAAAAAAGGCACAGCACACCAACATCAAAACCTCATCCCCACTGTAAAACATGGCGGAGGGAGCATCATGGTTTGGGGTTGCTTTGCTGCTTCAGGGCCTGGACGGATTGTTGTCATTGATGGAAAAATGAATTCCAGAGTTTATCAAGACATTTTACAGGAAAACGTAAGACTATCTGTCCGCCAACTGAAGCTCCGCAGAGGATGGGTGATGCAACAGTACAATGACCCGAAGCATACAAGTAATTCAACAAAAGAATGGCTTCAACAAAACAAAATACGCCTTCTGGAGTGGCCCAGTCAGAGTCCTGACCTCAACCCGATTGAAATGCTGTGGCATGACCTTAAGAGAGAGATTCACACCAGACATCCCAAGAATATTGCTACACTGAAACAGTTTTGTGACAAGGAGTGGTCCAAAATTACTCCAGATAGTTGTGCAGGTCTGATCTACAACTACAGGAAACGCTTGGTTGAGGTTATTGCTGCCAAAGGAGGGTCAACCAGTTATTAAGTCCAAAGGTTCACATACTTTTTCCACCCTGCACTGTGAATGTTTACATGTTATGTTCAATAAAACCATGAAAACATATAATGTTTGAGTTGTATTATTTTAAGCAGACTGTGTTTTTCAAATTGTTGTGACTTAGATGAAGATCAGAGCACATGTTATGACCAATTCATGCAAAACTCCACGTAATGCCAAAGGGTTCGCATACTTTTTCTTGCCACTGTATATATTCTATTCAAAATTCTGGCTGATGTTTTGTTTCTTCTTGGTTTCTCTTTTTTTTTTGTATGTCTCTTTCAGCCTTCACTGTTTTGTGTTTTTTCTTTTCCCTTTTTTTTTGCTCTTTCAAGTTGTATGATCTTATCTCTGTTGTTTTATTAGGGCCCAAGATCGCTCATGTGTTTATTTTCCCATTTTGAACATACCATTTGACTCTCACTTTTTGCAACATCTAAACCCCCCCCCACCCATGTGACCCTTAATGTCTTAATGTTCAATTCTAGGAACTGATCAGTAAGCTTCCAGACCTGAGGAAGAGAGGAATACTCTCGAAAGCTTGTCTTTTAAATGTAACGTTAGTCCAATAGAAAAGGTATCACTATGTACTGCTATACTCATGTGTATATATATCAGACCTGTCAGACCTCAGACCAGAAACACACACAACCTTTCAGACCTCAGAACAGATATTGTGTGTGTGTGTACATACTGTATATCTACACACACACGCCCTCAGGTTTTGTATGTGTGAATATATACACATATACACACACTAACATGTTTCAGACCTCAGACCAGACATGGGGCGGCCGTCAGAAAGCTCTAACTGCATTTGTACAGGCCCCTGCAGCTGGCTGCGTTCCAACGAGCGCTGCGAGCAAAGTCTTAGAACGGCCGCTTGTTGGGAGCCCCAGCCGCAATCTCGTAAGGTCGTGCAGAGTTCGAGATCTCGCAAACTCCGAGTTCTCGGCTGGGGGCTTCCCAACGGCCACACTAAGACTTTGCCGGCGGCGCTTGTTGGAACGCGGCCAGCCGCAGGGGTCTGTCGGAATGCCAGCTCAGTGCTGGCTTCTGGTATCGGGGGCATCTGCATGAGTACTAAGTACTAGTAAAAATTCTGGTATCAGGACCGATAACGATACTAGTATCAGTATCGTTGCATCCCTAGCCGGAACATATTACACTGTGGGAGCGTCATCTCCAACTCTTTGTTTTTTGGGTGATATGGAGAAAGAAAGAGTGCATCACCCTTATATTGACCAGTTGCACTTATAAACAGAGCCTGTATTTTTTTTTGGTCTCTGGAGAATGTGAGTGTTTAGTGCAAAGACATATCACCAATAATTTCATAACATTTAAATGTCACTATCATTGGTTTGTTTTTCTTTATTTTTATATTTTTGAGATCCTCAGTGCTTTGTAAGGAGGAGGATCTACAAAGGCTGATTGAACATTTAAGTATTATCTTTATTTAAATTGTCACAAAGCACTTGCATGTGCACCATCATGCACAACATTCTTTTATAATTGCACAGAGACCTTCAGTTGTTTTGAATTTGTGGATAATACTGTAGTGTATTTTGGAGGTATACACTTGTTATTCTATATTTTGCAGCTTTACTTGTGATATCATATCAACTTTGTCACTGTTTTCACATAGCACCCATTGTGTTCACACAGCTCACTGTCAGGGACCGGATTCTTGTGACACCGGTGATGTGAATATGAACCCAGGATGCAGTAAATAAGGCAACAACAAAAGGCTTGGTGAAAATAGCAGAAACTTATATTGAATAACTGGATACAAATAAAAAAGGCAGGAATCTGTATAAATAATAGGTCCTTGAAAAACAAACGCAGATGATGTAAAGTCTCTTGGGATGGGTAATGTAGAAGGGGTCTTGAGACTGTACCGGCAAGGAGTAAGAGAAGCTAAATCCAGAGGAATAACCAGGGGTCCGGTACACGGGAATCAGAATAAACAGCAAGGCTGGTCACTTGGCTCTTGGGATAATTCAGGCACCTTTCTTTCACAAGGAATCCAACATTAATGACAGAGCACTGGCTGGATGTGGGAGTGTTTTTTTAAGGAACCCAGCCAGTGCTCATTACATCCACCTGATGGAGTATACAAAAGCTGGGCTAAGGCATACTGCTGTACATGAGCTTGCCACCAGGGTTGGTCTCATGACTTGGACTTTTTGCCACGGCGTCGCCGTGGGACTTGACACTCACAATTCATGTGCACTGTATACTGTTTGTTTTTTATATACAGTATATAGAGGCCAAAAAAAATGTATACACATGTAGCGCTGCTTTAAAAATGTGCTCCGGTGCAATGAACTGTTGATACCACTAGAGGGAGACAGAGACATTGTGGACTATGCTAGACAAAAACGAACTCCATCTCCCATCACCCTTTGCGTGAGGACAGGAAGTGGGTGGTACAAAGAGGAGGAAAGACATCAGCAGCCTCATGCAAGGCATGGGAAGTGTGAGCAGAGCCATGAGAGACGTAGGACGCACGCCTGGGCTGTTAGGGTTTGAAACCAGGCTGGAGTGTGGATGTTGCTACAGTCGTGTTAGAGATCATGCTATTCCCTGAGCGTTTGACAGAACAGAGCGAGCAGTGAGAGAGAACAGTCGCAGGTGACACTTCTGGGATCCTGGCAGAGTTGGAGCGCAGAGAGACGGTGGCATCCATTGTTGCAGTGATCGGAGAGAGAGTGTGCATCAGCCGGCTGTGTATTACGCTGAACTGTTCTTGACAAAGTGCGGTTTGGGAGAAGAGGGACATCGTGTGAGGAGAAGCTGCAAACCGGAAGGGAGTGCTGGCGGCCTATGTGTTCGTGTTCTGGTGGAGGAGAACCAGATCGGGAGTGCAGGCGTTAACAGCATCGGATTCCAAGTGGCAGCGAGGACAGATCCTCTTGAGAGAGATCCCCTTCTCCAGCGTTCATCGGTCCATGACAAACGGTTACACCGGATGGGTGAGAAGGCTTCAGCCTGGTGAAAACTTAGAACATTGCGCACTTGTTTATTGTTTCTTTAAGGGCCCCAACGGTGACTAGTCGAAGATTGTTTTTGTTTCATTCACTGGCCAGTTGAACACAGTACCCGGGTACCCTAGACAACACACATATATATTTTTGAGCTATCTTTCATGGGACTTACACTCCAGAACTGAGGGGGTTAACCGGTTTCTTTTACCGCCATATGTTTTTCCCGGGTTACGAATTCTTGTTACTCAAATACCGTATATGCGTATTATATGCTGCTTTATTGGGATCAGTAAAGATTATAATATAGAAAAATCCACAACAGTGCTGGTGTATAGTTATTTCCTAGTGCGGTGAGACTATCCCGAGGTTTATTCAGCGGCTCCTCTGGGGGTGAGCGCTACACGTGGGGGGCTCATCCTGGATTCCAGTCTCTGTGGATACTGCAATTATAGGGTTAAATATGATCCAGACACTGCTGCCAAATGGTGTGAGGAGCACAATAGCCAGATAGGGTTAAGCATAGTCATGGACATTCCTGCAGACACTTGGGCCGAAGATCAGATTCGCTGGGTCGTGGCCGCTCTGACACCAGACCATGAGGGGTTAATTCTGGACATTAAAGCGAACCCAGAGACTTCTCACACATATATTCTTTTTGAGTGGAGAAAGGGTGTTCCAGTGTGTTTTCAGGGCGCGTGTGTGAAGCTGACCGACGATGTGGAAGTTCAACTGATTCAGCCAAGTGCGCCACGTGGCGATCCCGCGAATGTTCCCGCACCCAGTCCGCTGGCCATGATCGGGCCTGAGTTCATCGTGGCTATCGGAGATTTGCTGCCTAAATGTCAAAGAACAAACCCTCTTCACACTAATTTTGGTTACCGACGGTTGAGAAATTTTTCAGGAAAGGTACCAACTCCGGCGGGAGAAGAAACCTTTGAAGAATGGGTGGAACAGGCGATGCAGGCTCTGGATGAGTGGGACGTCCCTGAAGCGCAGAAGAAGCAAAGAATTACAGAGAGCCTGAAGGGACCAGCATCAGAGGCTGTTAGAAACCTAAAGTTGAGTAAGCACGACTGTACTGCTTTAGATTACCTAAATATATTACAGGAAGTTTTCGGGCGAACAGAAAAGGCTGCTGAGCTCATGTACCAGTATGAACACACCTACCAGCGGAAGGGTGAGAAAATGACTGAATATATGAGGCGCCTGGATAAGATTCTGCATTAGATACTTCTTAAGAAAGGAGCCGAACCTGCCACAATAGATAAAATCAGAATGCGGCAGATATTGAGGGGTGCTCAGCCTTTAGACCCTGTGATGTTGCAACTAAAGACTCAAGAAGGCAATAAAGAGTTTAATTATCTAGAGCTGATTCAAACCGTTCGAGAGGAAGAAGCCCTTCTGGAAGAGAAGTCTGCAAGAAGAGGAGAAAAGGTTTATGCCCAACCTGTAAGGTATAATGAGTGTTCGGACGAAGATGATCCGGAGTAGACATATGAGCCAAAAATTGACTGACAAGAGCAGCTCACTGTCTATGGTGAGATGCAAAAGACTCTCAAGAGAGTTCAAGAGGCCCAAGCGGAACTGGAACAGGCTCACGCGGATCTGCGCCGAGAAATCTTGAAGGTAGCAGAAATACAGATTGAAATACAGAGGTCTCTCTCAGATATGCGAACAGCAAGGGTTGTTGTGGCATCCGACAGGTGGTCTTCAAATGAGACACAGCGAGAAAGTGCGCCCCCGTCTTTAAAGGAAAGATGTTTCAGCTGTGGAGAATTGGGTCATTTCCGAGCGCAGTGTACGAACCGAAGGCCAGAAAGGAAAATCGTTGAAGAGTTCTTAAAGGCCATAGAAGGACTGCTATCTACCTCCCAGGTGGGAAACTTCAGAGAACCCCGGTTGAGAGAACAAACTCTGTACACAACTGCTGGAGACTACTTCAATTCCCAAGATCCAAATAGGGGGCAGGGATGGTCTGAATATGTACCTGCTAGAAAAAGAAGATCCTCTCCCTGGAGGTCCGGTCCTACGTCACGGGAAAACAATGCAGGCCCTCAATCACCGCGAAGGAGGACGAGGGTTAGATTACAGCAGACTGGGCCTATGCTTCCTACTACTACAGAGAAATTCCCTGATAAGCTGATAGGTCCTTCGCTCGTCCTTCCGGTTCAAGTAGAAGGGATCTACACCAAGGCTCTTCTAGATTCAGGCACCCAAGTAACTCTGATCTACCGAGACTTCTATCAGAAATACTTGAAACATATACCCCTGAAGAAGTTGAAGGATCTTGAAATCTGGGGTATGGGGACTTAGAAGTTTCCCTATGATGGATATCTACAGGTGAAGCTGGAATTCATTTCAGTGACCGTTGGACAACCGAGAGTATGTGACATTGTGTGTCCTCGGCCCTTGGGAGCTATGATAGTGGGGATGAACACCGACTTAGTGAGACGTCTTCTAACCCCACTGGTGAAGGAAGAGAATCATGCTCCCAATAAGGCGCACTCGATGTTACGGCTGGTTTGTCAAAGGATGGTCAAAAAACAGAGATCCCCTGCAGAAGTGAGGCAGCTGAGGAAAACAGAAGGGACAGAGAAGGTTATACAGTCCAGAGAAGTCCCTGAAATAATCTCTACAAGAGCTTTGAAACGGACACGAAGAAGAGTTTCAGTTAGTGTGTGTAATGTGTCTGATTCTCCAGTGGTCCTGAAAGCACGAATACCTATCGGACAAGTAGCTTCTGTTACATCTCTCTCCCCTACCGATTTAGGGGGGGAGTGAATAAAGAGATTCCAGCTGACTGGGTCTACCCTAAAAATGCTCCTATCTCGTTCAAGCGGAAGAAGCGGCTTCAGTCTTCAAGTATGAGCTAGACATGGGATGCGCTAAGAGTACTGAACACCGCATTCGTCTCATGGTTGACAAGCCTTTTCGAGAAAGGTCACGACGAGCTCCATTGGGAAGCCTAGATGAACCGAAAAAAGATCCCAAGGAGTGATTGGAGTCGTGGCGGCTGGTGTTCCTGAACTATATTGTTGCCCTGTACAGATGAAGGCTCTTTGTGGGTCACAGAACCAAAGTCCCAAACGTTTGATATGGCCCCCTCAGAGACTTACCTATGATTCACCAGGAAATACTGTAGCACTGAAGAAGCTGTTACCACTGTGCGAAGGCTGCCTGAAGTGTCTGCTACTCTAGCTGAGGTAGTTAGGGAAATGAGTCAGCTTGAGGATGTATAGCTGACCCATTATATGTCTGCTGCTGAGCCTGAATGTATTGATTAATGTAAATATTGCTATGTTATGTATCTGTTATACTCCCTTGGAGGGACCCAAGAGTTTAGGGGGGGAGAGGAGGAAAGACATCAGCAGCCTCGTGCAAGGCATGGGCAGTGTGAGCAGAGCCACGAGAGACGTAGGACGCACGCCTGGGCTGTTAGGGTTTGAAACCAGGCTGGAGTGTGGATGTTGCTACAGTCGTGTTAGAGATCGTACTATTCCCTGAGCGTTTGACAGAACAGAGCGAGCAGTGAGAGAGAACAGTCGCAGGTGACTCTTGGGAGTTGGAGCGCAGAGAGACGGCGGCATCCATTGTTGCAGTGATCGAAGAGAGAGTGTGCATCAGTCGGCTGTGTATTACGCTGAACTGTTCTTGACAAAGTGCAGTTTGGGAGAAGAGGGACATCGTGTGATGAGAGGCTGCAAACCAGAAGGGAGTGCTGGAGACCTATGTGTTCGTGTTCTGGCGGAGGAGAGCCAGATCGGGAGTGCAGGCGTTAACAGCATCGGGTTCCAAGTGGCAGCGAGGACAGATCCTCTTGAGAGATCAACCTTCTCCAGCGTTCATCGGTCCAGGACAAGCGGTTACACCGGATGGGTGAGAAGGTTTCGGCCTGGTGAAAACGCAGAACATTTCGCACTTGTTTATTGTTTCTTTAAGGGCCCCAACGGTGACTAGTCGAAGATTGTTTTTGTTTCATTCACTGGTCAGTTGAACACAGTACCCGGGTACCCTAGACAACACGCATATATATATTTTTGAGCTATCTTTCACAGGACTTACACTCCAGAACTGAGGGGGTTAACCGGTTTCTTTTACCGCGCTCGTGTTTTTCCCGCGTTACGAATTCTTGTTACTCAAATACCGTATATGTGTATTATATGCTGCATTATTGGGATCAGTAAAGATTATAATATAGAAAAATCCACAACAGTGCTGGTGTATAGTTATTTCCTAGTGCGGTGAGACTATCCCGAGGTTTATTCAGCGGCTCCTTCGGGGGTGAGCGCTACACACACTTCGACAGTTGTTATCTATACCCTTTTTTAAAACCCGCATTGAATTATAGCAGGAATGTGTAGTATTATGTTTGCAGAGGTGCAGTTGAATTCCCTCCACGTGCCCTGGACTTAACACCCCTTGATTTCTATCTGTGGGAAACAGTAAAGAATGTGGTATACCGTAGAAAACCAGCTGCGCTGGCTGCACTGGGGGAATAAATTTAAATATCATGCAGAGCAATCCCTCTGCACACTCTAGTCAATGTTGTTAATGCAGTAGTGCACCAAAATCAAACGTGTCTGGATGCTAGCGGTGACCACCAAATGTGATGGCATAATTCAAACATGACTTACAGCTGCCCTTTGATGTTTATATAAATCTAGTGCAGTGTTTCCCACCGTGGGCGGTACCACCCCCTAGTGGACGCTGAAGCCTTCCATGGTGGGCGGTAGCGGGTCCAGAGGTAAATGGGGGGCATTAAGGCGGTCAAGAGGGGCAGCAGCGTATTGAAGAATTTAATATTTATTATTAATTTCTGCGCTTGAAATCTTATTGTTATCACATAAAGATGCATTTAAAAATTAAATTTAGCATTATAATTCATTTTATTCTTATCTGTGACAAGTCTTTCAAATATTACGCGATTCACGCAATCAAGCATGTTTCGACAAGAATATGGGAGCTTGTAATGACTTGTTTACAGAGCGAGTGCACCGGCGGCATCGCAAACAAGCGAAGGCATACAAATCGATGCGTGCACGATTTCAAATCTATAAAAAGCAGGGATCTAGGAATAAGTCTAATTTTTTTGTGTGCTTTGCCAATAATCCTTATTTGTGAGTGATAAGTGATAGAAGTAGGGCTGCAACTAACGTTTATTTTCATAATCTATTAGTTGGCCGATTTATTTTTTTGATTAAACGGACAAAAATTTTAACAAAATCAATACCATTTTTTCGGATAGTTAAGATAAAAACCACAAACTGAGTGCTACAAATATGCATTCAGACTAAAAATTTACACTAACACAACAGTTTGTGGGTTTGAATTCTAAAAAACATTGGACAAACTGTTGGAAAAGAGAGAGACTATCACTGTTCATAATATTCTGTTTTTCACCAGAAATATTGCAATATTTTGCCAATTCTGGACCCAATACTGCAAACTAATGATTTGGCAAATGTACTTTTTGAGTCTAGGTAACATACAACAATGTGCACTCGCAGTCTCCTTAGTGACAGAGGTGAATTTTGTACGTAACCAGTCATCATGGAGTTAATAAAAAAATTAACCCCTTAGGGCTAATTTGAGCTTGGGAAGCCTTCTAAGTGAAGTCTTCAACGTGAGCACTTAGAGGAGATCTTCTGGTGAGTGATTTTTATTTCAAACAGATCTTTTCTATTCATTTTAAGGTTTTAAGTTAGGTCTGGTGTGTAAATTAGGTTAGGCTGGTGACTCATTCCTCTTACTGATTAGCATACAATTGGAATCAATTGCATGCTATTTGCTTAAGTGGTTAAACTTGTCCACTCCTTGCTGGGGGAGGTGTTCTTAGGTGATTATATAAAGCTTGTGGAATATTAGCTTGTTCTAATTTGAGTTTGGGAAGCCTTGTAAGTGAAGTCTTCAAAGTGAGCACTTAGAGGAGATCTTCTGGAGATACTCTGGAGGTAGTCTGAGGTAGTCTGAGGTTAGACAGGAGGTAGAAAACCTACAAAAAGGTAAGATTTGTTGGTTTAAATCCATTCTTTTATAATGGCAGGCTTGGTCCAGTGTAAGAGCTGTCATGCATTTGTTTTTAGATCCAATTTTTGGAGGTTTGGAGTGTGCCTGATATGTAGGCAGCTCTCTTTATTGCAGCAGGAAATTGCCTGTTTGAAGTCTGAGATTTGTAAATTATCTGTTAAACAAACTCAGGCTATGGCTATGACTGTTACAAAGCCACTGCCACAGAGGCCTCCTAGGAGTGGCAGATGGACTACTGTAGGATCTGGTAGACTTAGAGTTGTGGATAGAAGGCATGTCCCACAGTCTGTGGCTCTTCTTAATTCTTTTGAGGCCCTTTCAGAGTGAAGTGGTGAGACGGAAGTAGGCTCAGACACCATAGTTGAGGAACCACCATCCCCTATGCCTAAGGTATGCAGGACTGCAACCAAGAACAATAAGGAAAAGGTGGGACATGATAGAAGGCAATTGTTGCTGGGTGATTCTATCATAAGAGGTGTTGAGCTGGAGAGTAGTGGTTTGGTGAGATGTCTTCCTGGGGCTACTGCTCGTAGAGACAAGAGACGTATTCTCAATATTGTCAAACAAGCAAAGCAGCAAGGGGAAGTGGATGTTCTAGTCCATCTAGGGACAAATGACTTGGCTAGCAATGAGGTTTCTGAGATTAAGGAAGATTTTTGTGTTCTTGGAGGTGAAATACAGCAGATTGCATCCACTGTGTCATTCTCTGAAGTTTTGCCTGTGCATAACATTCAGGATAGGCAGATGCGCAATAGGGAATTTAATTTGTGGCTTCACGAATGGTGTCGAGAGCAAGGATTTGGCTTTGTGTCCCATGATAGCTCTAATTGGAGCAGAAAGGAACTGTATAAAAAAGTTGGTTTGCATCTTACTCATAGGGGAACATATGTTCTCAGTGAGAAGTTCAAAGGTTTCGCAAAGAAATATTTAAACTAGGAGGGGGGGACAAAAGGGTAAAAAACAATCTGCCTGATTGTCCCCCAAAACTAAATCGGAGGGTGCAAGCAACATGCGGGGAAAAAAATGACAAGCTCAGAGTCGTGTCTATAAATGATCGCAGTTTAGTCAATAAAATCAATGAACTGGAGGCAATGATGGCAGCTGAAAAAGTAGATTTAGTGGCGGTTACTGAGACATGGTTCAGTGAGAAAAATAACTGGGACATAACAATACCGGGGTACTCTTTATATAGAAAAGACAGAGAAGGTAGGAAAGGAGGAGGAGTGGCCCTGTATGTGAAAAACAACATAAAAACGAACCAAATAAAAGTGAGCGAGGTGAACATAGAGTCAGTTTGGGTTACGCTAACATTTGGCAATCATACAATAGCTCGTGTAGGTGTGATCTATAGACCCCCTGGACAAGTAGAAGAGCTAGATAATCTGCTGCTTGAGGAAATAGCCAAAATGGCAATGAAGGGGGAAGTTATTATCATGGGGGACTTTAATCTTCCTGATGTGAACTGGAAAACCAAAACAGCTGGGTGCACCAGGAGTACAAATATTCTAAACTCCCTACTGGGATTATCTCTAACACAAGTAGTTGAGGAGCCGACCCGTAAAGAGGCCATATTGGATTTAATACTCACAAATAGAGGTTTGGTATCGGACATTGTTGTAGGTGAAAATTTGGGATCTAGTGATCACCAGTCAGTATGGTTTAATATAAGAACAGGGATGGAGCCACACCACACAAAAACTAAAGTTTTAGACTTTAAAAAAACAGATTTTTCTAAAATGAGACTTTGTGTGAAGGAGTCATTATCAGACTGGAGGAGTTTAAAGGGAGTCCAGGAGAAATGGGATTATTTAAAGGAAGCATTATTGAAGGCCACAGGCAATTGCATTCGACTTGTTAGCAAAAACAAAAAAGGGAAGAAACCACTGTGGTACTCTGCAGAAGTGGCCAAAATAGCGAAGAACAAAAAGACAGCATTCAATAATTATAAAACAACTCAGGCAAACCTATAAGATTAGGCAGAAAGAGGCAAAGCAATTTATAAAAGCTTCCAAAGTACACGCAGAAGAGAAAATAGCTCAGTCAGTAAAAAAGGGGGACAAAACATTTTTTAGATACATAAACGAGAAAAGAAAAGTAAAACAAGGATTAGTTAGATTAAAAACAAAGGAAGGAAGGTATGTAGAAGAGGATAAAAGTCTCGCTGACTGCCTCAATGAATATTTTTGTTCAGTCTTTGCAGAAGAAAAGGAAGGAAAGGGACCTCAGTTAGGAGGAAACACTAACGAGACAATTACATATCAGTTTACAGAGGAGGAGGTTCTACAGCAGCTGTCTAAAGTAAAGAAAAATAAGTCAATGGAGCCTGATGGGATCCACCCTAAATTATTAAAAGAGCTCAGTGATGTAATAGCAAAACCGTTAACAGATTTATTTAACCAATCCTTGCTAACGGGAGTCGTCCCAGAAGACTGGAAATTAGAAAATGTTGTGCCCATTCACAAGAAGGGTAGTAGGGAGGAATCTGGGAACTATAGGCCAGTTAGTCTTACGTCAGTAGTGGGGAAATTAATGGAAACCATGTTAAAGGAAAGGATTGTTGAACATCTAAAAACACATCGATTACAGGATCAGAAACAACATGGGTTTACCTCAGGGAGATCATGCCAAACTAATCTTATTGATTTTTTTGATTGGGTAACAAAAATAATAGACACAGGTGGTGCAGTAGACATTGCTTATTTAGATTTCAGTAAGGCTTTTGATACTGTTCCGCATAGAAGGCTTATCAATAAATTGCAATCTTTGAGCTTGGATTCCAATATTGTTGAATGGATTAGGCAGTGGCTGAGTGACAGGCAACAGAGGGTTGTGGTAAATGGAGTTTATTCGGCGCAAGGTCTTGTTACCAGTGGGGTACCTCAGGGGTCAGTACTTGGACCCATTCTATTTAATATTTTTATTAGTGATATTGCAGAAGGTATTAATGGAAAAGTATGTCTTTTTGCTGATGACACAAAGATTTGCAACAGGGTTGACGTTCCTGGAGGGATCAGCCAAATGACAAATGATTTAGGTAAACTAAAAAAATGGTCGGAACTGTGGCAATTGAGTTTTAACGTGGATAAGTGCAAGATAATGCACCTGGGACGTAAAAACCCAAGGGCTGAATATAGAATATTTGATACAGTCCTAACCTCAACATCTGAGGAAAGGATTTAGGGGTTATTATTGCAGAGGATCTAAAGGTAAGTAGTCAATGTAATAGAGCAGCAGGAAATGCTAGCAGAATGCTTGGTTGTGTAGGGAGAGGTATTAGCAGTAGGAAAAGGGAAGTGCTCATGCCACTGTACAGAGCACTGGTGAGACCTCACTTGGAGTACTGTGTGCAGTACTGGAGACCGTATCTCCAGAAGGATATAGACATCTTAGAGAGAGTTCAGAGAAGGGCAACTAAAATGGTGTACGGCTTGAAGGAGAAAAGTTACCAGGAAAGGCTTAATGATCTTAACATGTACAGCTTGGAAAAAAGACCAGACAGAGGAGATATGATAGAAACATTTAAATACGTAAAGGGAATCCACAAGGTAGAGGAAGGGGGTATATTTAAAAGGAAACAAAGTAGCAAAACAAGAGGACATAGTCTTAGATTAGAGGGGCAAAGGTTTAAAAGTAACATCAGAAAGCATTATTTTACTGAGAGGGTGGTGGATACATGGAACAGTCTTCCAGTTGAAGTGGTAGAGGCCAAAACAGTAATTGAATTTAAGCAGGCATGGGATAGGCATAAGGCTATCCTAAACAAAAGATAAATCCAGGTAAAGTATCCATGTAATTGGGCAGACTAGATGGGCCGAAAGGTTCTTATCTGCCGACATTTTTCTATGTTTCTAGGGTGTAAAACTAATTTTGCAGCTCAGCTGTAGATAATTACTTAAAAGGGATTACTTTTTATAGTTCTAAAAGTGAAAATATACATTTATATTTACTTTTTCTGACACTTGAAATTCTCTTTCTGCCAGTTAGTTCTGACAAGGAGAGAAAAGGAATTGGCAAGCCAATGTATTTTATATTGGCTTTTCATTCATATCAATGAAATCCCAGCATATATAGCACTTTTACTGATAGGAGTTTTGATCACTGTCAATCACACTCCTATCACTCTCAGTCAACCCATAAATACTGGTATCACTGAGACACACACTGACTGAAAAACAGTGCTTGGTATTCATTGGAACTGGCTGGAAAAGTGAGAGACGGATGGGCACAGGCTGAGAGAAATACAGGGAAGAGAGATGGGCACAGACTGGGGAAATACAGGGAAGAGACATAAGCACAGGCTAGGGGGGGATACAGGGAAGAAAATGGGCACAGGCTGGGGGAACACAGGGAAGAGACATGGGCACAGGCTGGGGGACACAGGGAAGAGAGATGGACACAGGCTGGGGGGATAAAAGGAAGAGACATGGGCACAGGCTGGGGGAACACATGGATGGTAGATGGGCACAGGCTGGGGCAATACAGGGAAGAGAGATTGGCACAGGCTGAGGAATAAAGGAAAGAGAGATGGGCACAGGCTGGGGGAACACAGGGAAGGGAGATGGGCACAGGCTGGGGGGAATACAAGGAAGAGACACAGGCACAGGCTGGGGAACGCAGAGAAGAAAATGGGCACAGGCTGGGGGACCACAGGGAAGGTAGATGGGAACAGGCTGGGGGAATACTGGGAAGAGATGGGCACAGGCGGGGGAATACTGGGAAGAGAGATGGGCACAGGCTGGGGGGAATACTGGGAAGAGAGATGGGCACAGGCTGGGGGGAATACTGGGAAGAGATGGGCACAGGCTGGGGGGATACTGGGAAGAGATGGGCACAGCCTGGGGGGATCCTGGGAAGAGATGGGCACATGCTGGGTGGAATACAGGGAAGGTAGATGGGCACAGGCTGGGGCAATACAGGGAAGAGAGATGGGCACAGGCTGGGGGGATACTGGGAAGAGGTGGGCCAGACTGGGGTTAAAACTGGGAAGAGATGGGCACAGGTTGGGGGGGAATACTGGGAAGAGGGATGGGCACAGGCTGGGGGCGAATACTAGCAAGAGCACAGGCTGGGGGGAATACTGGGAAGAGATGGGCACAGGCTGGGGGGAATACTGGGAAGAGATGGGCACAGGCTGGGGGGAATACTGGGAAGAGAGCTGGGCACAGGCTGGGGTGGAATACTGGGAAGAGGGATGGGCACAGGCTGGGAGGATAGGTTTTCTTTTTCGAAAGGTCTGAGCATTGCCTTTCGAATGATACCCAACATGACCATGTTCAAAGTAATTTTTTCTTTAAAAGAAATAAAAAAAATAATTATAAAAAAAGCATGTTTTTTTGTGTGTGTTGTTTTTATTAATGCAGCAATATTGTTCACATTTCAATTATAATGTGAACAATGATGCTGCACTAATGATTTTTTTCTATGGGGTGCATTTGCTAAAAATCACGTAATTCCCCCCCAAAAATGTAACAAGCCCCCATTTCTAATTTTTGTACAAGAGCGCCCCATAGAAAATATAACCGCAAACGCTTATGTGATGAAATGTGAGAAAAAAAAACACTTTACACGCTGTAGATGATTAAAAATTCTAATTTTATTGCATTTTTTTGTTATAATATATAGGCAGGACATGACGTATACATATAATAATGATATATTATGAATCTGCAGAGTCTACCGAAAAGAAATAAATAATTATGGGTCATATAATAAAAAGCGACTTCTAAACGCATTTAAACATGATGAACAAAAGCGGTAAAAATGAGCTCAGCACGACGTGAAATGGCTCAGCAGGGAAGGGGTTAAGATACTACTACGGGTAATATGCAAATTGTGTGTGTGTGTGTGGGGGGGGGGGATCGACACACAGAAAAAGATCCTGAATATATAGGATTAACCTGCCTCTTTGCAGGTGAGTACAGATTACACACAGCAAAGAAAAATGCTGAAGGATGCTGTCCTGCCTGCACCACCCACTCAGCCCTTCCTTTCTCACGGGGACACACACGTTTCTATCTGCACTTAAACTGTGAATGAAGATAAATGGGTTCCCCCGGGACCACCCCAACGCCCCATATGTTGCCAGTAAGAGAGCTGTAGCGCTATGCTGTAGCACTAGCGTGTGAAGCTTGCTAGAGGAGCTCACACTTGTAGCACTCACAGCAGATCGATAGCAATCTGTTCGGCGCATAGACAGAAGGGTAGTGTGAGGGCTCTAAGGAGGGAACTGTGTTTGGGCATCTTTTATTAGGAAAAAAAAGCCTGGGGATGTATGTAATCTCGTAGACCACAATGGCTATATTCACCCCCAGGCGCGACAGATGTTGCTGTAACGCAGGCACGCGACTGACCTCACCCCGACACCCCGTGGGGGCGTGTGGGAGAGCTAGCGCGTGGGGGGATGCGCCCAGGAACCTACGCATATGTTTGCTGCCCGAGATTTAACCATTCACGCGCCTGATTCCCGCCAATCCCATCACGGTTTACAAATATAACCCAGAATAATGAGATTTAGCAAAACACTAAACACACAATACAGTCCATGATACTTCCTGCCTCGGTCCATGCTCTCCAGAGAGAAGCTGAACAGCAGCTGGACCCAGTAATCTGATCTACAGACAAAGGAATGCCCCCTCGGTAGAGGGATCACAGGTAAACATGAGAGCTTTGTTATGAAAATCGAGTCTGCAGCAGATGATGTGCGGCGTTTCCACAAAAGCAAGGAGAGGGTGTGCTGGACAGGACTGGGAGCTGCTGCTTATCCGTCATCTGTCCTCAATGTGTGCCAGCTGGGCCACGCGACTGGCTTTTCTTATTCAAATCAGCACATGCCATTGCAAAAGAAAAAACGCTCCTTCAACCCACAAGGCTCAATGTCTCCATCCACCCCCACCCCCAACCTGGAAGAAGAAAAAACACACACTCAGGCAGCTCCTACATTTACACATCCACTCCCCAAACCGAAACATTCCTTGTTATGTAAACATACCAACCTGTTTGTCTTTTATCTCCTATTCTTCTGTCTTCAAAACATATTAAAAACAAACGGAACCAAAGAATTTGCAGGTGTTCTATTGCATTCACACTGATTCCACCATCATATTCCTTTGTTCATTTTCACTTCATGATGTTTTCCAGTCTTCAACTCACTATTCCAGGCACCAGGATCAGAGTGGGGATCCAGTGGATTATGAGTTTTACTTAGTTCAACTCAAAATCTTTCCAAATTTACATACAATATTTAATTACCACCTATTAACCCCTTAGTGACCGGGCGGTTTTACACAAATCCGTCCTCTAGTGACCGCCGCTGTTTTTACGTTTCTGCGCTGTTCATGTTTAGGTCAAATTTTCCTCTGCTCGTTTATTCAACCTACACATATTATACACCGTTTTTCCCGCCATTAAATATACTTTCTAGAAATACCATTATTTCCATCATATCGAATAATTTACTATAAAAAAAATATGATGAAACAATGGTAAAAACACACTTTTTCGTAATTTAATCCCTAAAATCTACAACCACCAAAAAAGACCCCAGCTAAATAGTTTCAAAATTTTGTCCCGAGACTAGAAATACCCAATTTTTACATGTTTTTGCTTTTTAACCCCTTCACTGCTGAGTCAGTTCACCTATGTGCGTTGCGCTCATTCTGACCATTTTGTGCTAATTATTTTTAGTAGGGATGCACCGATACCACTTTTTTAAGACCGAGTACGAGTACTGATACTTTTTAAAAGTACTCACCGATACCGAGTACCGATACTTTTCTTTAATGTCATGTGACGCTTTCCAATAAGAACAGACCATATAAAAATGCCCCCAGCTCACATGTATATCCCCCCCGAATATATATATATATATATATATATAATTTCATACTGCCCCAGCTCATGGATATGCCCCAGCTCATGGATTTGCCCCAGCTCACACATGGATTTGTCCCAGCTCACACATGGATATGCCCCAGCTCACACATGGATATGCCCCAGCTCACACATGGATATGCCCCAGCAGCTCATGGATATGCCCCAGCTCACACATGGATTTGCCCCAGCTCACACATGGATATGCCCCAGCTCACACATGGATATGCCCCAGCAGCTCATGGATATTGCCCCAGCTCACACATGGCTTTGCCCCAGCTCACACATGGATATGCCCCAGCAGCTCATGGATATGCCCCAGCTCACACATGGATTTGCCCCAGCTCACACATGGATATGCCCCAGCAGCTCATGGATTTGCCCCAGCTCACACATGGATTTGCCCCAGCTCACACATGGATATGCCCCAGCTCACACATAGATATGCCCCAGCAGCTCATGGATATTGCCCCAGCTCACACATGGATTTGCCCCAGCTCACACATGGATATGCCCCAGCAGCTCATGGATATTGCCCCAGCTCACACATGGATATGCCCCAGCTCACACATGGATATGCCCAGCTCACACATGGATATGCCCCAGCTCACACATGGATTTGCCCCAGCTCATGGATTTGCCCCAGCTCACACATGGATTTGCCCCCCAGCTTATGGATTTGCCCCCCAGCTCACACATGGGTATGCCCCCCAGCTCATAGATATGCCCCCCCCAGCTCATGGGTATGCCCCCCAGCTCATAGATATGCCCCCCAGCTCATCATGGGTATGCCCCCAGCTCATAGATATGCCCCCACAGCTCACACAAGGGTATGCCCCCCCAGCTCATGGACCGGGCGCCGCCGGGAATGTCTCCGCGCGTGCGCTCGTTGGAAGGACCCCAGCCGCGACCACGTGGGACCATGTGATCACGGCTGGGGTCCTTCCAACGAGCGCACGCGGGGAAACTTTCCCGGCGTCGCCCAGCAAGGTAAGTATCGTCGCGGAGAGCAGCTGCAGGGCCTGTCTGAATGCTCTATCGGCATTCGGACAGGCCCTGCAGCTGCTCACTGTGTTCATACTTATCTTCCTGGGCGCCGCCGGGAAAGTTTCCGTGCGCGCGCTCGTTGGAAGGACCCCAGCCGTGATCACGTGGTCGCGGCTGGGGTCCTTCCAACGAGCGCACGCGCGGAGACATTCCCGGCGGCGCTCAGGAAGGTAAGTATCGTCGTGAGCAGCTCCAGGGGCGGCTGTCCGAATGCCGATAGTACATTCGGACAGCCGCCGCAGCCCCTCGGATGCCGGCAAGCCGGCTCAATGCCGGCTTCTGGTATCGGAAAAAATATCGGGGGGTACTGCACGAGTACCAAGTACTCCTGCAGTACCCAGTATTGGCCCGATACCGATACTAGTATCGGTATTGGTGCAACCCTCATTTTTAGATGACAGCCTAGGTCCTATTTAACTAAACCCCCCCAGATAAAAAACTTAAAAAAAAATTAAAAATGGTTTTTTTTTAATTTATTAATTTTTTTATTTATTTGTTAAACCAAACCTGGTCATGTTTGGTATCATTGGAAAGGCCATGATCAGACCATCTAGCTGCCACGGATCGTGAGATAAGGGGATCCAAAGGATCCCCCTATCTCTACTTGGCAGCTAGAGGGTTAACTGGCCCACTGACATCCTCACACATATGGTGAGGTTGTCAGTGGGTGGGGGGGGACCTGGAGGCTTGGCTGACATCCAAGATGTCAGCCCCCTCCAGGTTCGAATCAAGGTTTTTGCGCCGATTAGCGCAGAATCACAATCCGGCAGCAAAAATGTTAATGCTATACACCGCTGAAAAGGGGAGACTCTCCCCTTTCCAGCAGCGCAAAAAGCATCCCCAATGGTTGGGGAGATAGAGGGCTCCAAAGATATGAATAGAGGGCTCCAAAGATATGATAGAGGGCCCCTTCCTGAATTTTTACTACCGGCGTTTGCCGATGACGTCATCACGCAGCACGATGACGTCATCGGAACCGCCGGCCCCCAGGAAATGGCGAGGCGGAAGCTTGCCATAACTGCCGAGGGAATGAGCGAGGAAGGTGAGTATCGGCGGGAGGTTAGAAGCCCAATTACATACTATGTACGTCCGCGGGTCTAAGGGAGACCCGTGGGCAGGACGTACATAGTACGTCAGCGGTCGGGAAGGGGTTAAAGGGACACGCTACTTCTCCCCTCAACAGTATTAACCCTTTCAATGCGGTGGACGCGCTCAGCGCGTCCAACCGCATTGGTACTTGGCTGCGGAGGACGCGCTGAGCGCGTCCTCCCTTTGCAGTCCGCGATCATCCGGTATTCCGGCTGATCGCTCGGCCCCCCGGTGTGGGCTGACATCATCGATGTCAGCCCAACCTCCGGGACCCCGGCGGGCACGATAGGCGTCATCGCACGTGCGCGATGACGTCTATTTCAGGCACCCCCCCCCCGCCATTGCAGGGAAGGTGCCTGAAGGGGAGGGGGGAGGTCCTTCGGACCTCTCCCCCTCCCCATCCGTGCGGGCCAGCGATTAAAGGCAGGCACCGCCTGCAAGGGCACAGCCTGCCCTTCCAAGCGGCCGGTGTCTTTAACCCCTAGGGGGCTGGATCGCGATATGGCGCCAACATGCGCCGTATCGCTGTCCCCTCCCGGAGCTTCCAGGATATCCCCCTAATGACTGGCGTCATCGCGCAGAGCGCGATGGCGCCAGTTTTTAAATTAACCCCTTGCTGTCACCTATAGTGGAGATAGGGGGTTCCAATGAACCCCCTATCTCCCGATCCGTGACAGCTAGGGGTTAATGTTTACTATCATTGGAAAGGCCAGAGCGTGGCCTTTCGAATGATACCAAACATGACCATGTAAAAAGTAAAACAAAATAAAATTAAAAAAATTTGAATTTTTTTTTAAAAAAAATTCAAAAAAGGTTTTTTTTTTTTTTTTTTTATTTATTAGTGCAACATTATTGTTCCCATTTCAATTATAATGTGAACAATGATGCTGCACTAACGATTTTTTCTATGGGGGGCGTTTGCTAAAAAACACGGAATTTTCCCCAAAAAAAGTAACGATTCCTCATTTCTAATTTTTTTAACAAGCGCACCCCATAGAAAATATAACCGCAAACGATCGCATTTTAAAATGTGAAAAAAAACACTTTACACATTGTAAATTATTGAAAATTCAAATTTTATTGCATTTTTTGTTATAATATACAGACATGACATAACGTATACATATAATAATGACATATTATGAATCTGCACAGTCTGCCGGAAAGAACGATATATAATATGTCTGGGTCATATATTAAAATAAGGCTTCAAAACGCGTTTAAACATGATGAGCGAAACCGGTAAAAATGAGCTCAGCACAGGGGTGGGAAAAGGCTCAGCAGCGAAAGGGTTAATATTATTATTGGCATCATTTATATAGCGCCAACAGTTTCCACAACGCTTTACAATAACCAAAGCCAGCAGCCGGGACTTTTTAATTTCCTGGCTGCCGGTCATCAGATCGGTCGCTAGTGACGCCGGAACGTCATTCTCTCTGAAACTGATCAATGTAGCGATTTGTGTCTGAGAGGCAGACAGTAGATCAGATTGTGCATGTGTGCAGCTCCGTTCCATCATTCTGCGCAGGTGCCATGGAACTTGCGTATAGAAAGTGCGCAAGTCCCGTTGTGTATTTGCAGCCAGGGCCACCATCAGGGCATTACGTCCCATGCTGCCATATGGGGCCTGGGGGGGGCCCAGCCCGCTGGGGCCCCGCCGTCGGCAGCATCTTTTTTACCAGCTCCAGTGTCGGACTCTGAGTCCGAATTCAGTGCTGTAATTAGTGTCCTAGGTGACTGTCTGGGCGGGCTAAGCAGTGTGCCTGTGCCTCCCAAGCACGCTGCTTTGGTGCTGCCCTCCAGTCATGTGTGTGACACACACACCCAGCCAGGGCCCAGTCTGACCCCAGGACCCAGCAAGGCCCAGCCAGACCCCAGGGCCCAGCGAAAGCCCAGCCAGACCCCAGGACCTAGCCAAGGCCCAGCCAGACCACAAGGCCCAGCCAGACCCCAGGACCCAGCCAGACTTCAGGGCCCAACCAGACCCCAAAGCCCAGCCAGGGCCCAGCCACACCCCAGGGCCTAGCCAAAGCCCAGCCAGGGCCCAGCCAGACTTCAGGGCCCAGCCAGACCCCAAGGCCCAGCCAGAACCCAGGGCCCAGCCAAACCCCAGGGACCACCAAGACCCAGGACACATCCAAACCCCAGCGCCCAACCAAGCCCCAGTGCCCAGGTCAGCCCCAGGGCCCAGCCAAGCCCAAAGGCCATCATACAGACAGCACATTTCTGAGAGTTTTATTGCTGTGGAGCTCTGTGATACACTCATACACAGTGCACATTACTGTGAGTTTTACTGTTGTGGAACTTTAATGGGTGTAGTGTCTGTATGGTGCCACTAGATGGCTCTATTGGCATAGGCAGGAAAATAAAAGGAAATGGACTGTATATAAAAAAACTAAAAATAAGTGTGAGACTCACTGCGTGAGAGGACTGTATTGACCAGAAATAGAATAAAAAAGGATAAAAATTATTATAAAATAAAAAGGGATAAAAATTATTATTAAGCAAAAAAATACATATGGAACCACAAAAAAATGTGACATCCGTGAACTTACAAAGGACGTGACTTAATAGTAAAATGTGTACTGCAAGAAAAAAACACAAACAATAAGATCAAACAGTGTTAAATGTAATGAACTCTGCAAAAATAGATGATTTGTAAGTAGCTCTAAGGCTAAAACACCATAGATATGGGCTGAACACAATCAGTGAGCAAGGTGCTCTATAAAGGGCGTGGTAATTTGTCCAGATGCTGGAAATAAGGCACAGTGCTTGATCCTTGTGCTGCAGTTAAAATACAATAAATAAGCAAAAAGAAAAAAAAACACATTTATTCCTTTAAGTCCATAAAAACGAATAAAACAATTAAAAGTGAAAAAATGAAGTGAACAGAAAAAATGGAATAAAAGATAGTGTGTATAAAAATAGTCCTTACATAAAAAGAAAAAAAGCTGTTTATACTGGCCAGATTCGAGATGCAGCAGCCGGGCTGTCCAAACAAACGGCAAATCCCCAAAACCGTTTAGGTATAAAGATGCAGGTTACAGAGCTGGTGTCCGGCGCTAGCACTCACAATCTTCAGTTTCAATAAAGGATATTCAGCCAGGGATCGAGTCCTCAATGAAACAGTTGATGGAGGTGAAAGGGAAAAATATGCAAGGGAGGAATTAAGTGAAGACTGTATCATCCCAGATAGGAGTGAAAAAATAGGAGATATACTCACATATTCTGGTGCCGATTTAAATAAATGGGCACCAAACAGAAGGCAGATCGGTGGATTTAAATCAAGGGGCACCGATTCCCCAACCTCAGGTCCACAATGTAGGAAACCAGATCCTTAGAAATATCTATTCAGGATGCCGAAGGAATAAATCACCCAGGATCATACAGGGTGGAAATTCACAATCGGTTTTATTAAAACAATAAATAAAATACACCGCAAACGCGTTTCGCTAGAAGTAGCTTCATCAGTGGGACACCCACTGCCTTCTGTTTGGTGCCCATTTATTTAAATCGGCACCAGAATATGTGAGTATATCTCCTATTTTTTCACTCCTATCTGGGACGATACAGTCTGCAGTTAATTCCTCCCTTGCATTTTTTTCCCTTTTTTCCTTCCACCTCCATCAACTGTTTCATTGAGGACTCAATCCCTGGCTGAATATCCTTTATTGAAACTGAAGATTGTGAGTGCTAGCGCCGGACACCAGCTCTGTTGTGGAACTGTGTTGTGTCCTTTTTTTTTGTTTTGGAAGGGGTGAAAATCTGTTAAAGGTTGAGGAAGTGCATGGGGGCCCCATCGTGAGGTTCAGTAAGGGGCCCCATCATTTCTGACATCAGTTGTGTCGTGTTGCAAATTGCGTTAGGAAGCTATAGGGACTTTTGAGGTTGGGAGTCCCTGAAGCCAAAGAGGAGGAGCTGTGCGTAGCAGTGAAATAAGGGGAGTAAAATCACCAACAATAAAATAAAAAATAATTGGGCAGAGGCTGCCAGCAGCCTCTGCCCAATTATTTAAGGCCATAAAATGGAAACTCTATTTAACCCCATAGTGGCCAGGCTGTTTTACCATTGTCTATCCCAGTGTTTCCCAAACCTGTCCTTGGGAGCCTCAACCAGGCCAGATTTTGCAAATCACCTTGGGGAAATGCAGACTGAATCCTGCAATCACTGAGCAGCAAATCATATCACCTGTGCTGAGCTTCAGATATCTGGTAAACCTGGAGAGGCGGAGGGCCCTGAGGACAGGTTTGGGAAACACTGGTCTATCCAAAAGTACCCACTGCTGTTTTTACATTTCTGCACTCTTTGTGTTTAGGTCTAATTCTCCTCTTACTTGTTTACGGAACCCACACATATTATATACCATTTTTATCACCATTAAATGGACTTTCTAAAGATACTATTAGTTTCATCGTCTAATTTATTATAATTTTTTTATGAAATATTATGAAAACGTGTAATAAAACACTTTTTCAAACTTTGACCCCCAAAATCGTTTTGTGCTCATCATGTTTAAATGTGATTTGAAGTCCTGTTTTATTCTATGATCCAGACAAAAAGTTAAAAAAATTAAGTTTTTATTTATTTATTGTTATTTTTTTTAAATGTGTTTGTTACGCCAAACATGGTTATCTTTGGTATCATTGGAAAGGCCATGCTCTGGCCTTTCCAATGATAGCAAACATAGCCCACTAGCTTCCTTCAACAGTGGCTTTTCTCTCTCTATCTTCTTTCTTTAAATGTGGATATGTACTTCAAACAAAGCAGAATTTTCCATAGCGCAGCAATATGGTCTCCCGATATTCAATGAAAAGAGAGGGAATAAACTCACATATTACGGTGTCTCGATCAGACACTTGATATATCCAGCGGCTGGTGATTTTCTAAGGAGCCCTTGATCTCCCGAACGTCCAGCAAGGTCCTTCGAGTGCCGAATAAGGCCAGGATTCGCAAGATATGCAAATAAATAGATTTATTATAAAATTATAACAAAAATAAACGGGCAAGCGTGGTGTGCTTGTCCGTTTATTTTCGTTATAATTTTATAATAAATCTATTTGCAAATCTTGCGAATCCTGGCCTTATTCAGCACTCAAAGGACATTGCTGGACGTTCGGGAGATCAGGTGCTCCTTAGAAAATCACCGACCGCTGGATATATCAAGTGTCCGATCGAGACACCATATTATGTGAGTTTATTCCCTCTCTTTTCATTGAATATGTGGAGACCATATTGCTGCAAAGTTGATGTAAAAATCGGTATTTAGATTCGTCTTGAAGGGGCGTGGCCTGACTGACGTGGCCGCACACTGAGTGAGCGTGGTCTCACCCCCGGCGAAAACACAGCACAGACCCAGCACACATCGCCATGGTAAAGGGCAAAAAGACCCCTCAGACCCCTGGAGCAGCGGCAGCTCACCCTGACTCGCCGGCGCCCGGGATCCGCCAGTATTTTGCTCCGCAGCACGAGGAGGACGGAGCTCAGCCGCCAAACAAAATGGCGCCGACCCCCGCATGCGGCCCACCATCGCCTGTATCCTCATCCACCGGCACGTGGGACGCACCGGAGGACATTCAACTTGCTCCTGCGCTCGCTGCCCACGAAGGACGACCTGACAGCAGCCACAACATCGCTCCGCCAGTCCCTGGCGGCGGACATTGGACAGTTCAGGGGAGACCTGGGAGGCCTTCAGCACTGCGTGGAACAGGTAGAGAAGGGCAGAAGGAGAGGTCGGACCTGGTGGAAGCCACCACAGGCCACATTGCCCAGCACCATCACCTTCTCACTTCCCTCACCCGCCATATAGAAGACCTCGAACACAGAGGCCGCAGGCAGAATATCAGAGTAAGGGGTCTCCCTGAGGGTGAGAAAACGGCGGAGGACTTACATCATGCATTACTGTGCCTATTTAACAAGGTACTCGGATGCCCGCCAGACACCCACATAGATATAGAACATTTTCACAGAGCTCTTAGACCCTGGGTCCACCCAGGGCACCACCAAGGAACATAATCTGCTATCTCTTACGCTTCAGTATAAAAGAGAACATTGTGAGACTAGCAAGGGACACCCTGCGATTGGTACTGGATGGCGCCCCGATTTCCTTGTATAATGAGGTCTCCCCGATCACTCTGCAATCGAGACGAGCATTACGGCCCCTCACACTGGCACTACAACAGGAAGGGCTACAATACAGATGGCTGCATCCTTTCGGCCTGAAGGTCAGAACGCAGCAAGGCCCGGTGACCGTTAGGTCAGGGGAGGACCTGGATGGATTCCTTCGCACGCTACAACTGCCAGAGGATGCACAGGTATCATGGCCGGACCCGATGGCCGTTTACATCACTGAACAACACCTGCCACATCGTCCAGCCCGAAGGAGGCACCCACGAGGCTCTCGGCCCTCCACGCGGGGTAACACCCGTCCAGCTCCCAGTAACTTTAGCATATTTCTGCATTGCTCCCTTCACACTGATGTTTGCTCACCGGAGCCTAGTAGGCTGACTCACGAGACAACCCATGCCTGTCAGACAGATAACACGCTTCCACGCTGTTGATTCAAAGTTTATACAGGTGGTCCTAGCAGTGTACATCGAGACTGGGTCTGTTCTTTGGGACTTCATACTGGGCCCTAACGGCCTCGCCAATGGGGTGGGCGCGCACACCCTCCATGACATCTCTATTGTATTTTTATTTTTCTCACTCGTTGACGGTCAGTCACGTTTCCCTATCGAGTAGTAATGCGCCCTGCAGTGGGTATTTTTGTGTGACAGAGTCCGACCTGCTCCAGTAGGGGCAATACGACCGAAATTCGTCACACTCGTTACGATTACTCTGTAAAGTGCTTGTTTTTCCTCAAATGATTATGTGATACTATAGCAATGAAAATCTTAAGTTTATTTTTCTTTGTCAATTCCCGTAAGTTCGGTGGTATTTACACCACTGTCGCATTCCTTACGCACGACCCCGGGTACTCTGTCTGCTGTGTGTCATGACGTATGTTCCTGATTCTCTGAGGGTACTGTCCTTGAACGTGGGAGGTTTGAACGTTCCGGCGAAACGCCACATCGCATTACGGGAATTTCGCACTCTAAAGGTATCCGTTGCACTCTTACAGGAAACACACCTCACAGGGCCCCGGGCACCGTTGCTCCGCAGTCGAGACTACCCCACAGGGTTCTACAGCAACTACACCCTAGGCAAGATGCATGGCACTGCCATCTTACTGGCTAGGTCACTTCCGTTCATCCTCATTGATTCTAAATGTGATACAGACGGTCGTTATACCTTGGTGAAAGGGAACATAGGCGATCAATTGTACACTTTAGCCTCGGTATACCTGCCTAACAAACGTCAACACGTTCAGGGAGATTCTCCGCGTGGTGGGGGCTTCGCGGAAGGGATCCTCATTGTGGGAGACATTAATATGGTCTTAGATCCTAAGATGGACACATCCAGGGGGACTTCTAGCCTGGCCCAGTCCGTGCTCCGCCAGACTAGACTTCTCTTGCATGAACACAGGCTAGTGGATAGCTGGAGAGCCCAACACCCAACGGGTAGGGACTACACCTATTACAGTGCACTCCACCGACACTACACCTGACTGAACTACATATTTATCCCATTCCAACATGCACACTTAATACGCAACTCGACCATTGGCACCACGACCTGGACAGACCACTCGCCGGTCATAGTGATGTTGGTGATGGCCCTTTACAGACCCAAATCCTTACACTGGCGTCTCAACGAAACCCTCCTAGCTGACGCTGAGGTGCTAAATGGCCTGACAGACATGCTTGAGCACTACTTCGAGGATAATGTGCACCCGGACACTTCCTCCCTGCTGGTTTGGGAGGCGCACAATGCAGTGGCGAGGGGATACCTGATAACACAAGGGGCGCGACTTAAACGGGCGCGAACGCATCAGTTTGAGGAGCTACACGCACGTATCACTACACTGGAACAGGCTCATAAAACCAACCTCTTGGACGCGACATACACAGAACTAATGAAGCATAAGTCAGAGCTACACACACTCCTTAACATTCGTGCCCTTCAGAAGATACGTAGGACTAAACAACTCTACTTTGAACATGGCAACACATGCGGTAGACTCCTGGCACACTCCCTCCGCAGGCAACGGACGGCCTCTTATATATCTAAAATTCGCGCTGGCGCACAGGCCCCATCCTTTCTCCCGCAGGACATCATGACACATTTTCACAAGCACTTCCAAGACACGTATAACCTTCCCACACAGACGGACATGCAGAACACGGACAGCATTGAGGCTTACCTTCGGAAACATCTTCGTATGACCTTGTCGAGCGACGCCCGTCAATCCTTAGACCCATAACTGGAGATGAACTTGAGGAGGCGATTAAATCGACGCCCTCAGGCAGTCTCCTGGCCCAGGTGGACTCACCCTCCAGTATTCTAAATCCCTACGTGGACTCTTGGCCCAACACTGGCTGCGGGCCTTTAATTCACTCACGGAGGACACACACTTGCAGGCATCAGCATTGGCAGCTAATATCACACTAATCCCGAAACCAGGAAAAGACCCCGAGCTCTGCGGCAGCTATAGGCCTATCTCCCTTCTTAACCAGGACCTTAAGCTGTTTGCGAAAGTCATGGCTAACCATTTGAAAGCATTTGTGCCTACGCTGGTACATTCAGACCACACGGGCTTCATACCCGGGAGGGAGGGTAGGGCGAACACGGTACGAGCGATAGACCTCATTCATGCAGCCACCACCGGGGACCGGGAACTGACCTTACTGCTGTCCACGGACGCAGATAAGGCGTTTGACCGGGTCAGCTGGCTGTTCCTCTCACACACTTTACGTTTCATGGGCATGGGCACGAACATGCTGACCTGGATCAATGCCCTTTATATTAACCCCACGGCTAGGATCAACATTAATGGCGCACTGTCAGCTCCCTTCCCGATCACAAACGGCACGAGACAGGGCTGCCCCTTGTCGCCACTCTTGTTTGCACTGACACTGGAGACGTTTTTGCAGGCAGTCCGCTCGGACGCTGACTTGCACGGCGTGGTGGTTGGGAACAGAGAACACCGGGTGGCGGTATACGCAGATGGTATGCTGTTTTTTCTCCACGAAGCAAGGATCTCCCTCCCAAAACTACTACAACTCTTTGCCCAATAGTGTGCCTTAAGCAATTTAAAGATTAATATGGACAAATCTGAAATTCTGCGCCTGCATATCCCCCCGGACATGAAGGAGTCCCTGATGACGGCCTTTCCCTTCCGCTGGTACACTACGGGACTGAAATATTTAGGCATTATGCTGACGCCGGACTGCGCGGCACTATATGCAGCTAACTGTTGACCACTCCTGGCGGCCCTGACTAACGACCTTTTATCCTGGTCATACCCTCATATATCTTGGTTTGGCCGCATCGGAGTGGTTAAAATGAATATACTGCCGCGCATCCTGTATCTTTTTCAGACCATTCCAATACTCTTGCCACGCGCCTTTTTCGCTCAACTAACACGCATGCTCACTAGATATATCTGGGACTCTAGAAAACCTAGAATCGCTATGGCGCTACTTGCCACGCCCAAACACGCTGGTGGAGTGGCGGTGCCACACTTTTGGCATTATTATGGCGCAGCCCACTTTCAGCGCATGTTGGAGTGGTCGACCGGTGTACAAGACAAGCAATGGGTGGAGATTGTCCGACCTCCCCTGGCTCCCAGCTTCCACACAAGAAAAAGGGACAAGAGCACACCCTCTGATTGACGCTACACTACGCACTTGGAGAAGCCTTAATACTAAACTTAACCTTGCACCGTTCCAATCCCCGCTGTTGCCGTTGCAGCGGCTCCCGGAGTTCTCCCGATCATTACGGTTGATAGGCCTTGCAGACCCCCCGCCTTCGCCACGCCCCTGTCATTTCTTGGCTGCTGGACAACCTATTGCATGTAACCTTCTACCCCTCTCACAACCTGACTCCTTCTTGACTAGGTTCCACCACCACAGACTAATTCAGCAGTTACACTCGCTTTCCACGCTTGACTCGTTTACAAGATCACTTACGCCATTTGAGAAAATAGTGGAACGGGGCAGTCTGCCCTCCCATTGCCTTTCGGCGATGTACAACCTTATACAGTCCAGTGTTGCTTGTCCGTCTGTGGCTCGTTCCAGTTGGGAAAGGGAATAAGGCGTACAGTTTGAGGATCATCAGTGGAGATAGATTTGTTTATTGGCCCACACTAGCTCAATGTCCACTAGGGTACAGGAAACCAATTACAAGCTACTAACCAGATGGCACAGGACACCCAACACACTCAGACATATGCCGGGAGGGGATGGGGCATCCTGTTGGCGTTGCAAAGCTCCCGCCGCCAACCCATTACATATTTGGTGGTCATGCCTGACACTGCAACACTTTTGGAGCACTATTCATGCCCAGTTTAGCGAGGTACTGGAGCCTCAACCCCCCCTTATGTCCGGAATTCTACCTATTGAGCCACACTGACATGGTCTCAGAGTTATTTAGGAAATCGGTGGCTGTCCGCCTGTTACAGGCAGCAAGGTTGTGCATACCCCAGTATTGGAAGCGTGCTGAACCCCCTCCACTTACTCTCTGGCTCCATGAGGTGGAGTCTATTCGCTCCATGAGGAGAGGTTGGCCTACGCACAGGGGAAGGCCGCTATCGACCTGTCTACCGAGAATGAGCCGTAACGTGCAGACCCCGGGTTCTTAATTGTATATCTATAACTGTGACACCCTGAAACCTACTGTGATTAATTAAGTTGCCACACGGAAATATTTCTTCCTGCTGTTTTGCTTTTTTTTTTTTTTGTAATGACTACCTGAAAGACACGATATGACTAACCACTCTGAGTCTTGTATACTCTGAGTTTTGTCATTTTCGGCTACACTACAATATAGTAGCTCCATCGAATTGTATTGTGTCATTTGTTTTATAATAAACTTGAATATGTTAAAAAAATAGATTCGTCTTGAAGAATAAAAAAACATGTATATTACCATTTTCTGAAAATTCCATGGGGGGGCCAAAATGGGGGGTTAAATACATCTATATATATAAACACGAAAGTCCTGCCTGACTGACCGACTCATCAACGCCCAGCTGAAACCGTTTAACCTAGGAATGTGAAATTTTGAAGGTGCACTGTTTTTATGATGTCGGCACCCTCTAAGGAAGGATTTTTGGAAACTCCGCCCCTAAGGGGAGCCAGCTAAGACTGGCTCCAGTGACCTCCCCAAGTGGCATCCTAAGTGGACGTTCAGAGTTGATTTCCTGGAGTTTTATCCAAGATCCCCTATGCCATCCACCATCACGATCCCTAATTCCTGTGTCTCCTCTCTCCACAGGTAAGACTTTATCACCCATTATCCAGACACCCACATCTCAACTGATCCCCTGCATACTTTTGCTGGTAAGACTTTATCACCCATTATCCAGACACCCACATCTCAACTGATCCCCTGCATACTTTTGCTGGTAAGACTTTATCACCCATTATCCAGACACCCACATCTCAACTGATCCCCTGCATACTTTTGCTGGTAAGACTTTATCACCCATTATCCACAGACACCCACATCTCAACGGATCCCCTGCA
Organism: Leptobrachium leishanense; assembly: GCA_009667805.1. Classification (NCBI taxonomy): domain Eukaryota; kingdom Metazoa; phylum Chordata; class Amphibia; order Anura; family Megophryidae; genus Leptobrachium; species Leptobrachium leishanense. Next base: position 232,546,038 of record CM019066.1, on the reverse strand, counting down.
TACTTTTGCTGGTAGAACCCCCATCACCCAGTATTCGCAGGCACCCACATTGTAACGTTACCTTGGTCTTTTTTTTTTTTTTAGTTAATTTTTGTCTTTCTCCACCATTTGCTTTGCTAATTAGCATGTGAATCTCCTGCCCTATTGACACAGCTCATCCAGCATCAGGTGTTTACCTTTTAACTGCCTGAATGCAATTAGTCTGCCCTATATAACAGCTAAGACTGGCTCCAGTGACCTCCCCAAGTGGCATCCTAAGTGGACGTTCAGAGTTGATTTCCTGGAGTTGCGGGACTGGAGGAAGGAACTGCAAGGCCCACTTTTTACTCCGGGTAAACACACGTCTATATCATGCTTTCTCTCACGCTTCTGCTCTTTACTTCTACCTTTCTCCTTAAATGGAACTCCTGCCCCTCTACCACCGACCCCTAGACTATCTGCATCTCTCCCTCCCTCCTCTCGTCCCACATGATGGCCTCGCATGAGCTCCTTTTGTTTCCTCAGAACATGGTCTCCCTCTATCTCTCGTGCTGCCAATCACTCCCACTCCCACAAATCCCATTCCCACCTTCTCTTTCTCACCCTCCTGCTGTTACTCTATTCAGGTGACATATCCCCTAACCCTGGCCCCACAACACATCCAATACTTCCCTCTCATCCTATCTCCATCGCACAAAAATCACCTCCCTGCAAGCCCAGCAACCTCATTCCCATAATCCCTCAGCGTCTGTCCTCTTTCTCCTGCGCCCTCTGGAACGCTCGCTCTGTGTGCAACAAACTCACAGCCGTCCATGACCTCTTCCTTTCAAACTCCTTCAACCTCCTAGCTTTAACTGAAACCTGGCTAACCCCCTCTGACACGGCCTCGTTGCTGCTTTCTCACATGGCAGTCTACACCTGAGCCATACCCCCAGACCGGGTGAGAGAAATGGTGGCGGGGTCGGAATCCTGCTCTCTCCCACTTGCACCTACCAGCATCTCCCTCCACCCCCATCCCCCTCCTTCTCCTCCTTCGAGACACACTGCATCCACCTGTTCTCTCCTCTGGCTCTCAGGGTGGCAGTCATCTACCGCCCACCGGGACCAACCTCCCAGTTCTTTGACCACTTTGCTATCTGGCTTTCTCACTTCCTGTCTCCTAATCTTCCATGCCTAGTTCTCGGGGACTTCAACATTCCCATTGATGATCCTTCCGCCCCTGCTGCCTCCAAACTTCTTTCACTCGCGTCCTCCCTTGGACTCACACAATCCTCCCTCCTCCCTACCCACCGCGATGGTCACGCTATTGACCTTGTCTTTTCCAACCTCTGCTCCATTTCTGAGTTCAACTGTCGCCCTTTCCCCATCTCTGACCACCACTTTCTCTCTTTCAACCTATCTGGACTTCCTAAACACCCTGCTCCCACACCCCGCACACACACTCGCAGAAATCTACATGCTGTGGACCCCCATCAATTCTCCAACCTACTTCACCACCTCCCTCATACCTCATCCTTCACCTGCCCTGATGCTGCCACTAATCACTACAACACTACGCTTATCTCTGCTCTAGAAACTCTTGCTCCTCTTCGACTCTGTAAGGCCCCATGCCGCCAGCTTCAGCCCTGGCACACCCTCCAGACTCGCTACCTGCAAAGATGCTCCCGCACTGCAGAGCGTGCCTGGAGGAAATCCCGCTCTGAAGCTGATTTTGTTCACTTCAAATTTATTCTCCGGTCATACACCTCTGCCCTCCACTTGGCCAAACAATCCTTCTTCTCATCTCTTATATCTTCGCTGTCCTCCAACCCTAAACGGCTCTGGTCCACCTTCAACACCCTCCTCTACCCACCTGCACCTCCCCCCACAGCTGCCTTCAGCGCTCAAGACCTGGCAGACTACTTCCTCAGTAAAACTCTAACTATCAGAAGCAACATCCCAACACAAGATAGTTATCTGCCACCTCCACTTCCACAGGTCCCCTCTGCCACCCTCTGCCGCTTCCTCCCAGCCACTGAGGAGGAAGTCAATTCCTTATTGTCCTCCTCACATCTCACCACGTGCCCGCTCGACCCCATTCCCTCACATCTAATTCCTCCCCTCTCCTCCTCCCTCACCCCTGCTCTCACACACATCTTCAACCTATCTCTCTCCACTGGCTCCTTTCCATCCGCCTTCAAACACGTGCTAGTTACCCCTTTACTAAAGAAACCATCCCTAGATCCCAACTCTCCATCCAACTACCGCCCTGTATCCATGCTTCCCTTTACCTCTAAGCTCTTAGAAAAACTAGTCTTCAACCGCCTCTCCCTCTTCCTGTCCTCCAATTCCCTACTTGACCCCCTGCAATCTGGCTTCCGTCCCCTACACTCAACTGAAACTGCCCTCACCAAAGTCACCAACGACCTCCTAACTGCTAAAAAACACGGCCACTATTCTATTCTCATCCTGCTTGACCTCTCGGCTGCTATTGACACTGTTGACCACCCCCTCCTTCTACAGACCCTCAACTCTCTGGGTCTCGGTGACACTGCACTTGCTTGGGTTGACTCCTATTTATCCAACAGGTCCTTCTGTGTGTCCTTTGCTGGTAACTCCTCCTCCTCATTGCCTCTATCTGTTGGTGTACCTCAAGGCTCTGTCCTTGGTCCTCTGCTCTTTTCCATCTACACCTCCTCCCTGGGCAAAATCATCAACAGCTTTGGCTTTAATTACCACCTCTACGCTGATGACACTCAGATCTACCTCACTACCCCTGATCTCTCTCCCCCTGTCCTTTCAAAAGTCAGTGACTGTTTATCTGGCATCTCCTCCTGGATGGCCTCCCACCACCTAAAGATCAACATGTCAAAGACTGAACTCCTACTTATTCCTCCCTCCAATGCCTCCCCACCTCCTGACTTCTCTATCACGGTGGAGGGTATCACCATCTCCCCATCAAACCAAGTTCGCTGTCTTGGAGTTACACTTGACTCTGCTCTTTCCTTCATCCTCCACATCCAGTCTCTTTCCTCCTCCTGCCGATACCAACTGCGTAATATTTCCAGAATTCGGCCATTTCTTACCACTGTCACCACAAAACAACTCATACACGCCCTGGTAATCTCCCGACTCGACTATTGCAATAATCTCTTATCTGGCCTCCCTCTGTCCCGCCTCTCCCCCCTACAATCCATCCTGAACGCCTCCGCCAGGCTAGTTCACCTCACCCGCCGCTCTGTCTCTGCCGCTCCTCTCTGCGAGTCCCTTCACTGGCTCCCCATCCACTGCAGAATTAAGTTCAAAATCCTTATCCTTACCTTCAAAACCCTCACTAACTCAGCTCCCCACTACCTGTCCTCACTAATCACCAAATACACCCCAGCCCGCTCCCTAAGGTCAAACAGTGACCTGCGCCTAGCTTCTCCCCGCATCACCTCTTCCCATGATAGACTGCAGGATTTCTCACGCGCAGCCCCCACTCTCTGGAACGCTCTCCCTTGTACTGTCAGACTTTCCCCTAACTTCTCTTCCTTCAAACGCTCTCTTAAAACGTTCCTATTTAGGGAAGCCTACCACCCAACTCTCTGACGCAACCATCAATCACTCTCACCTTACAGTCCTCTCCTCCTGTTTCCAACCCTCCCAGATTGTGAGTTCCTACGGGAATAGGGCCCTCATCTCCTCCTGTACTGTTTGTCAAATGTTGTTCAATGTATTGTAACCCTGTCTATACTGTGCTTATTGTACAGCGCTGCGGAATATGCTGGCGCTTTATAAATAAAGAATAATAATAAAAAATAATAAGGGGGTGAAAAAGGGGGTTGAATATTTTAAACACGATACCTATATCTCAAAAGCAGAAGATGTTACAGACGTGAAAATCTGTGTTTAGATTCTTCTTGAAAAATAAAAAAACACGTAATTTACAGTTTTTCAAAAATTCAACTGGGGGGCGAAAAAAGGGGGTTGAATATTTTAAATATTTTAAACAGGATACCTACAGTTTATCTTAAACACAGAAGATGTTACAGACGTGAAAATCGGTGTTTAGATTCTTCTTGAAAAATAAAAATACACGTTATTTACAGTTTTTCAAAAATTCAACTGGGGGGCAAAAAAAGGGGGTTGAATATTTTAAATATTTTAAACAGGATACCTATAGTACAGTTGTGTTCAAAATTATTCAACCCCCACTGAAATTGAGTGTTTTGGCCAGTTTGACATTGATTTTGATCATTCAGTCATCTTGCTTACAATTAAATCAAAGAGGCACGTGTAGGTCAGACAAATATAACATAACATTTATAATGAAATAACCACAAATGTCTTTTCTGTGCTCACATCATTATCAGTTTTATTCAACCCCCAAGTGACATTCAATTTTAGTAGTTAGTACAACATCCTTTTACAGTTATAACAGCTTTTAAACGTGAAGCATAGCTTGACACAAGTGTCTTGCAGCGATCTACGGTATCTTCGCCCATTCGTCATGGGCAAAAGCCTCCAGTTCAGTCACATTCTTAGGCTTGCGCACTGCAACTGCTTTCTTTAAGTCCCACCAGAGGTTCTCAATCGGATTTAAGTCTGGTGACTGCGATGGCCACTCCAAAATGTTCCAGTCTTTAATCTGCAACCATGCTCTAGTGGACTTGGAGGTATGCTTGGGATCATTGTCCTGTTGAAAGGTCCAACGTCTCCCAAGCCTCAGGTTTGTGACGGACTGCATCACATTGTCATCCAATATCTCCTGGTACTGAAGAGAATTCATGGTACCTTGCACACGCTGAAGCTTCCCTGTACCTGCAGAAGCAAAACAGCCCTAAAGCATGATTGACCCCCCCGCCATGCTTCACAGTAGGCAAGCTGTTCTTTTCTTCATAGGCCTTGTTCTTCCTCCTCCAAACATAGCGTTGATCCATGGGCCCAAACAGTTCTAATTTTGTTTCATCAGTCCACAGAACACTATCCCAAAACTTCTGTGGTTTGTCCACATGACTTTTGGCATACTGCAGTCGACTCTTCTTATTCTTTGGAGACAGCAAGGGGGTGCTCCTGGGAGTTCTGGCATGGAGGCCTTCATTACGCAGTGTGCGCCGTATTGTCTGAGCTGAAACTTCAGTACCCACATCTGACAAATCTTTTCTCAGTTCCTCAGCAGTCACACGGGGACTTTTCTCCACTCTACGCTTCAGGTAGCGCACAGCAGTCGAAGTCAGCATCTTCTTTCTGCCACGACCAGGTAGCGTTTCAACAGTGCCCTTTGCCTTGAATTTGCGATTGATGCTTCCTATGGTCTCTCTTGGTATGTTTAACATCTTTGCAATCTTCTTATAGCCATTGCCCTTCCTGTGAAGAGTAATCACCTCTTCTCTTGTCTTCCTGGACCATTCTCTTGACTTCACCATGTTTGTAACCACACCAGTAAATGTCTAGAAGGAGCTGAGTATCACAGTCATTTTAAAGCTGCCTAATTGGTGCTTATTATGCTTTATTGCTGCTCCGTGACATCCACAGGTGTTCTGTTCTTCAGAGTGGTAGTCTTTAAGGGGTTGAATAATTGTGTCAATGAAGAATTCACAAAAGAAACATTTACTACTGTATTACAAAACCAATTGATGTCATTTTAGTTGCATATGGTTCTTTAAAAAGTCCTTGTAGGATTTCATTCTGAATACAATTACAAATGTACACTAAATTCCCTAAAACCCTTTACAGCATTGGGGGTTGAATAATTTTGAACACAACTGTATATCTTAAAAACAAGATGTTACAGACGTGAAAATTGGTATTTAGATTTGTCTTGAGAAACAAAAAAACACCTATTTTAACATTTTCCAAAAATCCAGTGGGAGGGGGAAAAAAAGGGGGGTTGAATACTTTTATCAGTATACCTATATTTCCAAAAACCAAAGATGTTACAGGTGTGAAATCTGGCACTTACAATCTTCTTGAAAAAAACCCCCACATGTTTTACCATTTTCCAAGAATCCCACGTGGTGGGTGAAAAAAGGGGGGGGTGAATACTTTTCAACAGGATACCTATATCTCAAACACAGAAGATGTTACAGACGTGAAAATTGGTATTTAGATTAATCTTGAAAATAAAACAACACGTATTTTACCATTTTCCAAAAATCCATTGGGGGGGGGACAAAAAGGGGAATGAATACCTTTATCACTATACCTATATTTCAAAAACCAATGATGTTACAGGTGTGAAATTCGATATTTACAATCTTCGTGCAAAAAAACCTCCATGTTTTACCATTTTCCGAAAATCGAGTTAAGGGGGGTGGGGGAAAGGGATGTGAATACTTTTATCAGTATACCTATATTTCAAAAACCAAAGATGTTACAGGTGTGAAATTTGGCACTTACATTCGTCTTGAAAAATAAAAAAACACTTGTTTTACAATTTTCCAAAAATCCCAAGTGGGGGGGAAAGGGGGTTCTACCAAAAAAACCTCAAGTTTCTTTTAAAAAACAATTTTAACAAATCCTAAAATCCACGCGAGCGAAGCCGCGGGCAAAAGCTAGTTGGCTAATAAAGAGAAATTCAAGAAGTTATGGGCCACACCGATGTATCCGTTTCAAATCTTTATTCACCGCATATCAGGGTAAAAACATGCTAAGTTTCGGCATACAGCCTTAATCATGCATAGTACATCCTTCTACTTCCATTCCTTAAATGCAATAAAATCAATTGAAATCCGGGAAAAACCCAAGCAGGTGCCGATCACACGCAGCGAAGCCGCTGGAAAAGCCGACACCGCAGACGAAGGCAGTGAATAAATTAACAAAACAGTTTGCTTGAATGTTTGAAAAGTGAACTGCTGTTTGCAAAGAAACTACTGAGTGAAAATGTCTGAAATTTACATATGAGGTCCAATGAATGATAATAAGAAGATCTGTTACAGAAAAAATAAGTAAACTTAAAAAAATCTGACTTTTTAAAAAAAATCCAGCAAAATGCTTAAAATATCCTACAAAATCTATAAATAAAGAGACTCTTTACTGCAGAATTTTATAATGAACGGTTTATTAGATATTGAATTAAAATGGGAATATTTTTAACATCGAAGCCTATGGGATTCTCCTGAATAAACCTGCCGAATTAAACCACCGAATGGCAGGGCATTTCGGGAACCTTTCACTGCTGGTTTGTGCTCTCTGAATAGCCGAAGCAGTGCTTTTTTATGGGGATTTCACTGCCCTCGACAAGCCCTTGCAGCCAACCCTTCGGGGAATAGGCGCGACCCCACCCCTCCTGCACTATGTATGTTTCAATGTACTTCCAGCCAGGTCATCCCTGCAGCAAGACTCCGCTCCGTGTCTTTGTTTTGATCCCAAAGTGGATTTTGTTTCTGGGGGAGCATAAATAAAGGCCCAACAGTCTACCTCATGGTTGACAAGCAGCATGAGTAGGTATGGTTTGCTATGTAGCAGCCTGTGGTTTCATTTTGGTTAGGACTCGCCCTTACAGAGGTACCGTGACGTTGGCGGGCGAGCTAGTCTTATAATGGCCATTAATAAGAAACCAAACCTCTAATTGTGTTTAGTTTCACACGGTATAATTGGAGTAAGCGCAGATGAAATTTTTTTCTTTGTTATATTCTCCTGAATAAACCTGCCGAATTAAACCACCGAATGGCAGGGCATTTCGGGAACCTTTCACTGCTGGTTTGTGCTCTCTGAATAGCCGAAGCAGTGATTTTTTTATGGGGATTTCACTGCCCTCGAACAGGCACCGAACAGGCACCGTATGTGCAGGCAATTTGCCAGGATTTGGCGAATTGCCTGCTCTCTAGATAGCCGAATGGCCAAGAAAGGCCATTAACAGGGTTATTCCCTTTCGGCAGCCATTCGGATCTCTTTGAATAACCCTGTTAATCAAATAAATCACAAACGTGCTATTGTATGTGAAAAAATCTTTTTGTACGTAAAAAATCTTTTTGTACGTGAAAAAATTTTGTACGTGAAAATATTTTCATCATTCGGTTCCCTTTCGGCAGCCATTCGGATCTCTTTGAATAACCCTGTTAATCAAATAAATCACAAACGTGCTATTGTACGTGAAAAAATCTTTTATCTCTATTATATTATTACCATTATTTTGAATTTGATTCTAAAGGAAACAGGGAGCCAGTGCAGAGACTAACAAAGGGTGAGGTGTGGGCAGGGGTCAAGTCCTGGGAAAAAAGTCAGGGAACTCACCCCCGAATTCCACAACCCCTATTACCCGAAGAAAATATATATATATATCACGAGTATAGCGGTACATGGTGGTACCATTTTTATTGGGTTAACCTTACATTTAAAAGACAAGCTTTCAAGAATGTAACCTCTACTCTTCAGGTCTGGAAACTATACTGATCAGTGAAAGGTATCACTACGTACAGGTATACTTGTGAGTTTGGCAACTGGACTAACACGTTATATATAATATATATATCACATATATATATATATATATATATATATATCCAGGCACAGACCCCCCAGGAACAATAGAAATACTCACAACAAAGAAGGAAGTGGGAACGATGTTTAAAGGATGTAGGCAATCACTGAAGTCTGAACATATGAAATTATGGGAAAGAGAAGGGAATACAGGAAGTAACCATATAAGGATAATGCCAGAGAGACAAAGGGAACCAATCAGAGACGCTCAAAGACTACATAGAGGAATGATGGGAAATGTTGTATTAGATTATTATTTTTTGACTGTTTGTATAACATACTGCCCTTGAGGAAGTCTAATTTATAGACGAAACGCGTAGGCCTTTTAGAATTATTTTATATTGTTTTATTAGAATAAAAATCCTTTAAATGATTTGGATTTTTTTTAATCATTCCTGAGCGAGCAATTGGTTTTTCCCTGATCATACACACCAGTGACATCTGAGAAGTACTGAAGCCTCCGTGTTTTTCCCCAGAATTATATGCACAGACCCACCAGAATTATATACACAGGCATTGGACCCCCAGAATAATATGCACAGCACTGAGCCCCCAGAACAATATGTACAGCACTGAGCCCCCAGAACAATATGCACAGCACTGAGCCCCCAGAACAATATGCACAGCACTGAGCCCCCAGAATAATATGCACAGCACTGAGCCCCCAGAACAATATGTACAGCACTGAGCCCCCAGAACAATATGTACAGCACTGAGCCCCCAGAACAATATGCACAGCACTGGACTCCCAGAATAATATGCACAGCACTGAGCACCAAGAATAATACACACAGCACTGGACCCCCAGAATACTATACACAGCACTGGACCCCCAGAATAATATGCACAGCACTGAGCCCCAAGAATAATATAGACAGCACTGGACCCCAAGAATAATATGCACAGCACTGGACACCCAGAATAATATACACAGCATTGAGCCCCAAGAATAATATGCACAGCACTGACCCCTAAGAATAATATACACAGCACTGAGCCCCAAGAATAATATAGACAGCACTGAGCCCCAAGAATAATATGCACAGCACTGGACCCCCAGAATAATATGCACAGCACTGAGCCCCAAGAATAATATACACAGCACTGAGCCCCAAGAATAATATGCACAGCACTGAACCCCCAGAATAATATGCACAGCACTGGCCCCCAATAATAATATACACAGCACTGAGCCCCAAGAATAATATGCACAGCACTGGACCCCCAGAATAATATGCACAGCACTGAACCCCAAGAATAATATGCACAGCACTGAACCCCAAGAATAATATGCACAGCAATGGACCCCCAGAATAATATACTCAGCACTGAGCCCCAGAATAATATGCACAGCACTGGTTATATGGATATATTTGCCCCCAGCTCACGTGAATATATTTGCCTCCAGCTCACGTGAATATATTTGCCCCCAGCTCACATGTATATATTTGCCCCAGCTCACATGGATATACTGCCCCCAGCTCGTATGATATACTGCCTCAGCTCCTATGGATATACTGCCCCCAGCTCATATGGATATACTGCCCCAGCTCATATGGATATATTGCCCCCATCACATGGATATATTGCCGCCAGCTCATATGGATATATTGCCCCCAAAGACATGGATATATTGCCCCAGCTCATATGGATATATTGCCCCCAAACACATGGTTGGATATTTTGCCCGAGCTCATATGGATATATTTTACCCAGGCCAGCTCATATGGATATGTTTTCCCCAGCTCATATGGATGTATTTGCCCCAGGCCAGCTCATATGGATATGTTTGCCCCAGCTCAAATGGATGTATTTGCCCCAGGCCAGCTCATATGGGTATATTTGCCCCAGCTCATATGGATGTATTTGCCCACAGCTCATATGGATGTATTTGCCCCCAGGCCCCAGCTCATATGGATGTATTTGACCCCAGGCCCCAGCTCACATCGATATGTTTGCCCCCAGCTCACATGGATGTATTGCCCCAGGCCAGCTCATATGGGTATATTTGCCCCCAGTCATATGGATGTATTTGCCCCCAGCTCATATGGATGTATTTGCCCCCAGCTCATATGGGTATATTTGCCCCCAGTAATATGGATGTATTTGCCCCCAGGCTCCAGCTCATATGGATGTATTTGCCCCAGCTCATATGGATGTATTTGCCCCCAGCTCATATGGATGTAATTGCCCCCAGGCCCTAGCTCGTATGGATGTATTTGCCCCAGGCCAGCTCATATGGGTATCTCGCGAGATCGCGGATGGCTGTTGGATCCCAGGCGAGCGGCCGCACTTCATACCAGCTGCCGCTCGTCATAGGAGGGAGAACACGCGGCCGCCCGCCATGTGCGGCCAGGTGATTCAGGGCTCGGGCCACAGCGGGAAAAGTGCGGGAACGCCGTTCCCGCTGGACTCGAGCCCTGGGTGTAGGAGGTACAAGATGTGAGGTGGATGAGCCTGGCAGAGGCATACAATACAAAATGCAGAAGGATAATCTGGATTGCTCAAGGCCCTTGAGAAGGGGGTTACAGTAGTCAAGGCAGGAGATAATAAAAGCTTGAGTGAGCATTTTAGTAAAGTCTCTGGGCTCGATATACCAATGTTGGCGTTAAACTGGTATGAAATCAGTTTGCGCCTTGCAGCCTGTTCGCGCCAATTGTACATAGCATCTCCTATACTTAAGATACTTAGGGCAGTATTACATAGTTGGTGCTAACTTAACCAGATTATCTCCAGCTGAGGAAGCCATTAATGGCGAAACGCGTCCTGGTAGATATGATCTGTTTATTTTAACTAATAAATGTTTTTATTCTAATTCAATTGCTGTCTGCCTTTATGATTCTGCAAAGAAGGTCTGGGGAACACCTTTATGCCTTCCTGTGCACATTGTGACGGAGCCAATAGAGGCTCAACCGTTTGTAAGTTTGAATTTGGCTCTCTTCTCTAAAACCACAAAATATTTGTGATTTACCGCACCAAGAGGTGCCCTTTTTTTGTTTTTTTGTCAATTGTTCTGCGTTTTTTTTGCTTTTGGCAAATCCCGGAGAAGTGAATCGAAGGGTCTATGGGCACCTGTTATAAGTCCCTGTCTGCTATATTCCTGAGAGCCGGTCGTGGGCTCCCCAAAATGTGAGTTAAACCACAATACAAGTTACTCTCATCTTGGGTGCTGTTATACTGCGCAATTTTGGTCCTCTCTGTGTTTTCTCCTGCAGTGTACATCCCATCTGTATTCTTAAGAAGACCTACTCCTGAAGATAAGGACCACTGTTTATGGACATATAAAGTGTCTACCCCACTTTCTTGTGGACTCAGGTCTTTTAGCGCTGTGTTGTTTTTCTGCCTCTCTCCTCATACACTGGCGGGGCGGAGAGCACTGCGTCCTATCACCCGCCAATTGCAGGAGACAAATACCCCATATCGGTGGGGATTTCCCTTTGCGCTTTCAGCCCGCAAAAACAACTTAACCCACACCATACGCTCCCCATCGGATGTGACCTCCTTTCTCTCGGCGCTTGGATTGCCGGACACTGAGATTTCTGACTGGGAATGCCCTCCACTGGCCCCCCCCCCAGCAATGGGGCCTTTGAATAGGGCACCTCGCCCACAACGCTCCCCCAGAGGAATCGGTTCGATGAAAACCGGACACTCACTAGTACGCAACCGCTCTCTCCTCATACAGACTGAGATACGATTACAGGTTTGCACAGATTTATTTAACACGAGACGTGACGCTCTTTATTGCTCTGACTAGTTTTGAATCGTTAGTCACTGGGCTTTGTCAGGAACGACAACAGGTGAGGTACTTTGCATTGACCGCTATACCTGGTGATCAAGTGCCGACTTGGAAATACACTTGATGGACAGAATCTGCCACTTTCTACCTTACCTTCGATCCAGCTTCCGTTGACGCGGATGTACCGAAAAACTGTCACGAGGATGCCCTAACATTACGGCACCCGGAGCTTCTTCCGGATTATAACTGCCAAGGTTATAGGATATAGAGTTATAATAGAATTTGACAACTGTATTTAGTGTTTTACTGATTAATTGGTTATGATGGGTGTTTATTTCGGGGGATGGTGCTTGAGTGGCGGGAGGTTAGATACGGGGATTTAATCTGGGATTCTGAGAGGTTTGAGCATCGTTTTGCAGTTAATTTTATTTGAATATAGAGTTAATTGTTCTGTTTCAACCCGACTTCTGCTATGCTTATATAGTGTTCTTGATATTATAGTTATCTTATTACGTTGTCAACGGATCTCTTACTGTACATAAGTAATACATCAATTTAAAATGACATATTTTTTCCTGTTTTTTTTTTCTGTCGACCTGCTTACTCAAATCTAGTCCAACTTAGCTCGGGCCATAGTCTACTTTAATATTTGAATGTCGGTAATTGTGGGTGCGATGTTTTTTGGTATTGCTGCACATTGTTACTTATTAACTTTGAAATCAGTATTCTACTTTACGGATATTGAAATAATTTCACTTGTAGTGCTTAATTGATTTCTAGCCTTGCAGCTCACACCCCATGAGGCGTATTGCGATTTCTCCCCCCCCTTTTTGTGGGTCCTCCCACTTAGCCCTCGGGCTTAGTGGCGTTGAGTGACGTCACAGTAGGTGCACTTCGAGCCTCTTTTTTGCATGTAAGTTTGTCTCTCGCACCTCACTTGGTGCTTTTCCTTACTCTCTGTTCTACTCACTCACGTATTTCCTTACACACTTTCCCTCCCTCTCTTGTTTCCTCGCTTATTCTTTCACTCTTACTCTTCTCCACTCTTTTCTCTCTCTACTCTCATTTTCACCCACTCCATCTTCCTCATTCTTCCTCCCCAGTCCCCATCCCTGCTCTTTCCTGCCCATATTTACCCATTTTGTCTGTGTTTCCTACCTCCCCCCTCCTTCCTTGAAATGACGCATTTAAACTTACTCCCTGCTTATAACCGGATATGCCACGTTGAGGTTCTCCATACGTGGCCTGTGAACTACAGTTGAACAGCATTAACGCACGCGGCTTAAATATACCTGAAAAAAGATCCCGATTATTACGGGATCTGAGATCCTCTAGAACGTCCGTCGCCTTCCTCCAAGAGACACATTTCCGAGCAGGTTCAGCCCCCAATCTTGGGGATACTAATTTTCCTACAGGTTTCTTTAGCAACTACACTATAAGTGAGTCACGTGGAGTTGCAATCTTATTCTCTAAATACGTACCCTTTGTGGTAGAAGCGACAGAAACAGTTGAAGGGGGACGGTACCTCTTTGTTAGAGTAACTATTCTAGACACCGTTTATACTTTTGCATCGATATACTTGCCGAATAGGAAACAACACTCGTGCTTGACGCGGATACTTAGGTCCTTGAAATTGTTTGAGAAGGATATCACTGTCATGGCCGGGGACTTCAATGTGGTTTTGGACCCCCGACTTGACTCTTCTGCCGGCTCATCGACTACTCCCCCACACGTGTTACGTGGTGTGCGACGCTCATTGCAAGAACGTAGATTTGTAGATGTGTGGAGAGCTCTACAGTCCACATAACGTGATTATTCTTTCTTTTCCGCTGTTCATGCGGTGCACACATGCATTGATTATTTTTTCACGCATTATCAAGATCTAATTTTACCCACATCGGTGGAAATTATGGCTACTGCGTGGTCTGATCATGCACCACTTTCGTTCTCCTTACAGTCACCTCTTTTTGCCCCCGGGAGAAGAACTGGCGTCTTAATGTATCCATTTTAGATGATCCATTGATCATGGCAGAATTACATACTACTCTAAACAATTTCTTTGCAGACAACCTGACACTTGATACCCCTATGCCGGTGATTTGGGAGCCTCACAAGGCAGTCGTCCGAGGGTTCTTTATTAATAAGGGTACGGCCCATAAGAAACTTCGTGAAGAGGAACTTCGCACACTCACAACGACCATTCGAAATCTCGGAGTGGAACATATTTCCACCAATGATCCTATGGTCTATCAATGCTTACTATGAACACGTAGATCTCTGAATACGATGCTGAATGATTCGATCCGCTTTCAGGCCTTACGGACACGCTCTTTTTTTCGCATTACATGAGAACAAACCAGGACGCTTATTAGCGACGGTGTTGCGCCCTAGACACATTACCTCTTACATTCCCAAGATACGTATGCCGACCAGCCTACACTCCACCGACCCGAGAGACATTTCAGCTGCCTTCTTTAAATATTTTCAATCCTTATACCACATAGAGACAACTGAATCACGGACGTCTTAACCAGAACAACAGAAGGCTTATCTAGCTCAGACGGTCACTCGCTCTCTTGGGCCATTAGACCGGGTTACTTTGAATGCTGCAATTACTCCTGAAGAATTACTAGCCGCTCTGAAAACAACAAAAAGTGGGAAAAGTCCAGGTCCTGATGGACTACCGATTGAGTACTACAAGAAATGTGACAAAGACTTGCTTCCAGCTCTCATTAAGCTTTTTAACGCAATATGGGACGGGGTACCTCTCCACCCACACTCGCTGATGGCAATAATTTCTCTGATACCAAAACCAGAGAAAGACCACACATGCTGTGGGAATTATAGACCAATATCGTTATTAAATAATGATATGAAATTGCTGGCTCGCATACTGGCCAATCGACTAAAACGTTTTCTGCCACTGCTTGTGGACTCCGATCAAGTGGGATTCATCCCTGGCCGTGAAGCCAGAGATGCGACTACCAGGATACTAAATGCCTTATCACTTTCCAAACACTCAAGGTCCCCACTATTGCTGCTGTCAACTGATGCTGAAAAGGCCTTCGACAGAGTGCTTTGGCCTTTTATGTTTCAAACAATGCAACATTTTGGTATTGGAGAGAAATATTTGTGTTTGGTTAGGGCTCTGTATTCAGCACCGTACGAGAGGGTTTGTGTTAATGGAGCTCTCACACAACCATTTCCGATCTTGAATGACACTCGCCAAGGATGCCCGCTCTCACCATTGCTCTTCGCCCTAAGTTTAGAACCCCTATTATCTTCTATCAGGCAAAATCCGTCATCAAGGGAGTCAAAGGGGAGCGAATGGAACATAAGGTCTCAGCTTACACTGATGATCTTATGTTCCTCATGCCTGACCCAATCGGATCAATGCTGGAAGTCCTCCAGGAATTGCAAACCTATGGCGCCCTTGCAGGCTTTAAAATTAATGACATAAAGTCGGAAATTTTAGCAGTCTCATTACCAATGACCTGGCGTGCGACACTGAAGGAAAAGTACCCTTTTCGCTGGTGCTCTCCCTCTCTTACCTATCTAGGGATCCGTTTAACAGACTACTCAAAACTTTTTACTCTTACTTACATGTCTTTACTGGACATGTTTAGAACGGACATTTCACGATGGACCTCTAAATATCTGTCCTGGACGGGCTGAATTGGAGTAATTAAGATGAACTTCTTACCGAGACTATTATATTTGTATCAGGCTCTCCCGATTTTATTACCAAGATCGTACCACCAATTGATCCGCACACACCTCTCGAAAATTTATCTGGCCCCAAGGCCGCCCGCGGCTTAATTATGCTACACTCTGCAAGTCGAAACTGAATGGCGGTCTCGCCCTCCCTGACACTTTACTATACTGCGGCCCATATGACTAGAATAGTGGACTGGATGGTCGGATTCCCTGACCAGAAATGGCTTGATCTGGAGGAAAATTTGGCCGGATGGCCACCCAGAATACTTCCTTGGCTACCTTGGATAGCAGTTCAGAAACTCACACACTCAGCCTCCCCAATCGGAAATACGCTTCATGTCTGGCATAAAACCAAAACAAAATTCGCGCTGACAACATACCCCTCTCCGTTGCTTCCGATAGTTCACAATCCTGATCTACCAATAACTATTTTACCATCTGTAATGGAACGCTTTACAGATACATCTGATCTCCGTGCTTACCATTTGCTACGCAATGGAAATTTCGTGGGGGGCGGAGCTGACATCCACCAAGACCAGTCGCATTTTTTAGTGCTCTCAGGCTATTTGCCTGACTATATGTGGATTTCTGCGGGGTTTTTTTCAATTATTTTTACAGCTACAGCGGGTGATATCCCCCTAGACCTGTCCCAGTACCCTGGATTGCGGTGTGAGATCTGTTCGGCCCGGACTGTGGTGATACTGAAGAGGGAGTCCTACCGTGGAGACACACGCCATTTTGGTGGATTCTCCCTCGGCCGAGGTGCTGCCAGTGGATCTGCGACCCGGCTTACCGCATCTCCATGGGTAAGAAGACAGGGAAGAAGCTCTTACCATCAGAGGGCCCACGACAGCAGGACATCCTTGATGCACTGGGTGAGGGCAGGCGTAAGAGGCAGGGAGAACCCCATACATACCGGTCTCCCACGATGAGCTCTTCTGAGGAGGAGGACCCGTATTGGTCGGAAGCCTCGGTGGTGGCGTGGCATTCGCCCCGGGCACCGGGGGCAGGTGGACAGTCAGTGGCGGGCCCCTATGGTCGGAAGACTCCAGTGGCACGCCGACTCGCGTCTTCCGATCCTCCTGTTCCTGCAGATGTTCTTCCGGCTGTTTCTGGGAGGCGGGGAGACGCGGGCCGCCTGTCCTTCACGAGGGACGATATACGTGGCCTACTGGGAGATTGCACTTGAGGAGATGAGAGCAGTGTGGCGCGCAGACTTTGCGGCCTTGACAACAGACCTGACGGCTGTCAAAGGGCGGCTGACGATGGTCGAAGCCCAGATTGAAGAGGATGTGGCAACCCAGACGCTCCTCGCGCCGCAGGTGGAATCACTACAGTCTCAGGTGGTGATGCTCACAGGAGCCGTGGAGGCAGCTGAAAACCGTCATCGCCGGAGAAACGTTTGTATCCGGGGGATCCCAGAGACGATAGCCGACGATGCCTTGCTACCGTTTATTAATACGTTTGCGTTGCATGTAATCGAAACGCCGACTGGGACTGTTTTTCAGAACATTTTCCGACTACGGAAGGCGACTACGGCCCCAGTGGACTCCCCCCGCGATGTGTTGGCGGTGGCGGAAAATGAGGCCGATAAGCGGCGCCTGATGGATTGTCAACTCCCGCAGCTCGAGCCCCAATTATTTTTGAAGAGCTGGTTTTGTCATTGTTCAATGATCTCCCCTTTGTGACATTGATTGCTCGCCGGCAGTTTCGAGAAGTCTCGGCGTTTCTGAGGGACTGTGGGGTCAGATATAGATGGGGGGGGTTGCAGGTTCTATGTACATAAATTATGACAACCTGTCTCACCTGGTGTTCTCCCCTGAAGCCGCCTGGTCCCTGCTGCGTTCTCTGGGCCTCTCCCCTGCCCCGGTGTCTCCCAGCCTTGTCCCAGGGGGTTCCTCTTCTCCGATGATAGATCCGGGTTAGAATCGGACTTGGAATAGTCCAGTTCTGTGCTTTACCCTAACAGGACTTCGTTCTCATTCTGCTTTTTCCACTCTTTGCGAAGCGGACTATTCTGCCCCCCTTTGATATTTGATATTTGATATTTCTTTGATGCCGACCTGTACCTTACTGAAATGTATCCCCCCTTTTTTGACGACCTTTTGCTGACGTTTTGGTCTATTCCGCTAACACTCCCCAGCCGGGGATTTTTTGCTTTAGTTTTTATAGAGACTCTGCTATGTGGCTGTCTTGGAAACTTTGTCTGACATGGTCCTGCCGGCGACACCATGGCCTCTTTTGTTGGACTCTGGATGACTTTTTTCACTGAGCTTTTTCTCTTTTTTTTTTTGGGCACCATGGGTTGTCTCGAGGACCGCCATTACGGCCTCCCGAGTGCCCAGGCCTAGTGCCTATTGTCCCCTTGGCCACCCATGGCCTTTCGGCCTCTGGGAATGTGCCAGGGAAGGCACAGTTCGGGCCTTTGCCATTACCCTTTCCCCCCCTTTTTTTTCTCCCCCCCCTTTTTCCTAGCTTGTATTTTTCAGGCTGTGCCTTTTTATGTGTTTTGAGTTTTTCTACCTGGATGAGACCCCCACTTGGGGATGCTTTTACATTGCTGTTCTTAGCTGACATTCTTTATTAATTGCTGTCTCTCTCATATGTCTCAACCAATTTTTTGCATTTGGATACTAAGCTGATGTTTATTGTTTGACCCTGCGAGGCCATATATTATTTTACGGTGTGATGTTATGCTGACTTTTTCACCAAATAAAAAATTTGGAATTTAAAAAAAAAAAAAAAAGAAATTTCGTACTGCTTGACTCACCGGAACACCCAGTTCCAACTTTCTGGGTTAGATTTAATTATCACCAAGTTAACTCGTTCCTTAAAAAATTGCCGGGTAATGCCTCATTGAACATACAATTAACTCCATTTGAATCTCTATGCCAAAGGGCATTTCCGCTAGCACACGGTGTCTCCACACTTTATCGCCTGCTAAGGACAGTCAGAGATGCACCTCCTGATTTTATGCCCCGCTGGGAACGTACCCTTAACTCCCCAATTTCTGATGAAGCATGGACTAAAGCACTCACTTTGACACATTCTGGATCGCCAGTAGCGAAATTACAAGAAACCTCGTACAAGTTCCTGGTTTTCTGGTATTGTACGCCAGCTTTGGTAGCCAATTTTGACGCATCTCTTTCACCAAACTGTTGGAGGTGCTTTACTGCGATTGGCACTTACCTCCACATCTGGTGGGAATGTCCTTCTCTTGAACCATTTTGGAAAAAGGTTTGAGAATTAGTGCACCACACTACAGAGGTGGACCTTGATTTCACGCCGCAAACTTTTCTCTTACTTATGCTACCCTTCTCAGTGAAGTCGATGAAGAAATCTGTTTTATTACGCATTCTTCTGGTTGCGCGCTCTTTGATTCCCCTTTGCTGGAGGACGGCAAATATACCGACCTTGAAAATGTTGACTGACAAACTGGAGATCTTGCGTCCAATGAGGAACTTGCACTCCCACCAGCAGCAGCCGCACAACATTTTACCGAGGTATGGTACCATTGGACTACTTATTGCTCCTCAGTCAGATTTCGAGAGAAACTGGCAGCAGAGGAAAACGAAAGAAGAAATGTGAGGATGGTTTGTTCAGTGGAGGAAGATGGCGGACCGATTCTTACGATCTGATTAGACTAGCAGCCTTCGCTCTCACAATTACTTTCCCCTTATTGTGCTATGCCCCTCTTCATTGTTCACCCCCTCCTCCACGTCAGTTGTGTTGCCCCTCCCCCGCCTCCCCTGTTTTTGTTATCTCTTTCTACTTATCTACTCTTTTTTCTTTCTATTACTCTGACTCTTCTGTCTCCTATGACTCTTTTGGATGTAAGATCCCTTACCTTTTTCTGTAGGTCTTCTGCAGATTGCACATAGGCTTACCACCATTTTACGGCACCTTATTCATCAGGCCAATCTATTCAGCACTATTCTTGGAATGGGGTGGTTATAGTTGAATTCATATATGTGAAGTGACTTTGCTCTGTATCAAGCTATTACTATAATACGGTTCTACCGGACTCGGTTCTTATCGATTTCATATTCACTAAAAGTATTCTATTGTATTAGCGTCAACTACAATTTGTGATATTGCAGCTGCTTGCTTCTGTTTGTATTTTTCTCTCTCGAAAACCAATAAACTTTATATTTCATAGAAAATCGGTATTTAGATTCGTCTTTGAAAATAAAAAAACACGTATTTTACCGTTTTTCAAAAATTCAACCGGGGGGGGACAAAAAAAGGGGGTTGAATATTTTAAATATTTTAAACAGGATACCTATATCTTAAAAACAGAAGATGTTACAGACGTGGAAATCGGTATTTAGATTCTTCTTGAAAAATAAAAAACA
This sequence comes from Leptobrachium leishanense, assembly GCA_009667805.1. Taxonomy (NCBI): domain Eukaryota; kingdom Metazoa; phylum Chordata; class Amphibia; order Anura; family Megophryidae; genus Leptobrachium; species Leptobrachium leishanense. The sequence continues at coordinate 232,525,809 of CM019066.1, read as the reverse complement.
CGTATTTTACCATTTTCTGAAAATTCCTTGGGGGGCAAAAAGGGGGGGGTTGAATACTTTTATCATAAACGCGAAAGTCCTTACTGACTGACTGACTCATCAATGCCCAGCTGAAACCGTTTAACCTAGGAACGTGAAATTTTGAAGGTGCACTGTTTTTATGATGTGGGCGCCCACTAAAAAAAATACGTATTTTACCATTTTTCAAAAATTCGACTGGGGGGGCGGAAAAAGGGGGTTGAATGTTTTAAATATTTTAAACAGGATACCTATATCTTAAAAACAGAAGATGGTACAGACGTGAAAATCGGTATTTAGATTCTTCTTGAAAATTAAAAAAACACGTATTTTACTGTTTTTCAAAAATTCAACTGGGGGGGCAAAAAAAGAGGGTTGAATATTTTAAATATTTTAAACAGGATACCTATATCTTAAAAACAGAAGATGGTACAGACGTGAAAATCGGTATTTAGATTCATCTTGACAAATAAAAAAACACGTACTTTACCTTTTCTGAAAATTCCTTGGGGGGGGGAAAAAAGGTTTTTTTTTATCATAAACACGAACCTGACTGACTGGCTCATCAACGCCCAGCTGAAACCGTTTAACCTAGGAATGTGAAATTTTGAAGGTGCACTGTTTTTATGATGTCGACACCCACTAAGGAAGGATTTTTGGAAACTCCGCCCCTAAGGGTGAAAAAGGGAGTTGAATATTTTAAATACGATACCTATATCTCAAAAGCAGAAGATGTTACAGACGTGAAAATCTGTGTTTAGATTCTTCTTGAAAAATAAAAAAACACGTAATTTACAGTTTTTCAAAAATTCAACTGGGGGGGCGAAAAAAGGGGGTTGAATATTTTAAATATTTTAAACAGGATACCTACAGTATATCTTAAGCTGTTACAGACGTGAAAATCGGTATTTAGATTCTTCTTGAAAAATAAAAAACACGTATTTTACCATTTTCGGAAAATTCCTTGGGGGCAAAAGTTGAATACTTTTATCATAAACGCGAAAGTCCTTACTGACTGACTGACTCATCAATGCCCAACTGAAACCGTTTAACCTAGGAACGTGAAATTTTGAAGGTGCACTGTTTTTATGATGTGGGCGCCCACTAAGGAAGGATTTTTGGAAAATCCACCCATAAAGGGGTGAAAAAGGGGGTTGAATATTTTAAACAGGATACCTATAGCTCAAAAACAGAAGAAGCTACAGATGTGAAAATCGGTATTTAGATTCGTCTTGAAAAGTAAAAACACGTATTTTACCGTTTTTCAAAAATCCAAGTGGGGGGGCGAAAAAGGGGGGTTGAATATTTTAAATATTTTAAACAGAACAGAAGGTGTTACAGACCTGAAAATTGGTATTTAGATTTGTCTTGAAAAATAAAACAACACGTATTTTACCATGTTCTGAAAATTCCTTGGGGGGGCAAAAAGGGGGGTTGAATACTTTTATCAGTATACTTATATTTCAAAAACCGAAGATGTTACGGGTGTGAAATTTGGTATTTACAATCTTCGTGAAAAAAAACAAACATGTTTTTTGCCATTTTCCACAAATCCAATTGGGGGGGTCGGGGGAAAAGAGTCTGAATACTTTTATCAGTATATCTATATTTCAAACACCAAGATGTTACAGGTGTGTAGTTTGGTAATTACAATCTTTTGAAAATAAAGAAACACGTGTTTTACCATTTTCGGAAAATCCAAGTGGGGGGTAAAAAAAAGGGAGTGAATACTTTTAAACAGGATACCTACATCTCAAAAACAGAAGATGTTACAGATGTGAAAATTGGTATTTAGATTTGTCTTCAGAAACAAAAAAACACCTATTTTACCATTTTCCAAAAATCCAGTGGAAGCGGGAAAAAAGGGGGGTTGAATACTTTTATCAGTATACCTATATTTCCAAAAACCAAAGATGTTACAGGGGTGAAATCTGGCACTTACAATCTTCTTGAAAAATAAAAAAACAAATTTTTTACCATTTTCCAAGAATCCCACGTGGTGGGTGAAAAAAGGGGGATGAATACTTTTCAACAGGATACCTATATCTCAAAAACAGAAGATGTTACAGATGTGAAAATTGGTATTTAGATTCGTCTTGAAAATAAAACAACACTTATTTTACCATTTTCCAAAAATCCAGTGGGGGGGGGCAAAAAGGGGGATGAATACCTTTATCACTATACCTGTATTTCAAAAACCAATGATTTTACAGGTGTGAAATTCGATATTTACAATCTTCATGCAAAAAACCCCATGTTTTACCATTTTCCGAAAATCCAGTTAAGGGGGGTGGGGGAAAGGGGCGTGACTACTTTTATCAGTATACCTATATTTCAAAAACCAAAGATGTTACAGGTGTGAAATTTGGCACTTACATTCTTCTTGAGAAATAAAAAAAACACGTGTTTTACAATTTTCCAAAAATCCCAAGTGGGTGGGAAAAGGGGGCTCTACCAAAAAAAACTCATGTTTCTTTTAAAAAAGAATTTTAACAAATCCTAAAATCCATGCGAGCGAAGCTGCGGGCAAAAGCTAGTAAATAAATAAAGAGGCTTTGTGCTGCAAATGAAAAGAATAAACAGATGAATAAATATTTAAGAAAAACTGGATTTTTTTTTACATTGCAGTCTATGAGATTCGCCTGCTTAAACCTGTCGAATGAAACCAACGAAAATCTGGGCATTTTACTGACATTTTGGTCCAGTTCGGTGCTCTCTGAATAGATTAACCATTACTTCTATGGGGATTTCACTGCCGCCAAACAACACCATATTTCGCTGGCAATTTGCCAATATTTGATGAATTGCCATCTTTTTGAATAGCCTAATGGCCACAAAATTGCACCGTAGGGGAAATACACTGTTCGGTGTAATTTCGTGGCCAATTTGGTGCTCTATGAATAACCCCTAAAGAACACCGAATGATGAATTCCATTGTACGGTGCAATTTTGTGGCCGTACAGCTATTTAAACATTGTAAATTCTCCAAATACTGGCGAATTGCCAGCGAAATACGGTGCAATTCACCTCAGACCGCCGTAATTCGGGCGACCTTTGGCGGCAGTGAAATTGTCCCATAGAGAAGTAATGGTTAATCTATTAAGAGACGCTGAACTGTACAGAAATGTTTGCGAAATTCACTTTTTTTTTTCCCACCAAATCTTCGGTGATTCAGTTTGACAGGTTTTACCCCTTCACTACCAAGCGATTTTCCAGAAAACCATTGTCAGAAACCAAACCAGTGTTTTTTTTGAACAATCATTTTAAATTAATTTTAAAGTAATAAATAATTGAGTTTATACCTAATTATGTTTTTGCTGGTTTTCGGTGTGCATTCGGTGGGTTTTGCGGTTAGTTTTCGTCAGGTTTGCGGTGACTTTTCCCTGCAATTCGGGGACCCTGTGGTGCTTGCTGAATACACCGCAGGGTCTCCGAAATGGGATCGGCAAAAGGAACCGAATTGAAGAGAACGAAAAGTCACCGAACGTGCGGTGACTTTTCGAATCTCTTTGAATAACCCTGTATGTCTTGCTGTAAATAACCTAGTTTTGGCCAGAAGATGCAGTCATCTACTGCCAAATTGAGTTAGAGGTTTTAGGCTGAGGCCAGGCGAGTGCACTGATTGCGCACAGTAGCGGATGCACTTTATAACAGATGAGATGGTGGTTAAATTGTATCAGTTAATTTTGACTGATGCTGAGAAAAAGAAAAAAAATGCTGTATGCAGCAGTTTCTCTACGTCCATGTAGCCTCTTCACGTCAATGCCATTTTGGCGTTAGGGATGAGCTGTTCGGTTCGATTGGTTCGGAGTTCGATTCAAACATCGCCTGTTCGCATGTTCGAGAACTACGAACATTTCCACGTGTTTTGGGCGTCAGTAATTTATACAAAATATCTGGGAATTGTGGTAAGTTGTGTGTTCTCACTGTGTGTTCTCACTGCCACCAACTATTTTGGGGGGTCAGTCATTTCTACATAATATCTGGGAATTGTTCTGACCTGTGTGCTCTCACTGCCAGCAGCTATTGTGGGGGTCTCACTTCTAGAAGATATCTGGGAATTGTTGTAATCTGTGTGTTCTCACTCCCAGCAACTATTTTGGGGGGTCAGTAATTTCTACAAGATATCTGGGAATTGTTCTAATCTGTGTGTTCTCACTGCCACCCATCACGGGGTCTCACTGATTTATAGGAGGTTTCTGGGAATTGTAATCTGTGTCTTCTCACTGCCAGCTATCAGGGGGTCCCACATAATTCTAGCAGATTTCTGCAAATTGTAATCTGTGTCTTGTCACACTGCCACCCATCAGGGGGGCTCACTGATTTATAGGAGGTTCCTTGAAATTGTAATTTGTGTCTTGTCACTGCCACCCATCAGGGGGTCTCACAGATTTATAGGAGGTTTCTGGGAATTGTAATCTGTGTCTTGTCGCTGGCTATCAGCTATCAGGGTGTCTCACTGAGTTATACCAGAGTTCTGGAAATCTTTAATCTTTATACCAGAGTTGAATCAGAGTTCTGTATATCTTAAATCTATATATCACTCACCATGTCAGAAAGACCAAAAAGGACAGGCAGATGCTCCCAGACACAGATAAGAGGACAAGCAGCCTCTGTGTCGGGAGGCTGTGCCTCTGGTCGTCGTAGACATGGTGCATCCTCTGCAGGGGCACGCTTGTCCTTTCTAACTGGTGCTGGCCGTCTTAAGCAGCAGCAACATACAGAGGATTTGGAGGAATGGCTAACCAGGCCATCCTCATCCTCCCAGTCCTCTGCCAGCCAGGCTTGTAGTGCTTTACAGTCCACCTCAGCTGCCAAAGCATCTAATGCAGCCTCCATGTCCACAGCTACTCCTGCCGTAGCCTCACTATCATACACGGAGGAGTCAGCTGAATTGTTTGACTACAATGACAGTGGCATGCTGCTTGAGGATGCGCAGCAACTACAGTGCTCTGATTCAATCTCTGAGGTTGGCGAAGGGAATATAATCAACCTAGAGGAAGGGGGTGCCAGTGATGACACACAAATAACTGGCACTCATGTTGCCCCAGCAGCTGCAGCATACTGCCAAGTTGGCTCCAGTGACGAGGAGATAGGGGGTGATGACAATAATGATGAGGTCACTGACTCTACCTGGGTGCCTGATCGAACAGAGGAGTCAAGTGAGGAGGAGGAGGCACAACAAACACGAGGCAGAACGTCCTCTATGACCAACCGTAGCACAAGCCAGTCCAAGGCATCAGATGTCAGAGCTGCTCAGGTGCAGAGCGCTGTTGTCTCAAAGCACACAACCAGGAACTCTGCTGTCTGGGAGTTCTTTAAGAAATGTGCAGCAGACCGCACCATTGCTATTTGTAATCTATGTCAGATGAGGATCAAGTGTGGGAAAGACACCGGACGCTTGGGTATCACATGCTTGTGGTGACATATGACCACCTGCCACACATCCCGTTGGCGCAACACTTTGCGTAGGTCCTCCTCCTCACCTGTCTCTACCCCCACTATATGTCCTGATATGTCATTGACTCCAACCTCCACTGACAGGGATGATGCTACAGTAATGGATGTACCAGGTCCTTCCTCACAATGTAACAGTGTCACGTTCAGCCACAATGGCGGTACCTGGCATGCGCCAAGTAGGGCCCAGGTAAGAGGAAAAGCCGCTATATGCAGAGATGCGTGACACAACAATCAGGATAAGGAAATAAACCACAGAAGACACTGGGGACCTCTGCACGGCTAATACCGAAGGAGCCCTATACTGATAGATCGGTCCATAGAGTGGCCGAATCTGCACTAATGGAAAAAGGATACCTTGTAGCCGTGCAGAGTCCTGGGAAAAACACAGAGACCTAAAGGAGATATACTCAATAACTTGCAGGGAAGGACTTCAATAAACTAAAGCCGTGGTCTACAGGGATACACAACATATAATACGATAAGCACAGAACCGCTAGGGATTCCCAGAAGAGTGGTCAATGAATAAGCCAGGGGTCAAAACCAAAACGTATACCTTGAGCCAAAGCGGGGATATAGCACCAGAGAAAATCCGTCAGCCAGGCCAGAGGGTAAATACCAGGAAGTCAATCAGAAACCTAGAACTCAGACAAGGAGGAAACACTGAGAAAGCACTAGGATAGCATAACAGGGAGCTCTCAGGAACAAATCTGTAGCTGAAGTGAACCAGGATGCAAGAGCATGGTGATATGGGCCCATGGCTTTAAATAGGGGAGTAATCAGCCCATATCACCAGCAGAAGCTCAACGAGCAAAGAACTTAACCCCTGAGCTGCATGTCAGGGAAAGCAGCACAGGGAAACACAGACATAAGGAATACAGAGGGCAGGGAGACAGGGTTGGAACGTGGGAACGTGACAGTAGCCCCCTCCAAAAAAGGTGACCTCAGGGCACCTAAAAAAATCCAAAAAAAAAAAAAACAAGACACACTCAGTTTTCTGAGTCGTCTGAATCTTCAGCAAATTTCTCCATGAGACTAGGGAATCGCTGGAACACAACCCAGTGTGCCTCCCGGACCAGTAACCCAGAAGGAGTCCTCACAAAACCATTAGGAACATTTCTCCCTTTAGGAAACATTTTACCAACCAGACTCCCCGATTGCTGAGATTCCTCAAGGTAAGCTAGGAATACAGCCTTAACAGACTCGGAAAGGAGCGTGATATTCTCGGACCCTGGGCGAAGAGTGGCATCCTCGGACCCAATGCGACTGGTGTTTTTCACCCTCTTTCGTCTCCTCTTAGAGCGGGACTTGAGAGGGGTAACCCTATCACAGGACAAGACACTGGTGGAACCACTGTGGAACATGGGCACAGTGGGAGTGCAATGAGGCTCTGGAACCGCTGACACACAGCTTGACTGGGTTTCTGGAACCGCTGACACACAGCTTGATGGGGTTTCTGGAACCGCTGACACACAGCTTGATGGGGTTTCTGGAACCGCTGACACACAGCTTGACTGGGTTTCTGGAACTGCTGACACACAGCTTGACTGGGTTTCTGGAACCACTGACACACAGCTTGACTGGATTTCTGGCACTGCTGACACACAGCTTGGTACTGGCACACAGCTTGGGACTGACACCGCTGGCACACAGCTTGGGACTGGCACCGCTGACACACAGCTTGACTGGGTTTCTGGCACCGCTGACACACAGCTTGGGACTGGCACCGCTGACACACAGCTTGACTGGGTTTCTGGCACTGCTGACACACAGCTTGGTATTGGCTCACAGCTCGGGACTGGCACCGCTGGCACATAGCTTGGGACTGGCACACAGCTTGGGACTGGCACCGCTGACACACAGCTTGGGACTGGCATCGCTGACACACAGCTTGACTGGGTTTCTGGCACCGCTGACACACAGCTTGGGACTGGCACCGCTGACACACAGCTTGACTGGGTTTCTGGCACTGCTGACACACAGCTTGGTACTGGCACACAGCTCTGGACTGGCACCGCTGGCACATAGCTTGGGACTGGCACACAGCTTGGGACTGGCACCACTGACACACAGCTTGGGACTGGCACCGCTGACACACAGCTTGGCTGGGTTTCTGGCACTGCTGACACACAGCTTGGGACTGGCACCGCTGACACACAGCTTGGGACTGGCACCGCTGACACACAGCTTGGCTGGGTTTCTGGCACTGCTGACACACAGCTTGGGACTGGCACCGCTGGCACATAGCTTGGGACTGGCACACAGCTTGGGACTGGCACCGCTGACACACAGCTTGGGACTGGCACCGCTGGCACACAGCTTGGGACTGGCACACAGCTTGGGACTGGCACCGCTGACACACAGCTTGGGACTGGCACCGCTGGCACACAGCTTGGGACTGGCACACAGCTTGGGACTGGCACCGCTGACACACAGCTTGGGACTGGCACCGCTGACACACAGCTTGGCTGGGTTTCTGGCACCGCTGACACACAGCTTGGGACTGGCACCGCTGACACACAGCTTGGGACTGGCTTAACTGGAAGTTTGCCAGCCACGGGCATGACAACTTCACTGTCAGACAAAGGCAACATGATAGCAGTTTTCCCACCAAACTCCTTGGCTGTGACCCCATCGCCAGACCCCATAATTGTGGCCTTGCTACCTGGCACTATGAGTGCGGTGGGTGATGCAGATAAGCGTACAGGACCGCAGGTAATACAGCCTGTAACAATCTTATGCCCTGGACCACCCTTAGGGTGTCTGGCCGTTTGGCAAGGCCACATACGAGAGGAATTAATGGGAACAACCTCCATGGCTTCATCCTTTGACTCCTTCTCGGCCAGGGAGTCAAAGTCCATTTGTGCCTCGGGATCAGAAGAAGGGGAATACTCGACTGGGTCTGAGATGTCAGTTACCCCCTCCACAGACCTGGTTACCACTGGAAGGGCTCTCCTAGGCCTGGATGGTAAAGGGGGTCTGACCTCGGATACATGGCAGGGACTGATACCATCTGACCCAGTACAGGGCCTGGCACCATCTGACCCATCGTTGGAATATTCAGCAAGGTTATTAACATCAGTTGCCCCCTCCACAGGTCTGGTTGCCCTAGGAAGGGCTCTCCTAAACCTGGACGGTACAAGGGGTCTGATTACTTTGGATTTATAATGGGACCTGGCTTTGGTGACCCGACTGTGGGTCGTGGGCACAGCGGGCATCTTGCCAGCCTCAGCGCGCACTGGCATCTTGCCAGCCTCAGCGCGCACTGGCATCTTGCCAGCCTCAGCGCGCACTGGCATCTTGCCAGCCTCAGCGCGCACTGGCTTGAGTGGGCACCATGATATAAAATGCAATAAACTGGCACAATAGAAACAGAGCTTGTCAGTTCGCCTTCTATTCATTTCCTCAGGGGAAAGCGGACCACGTACCCTGCTTTCTAGAACAGCTTGATCATTAGAAGGGAGAAAAGCTGTGTCCATTAACCCCTTCCACTTAGACATGAAATCATCAAACAGGTGCAGCATGGATTCAAACAACTTACGCAGCTCTGCGGGCTTTATGGTTGGCTCTTGCATTATGTCACGTTCAGCCACAATGGCGGTACCTGGCATGCGCCAAGTAGGGCCCAGGTAAGAGGAAAAGCCGCTATTTATTTATTTATAAAGGATTTTACCAGGAAGGATACATTGAGATTTCTCTCGTTTTCAAGTATGTCCTGGGTTCAAGTACATTGAAGTGTTACATTTACAGAAATACAAAGTAATACAATGTAAGATATTAACAACACAAATATACAGATTAACAGAAAATAAATATGTAGGAAATATAGTCACTAGGTTACATGTTTACAGGTGCATTCTGTATTGAGGTATGTTAATAGGGAAATTTTGAGTGACTTAAGACTGGTGGAAGATTTGATGGTGTCTGGGAGGTTATTCCATAATTGTGGTGCTCTGTAGGAAAATGAGGACCGAGCCACTGTCTTTTTGTATTGTGGTATTGCAAGTAAGGTGCTGGTCCTGGATCGGAGGTTATAGGATGAGGGAGCTGCTGGGGGAAGCAGTCTATTCAGTCTATACGCAGAGATGCGTGACACAACAATCAGGATAAGGAAATAAACCACAGATGACACTGGGGACATCTGCACGGCTAATACCGAAGGAGCCCTATACTGATAGATCGGTCCTTAGAGTGGCCGAATCTGCACTAATGGAAAAAGGATACCTTGTAGCCGTGCAGAGTCCTGGGAAAAACAGACACCTAAAGGAGATATACTCAATAACTTGCAGGGAAGGACTTCAATAAACTAAAGCCGTGGTCTACAGGGATACACAACATATAATACGATAAGCACAGAACCGCTAGGGATTCCCAGAAGAGTGGTCAATGCATAAGCCAGGGGTCAAAACCAAAACGTATACCTTGAGCCAAAGCGGGGATATAGCACCAGAGAAAATCCGTCAGCCAGGCCAGAGGGTAGTCAATCAGAAACCTAGTCAATCAGAAACCTAGAACTCAGACAAGGAGGAAGCACTGAGAAAGCACTAGGATAGAATAACAGGGAACTCTTAGGAACAAATCTGTAGCTGAAGTGAACCAGGATGCAAGAGCATGGTGATATGGGCCCATGGCTTTAAATAGGGGAGTAATCAGCCCATATCACCAGCAGAAGCTCAACGAGCAAAGAACTTAACCCCTGATGTCAGGGAAAGCAGCACAGGGAAACACAGACATAAGGAATACAGAGGGCAGGGAGACAGGGTTGGAACGTGGGAACGTGACAGACAGCATCCCATCAGCTGAAGATTTACGCAGTCAGATTACGTTGCCCCAGCTGCTGCAGCGTAAGAAAGAATATAGTCACAACCTTCCCCAAGCACAGCGTCTAAATGCCAGCTTAGCAAAATTACTGGCATTTCAGCTGCTGCCTTTCCAGCTGGTGGACTCTGCTCCCTTCCGTGAATTTGCTGAATGTGCTGTACCACAGTGGCAGGTTCCAAAACGCCATTTCTTTTCACGGAAGGCCATTCCAGCACTATACCAGCACGTGGAAGAAAATGTTATGTAGTCATTGGGAAAGGCAGTCAGCAGCAAGGTGCACGTGACTTTAGACACGTGGTCCAGCAACCATGGACAGGGGCATTACATTTCCTTCACGGCACACTGTTTGCAGCTGGGAGGGATCCAAGACGGGGCTCTGTGCTGGAGCTCTGTGCTGGAGCTTGTTCATCCACCACGCCTCCAGAAAGCTGCTTGTATGAGGTCTGTCTGCTCCACCACCTCCACCAGGTCTGTCTGCTCCCTCTTCCTCCTCCTCCTCCTTCTCTGTCTCTGGCAAAGTGGCAGTTAAACCGACGTGTGACAGGGGCTACGCAATGGCTCAAGCAAAAAGATGCCATACTGTGCTAGAGCTGGTTTTTTTAGGGGACAGGAGCCACACCGGGCCAGAAATTCTGTCAGCTCTGCAGGGGCAGGTGCAGAGATGGTTAACACCACGCCAGCTTGACCTGGGAATGGTCGTCTGTGATAATGGCAGCAACCTTCTCTCCGCCCTAATCCATGGGTAAGTTGACGCATGTACCATGCCTAGCACATGTCCTAAATCTGGTGGTACAGCGTTTCCTAGCCAGGTACCCAGGGCTGGCAGAGCTTCTCAGACTGATGCCTTTTCCAATTTTTTTAGTCCACGACGCCCAGGGACGTGAAATGTAGGCACCCATTGCCAGCGTCTTCACCATATGGTGCAGGACTACCTAGGGGCAAGGGCAGACCTGGATACCTTTACAACAGATGATCCACTGGCTTACTGGGTGTTGAGACTGGATCACTGGCCAGAACTTAGCCAATATGCTATGCAGCTACTAGGTTGCCCTTCATCCAGCGTGCTTTCTGAAAGGACGTTCAGTGACGCTGGAGGTTTTGTCACAGACAAAAGAGTGCGTCTGTCAACCGACTCTGTAGACCGGCTGACATTTATAAAAATTAATCAGTCCTGGATCAGCAGCTATCAATCCCCTGATGCTGACGTAACTGAATAGATCGGGGATCTCTTCTGCATTTACATAACCTCCACCACTGCACTCTTCCACAATACCACAAGGGGTTACGGTGTGAAGGCACTTGCTGCCACTAAAGGCACAATATTTGGCTGCACTGACGCCTGTACCAGATTCATATAATTTTAATATTGGACCGCAGGGTCCAACCCTGCACTCTTCCACAATACCACAGAGGGGTTACGGTGTGACGGCACTGTTGCTGACACTAAAGGCCAAATTTTAAAGCACCTATTGTTACTTTCATCCAAAACCTGCATAAGTTTCACTATAATTTAGCCAAAAAATCACTAAACTTGTTCTGTGTGTTCTAAAATGTCTTTTCATACAGGCTGCCGCCCCAAGCAGTTGTTTATGAATAGATTAAAGGAAAACCGTTTACCGTCATTTGAAATGTCATTTTTTTGTTTTTAAATGTTTTTATACATCCTACAAATCCGCTACTTCACGGGCAGGTTATGTGGCCCTCCTAGGCACGATATTTGAAGGAATTTTTCATTTTTATTTTTAACCCTTATTTCATAGAAAACTCACTGATCCTTTAAAAACGTTTTTTTAAAAACTTTTTGTCCTTGTTTCCTGTCCCCCAGGGCACTACACGGACCCCCATACACCTTTTATTGCAAATATCTTGCATATATGCCTCTTGGAGGGCACGCTAAAAATTGAACTTTTGAGTCCCATTGACTTGCATTGAGTTCGGTTCGTGTTCGAGTTCGAACTCGAACTTTTGAAATTGTTGACGAAACCTCCAGCGGCACTGAACGTCCTTTCAGAAAGCACGCTGGATGAAGAACAACCTAGTAGCTGCATAGCATATTGGCCAAGTTCTGGCCAGTGATCCAATCTCAACACGCAGTAAGCCAGTGGATCATCTGCTCGAAAGGTATCCAGGTGTGCCCTTGCCCTTAGGTAGTCCTGCACCATATGTGAAGACGCTGGCAATGGGTGCCTACATTTGACGTCCATGGGTATCGTGGACTAAAATGTTTTTTAAAAGGCATCAGTCAAGCGGCCCCGGCATTCGCCACTATTCCTCTGATCATCCGCAGCCTCAGAAGCACCTGTGTCATCACTTGGTAGCCTACCAGTGCCTGGAAAGGTGTTACACAAGTGTTGCTTTAGAGTGTCCTCAAGTTTTTTCATCCTGTGCTCCCTCTGTGCAGACAGGATGAGCTCTGCAACTTTACCCTTGTATCGTGGATCAAGAAGGCTTGCCAACCAGTAATGATCCCTCTCCTTGATAGCACGTATCCTGGGGTCCTTTACCAGGCTTTGCAAGATAAGGGAGCCCATGCAGCATAGGTTGGAGGTGGCATTATTTCTGAGTCTTCCTGATCAATGAGGATGACCCCATCGTGCACTTCCTCCTCCCAGCCACGTACTAGTCCTTGGGTTTCTGGGCACACAAAACCCTCCCTTGAGGAATCCCCACCTTCAATGCCCCCACTACTTAAATATTCCTCCTCATCCTCCTCCTGTCTGATCTGAGGAGGTGGATGCTCCAGCAGAGTGTGCTCCAGCAGGAACACTAAAGGAATTGTGTCACTGATGCATGCACTCTCCCTGCTCACCATCCTCGTTGCCTCCTCAAATGGTGACAGTACAGTGCATGTATCCTTGATCATCAGCCACTGCGGGGGGGGGGGGAACAAGTTGACCTGAACCTGTCCTTGTGCCATACTCACACAGGTACTCGTTGATGGCCCTCTGCTGCTTGTGCAGACGCTGCAGCATTTCTAATGTCGAGTTCCACCTGGTGGTCATGTCACAGATCAGACAGATCAACTTACCCAGGCGTAGGGCGGAGAGAAGGTTGCTGCCATTATCACAGACGACCATTCCCAGCTGAAGCTGGCGTGGTGTTAACCATCTCTGCACCTGCTCTTGCAGAGCTGACAGAATTTCTGGCCCGGTGTGGCTCCTGTCCCCTAAACAAACCAGCTCTAGCACAGTATGGCATCTTTATGCTTGAGCCATTGCGTAGCCCCTGTCACGCGTCGGTTTAACTGCCACTTCGCCAGAGACAGAGATGGAGGAGGAGGAGAAAGAGGGAGAGGTGGTGGTGGAGCAGACAGACCTCATACAAGCAGCTTTCTGGAGGTGTGGTGGATGAACAAGCTCCAGCACAGAGCCCCATCTTGGATCCCTCCAAGCTGCAATCACAGTTACCCAGTGTGCCGTGAAGGAAATGTAACGGCCCTGTCCATGCTTTCTGACCACGTGTCTAAAGTCACATGCACCTTGCTGCTGACTGCCTTTCCCAATGACTCCATAACATTGTCTTCCACGTGCTGGTATAGTGCTGGAATGGCCTTCTGTGAAAAGTAATGGCGTTTGGGAACCTGCCACTGTGGTACAGCACATTCAGCAAATTCACGGAAGGAAGCAGAGTCCACCAGCTGGAAAGGCAGCAGCTGTAATGCCAGTAATTTTGCTAAGCTGGCATTTAGACGCTGTGCATGGGGATGGTTGTGACTATATTTTTTCTTATGCTACAGCAGCTGGGGCAATGTAATCTGACTGCGTAAATCTTCAACTGATGGCATGCTGTCACATTGTGAGGAAGGACATGGTACATCCATTACTGTAGCATCATCCCTGTCAGTGGAGGTTGGAGTCAATGACATGGCAGGACATATAGTGGGGGTAGAGACAGGTGAAGGTGGACCTACGAAAACCAAAGTTTTGCGCCAACGGGATGCATGGCAGGTGGTCATATGTCGCCTCAAGCACGTGGTACCCAAGCGTCCGGTGTCTTTCCCATGCTTGAGCCTCATCTGACACAGATTACAAATAGCAACGGTGCGGTCTGCTGCACATTTCTTAAAGAACTCCCAGACAGCAGAGTTCCTGGATGTGTGCTTTGAGACAACAACGCTCTGCACCTGAGCAGCTCTGACATCTGATGCCTTGGACTGGCTAGTGCAATGGTTGGTCATGGAGGACGTTGTGCCTCGTGTTTGTTGTGCCTCCTCCTCCTCACTTGACTCCTCTGGTCGATCAGGCACCCAGGTGGAGTCAGTGACCTCATCATCATTGTCATTACCCCCTATCTCCTCGTCACTGGAGCCAACTTGCCAGTATGCTGCAGCTGCTGGGGCAACATGAGTGCTAGTTATTTGTGTGTCACTGGCACCCCCTTCCTCTAGGTTGATTATACTTCCTTCCTCAACCCCAGAGATTGAATCAGAGCACTGTAGTTGCTGCGCATCCTCAAGCAGCATGTCACTGTCATTGTAGTCAAACAATTCAGCTGACTCCTCCGTGTGTGATAGTGAGGCTATGGCAGGAGTAGCTGTGGACATGGAGGCTGCATTAGATGCTTTTGGCAAAGCGTGTATATGTGAAGGCAGCGCTTCCGTGCAAAATAAATAGATATTAATTAGGGTAGGTGCTGCCGTAGTGGAATGTGCAGTGTCCACACACCTCCAAGGACACAAATAATATAAAAGGAACAAAACATAAATTCCTGGCGCACCTTGTATTTTAGAATACAATATGTATGATACAATTGTAAGTGAACAGTGGGTAAAAAATATTGAGTATGTATTTTTTTTTGTTGTTGTTTTTTCCTTGTGTTTTTTTTTTTTTTTCCTCTTAACACTGAAAACACTCAAAAAATTCAAACAAATTCAAAAAAATAGAGAAATCAGAATACTTATATTAGTAATGATGGTATCTTTATCTTCCTCCTTTCCTCCTTGGCAAATCCTCTGGAGTTAGCTTTTTTCCCCCCCAATGGTGACTTGTCTATTCATTAGCTCATTCATTAGCGCATAATTAAAAAAGTTATTTAAAAAGTAATCGGAAAAGGGGATCACTTAAAACGCGTTTTCGCCTACCAGCTTCCTCAGTAAGTGTCCTCAGATAGTCTCTGGTGAAAAATATCAGTGAAAAATGCTTTGATGAGATGATTAGATGCTTTGGCAGCTGAGGTGGACTGTAAAGCACTACAAGCCTGGCTGGCAGAGGACTGGGAGGATGAGGATGGCCTGGTTAGCCTAGTCCACTAAATCCTCTGTATGTCACTAAGCAACACGACATTATAGGAATAACACAAACGTGGTGGAACGAAACGCATGACTGGGCTGTAAACTTAAACGGTTATACATTGTTTAGAAAGGATAGGAAACTTAAGAAAGGGGGTGGAGTGTGTTTATATGTAAATCAGGATTTAAAGCCTAATATTACACAACTGGAAAGCGATGAGGGAAATGTGGAATCCTTATGGGTAAATATTTCGTTGGGGAATAAACAGGGAAGTCAACTATTGGTTGGCATATGCTATAAACCACCTAATATAGATAATGATGAGGAAGAACAACTGTTAGAGCAAATTAGGAAGGCTGCAGATCATGGTAGCACTTTAATTATTGGAGATTTTAATTACCCGGACATTAATTGGGATAGTGGGACTAGTAATTCAGCAAAGGGAATCCGGTTTCTGAACATTTTAAATGATACCTTCATGTCACAACTGGTAGAAACACCAACTAGAGAGGATAACTGTCTGGACCTGGTTATAACAAATAATGTGGATCTTTTCTCAAATATTAATGTAAAGGAACAGTTGGGAAACAGTGACTTTTGAAATAAACTCAAAAAAACACATTCATAAGGGGCATGCTAAAACATATAATTTTAAAAAGGCCAACTTTATTAAAATAAAGGAAGCTCTCAATGTCATTGACTGGCAGAAACTCTTTCACGGGAAAAACACTGAGGATAAGTGGAATATCTTTAAACTAACACTAGAAAAGTACACGTCACAATATATTCCACTGGTTAATAAATATAAAAGAAACAGACTGAAACCAATGTGGCTTAGTAGGAAGGTAACTAAGGAAATGAAAAATAAAAAGAAGGCATTTAAAGCTTTTAAATTTGATAAATCTGAGGCATCAAATAAAGCATGTAAAAATGCGATTAGATGGGCTAAACTAGAAAATGAAAAAGAAATAGCCAAAGAGAGCAAGACCAACCCTAAAAGATTCTTCAGGTACATAAATTCTAAAAAACCCAAGAGTGAAAATGTAGGTTCACTAAAATATGAGTCAGGGTTATTGTTAACTGAAGATCAGGATAAAGCAGAAATTTTAAATGATTATTTTTCTTCAGTATTTATCAAAGAGAGACCTATAACAGGAGACATGAAATTCATTAATAAAAAGTTACTAATACAAAGTGACTGGTTGACTCAGGACAAGGTTTTGCAGAAATTAAACAATGTGAATGTGAATAAAGCCCCAGGGCCAGATGGAATTCACCCGCGAGTACTGAGAGAGCTATGTGTTGAAATATGTAAACCTCTGTTCTTAATCTTTCAGGATTCTTTTCTTTCAGGAATAGTACCAGAGGATTGGAGGAGAGCTGACGTGGTCCCTATATTTAAGAAAGGTTTAAAATTTGTGCCTGGGAATTATAGACCTGTGAGCTTAACATCTGTGGCAGGGAAAGTATTTGAGGGGTTACTAAGGGATAATATTCAGGAAGTTATTGGGAGGTATAATGTAATTGGCAAAAATCAGCATGGTTTCATGAAACACAGATCATGTCAGACTAACCTAATTACTTTCTATGAGGAAGTAAGTAGAAGTATAGATCAGGGGGTCGCAGTGGATGTGATTTACTTACAGTTCCACACAAAAGGTTACTATTTAAATTGAGAAAAATTGGTCTAGATGAAAATACTTGTTCTTGGATAGAAAACTGGCTAAAAGATAGGGTACAGAGAGTGGTCATAAATGGTACATTTTCAAGATGGACACCAGTGGTAAGCGGTGTCCCTCAGGGGTCTGTTATAGGACCAATACTATTCAATTTATTTATAAATGACCTTGAGATAGGTATTGAAAGTCATGTATCAGTGTTTGCAGATGACACAAAACTAGGAAAAGTAATACAATGTGAGCAGGATGTTACTTCGCTGCAGAGGGATTTAGATAGATTGGGGGACTGGGCACTTAAATGGCAGATGAGATTTAATCTAGATAAATGCAAAGTTATGCACTTTGGAGTGAAGAACACACAAGTAATTTATACCCTAAATGGTACGGAGTTAGGGAAATCCAAGCAGGAGAAGGATTTGGGACTAATCATAGACTTCAAACTAAATAACAATGTGCAATATCAAACAGCAGCCGCCAAGGCCAGCAAAGTATTGGCATGCATTAAAAGGGGAGTTCACTCACGGGATGAAGACATAATTTTGCCTCTGTATAAATCAATGGTCAGGCCGCACCTTGAATATGCCGTGCAATTTTGGGCACCTGTCTTAAAAAAAGATATTATAGCGTTAGAAAAAGTGCAGAGACGGGCAACTAAATTAATAAGGAGAATGGAAGGGTTAAGTTACGAGGAAAGACTAACAAGCTTAAACCTGTTTAGTTTAGAGAAACGGCGCCTTAGAGGGGATCTGATAACCTTATATAAATATATACGGGGCCATTATCAACCATTGTCTGATAACCTATTCAGTAACAGGTCTATACATAGGACAAGGGGTCATCCATTTAGACTGGAAGAAAGAAAATTTAGCTTAAAGCATAGGAAGGGTTATTTTACTGTGAGGACAATAAAGCTGTGGAATTCTCTGCCTGTTGAGGTGGTCGGGTCAGAGTCTGTACAGACTTTTAAAAAACGACTGGATGACTTCCTGCAGACACAGAATATTAAGGGTTATAATATTTAATATGTGGGTAAAAGCTTCTTGATCCAAGGAGAAATCTGAATGCCATTCTGGGGTCAAGAAGGAATTTTTTCCCGGTATGCTGCATATTTCAGACTGGGTTTTTTGCCTTCTTTTGGATCAACAGCAGTAGGTTATGTGGGAGAGGCTGAACCCGATGGATGCATGTCTTTTTTCAGCCTATATAACTATGTAACTATAACTATGTAACTATGTAACTATGTTGCTGCTGCTTAAGACGGCCAGTACCAGTTAGAAAGGACAAGCGTGCCCCTGCAGAGGATGCACCATGTCCACGACGACCAGAGGCACAGCCTCCCGACACAGAGGCTGCTTGCCCTCTTATATGTGTCTGGGAGCTTCTGCCTGTCCTTTTTGGTCTTTCTGACATGGTGAGTGATATATAGATTAAAGATATACAGAACTCTGATTCAACTCTGGTATAAAAATTGGAGATATGCTGCAGAACTCTGATTCAACTCTGGCATAAAGATTAAAGATTTCCAGAACTCTGGTATAACTCAGTGAGACACCCTGATAGCTGGCAGCCAGTGACAAGACACAGATTACAATTCCCAGAAACCTCCTATAAATCAGTGTGACCCCCTGATGGGTGGCAGTGACAAGACACAAATTACAATTCCCAGATACCACCTACATGTCAGTGGGACCCCCTGATAGGACCCCCTGATAGTTGGCAACAGTGACAAGACACAGATTACAATTCACAGAAACTTCCTATAAATCAGTGAGACCGCCTGGGGTGGCAGTGAGAACACACAGATTAGAACAATTCCCAGATATTTTGTAGAAATGAAACCCCCACAATTGCTGGTGGCAGTGAGAACACAAAGATTAGAACAATTCCCAGATATTTTGTAGAAATGGCTGACCCCCAAAATAGTTGGTGGCAGTGAGAACACAAAGATTAGTACAATTCCCAGATATTTTGTAGAAATGAGACCCGCGCCGTTGCTGGTGGCAGTGAGAACACAAAGATTACAACAATTCCCAGATGTTTTGTAGCAATGACTGACCCCCAAAATAGTTGGTGGCAGTGAGAACACAAAGATTAGAACAATTCCCAGATATTTTGTAGAAATGAGACTCCCACAATTGCTGGTGGCAGTGAGAACACAAAGATTACAACAATTCCCACATATTTTGTATAAATCACTGACCCCCAAAATTGCTGGTGGCAACTGGCAGTGAGAACACAAAGATTAGAACAATTCCCAGATATTTTGTGTAAATGACTGACACCCAAAATTGCTGGTGGCATTGAGAACACAAAGATTAGAACAATTCCCAGATATTTTGTAGAAATGAGACCCCCACAATTGCTGGTGGCATTGAGAACACAGAGATTAGAACAATTCCCAGATATTTTGTATAAATGACTGACCCCCAAAATTGCTGGTGGCAGTGAGAACACAAAGATTAGAACAATTCCCAGATATTTTGTATAAATGACTGACCCCCAAAATTGCTGGTGGCAGTGAGAACACAGAGATTAGAACAATTCCCAGATATTTTGTATAAATGACTGACACCCAAAATTGCTGGTGGCAGTGAGAACACAGAGATTAGAACAATTCCCAGATATTTTGTATAAATGAGACCCCCACAATTGCTGGTGGCAGTGAGAACACCAAGATTAGAACAATTCCCAGATATTTTGTAGAAATGAGACCCCCAAAATAGTTGGTGGCAGTGAGAACACAAAGATTAGAACAATTCCCAGATATTTTGTAGAAATGAGACTCCCACAATTGCTGGTGGCAGTGAGAACACAAAGATTACAACAATTCCCACATATTTTGTATAAATCACTGACCCCCAAAATTGCTGGTGGCAACTGGCAGTGAGAACACAAAGATTAGAACAATTCCCAGATATTTTGTGTAAATGACTGACACCCAAAATTGCTGGTGGCATTGAGAACACAAAGATTAGAACAATTCCCAGATATTTTGTAGAAATGAGACCCCCACAATTGCTGGTGGCATTGAGAACACAGAGATTAGAACAATTCCCAGATATTTTGTATAAATGACTGACCCCCAAAATTGCTGGTGGCAGTGAGAACACAAAGATTAGAACAATTCCCAGATATTTTGTATAAATGACTGACCCCCAAAATTGCTGGTGGCAGTGAGAACACAGAGATTAGAACAATTCCCAGATATTTTGTATAAATGACTGACACCCAAAATTGCTGGTGGCAGTGAGAACACAGAGATTAGAACAATTCCCAGATATTTTGTATAAATGAGACCCCCACAATTGCTGGTGGCAGTGAGAACACCAAGATTAGAACAATTCCCAGATATTTTGTAGAAATGAGACCCCCAAAATAGTTGGTGGCAGTGAGAAAACAAAGATTAGAACATTTCCCATATATTTTGTATAAATGAGACCCCCAAAATAGTTGCTGGCAGTGAGAACTCATAGATTACCACAATTCCCATATATTTTGTATAAATGACTGACCCCCAAAATTGCTGGTGGCAGTGAGAACAAAAAGATTAGAACAATTCCCAGATATTTTGTAGAAATGAGACCCCCAAAATAGTTGGTGGCAGTGAGAACACAAGGATTAGAACATTTCCCAGATATTTTGTAGAAATGAGACCCCCACAATTGCTGGTGGCAGTGAGAACACAAAGATTACAACAATTCCCAGATATTTTGTATAAATGACTGACCCCCACAATGTTTGCTGGCAGTGAGAACACAAAAGATTACAACAATTCCCAGATATTTTGTAGAAATGAGACCCCCAAAATAGTTGCTGGCAGTGAGAACACAAAGATTAGAACAATTCCCAGATATTTTGTAGAAATGAGACCCCCCGCAATAGCTGCTGGCAGACTGGCAGTGAGAACACACACTAACACAACAATCTCCTCTCAAAAAACACGTGCTGAAGGCTGTGTGAGGCCGTATATAGGGTGCTGCGGGACTTAGCTCTGTGAGCCCATGATTGGGCAAAATTTGCCCATTCAGGACTCTGAGCCGTGATTTTTCATAGTCTTGCACCTGTCTTGCACCTGACCTGTGGTCAGGTCACAGGTGCAAGGCTGTAGCCAATTACAAACGTCAGGCCAGTGGAAAAGTGCATTGTGGTCCATTGTGGTGCATTGTGGGCAAACATGCGGCAAACACGCGGTTATGTTCGTAGTTCGCGAACAAGCAATGTTCGAATCAAACTCCGAACCGAACGGCTCATCCCTAGTGGTGAACCCTCTGTATTCACTCTGGTGAAGTCTTCTCTAGATTATTGACTTTTTACACACATACACCTACCTCCGGGAGAGTGTTCTTGATCTGGCCAACTGTTGTGAAGGGTGTTTTCTTCACCAGGGAAAGAATTCTGCGGTCATCCACCACAGTTGTTTTCCGTGGTCTCCCGGGTCTTTTGGTGTTGCTGAGTTCACCGGTGCGTTCCTTCTTTTTGAGAATGTTCCAAACAGTTGTTTTGGCCACGCCTAATGTTCTTGCTATCTCTCTGATGGGTTTGTTTTGTTTCTTCAGCCTAATGATGGCTTGCTTCACTGATAGTTCATTGGATCTCATCTTGAGAGTTGACAGCAACTGTGATGTGATTGACTGCAAAGGATTTGCAACCAAGTATTAAGAAGGGAAAGTTTGATTTATGATTATTATTCTGTCCCATTACCTTTGGTCCCTTAACAAGTGGGAGGCACATCTGCAAACTGCTGTAAGTCTTACACCGTTCACCTGAGTTGGATGTACATACCCTCAAATTTAAGCTGACAGTCTGCAGTTAAAGCACATTGTGTTTGTTTCATTCCAACTCCATTGTGGTGGTGTATAGCGCCAAAGATGTTAGAAATGTGTCGTTGTCCCAATATTTCTGGACCTGACTGTATATACTGTATATATGCACAGAGATGCCAGGCCAGGCACCTATATATACACAGACCCCAGCCCAGACATATATATATATAGACCCCCAGATCAAACACCTATACACAGACCTCTAGACCAGGCACCTATATACAGACCCCCAGACCAGACACCTATACACAGACCTCAGACCAGACACCTATATACATACCCCAGCAGACACCTATATGCAGACCCCAGACCAGACACCTATATACAGACCCCCTGACCAGACACCCATACACAGACCCAAGACCAGACACCTACAGTATATACAGACCCCAGACCAGACACCTATACACAGACCCCAGACCAGACACCTATACACAGACCCCCAGACCAGACACCTATACACAGACCCCCAGACCAGACACATATACACAGACCCCAGACCAGACACCTATACACAGACCACAGATCAGACACCTATACACAGACCCCCAGACCAGACATACGCACAAAGACGCTGGGGAAGCTGGCCGCATGCATTAAAAGCATTTGGCCAGTGTTCCCCTCTGGCTTGCCATTTTACCGAGCGGCCACAGGGCAGTGACGCACTGTGACGTGCTCCCATGAGATCTCAGCAGGAGGCAGCGTCACAGCCTCCTGAGGCGGGCGGCTGATCGATAACGCCGCCAGCCAGAGGGGAACGCTGGCCAAATGCTTTAAATGCATGCGGCCAGCTTCCCGAGCCCCGCGGATACCAGCAAGCCGGCCCAGCGCTGGCTTCCGGTATCAGGGGGTGGTATCGGGGCATTTGCATGAGTACAAAGTACTCGTGCAAATGACGGCATCGTCACGATACTACTATCGGTATCGGTGCATCCCTACTGGCTAGTATTCTCGACTGTGATTTCTGCGTTTGTCCCTTGGCGTATATTTATTCCGTGTACCAACCTCTGGCTTGTTATTATACTACGATATCTCTCCTGCTCCTGCTCTGTACTTTTATGTATTTTTTGTATGCTTTCTGTAGTTTAGTTACTGGCCATTACAAGAACCAGCTTCTCAGATGAGGAGTTTCCTCATTTAGCTGGGTTTTGTCTGCGTGCTGGGTGACTCTCTTTCCTGACACCAGGTCCAGGTTTTTCTTTAGGGGGTACTCGGGAGTACTCAGTACCGGCACCTCACCACCAGCCAGAACTAACAGGAGAGAGCATGATGCTCCTCCCTCCTTCTGCAGTGGCAGGCAGAGAATCGGAAGTGCTCGGCAGCTCCTGAACGCTTCCGTTTGTCAGGAGTTTATGTAGGGACTGATAACCTCACTCCCCCAGTAAGTGACAAGGGAGGGCTGCTCCCCCTCTCTCTGCAGCCGCTGAAACTTTGAACAGTATGGGGAGGGGGGTGCAGCATGTTTACACAACTCTGCCAGAGCTGCGGATTGTCGGGCAAGCGGTGTATTCAGAGCGGCTGGCACTGTAAGGTGGTAGTGAGTTTTATTGCTATGGAGCTCATACACCCTGCGCATTACTGTCAGTTTTATTGCTGTGGAGTTCATACATACTCAGCAAAACTGTGAGTTTCATTGCTGTGGTGCCCACAAATGCTAGGTGATTATCCACTCAGTGCCATCATTGCAAAAAAACACCAAAAAACCCAGCTAACTGCCCTGCAATACAGATTTTTCTTGCAGTAGAGGCACTTAGTGGATAACCCTCATAGGGTTACAACAATAGTTGTAGTTCATTTAAAGGAACACAGTATTAAAAAATATGGTTCCCTTTTATAGTGTCTTCCTTTAAGTGAGCTACAACTATTGTTCATGAGGACATGAAAATAGTCCTAATAATCAGTTTTTCCCGGGCATGAGAGTACCCCACCTATTTTTCCAGAAACAAAGCACTGACCAGATCTATACGTGAAGATGTAATTGATGCTAGAAAGTAGTAATGACCAACTTGCCTGTCTAGCACTTGATCTCTTTGCATCTCTTATGTATGTTAAGTTCTTATGATCAGTGATAATCATGACTGGATCATGCTAACCCTCCAAAAGATGCCTCCACTCGGACAATGCTGAAATCATTGCTAACAGTTCACGATTACCTATGTCATAGTTCATTTCAGAAGGTGACAATTTACGTGAAAAGAAACACCTGATCAGCCGCTGCATCCTTGTGGATTCTCTTTGTGACAGAATGGCCCTCCACACCAATCTCAGATGCGTCAACCTCCAACTGAAATGGCAGCCTAGAGTCAGGATGTCTTAGTACCGGTGCAGTGGTGTCACGTACTGGTACCGGGGTGGCACCAGAGTACGAGGGGGATGGTTGAGCCCAAGTGCAGTATACTGCACAGAGACAGGAATGGGTGGAGGTGGATGGAAAAACAGACTGACCAGATTGCTGAAGATGGTAAGTGCGGTTGCTGGAGTCCAAGGATTTGGTGAGTGGTTTGAAATACAGGAGCAGATATTGGAATAGGGATTCCAGACAAGACTGGGGTTATACAGGAGCCACAGAGCACAGCACTTCTCTCTGTGGGGAATGAAGCACAATGATGAAGCGAGGATCAGAGGTGGGCGTGGTGCCTTTATTTTGGTGTGTGGTGTGACGTGCTTGGTGTTTTAACTACTTGTATACTTGAACCAGTGCTGGATCAGAAAGAGCAGGTCTTGAAGCAAGCCACTAGGGGAGTTCCAGAATGTCTGTTGTGATATGAAAGCTGGTTGCAAACAATGAATGCTAAATGCAGGTTCAGGGGTTCCAAGGATGGAACGTGACAGTAGAATGCAGGTTCTGGGGTTCCAAGGATGGAACGTGACAAGTGGTGAAGGCCTGCTTAAGGGTTTCAAAGGCTTGCATAGCCAAGGGGTTCCACTATTGGTTGTGGGCACCCTTCTTTGTCATGGCTGTTATAGGTGCAACCAAAGAGAAGTTCTTAATGAACTTTCTGTCTTAGTTTGTGAATCCTCAAGGGATGATGTAAACAAATATAAAAAATAGACTATTAAAAGGCATGTGTATACAAAAATACATATAAAAAAGCCTTGAAAATATTTTATAAAAAAATCATAAAATATACTGGCAGAAAGTGTCAGGGTTCTGGCCAGCGCCAGCGCCACAGGAGGGCCAAGATAGGGGTTGGTGCTGCAACCCTGTGAATTTGTACAGCAGCTTCGTTCCACAGATTGCCAGATGCCATTCCTGCTATTAGATAGGATCCACATGGAGCCAGGGATACCTATCTGAGTCTACTCTTGACTTCCTTTAAAAGGAGGCCACGCCCCTCTTATAATGCTTCAGCATTACGTGAGAAATCACATAGAAGCTCCTCTCTTCTGTTCTGATCCCATTGATCATCCAAGCCTGCATCGCTCACCAGACCTGCACCGCTCATCAGAATTTCATCGCCTACCAGGCAGGGCATGATTTATAATTAGGCATAGTAGGCATGTGCCTACAGGCGTCTGCCAGAAGGGAGCACCTTGCACTGTAAAAGAAAAAGTTGTTTTTTTCTTCGTTCAATTTACAATAATTTAGACCACTGTATTTCTGGAGCACTAAGGGCTAGAGGGACATATGAGGTATAATTGGAAAGACCAGATTATGACCTTTCCAGGGATACCAAATATAACTAGGTTAGATTAATGTAAAAATAAAATAACAAAATAAAATTTTTCTCTTTATTTTTTCTAGTGCAGCACTATTATTTACAATTATGAAGTGAACAGTGATGCTGCACTAACTCACCTCAATTCCCACACTGCCAGCAAGTGGGGAGCTGATGATTATTATTATTGTCATCATTTAAATATCACCAACAGTTTCCGCAGTGCTTAATGATGCAATGCATTGTTTCAACCTAGACTTCGGAACCTGCATCTCTGAATTGTTCACTGCACAAGGTTAAGTGAGGTGTCATAGGAGAGGTCAGAGTCTGGTCTTTACAATGATACCAAATATGACCATGTAATGTGTAAAAATAAAAATTGAAAAAATAAATAAATGCTAAATAAGTTTTTTCTCTGTTCTACGGCAGAGGCAATATATGCTTTTACATACAAAACAAACAATGCCACTGTACTAACTCAACTAAGGCAACAGATTCTGCCCCTTATTTTGATTTGAACGCAGAGAGACACGGTTTCAGTTTTTTAAAAAGCTTTTATTATTCTTTTTAGTTTGCCCCAAAACGATAAAGTTTGGCATGTTTCTTTTTTTTTTTGCTTACCAAGTTAGCACCAGCTTTGTAATACTGCCCCCAATTTTTACATGTTTTTGCTTTTTAAAACCTTTACTGCTGAGCCATTTCACCTCTGTGCGCTGAGCTCATTTTGACTGTTTTTGCTCATCATGTTTAAATGTAATTTGAAGTTCTATCTTATTAAACCCCCAGACAATTTTTAAATATTTTTTTATTTTTACACCAAACTTAGCCATGTTTGGTATCATTGGAAAGGCCATGATCGGGGAAAGGCCCTCTAGCTGCCACGGAACAGGAGATGCGGGGAT
The DNA here is from genome assembly GCA_009667805.1 of Leptobrachium leishanense. Taxonomy (NCBI): domain Eukaryota; kingdom Metazoa; phylum Chordata; class Amphibia; order Anura; family Megophryidae; genus Leptobrachium; species Leptobrachium leishanense. The sequence goes on along the minus strand of CM019066.1, from coordinate 232,499,222 downwards.
CCAAAGGATCCCTCTAGCTCCACTTAGCAGCTAGGGGGTTAACTATCCAACTGATGTCATCGCACATATGGCGACAACGTCAGTGGGTGGGGGGTGACATCCAAGATATCAGCCACCTCTGGGAGTGAAACACTAACTGGCATCTAAGGAGTTAAAGAAAGGCACTGCTGAATAGGGAAGACTCTGCCCTCTTCAGCGGTGCCACTCTTTTTTCCTATCTGGAGCCATTCACGAAGGAGAGGGCTCCAAAGGAGCCCCGCCTCCTCTTTCACATTGATCCCTGCAGGCGCCGAGAAGCACCCAGCGATGATGTCATTGCGCAGTGATGACATCACCGCGACGGCCGGGGCCCATAATACTGTCGGGCAGGCTTCAAGGAAGCCAGTCCAATGTAGGACCCCGGCCAGAGAGGTGAGTATAGGGAGGGATGGGGGGTTAATACATCCTTGGTGCTTAAGGGGAATTTTCCCCAGGACGTACTATGTACGTCAGTGGTCCTTATGGGATTAAAGTCATGTGACCGCATTCCAATAAATAATTTAGGATTTTGCTGAACGCCTGTCCAATTTATCTTGGCATTGAAATGTTTGGCCAGACACCCCATTTACCCACTTCACAGCCTGCACACACCCTGATTAGTGATGAGCCAAACACCCCCGTGTTCAGTTCGCATTCGAACTCGAACAATTTCAAAAGTTCGAGTTCGAACGCAAACCGAACTCAATGCAAGTCAATGGGACTCAAAAGTTCAATTTTTAGAGTGCCCTCCAAGAGGGCATATATATGGCAAGATATTTGCCATAAAAGGTGTATGGGGGTCCGGGTAGTGCCCTGGGGGACAGGAAACAAGGACAAAAAGTTTAAAAAAAAAAACTTTTTAAAGGAACAGTGAGTTTTCCATGAAATTAAGGTTAAGAATAAAATTGAAAAATTCATTCAAATATTGTGCCTAGGAGGTCCCCATAACCTGCCCATGAAGTGGCGGATTTGTAGGATGTACAGAAACATTTAAAAACAAAAAAATGACATTTCAAATGAGGGTAAATGTTTTTCCTTTAATCTATTCATAAACAACTGCTTGGGGCGGCAGTCTGTATGAAAAGAGGAGACATTTTAATACACGCAGAACAAGTTTAGTGATTTTTTGGCTAAATTATGGTGAAACTTATGCAGGCTTTGGATGAAAGTAACAATAGGTGCTTTAAAATTGGGCCTTTAGTGTCAGCAACAGTGCCGTCACAAAGTAACCCTTCTGTGGTATTGTGGAAGAGTGCAGTGTTGGACCCTGCGGTCCAATATTAAAATGATATGCATCTGGTATAGGCGATAGTGGCAGTGCACCCAAATATTGTGCCTTTGGTGGCAGCAAGTGCCTTCACACCGTAAGTAACCCCTCTGTGGTATTGTGGAAGAGTGCAGGGTTGGACCCTGCGGTCAAATATTAAAATGATATGAATCTGGTACAGGCGTCAGTGCACCCAAATAGTTTGCCTTTGGTGGCAGCAAGTGCCTTCACACCGTAACCCCTTTGTGGTATTGTGGAAGAGTGCAGTGGTGGAGGTTTTGGGAATGCAGAAGAGATCCCCGATCTATTCAGTTACGTCAGCATCAGGGGATTGATAGCTGCTGATCCAGGACTGATTCATTTTTATAAATATCAGCCGGTCTACAGAGTCGGTGGACAGACGCACTCTTTTATCTGTGACAAAACCTCCAGCGGCACTGAACGTCCTTTCAGAAAGCACACTGGATGAAGGGCAATCCAAGAGTAATCCAATCTCAACACCCAGTAAGCCAGTGGATCATCTGCTGTAAAGGTATCCAGGTCTGCCCTTGCCCCTAGGTAGTCCTGCACCATACGGTGAAGACGCTGGCAATGGGTGCCTACATTTGACGTCCCTGGGCGTCGTGGACTAAAAAAATTGGAAAAGGCATCAGTCAAGCGGCCCCTTTCACCGCTCTACTTTTGATCAACCGCAGCCTCAGAAGCACCTGTGTCATCACTTGGTAACCTACCAGTGCTTGGAAAGGTGTTACACATTTGTCGCTTTAGAGCGTCCTCAAGTTGTTTCATCCTGTCCTCCCTCTGTGCGGGCAGGATGAGCTCTGCAACTTTACCCTTGTATCGTGGATCAAGAAGGCTTGCCAACAAGTAATGATCCCTCTCCTTCATAGCACGAATCCTGGGGTCCTTTACCAGGCTTTGCAGGAAAAGGGAGCCCATGCAGCGTAGGTTGGAGGTAGCATTAGCTTCCGAGTCTTCCTGGTCAATGAAGATGACCCCATCGTGCACTTCCTCCTCCCAGCCACATACTAGTCCTTGGGTTTCTGGGCACACAAAACCCTCCCTTGAGGAATCCCCACCTTCAGTGCCCCCACTACTTAAATATTCCTCACCCTCCTCATCCTCCTCCTGTCTGATCTGAGGACCCGCAGGAATGCTGTCTGCGGAAAGACTGGGGCCTTGAGACCTAGGGAAGGCCTTCTCTTCCTCCTGCTGCTCTGCCTCTAGTGCCACATCTATAATTCCCCGCAGAGTGTGCTCCATCAGGAACACTAAAGGAATTGTGTCACTGATGCATGCATTGTCCCTGCTCACCATCCTCGTTGCCTCCTCAAATGGTGACAGTACAGTGCATGCATCCTTGATCATCAGCCACTGTGGGGGGGGGAACCAAGTTGTCTTGAACCTGTCCTTGTGCCATACTCACACAGGTACTCGTTGATGGCCCTCTGCTGTTTGTGCAGACGCTGCAGCATTGCTAATGTCAAGTTCCTGCTGTGTCCCTCGCCTATTGACTAGATGGGCCTGGTCTGGCTCTATTATCCTCCCTGAATTCGCCCTCACACTTACACTATGCTCATCCTTACTCCTCCTCTCCATCGCCACTTCTCTCCCTGTTAGGGATGTGCGTTTCGGGTTTCGGAATTTCGGAATTTTCACGAAATTTCCCGATTCGTGTTTTCAGATGCAGCCAAATTTCCGAAAATTTTTAGATCCGAAAATGGCAGATCCGAAAAGTTTTCCGAGCTGAAACGAAATATTTTCCGAATTTTCGAATGGACTTGAAATGTGTCAAATCGAAATTTAGTGCTTTCAAACGAGGAGAACAGACGTTCCGAAAAAACGAAAATTTCCGAAGTTACGAAAAGTCAATACAAAAAACGAGCAAAGTGACACGAAAATACGAAAAACGGTCGATATTCCGAAAAAATGTACAATTCCGAAAAACGAAAATTTCCGAAATTACGAAAAGTCGATACAAAAACGAGCAAAGTGACACGAAAATACGAAAAATGGTCGATATTCCGAAAAAATATGTACACGAAAAACGAGTCGAGCCGAACCGAATCGAAACAGAAATCGGTCGAAACGAGCCGAATCGAAAAGTTTAAAAATCCGAAAAATCTAACCGAATCGAACCGAAAAAAAAATCGGTGCACAAGCCTACTCCCTGTCTCCACTCCTATCGCCCTCAGGCTTCCTCCTCTCCCCCTCACCCCTCGCCCCTATGCCCATACACTTCTCCCTCTGTAGCCCTCTAGCATTCTCCTAACCTCCTCATCCTCCTCCCCACCAACAGTCCTCCTCCTCCCTCCATCTCCTCTCCAAACATCCTCCATGACAGACAGTAAAAAAATGACAGGGTAGAATACAAGAGCTAAGGAGACGCAATGCATATAAGAGGGGGCAAGGTACAGATAATGACAGGGATACGTGTGGTGTGTAGTGACATATGGGCCTATGTGTGATGTGTAATGAAGGTTGATTCTAATATGCAGTGAAAGGGTTAACAAAGGTGACAAGATAAGAAACCCAAAACATTCCTTCCTACGAGCACAAGGTGCACTCCACACCCTCTATACTCACTGTTAACCACCAAACGCCCGGGGAACCTGTGTCTGACTCAGAAAAGCACGATCACAGTCAGATATTTGCACACAAAGTAAGTATTTTTAGTTTCTTAGCACATGCATGCAAGGACAAGCCCAAAGATTGGAAAAAGAAAAACGGTTAAAAGTTGCGTGGGAACCCTTGATTGGGCTTGGCGATGCTAACTGTAGTGTCTCAAGGTGTAAACATAACACCTTGTGCCGAGACACTAAGTACCATACTCTGCGCAAAGTTTGTTATATGCTCAGTAGTTGACAGCCACTAATATAAACCAACTTGCGCTAATATTTCGCTGTAGTGTCTGCCTTTTAGTTGTTGTTAACTATAAAATAGGGCCCTCAGTTGGAATAGGGCCCAAAGGGTGCGAGGACCTCTCCCTCCATACCCTTTTAATTTACCAAACTCCCTTAGCATAAAGTGCAAAAAACCCCAACAAAAACAAGCTGGTTTGTCTAGTTGTGAACTACAGAGAAAGCAATGTTAACATAACACGCACACTTGTTTTGCTGCAGGAGAGAAAGTCTTAAAAAGGAATACTTTGCTAGAGGCATTAATTATGTGTAAAATACTTTTAATTCTATGCCTGTGCAAAATGACACCTTTTAATTCTGTTCATGCTGGAAAGCTTAGGAATGTAGTTCCTCCACTTTTCTTTGGATGGACAACAGAGTTGCCATATCGCCTACAATAAAACTGGTTATGTTGTAGTTTTGTTGATTTCAACATGTTTCTTTTAAAGTCAAATTTATATTGGGAAAAGTTTTAGGATTCTCATAACTAAACTATCCCTAAATCCCAAACTAGCTAGTTATATGGCATATTAGTGTGTGTGTGTGGTGTGTGCGCGAGGGAGTGTGGCATTCTGGACTTCGGATTCTTCCAAATTTTGGAATCTGGGAGAATCTGATTTCTGAGAGGAAAGGAGATGAGTCAGGGGAGCTGTAACCCTCTCCCTGTTGCAGCACCAGCATGTAAAAACGCTGGGAGAACTGTGCAGCCCTTTTCTAGAGACTGGTTGTAAAGAGTCAGCATGTCACTTGAAGCATTGCTCACGCTTGATTGCACATACAGGGTTATTCAGAGAGTGTGAAAAGCAGGAGAATGACTGGAGAATGACTGGAGAATAAAAAATTTTTAGGTCAAAATAGCCAAACCAGAAAAATTCTCCCTTTCATCTCACTTTCCAAATCGGCTATTTTGACCTCGAATTTTTCATTCTCCAGTCATTCTCCAATCATTCTCCTGCTTTTTACGCTCTCTGAATAACCCTGATTGTCTTTCAGCATGTACCATGCTTGGCTGCAGTCATTGGAGGCATGTCACTGAGCAGCAGTACTCAGCCAGAGCATCAAGGATGTAAGTATACTAACTAAAGTCCAGAAGACAACAAATTTTGGAAATTACAGATTTCACAGTCTTCAGGATTGTAGATGCCCAACTTGTATAATAACTCTCAGCAATAGCGTTCCATTCAGTGTTCACTTTAAAATTTACTGATAATGCCCATTGCTTGACCCTGCAAATTCATGTAGATTCCCTCAGTATGGCCAACACTCCAAGGGCCATATTCCCTACCTAACACTAAAATGGGGATGCTAATGGGAAAACCTGCATCTGCAGTTTCCCTGTAGCGTCTCCATTTTAACGTTAAATTCCGTGGTAGGAGCTACCTAGGCACCATGCCTTGGAACGGAACACTAAACTCAGTGATTCTCATGGTAATGCCTCCCCACCGCCATGAGTATCACCTCTAGGAGTCCATAGGACTTCATGGAGGGTTGCGTTTCCGGGCCGCTCCTTTGATGTGATTGCGAGTGATCGTCCCCAGTCTAACTCTGCTTGTGGCCAGGAGAGGCAGTGGATCGCACCACCATACTCGCTGCAGGATGAGAGGTGAGTGTCGGATTTTTTAGGGGGTTCTAAAATTTTTTGCGTAAGCGTAATCGGTTAGCACCAGCTTTTAGGTGTCGATAAAATCTTGTTTATCGCATTGGTGTAGTAATAAGTGCTAGTATTTTGTAAACTTTTTCAATTCACTTCCGGTCAGTAACTTGTGCCTCACTTGTTGAGATGCTAATTACTGATTGCGCTCATCATGTTAAGTATAGGATTTGCAAAGTACAGTAAGCTCGTGGAAGCTAGCGCAATCACGATGCGCTAATGGATTTTTCATGGGTTTAGCATCAGGAATGTAATATGTGGGGCATGCGTTAAGTCACTTATCCTAGCATTAACAGTTACTAATCCTTATGCTACAGTTAATGTACACTGTGGCAGGGGTGGGCAAAGTGCGGCCTGCGGGCCACATGCAGCCTGCCAGAGAGTTTTTTTGCGGCCTGCCAAGCAGGGCTCGAGTCATTCCTGGAGGCACGTGGTTTTCCTCCTACGAGCGGCCGATGGCATGAAGCTCGGCCGCTTGCCTGGGATCCAACAGCCAGCCGCAAACTCGCGAGATCGGTGAGTTCACGTGAACTTCGCAAGATCACGGCTGGCTGCTGTATAGATCCCAGGCGAGCGGCAGAGATTTATGCCAGCAGCCGCTTGTAGGATGAAAACCACACGGCCGCCGGCAATGACTCGGAGGGGCCTGGCAGAGCAGACCAGATGGCAGAAGAGAGGTGAGCTGGACTGGGGCAATATATCCATATGAGCTGGTCTGGGGCAATATATGCATATGAGCTGGTCTGGGGCAATATATCTATATGAGCTGGACTGGGGCAATATATCCATATAGGAACACAAAAATTATGTATGGGGTTGGGTATCCACAATACCCAAAAGAAAGTTCTATAAAGAAAGGCACTTTAAGAAGAAAGAAAGGCAAAGCCAAAAGAAAGGCACTATACACTGAGGAAGGAGCTGTGTCCCCAAAACGTTTGTTTTGTGTTTTCTTTTTGTTTATTTAAAATAAATGTGGTAGCACCAGTGGACCATTCCTTGCAGCGCTGGAGTTATCTTTTTTCCATACTTGCAATATATCCATGTGGGCTGGTCTGGGGCAATATATCCATATGGGCTGGACTGGGGCAATATATCCATATGAGCTGGACTGGGGCAATATATATCCATGTGAGCTGGTCTGGGGCAATATATCCATATAAGCTGGGACAAATATATCCATGTGAGCTGGTCTGGGGCAATATATCCATATGAGCTGGACTGGGGCAATATATCCATGTGAGCTGGACTGGGGCAATATATCCATATGAGCTGGACCGGGGCAATATATCCATGTGAGCTGGTCTGGGGCAATATATCCATATGAGCTGGGGCAAATATATCCATGTGAGCTGGTCTGGGGCAATATATCCATATGAGCTGGACTGGGGCAATATATCCATGTGAGCTGGGGGCAAGTGTCTGGCTGTAATTAGTTCTGGGGACATGTGTCTGGCTATAATTAGTTCTGGGGGCAAGTGTCTGACTGTAATTAGTTCTGGGGGCAAGTGTTTGGTTATAATTAGTTCTCGGGGCAAGTGCCTGACCTCCGCTAACCTCCGCTCCCACAAAGTGGCCCCCGAGCCAAAACAAATGCCCACCCCTGCACTATGGAATAGAGCTTCAAGACTTTTTTAAACTTCCCTTTTTTCTCCATACATTGAAATCAACGCAAAAATAGTTTACTGACCATAAAATCAAGGTCCAACAGTGTCGACCTCAAAATTTGAAAGAGCTGGAGAGATTCTGTATGGAGAATGGTCTCTGATCCTTGCCATGTATTCACCAACCTCATCAGGTATTATAGAAGAAGACTCAGAGCTGTTATCTTAGCAAAGGGAGGTAGCACAAATTATTGACTAAAGGAGTGCCAATAATTGTGACACACTTATATTTAACAAAGATTTATTTATTTTTAAGAAACCTGTGTTGCGTTTGCAGTTATTTGAGCAGAGTATGAGTGTGTATTTTTCAAACAAAAGGAAAGATTCAATAATAAAGACAATTTTTTCAGTCTTCTGCGCTCATATTTACCAAGGGTGCCATTATTAGTGGAGGACACTGGGGCACTGTGTGTGTGTGTAATAAATTGTATATATATATATATATATATATATATATTACTGTGCAAAAGTTTTAGGCAGTTGCGAAAAAATGCTGTAAACAAAGAATGCTTTCAAAAATGGAACTGTTAAAGCTTTATGTTCATAACTGAACAAAATGCAGTGAATGAACAAAAGAGAAATCTAAATCAAATCAATATTTGGTGTGACCACCCTTTGCCTTCAAAACAGCAGCAATTCTTCTAGGTACACTTGCACACAGTTTTTGAAGGAATTCGGCTGGTAGGTTGTTCCAAACATCTTGGAAAACTAACCACAGATCTTCTGTGGATGTAGGCTTTCTCACATCCTTCTGTCTCTTCATGTAATCCCAGACACACTCGATGATGTTGAGATCAGGGCTCAGTGGGGGGCCAAGCCATCACTTCCAGTACTTCTTGTTCTTCTTGTTCTTCTTTACGCTGAAGATAGTTCTTAATGACTTTGGCTGTATGTTTGGGGTCGTTGTGATTGGTCCACGGGTGTCATGTGAATACATTGGTCCAATTATAGCCTTGCTTGGGTAAACCATTGATCAAGCCTGAAGGAGACGTATATTGCAAACAGCAGGATGATCATTTTGACAGGATGATCATTGACAGGATGATCAAGCAAGGCTATAATTGGACCAATGTTTTCACATGACACCCGTGGACCAATTACAGCGGTCTATTCTTACAATGGTACGATTGGCCAAATTTTCCCATGTGACCGCCTGATTCCAGACGGCACAATCTTTAAAAGAGATCATATGTTTATTTGTCTTTCCACGTCCCTGAGGAGCAGACACAAGCAAAACGCCGCGTTGGACGTGCTCTATTAACCCAGTTAAGGTTTTCCTCTCGTTGCATGCCTGAGCTGGACACAACTATATTTTATAGAGAACAATACTATTAACGGAACACTCTGTTAGGGCTATGACTAATTGCCCATAACCGTTCAGCAACATTGTAGCATGTTTAATGTTGAGATGGATTTTTAATCTCATGATCCCCTTTATGTATTATATGAATTTTCTTGCTGAAGAATACACTTTTGGCTGGGAGATTGCTACTGCTTGCACTTTATTGTGATTTCTCGATCAGTGCATGCAAATTGTAGCTTCCAGGTTCACTCCTTGTCTTTATATTTACCAGCTGTATTCCGTGGCGTGGACCATTTATGTTTGCACCTCATCGTGACGCTTTTGAGTGGTGCATGCTAATTACAACAACAAATTTGGTGGCATATGTCTTTAAGCATTTAAGTATACTCCAACGTATGCACACATTTTATTTTTTTTGCTGAGGAATACACTTTTGGCTGGGTGATTGCTACTGCTTGCACTTTATTGTCATTTCTCGATCAGTGCATGCAAATTGTAGCTACCAGGCTCACTCCTTGTCTCTGTATTAACCAGTTGTATTCCATGACGTGGACCACTTATGTTTGCACCTCATCGTGACGCTTTTGAGTGGTGCATGCTAACTACAATAACCAATTTGGTGGCACATGTGTTTAAGCATTTAAGTATACACTAACGTGTACATACTTTTCTGAGGGGATCCTTAGGCATGTCAGGTATCCGACCTAGAGGCCACTCACCTCCACGCCACGACGGCGTACAGCAGCGCCATGGACGTGTGGGTCGCGGCACCATACAATGCTGCACTCCCTTCAGCGAAGGGGGCTTCTCCCCTCGGGACCCGCGGGAAGCGCAGGGCATCTACAGCCTGACACACGGAGCCGAACACCAGCATACTCCCTCTGTCTACCATGCTTCCTGCATCTCTAAGGGCGAGCACGCCGCACCACACCCCCTTTTACCTCCTGTCTCTTCCTGGCACTCAGTGATGACATCATCGGTCAGCTCAATGGGAGTAGGGGTGGAGCCATATCCCAACACTATTTAAACCCAGCTCTCACTAAGCACAAACGCTCTGGTATAGAGTTCCCTACCCCTTGCTAACATATACCTTACTCCAATACCTTCTGATAGAATCCACGTGTACCGAACCTTTTTGCCTGTCTCCTCGTTTATGCACCGACGCTGCCTGCCCTCAGACTATATTGCCGCTCCAGACTATCTACCTACATCTAACCAATCGGTTCCTGCATCCTGAGGTCTCCACCCTTCCTGAAGACATTCCTGACAATATACCAGAGCCAGAAATGGACCTCGCAGGACTGGCCGATGCCATCAATGCCGTGTCAAGGCAAGTCTCAGTACTGACTCAGTCAGTCCAGGATATACAAGCCAATCAAAACCAAGGCCTACCTGATCCACCACTAGAGGGTGCTCATTTGCCGGAACCTAGACTTCCTATGCCTGATAAATTCTCTGGCAGAAGAGAGAGCTTCCGTACTTTTGTCACATCTTGTGAACTAATGTTCGCCATTCAACCACATACGTACTATTCAGATTATGTAAACGTACATACGGTCATAGCCCTACTAACAGGCGAGGCCCAATTATGGGCCCATAACCTTGTACGGTCCAGACATCAAGCCTTGGCGACCTGGCCCACGTTCCTGACCCTCATGGAAGAAATGTATGACGACCCATTCCGCGAAAATACCGCCCAAACTGCCCTTAGATCCCTACGACAGGGGAGAAGGGCCGCGGAGGAATACGTCACAGAATTCCGTAGGTGGGCATCGGAGACGACCTGGAATGATTCAGCATTGGTAGACCAATTCCGTTTTGGTCTCAACGATACCCTAAAGGATGAATTCGCCAGAATTGGTCTCCCTTCCACTCTGGATCAATTAATCCATCAATCCATCCAAATAGATAGAAGAGCCAGAGAGAGGCAAAGAGAAAGAGCTTCACACCAAAGTGAAATGCCGAGAGTGGCCATGCGTCCTCTACGCGCACTGCCCCTGATACCGACTCAATTGGCTCTCCCAGCACCACCAGAAGAACCCATGCAATTGGGGGCCAGCAGAAGACTGCATCCTGAAGAGTTCCAACGCCGTCGCGAAAACCTTCTCTGCCTATACTGTGGAAGACCGGGACATCAATGTCGCGCCTGTCCCATAAGACCGGTCGGCGGAAGAGGTAAACATGCATCTCACTGTATATACAAACTGACTCCTGATCCCTTCCATACACCTATATCTCACCTCTCCCTCTCTGTTTGTCTACAGTGGGGAGAGAAGACAGTGGAGCTACTGGCCATGGTGGACTCCGGGGCGAGTAATTGCTTTATGGACTTCCAAGTCGCAATAAATCATGGTGTTCCCCTTATTGAAAAAATAAATCCTATAAGCATACATGTAGTTGATGGCTCTTTCTTAAAATCCGGTCCAGTCACACAAGAGACCGCCGTATTGTCCATGTCGGTGGGCACATTACACATTGAACAGATACAATTCGATCTGGTACCTACCCCAATGTTCCCCCTTATCCTGGGGTTACCATGGCTTCGCCTTCATAATCCCACCATCGATTGGGAGACCGGAAAATTTATATTCTCGTCTACAACTTGTCGTAAGACCTGTCTACAACCCTCTACAGGAGTGTTGTTCTCCATCCTTGACAAAAACATGATACCCATGAACAACACCTCTCTACCGGCAGTATACCAACAATATGCCGATGTATTCAACGAGAAAGAAACAGAAAAGCTACCGCCACGTAGGCCTTATGATTGCCCCATCGAATTGCTAACCGGAGCGCCCATCCCCTACGGACACATATATCCGCTATCTGAACCAGAGTTACGAGTACTCCAGGAGTATATCCAAGAGAATCTCAAAAAAGGATTCATCCAACCATCCACCTCCCCAGCAGGAGCTGGAATCTTCTTTATAGAAAAAAAGGATGGAGGATTACGTCCTTGTGTGGACTACAGGGAACTTAATCGGGTCACAGTGAAAAACAGGTATCCTTTACCTCTCATCCCCGAACTCATGGAACGCATGCAAACCGCAACAATATTTACAAAGTTGGATTTGAAAGGGGCATACAATTTAATCAGAATTCGGAAGGACGACGAATGGAAAACGGCCTTTCGTACGAGATATGGCCATTATGAATATCGTGTGATGCCATATGGGTTGTGCAACGCTCCCGCTACTTTCCAGTGCTTCATAAACGACATATTCAAAGATCTATTAGACAAATATGTAGTCGTCTACCTGGACGATATCCTGGTATATTCCTCCTCATTAAAGGAACACCGCCTCCACGTACAAACAGTTCTCTCCCGCCTTCGTCAACATCACTTATACGCAAAATTGGAGAAATGTGTCTTCGAGTCTACATGTATAGAATTCCTGGGCCACATCCTCACTCCGGGCCATATAGGGATGGACAAAAAAAAGGTAGAAGCCGTCGCCAACTGGCCTGTACCCAAATCAGTTAAAGAAGTACAACGATTCCTTGGATTTGCGAATTATTATAGAAAATTCATAAGAGACTTTTCACAAACCGTCGCTCCATTAACTGACCTAACAAAACATCACAACATCTTTACATGGACCGCAATTACGGAAAGAGCATTTCAGGAGATCAAGCATAAATTCTGTTCTGCCACAATTCTCAGTATCCCAGACCCCAAGAAATCCTTTGTACTTGAAGTAGACGCATCTAACACAGCCACCGGGCCATCTTATCCCAAAGACAGGAGGAGGACGACCGACTACATCCCGTATCATTCCTCTCACGCAAACTACAAGCGGCCGAAAGGAATTATGACGTGGGTGAGAGGGAACTTCTAGCAATCAAACATGCCCTAGATGAATGGCGGCACTTACTGGAAGGAACCCTATATCCCATCACGATTTACACTGATCACAAAAACCTTGAATATTTACGCACAGCTAAAAGACTCAAACCTCGTCAGGCTCGATGGGCCCTTTTTTTTTGTCGATTTAATTTTCATGTAACCTACAGACCCGGAAAAAAGAATACGAAAGCAGACGCCCTTTCACGACTACACGAACCCCTACAATCTCTTGAAGACTCCTCTGGTACCATTCTACAAGACAAACATTTTCTAGCTGTAACCTCTACGCTCTTAGATCGCATACGTCTTCTTACTCCTTCCTCATTACCCAGATCCCCAGATGGCTATCACAGGCATCATAATCGCCTGTTTGTTCCAGAAAATCTACGCCTGGAGGTAATGAAGCAGGTTCACGACTCCCCACTGGCAGGACACCCTGGTATTCGAAAGACCAACAGACTCCTGTCACGTAACTATTGGTGGCCCTCTTGGTCCACAGATGTCAAAACATATGTATCTTCCTGTGATGTATGTCTACGAAACAAAAACAGCACCAGCAAACCAGTAGGGTTGCTCCACCCACTCCCAACTCCAGAGAGCCCCTGGTCCCAAGTGTCGGTCGATTTCGTGGCCGGGCTACCCCCATCAAGAGGATATGATACCATCATGGTCGTAGTAGATCGCCTCACCAAGATGGCACATTTCATCCCTAACAAGGGCCTCCCGTCAGCTGCTCAAACAGCCGATCTGTTCGTAAAGGAGGTGTTCCGCCTCCATGGCATACCCCAAAACATCTTATCGGATCGAGGATCCCAATTCATTTCACGTTTCTGGAAGGCCTTCTGCAGCGCTCTCAAGATAAAGGTCGACATGTCCACAGCCTACCACCCACAGACAAACGGTCAAACAGAACGCACAAATCAGACCTTAGAGAAATATTTACGATGTTACCTTTCCCACCTACAGGATGACTGGATCGATATCCTGAGCCAAGCCGAATATGCTTACAATTCCCAGACGCATGACGCCACGCAAGAGACCCCGTTCTTCCTAGACTACGGTTATCATCCATCGGATCTTCCTGACCTTCCCTCCATGATCCCTTGTCAAGCGACGGAGATTCGTCTCAAAGAGTTACGTAATCGTTTACTACAAGCTAGACAAGTACTCCAACACACTCAAACCATGAACAAACACCATGCAGATGGACATCGATTACCCGCGCCCGTATACTCGGTGGGGCAAAAGGTTTGGCTGTCGACTAAATATCTCAACCTCCAGATTCCATCTAAGAAATGGGGTCCGCGATATGTGGGACCATTCCCTGTCGCCGCATTGGTGGGTCCTGCCGCTATTCGACTTACGTTACCCCCTACTTACCGATGTCACCCTGTATTCCACGTCTCACTTCTAAAACCATGTCCCCCGGATCCTTTTTCCAGACTTCGTCATCCTCCTCCTCCTATCACGGTCAACGGAGACCTGGAATATGAGGTCCACCGTATTATAGCCTCCCGTCGACATCGGGGCCGCCTGGAGTATCTGGTCCATTGGAAAGGCTACAGTCCCGAGGAGAGGACATGGGAACCTGCATCTGGCATCCATGCCCCCAGATTACTTAAGGCATTTCACCTTCGTTATCCTCATCTACCCGGTCCGGGTCGCTCCCGGAGGGTGCTCCTTCCGGGGGGGGTACTGTCAGGTATCCGACCTAGAGGCCACTCACCTCCACGCCACGACGGCGTACAGCAGCGCCATGGACGTGTGGGTCGCGGCACCATACAATGCTGCACTCCCTTCAGCGAAGGGGGCTTCTCCCCTCGGGACCCGCGGGAAGCGCAGGGCATCTACAGCCTGACACACGGAGCCGAACACCAGCATACTCCCTCTGTCTACCATGCTTCCTGCATCTCTAAGGGCGAGCACGCCGCACCACACCCCCTTTTACCTCCTGTCTCTTCCTGGCACTCAGTGATGACATCATCGGTCAGCTCAATGGGAGTAGGGGTGGAGCCATATCCCAACACTATTTAAACCCAGCTCTCACTAAGCACAAACGCTCTGGTATAGAGTTCCCTACCCCTTGCTAACATATACCTTACTCCAATACCTTCTGATAGAATCCACGTGTACCGAACCTTTTTGCCTGTCTCCTCGTTTATGCACCGAAGCTGCCTGCCCTCAGACTATATTGCCGCTCCAGACTATCTACCTACATCTAACCAATCGGTTCCTGCATCCTGAGGTCTCCACCCTTCCTGAAGACATTCCTGACAAGGCATCTCTTGCTTATTATTCTTTTCAGGTGGTGGTTCTCAGTTTTTGACATACAATTGTTGTCACAGAGACCTCACCCTGCATTAGATGCCTTTTGTGATTGGTCATTGACCTTGAGTTATGGTCTCTAATCTATGACCTTTTTTGTGTGTTTTTTATACATTTTGTGGGTGTGTACGTTTTTTCTTAGAAGTCCAATAGAGGTTTAGAATTTTAATCATTTGTTCCCACCTTCCTTTTGGGTTCTTTGGAATCCAATACTTCCTTCATCATTAGGGCTAAGTCCTGCAAGTTTTTGGTGGATGATTGCTAGTAATCAGAGGCTATAGTAATTACTTGCCACTCCACGCCCCACCCTGTTTTGAGTGGGTGCTTGCTTCTCTTTAATTTGAGGGTATGTACATCCAACTCAGGTGAACGGTGTAGGACTTACAGCAGATGTGCCTCCCACTTGTTAAGGGACCAAAGGTAATGGAACAGAATAATAATCATAAATCAAACTTTCCCTTCTTAATACTTGGTTGCAAATGCTTTGCAGTCAATTACAGCCTGAAGTCTGGAATGCATAGACATCACCAGACACTGGGTTTCATCCCTGGTGATGCTCTGCTAGGCCTCTACTGCAACTGTCTTCAGTTCCTGCTTGTTCTTGGGGCATTTTCCCTTCAGTTTTGTCTTCAGCAAGTGAAATGCATGCTCAATGGGATTCAGGTCAGGTGATTGACTTGGCCATTGCATAACATTCCACTTCTGTCCCTTCAAAAACTCTTTGGTTGCTTTTGCAGTATGCTTTGGGTCATTGTCCATCTGCACTGTGAAGCGCCGTCCAATGAGTTCTGCAGCATTTGGCTGAATGTGAGCAGATAATATTGCCCGAAACACTTCAGAATTCATCCTGCTGCTTTTGTCAGCAGTCACATCATCAATAAATACAAGAGAACCAGTTCCATTGGCAGCCATACATGCCCACGCCATGACACTACCACCACCATGCTTCACTGATGAGGTGGTATGCTTAGGATCATGAGCAGTTCCTTTCCTTCTCCATACTCTTCTCTTCCCATCACTCTGGTACAAGTTGATCTTGGTCTCATCTGTCCATAGGATCTTGTTCCAGAACTGTGAAGGCTTTGTTAGTTGTTGTTTGGCAAACTCTAATCTGGCCTTCCTGTTTTTGAGGCTCAACAATGGTTTACATCTTGTGGTGAACCCTCTGTATTCACTCTGGTGAAGTCTTCTCTTGATTGTTGACTTTGACACAAATACACCTACCTCCTGGAGAGTGTTCTTGATCTGGCCAACTGTTGTGTAGGGTGTTTTCTTCACCAGGGAAAGAATTCTTCAGTCATCCACCACAGTTGTTTTCCGTGGTCTCCCAGGTCTTTTGGTGTTGCTGAGCTCACTGGTGCGTTCCTTCTTTTTGAGAATGTTCCAAACAGTTGTTTTG
Organism: Leptobrachium leishanense; assembly: GCA_009667805.1. Classification (NCBI taxonomy): domain Eukaryota; kingdom Metazoa; phylum Chordata; class Amphibia; order Anura; family Megophryidae; genus Leptobrachium; species Leptobrachium leishanense. The sequence goes on along the minus strand of CM019066.1, from coordinate 232,482,851 downwards.
GCCACGCCTAATGTTCTTGCTATCTCTCTGATGGGTTTGTTTTGTTTCTTCAGCCTAATGATGGCTTGCTTCACTGATAGTGACAGCTCTTTGGATTTCATCCTGAGAGTTGACAGCAACAGATTCCAAATGCAAATAGCACACTTGAAATGAAGTCTGGGCCTTTTATCTGCACATTGTAATTGGAGTAATGAGGGGATATATAACACACCTGGGCATGGAACAGCTGAGAAGCCAATTGTACCATTACCTTTGGTCCCTTCACAAGTGGGAGGCACATCTGCAAACTGCTGTAAGTCCTACACCTTTCACCTGAGTTGAATGTACATACCCTCAAATTAAAGCTGACAGTCTGCAGTCAAAGCACATTGTGTTTGTTTGTTTCATTCCAACTCCATTGTGGTGGTGTATAGAGCCAAAATGTTAGAATTGTGTTGATGCCCCAATATTTCTGGACCTGACTGTATATACAGTATGTGCGCATACAGACACAAAACACACTCCCATACACAGGTATTCACTTGCAGTATATGGAAATTAATTTATAAGGACATAAATAAGTACTGGCTGGGTGGAGTAGAGGTAACATCACTGCTCTGCGTGGAGAGAGCCTGTGGAGACATGGGTTCAATCCCTGCAAGAGCACCTCTCCAGTAAGTGTCCTTGGGCAAGACACCTAACGGTACATACTCGCCACCCAGGGCATACTTGAAAGGAGAGAATACTCAATGTATCCTTCCTGGTAAAATCCTTTCTCAAAAAAAAATAAGCAGGAAGGAGAGCACTGAGGAAGTAAATATAACGGTCTATTCAGAGAAAGGTGAGACTCAGGAGATTGACTGGAAAAGTGAAAGTTTCTAGGTCAAAATAGCCGAACCAGAAAAATTCTCCCATTTATTTCACTTTCCAATTTGGTCTAGATTTGTTCTCTTCTCCTGGTTTTTACCTTTCTCTGAATAACCCTGATAGTGTTTTAGTGAAAACCTTTTACATTCTGTCAGTGTTTCAATTCCACTAGGGAAATTCATGAGGACATAATCCTTGGTGCACATAGACTGTACATAATTATTTTCATTAAATTATGTACTGTTGACTCTTCACAAGGAAACTAACAGGGTTATCCAAAGAGATTCGAAAAGTCACCGCACGTTCGGTGACTTTTCGTTCTCTTCAATTCGGTTCCTTTTGCCGATTGCATTTCGGTGACCCTGCGGTGTATTCAGCAAACACCACAGGGTCCCCGAATTGCAGGGAAAGGCTACTGAAAACCTGACGAACACTAACCGAATGCACGCTGAAAACAAGCAAAAACATCTGGATTAACCTTCGAAGAAGCCGAACAGGAGCCGAACAGGAGCCGAAATCACACAGAGCCGAAGCAGCTGTGAGGTAGAGGAGGCAGTGAATAAATTAGAAAAACCATTTGTATGAATCTGGGAAAAAGAAACGCTGTTTGCAAAGAAACTACTGAGCGAAAATGTCTGAAATTTTCACAGGAGGTCCAGGGAATGATAATAAAGAGGGCTGTTACAAAAAAAATAAGTAAACTGAAAACAAAAATCAAAAAAAAATCGGACTTTTAAAAAAAAAAAAAAAAAACAGAAAAATGCTTAAAGTATCCTAAAAAATCTATAAATAAAGAGACTTTTTGCTGCAGAATTTTATAATGAACGGTTTATTAGATATTGAATTAAAACGGGAATATTTTTAACATTGAAGCCTATGGGATTCTCCTGAATTAATTTGCCGAATTAAACCACCGAATGGCAGGGCATTAGGGGAACCTTTCACTGCTGGTTTTCGTTCTCTGAATAGCCGAAGCAGTGCTTCTCTATGGGGATTTCACTGCCCTCGAACAGGGACCGAACAGGCACCGTATGTGCAGGCAATTCGCCAGGATTTGGTGAATTGCCTGCTCTCTGAATAGCCGAATGGCCAGGAAAGGTAACCGAACGCTGATTTTCAGCATTCGGTTACCTTTCTCCAGCAATTCGGATCTCTTTGGATAACCCTGTACAATGTTTTATGCTTTCTCAGCAAGTGGAAATTTTCCATTACTTTATATTTATCCATGCTATTTACAGTGGCAAGAAAAAGTATGTGAACCCTTTGGGATTACGTGGAGTTTTGCATGAATTGGTCATAAAATGTGCTCTGATCTTCATCTAAGTCACAACAATTTGAAAAACACACAGGGTGATCCAGAGAGATTCGAAAAGTCACCGCACGTTCGGTGACTTTTTGTTCTCTTCAATTCGGTTCCTTTTGCCGATTGCATTTCGGTGACCCTGCGGTGTATTCAGCAAACACTACAGGGTCCCCGAATTACAGGGAAAAGCTGCCGTAAACCCACCAAAAACTAACCGCAAAACCCACCGAATGCATGCCGAAAACAAGCAAAATCATCTGGATTAACCTTCGAAAAACCCGAGCAGGAGCCGAATCACACAGAGCCGAAGCAGCTGAAACGCAGAGGAGGCAGTGAATAAATTAGCAAAACCGTTTGTATGAATCTGTGAAAATGAAAAGCTGTTTGCAAAGAAACTACTGAGCGAAAATGTCTGAAATTTACACAGGAGGTCCAGGGAATGATAATAAAGAGGGCTGTTACAGAAAAAATAAGTAAACTTAAAAAAAAATCAAAAAAAAAATCGGACTTTTAAAAAAAAAAAAAAAATAAGAAAAATGCTTGAAGTATCCTAAAAAATCTATAAATAAAGAGACTTTTTGCTGCAGAATTTTACAATGAATGGTTTATTAGATATTGAATTAAATCGGGAATATTTTTAACATTGAAGTCTATGTGATTCTCCTGAATAAATTTGCCGAATGAAACCACCGAATGGCAGGGCATTAGGAGAACCTTTCACTGCTGGTTTGTGTTCTCTGACTAGCCGAAGCAGTGCATTTTTATGGGGATTTCACTGCCCTCGAACATGGCACCGAACAGGCACCGTATGTGCAGGCAATTCGCCAGGATTTGGCGAATTGCCTGCTCTCTGGATAGCCGAATGGCCAGGAAAGGCAACCGAATGCTGATTTTCAGCGTTTGGTTACCTTTCTCAAGCAATTCGGATCTCTTTGGATAACCCTGACAGTCTGCTTAAAATAATACAACACAAACTTTATATGTTTTCATGGTTTTATTGAACAGAACATGTATACATTCACAGTGCAGGGTGGAAAAAGTATGTGAACCTTTGGACTTAATAACTGGTTGACCCTCCTTTGGCAGCAATAACCTCAACCAAACATTTCCTGTAGTTGCAGATCAGACCTGCACAACGATCTGGAGTAATTTTGGACCACTCCTCTTCACAAAACTGTTTCAGTGTAGCAATATTCTTGGGATGTCTGGTGTGAATGGCTCTCTTAAGGTCATGCCACAGCATTTCAATCGGGTTGAGGTCAGGACTCTGACTGGGCCACTCCAGAAGGCGTATTTAGTTTTGTTGAAGCCATTCTTTTGTTGAATTACTTGTATGCTTTGGGTCATTGTCCTGTTGCATCACCGATCCTCTGCGGAGCTTCAGTTGGCAGACAGATGGTCTTACGTTTTCCTGCAAAATGTCTTGATAAACTCTGGAATTCATTTTTCCATCAATGACAACAATCCGTCCAGGCCCTGAGGCAGAAAAGCAGCCCCAAACTATGATGCTCCCTCCGCCATGTTTTACAGTGGGGATGAGGTTTTGATGTTGGTGTGCTGTGCCTTTTTTTCTCCACACATAGTGTTGTGTGTTTTTTCCAAACAACTAAATTTTGGTTTCATCTGTCCACGGAATATTTTGCCAGTAGTGCTGTGGAACATCCAGGTGCTCTTTTGCAAACTTCAAACGTGCTGCAATATTCTTTTTGGACAGCAATGGCTTCCTCCGTGGTGTCCTCCCATGTACTCCATTCTTGTTTTCCTTATTGTAGATGTGTCAACAAAAATGTTAGCATGTGCCAGAGATTTCTGTAAGTCTTTAGCTGACGCTCTAGGATTCTTCTTTACCTCATTAAACATTCTGCGCTGTGCTCTTGCAATCATCTTTACAGGGCGACCACGCCTAGGGAGAGTAGCAACAGTGCTGAACTTTCTCCATTTGTAGACAGTCTGTCTTACCGTGGACACATGAACATCAAGGCTTTTGGAGATACTTTTGTAACCCTTTCCAGCTTCATGCAAGTCAACAATTCTTGATCATAGGTCTTCTGAGAGCTCTTTTCTGCGAGGCATGGTTCACATCAGCCAGTGCTTCTTGAAACCAGTAAACCCAAAACTGGTGTGTGTTTTTAAAGGGCAGGACAGCTTTCAGCAACACATCCAATAATATCACACTGATTGGACTCAAGGTTGGCTCACTCCTGGCTCCAATTAGCTCTTGGAGAAGTCATTAGGCTAGGGGTTCACATACTTTTTCCACCCTGCACTGTGAATGTTTACATGTTATGTTCAATAAACACATGAAAACATATGTTTGTGTTGTATTATTTTAAGCAGACTGTGTTTTTCAAATTGTTGTGACTCAGATGAAGATCAGAGCACATTTTATGACCAATTCATGCAAAACTCCACGTAATCCCAAAGGGTTCACATACTTTTTCTTGCCACTGTATATTTGCCCCAAACGTAGCAATTCTCGTCTTTTTTTTCCCCGCAAATCCAAGTTTAGTCAATAAATGCAATGGACATAAGCATTCTCTCTAGTAAACAGAGTTTCACTTCACATATACACATTTTCTTTCTGTCATATGCATTTCTTCTCTCCCTTACACATAGTTACACACATGCATGTATACTCTCTGATCCATAAAAATATGTATGTTCTGTAATAATCTCTCTTGTGTTCACACTCCCTTAAAAGGCCCCCTGTAGAAGGTTGATCAGAATGTCCTCTCCCCAGTTAGTCATAAATTGATGACTCACACTCCGGGATTCCCAAGAGCCACACTTACTAAAGGATTTACAGAATATGCACTTACTGGCAATATTCCTGCATTGCCAGATAGAGTACTCTGCAGAAGATGGAACTGTTATGCAGAGTGTGGGACAGTTCTGCATTTGGGATTTCTGCCAACCCTATACAAGAATATTAGTTTTGTTTGTAATCAGATTATGCTTTGTAACATACTTACATCATTTTTATGGTTTACTTGGCAAACCTGTATCTCCAACGGTATGCACCTCGCTCAAGAAGCTAACAATCTTCCTCACTGCTACTTGAACTCGTTCATTGTCGAACAGAAGACAGGTAAACGATCCATACCTGTTATAATAATCTTTTGTCTATGCAATTCTTTGTCTTACTTGTCAATTTAAATCATGTCCATGGGTCCATTATAAACCATTGTCTGGAAACGTATTAATTAATAGAAGTAGAGATTGCACGAACACCCATATCAGAAGCACTGGGTAAGGAGGAATGTGTGGGTACCTTGATGAATGCTGCTATATAATGAATGTGTTGACGAAGTCAATCACCAAAATTCTCTGGCTAACAAAATGCAATAAAACAGAAAAAAAACACACTCTGATAGTGCAAACTGGTACCAACTTCTGATAACAAATTGCATATGTCTATGAACACACTGTATTTCCTTTTTATAGACCTAAAACTCAAAGTGATACGTAATGTGACTTTATAATAGTGATATATCACATATACAGTGATATCAAAAATTATATGACAAGTGGTATAAAAGTGATTCCACTTAGTGGGCTTATTCCATTAATTCTTCAATTCAGTGGTATAGTCGGAAAAGCGAAAAACTCATTACATCATACAATGTGATGTTCCCCTTCTGAGGGTGTATGAAATCCATAAATCTCAAGAAGAACAACAAAATACAACCAAAATAGTGCAATATTGTCCAGTTATACAGAATAAAACAATTGCTGAGATTAGGAATAATCTGAAGGTACCCCACTCACAAATGTGGAGCCCTCCTATTGGCTCTGTAGATAGTGCAGTGTGCCAGTTTGATTGGGAGTGGCACCGTCCACTACTTCAGGTGTTGTGTTCCGAAGCCTCTCAGGTAAAGGAAGGGAAGTGGAAATTTTCTCTTGGTGCAGTAAGTTTATATATTGTTGGTGCTCATTCAATTACCAAATAACAATTTTCTGCTCACCTGGCCCAGAGCCACAATCATCGGCTCCAAGTGTTAAACGCCTTGGCAAACTCTTCGTGGGGGTTGCCTTCCCTTCCTCCTGGTGTGGTTACGTAGGTTGGTGGTAGGGGACATGGGTGGCTCGGTAATGGCATAACGATAATCCTCAGCAGTATTGGAATAAATAAACCAGGATAATGAATAAATAAAAATTGGGATTTTATTGTATAAATAATAAAACAATATATCAGAGTATCCTTACATAAGTATAGGTAAAAGTAGTGCAAGAGTCCCAAAAATGACAAGTTAAAAGATAAAACCCGTTTCACCCCTCCTAGATGACTGATGAATCCGCCTAGGACCGGTGAAACGTGATTGGTGCCGAATAAAGATCCAGCACCTAAGGGTTTAAAGAAAAACACATCTGGAAAGGGCAGACTCTGCCCTTTCCAGTGGTGCCTCTCTTTGTTTTCTAGCTTAAGCAGTGTGGGAGGGAGAAGGGTCCAAAGTTTTCCAATATATCCAAATCCCTCTGCAGTGAAATAATATCCTGCTCACATTGTATTAGTTTCCTAGTTTTGTGTCATCTGCAAACACTGATACAAGACTTTTGATGCCTATTTCAAGGTCATTTGTAAATAAATTGAATAGAATTGGTCCTATAAAAGACCCCTGAAGGACACCACTTACCACTGGTGTCCATCTTGAAAATTTACCATTTATGACCATTCTCTGTACCCTATCTTTTAGCCAGTGTCAGGGGCGTACCTAGGGGGGTGGGGGGGCCACACCGGGTGTCAACCATTTATGACCATTCTCTGTACCCTATCTTTTAGCCAGTGTCAGGGGCGTACCTAGGGGGGTGGGGGGCCACACCGGGTGTCACCACCCCCTAGGGTGACACTAAAAAAAATATATATATTTTTTACTTTGCAAAGTATTTTACCAGGAAGAATACATTGAGATTTCACTAATTTTCAAGTATGTCCTGGGTAGGCAAGGCCTAGGCTGTCACTTTCCAGGGGGCAGCAAAAAACCTCATCACTAAATGGGTTACTCACAGAGCACCAAAATGATGCCAACATTTTGGTGTTCTGTTGTTTCCTACACTTCGGGGAAAAAAATTTCCCCACCCTGCAGTGAATTCACCATTCACCGCAGGGTGCCCAAAGTGCAGGGAGTCAGCCGCTGAATGCCGCCACCGCAAACTGGTGGCCTGCTGTTTTCAAAAAAACTACTGAACGAAAATGTCTGGAATTTACATATAAGATCCAATGAATGATAATAAAAAGTTATGTTACAGAAGAAAGAAAAAACGCTATTAAAAAAAACGGGGGGAAATTTTGCAGAAAATAATTCTGAAAAATGACTAAAAGATACAAAAAAAATCAATAAATGAAGACTTTTTACTGCAGATTAAAATAATAAATGGTTTATTAGATATTGTATAAAAACGGGAATATTTTTAACATTGAAACTTATGGGGTTTGCCTGAATAAACCTGCTAATTGAAACCATCGAACATCAGGGCATTTCACTGACATATCTCTGCTGTTTGGTGTTCTCTGAATAGATTAACCCCTTCCCGACCGCTGACGTACCCTGTACGTCCTGTGTTCGGGTCTCCCTTAGACCCGATGACGTACAGGGTACGTCAGCGGCGCCAAATCCCCCTCCCGCCCGATACTCACCTCCCTCGTCGGATCCCACAGCGATCTGACAGGGAGGAAGCCTGCCCATGTGATTTACATGGGCAGGCGAGGCTGATGACGTCGCCACGCTGCGTGGTGACATCATCAGAAGGTGCCCCCATGTGTTTCAATGGAGGGGAGGGGGGGCTCCTTCGGAGCCCTCTATCTCCCCAACCATTGAAGCTAGGGAGATGCCGTTTGCTCCGCTGGAGAGGGGAGAGCCTCCCCTTTCCAGCGGTGTATGGCATTAACCATTTTGCCGCCGGATCACGTTGCGGCGCCAATTGGCGCCAAAACGTGATTCAAACCTGGAGGGGGGCTGACATCTTGGATGTCAGCCAAGCCTCCAGGTCCCCCCCCACCCACTGACAACCTCACCATATGTGTGAGGATGTCAGTGGGCCAGTTAACCCTCTAGCTGCCATGTAGAGATAAGGGGATCCTAAGGATCCCTTTATCTCCCGATCCATGGCAGCTAGATGGTCATATTTGCCATAATTTGAAAGGCCTGATTATGGCCTTTCAAATGATACAAAACATGACCAGGTTTGGTTTTAAAAAAAAATGTAAAAATTAAATTAAAAAAAAATAATAAAAAAATTAAATTAAATAAAAAAAAGTTTTTTTTTTAAAAGTTTTTTTTGTCTGGGGGGAGTTTAATTAAATAGGACCTAGGCTGTCATCTAAAAATAATTAGCACAAAATGGTCAGAATGAGCGCAGCGCACATAGGTGAACTGGCTCAGCAGTGAAAGGGTTAAAAGGTAAAAACATGTAAAAATTGGGTATTTCTATTCTCGGGATAAAATTTGGAAACTATTTAGCCGGGGTCTTTATTGGTGGTTATAGCTTTAGGGGATTAAATTACGAAAAAGTGTGTTTTTACCATTTTTTTCATCATATTTCAGATTTTTTTTATATTAAATTATTGGATATGATGGAAATAATGGTATTTCTAGAAAGTCCATTTAATGGCGGGAAAAAGGGTGTATAATATGTGTGGGTTGAATAAACGAGTAAGAGGAAAATTTGATCTAAACACGAGCAGCGCAGAAACGTAAAAACAGCAGCGGTCACTAAAGGACGGATTTGTGTAAAACCGCCCGGTCACTAAGGGGTTAACCATTACTTCTCTATGGGGATTTGCACTGCCTTCGAACAGGCACTGTATTTGCTGGCAGTTCACCAAATTTTGTGTTTGAGCATATCACAGAGCAGTGGTGTACTTAGGGGAGTGGCGGGGTCGGGTCGCCCCAGGTACCAGTGATTATTGGGGTGTCATTAGGGGGTACTAGGAGGTGCCACTGTCACTGTGTGTCAGCTTTGAGCTGTGTTCTCAAACAACGAGCAGCGGAGCAGGGCGTTTGCATTAGGAATAAAATAGAATAGAATAAAAATCCCCCTCTCCTCCCTCCATAGCTCCTCCCCTGTTCCACAGCAGCTCTAGGAGAGGGGAGGGGTGTGTGATTTGTGTGCAGAGAGATAATATGACAGTAGACGGCAGGTAAAGGGGGGTATCAGCAGAATATGAAGCCCTGTCAGCTTACTGCTGTTTAAAGTGGACCTTTCCTTAACCAGCACTGCAGTGATCATAAATTTGTCATTGAGCTGCCTGGCTCCTGGTGAGTTCCTGCATAGAAGGGGCCAGGCTGTATTCACTGCACCACCAGTGAATAGGCAGCCCAGGGTAAACAGGGACAGGGAAGAGGGAGTCTTAAAAAAATGGAAAAGTAAAGAAAAAATACCATAGCAAAACACACACCCATTCTCTGCTCAGCAACTCCAATCCACAAAACCAGCCACCCAGCACACACACACACAACTCCAATCCACAAAACCAGCCACCAAGCACATACACACAACTCCCATCACACAAAACCAGCCACCCACACACACAAATCCCATCACACAAAACCAGCCACCCACACACACCTCCCATCACACAAAACCAGCCACCCATACAACTCCATCACACAAAACCAACCAACCCACAACCCCATCACACACCAGCCACCAACACACAACCCAGCCACCAATACAAAACTCCTATCACACAAAACAAGCCACGGCCAAAACAAACACAACCCAATCAACAAAACAAGCCACATGTGTACTTTTGTTCATAGCATAAGGATTGATATGTTGTGAGTTTGCTAAATCACTTAAAAATAACAATTAGTCAAAAAAATCTACACACGCCTCTTATTGCACAGCACAGAGGACGCATGATCCACCATCGGCAGATTCATAATATATCATTATTATATGTATACATCATGTCCTGCCAGAATGCTATAACAATAAATATTTATGAAAACATTAAAAAAAGTGCATCTGATTATTTTTTTTTTACATTTTAAAGTTGGGGGGGGGGTGCCTAATATAGAATCCGCCCCGAGTGCCAAATGTTCTAGGTACGCCCCTGGCCAGTGTTCTATCCAAGAACAAGACCAACTTTTTGTGGAGAACTGTGTCGAAAGCTATGGCAAAATCTAAGTAGGTGAAGTTTACATATTTCAACACATAGCTCCCTCAGTACTCTCGGGTGAATTCCATCCGGCCCTGGGGCTTTGTTCACATTCACTTTGTTTAGTTGCTGCAACACCTTTTCTTGAGTCAACCAATCACATTTTATTAGTAAGTTTTTATCAATTATTTTGCAAGTCTCCTGTTATAGGTTTCTCTTTGATAAATACTGAAGAAACATAATCATTCAAATTTTCTGATTTATCTCTATCTTTAGTTAATAGTCCCCCTGACTCAGATTTTAGTGAACCTACACTTTCACTCTTGGATTTTTTAGAATTTATGTACCTAAAGAATCTTTTAGGGTTGGTCGTGCTCTCTTTGATTAGATGGGATAAACTAAAAAATTAAAAAGAGTACACTTTTTTACATGCTTTATTGGCTGCCTTATATGTTTTATAGGATGCCTCAGATTTAAAAGCTTTAAATGCCTTCTTTTTATTTCTAATTTCATTGGTTACCTTTCCACTGAGCCACATTGGTTTCAGTCTGTTTCTTTTATATTTATCACCCAGTGGAATATATTTGGATGTGTACTTTTCTAGTGTTAGTTTAAAGATATGCCACTTATTCTGTGTTTTTCCCATGAAAATGTTTTTGCCAGTCAACGAGATTGAAAGCTTCCCTTATTTTAATGAAGTTGGCCTTTTTAAAATTATATGTTTTATAGGCCAGGCCCCCTATAAATGTGCTTTTTAAAGTTTATTTCAAAAGACACCATATTGTGGTCACTGTTTCCCAACTGCTCCCTTACTTGAATATTTGAGAAAAGATCCACATTGTTTGCTATAACCAGATCCTGCCAGGTATCCTTTCTAGTTGGTGCTTCCCCCAGTTGTGTCATGAACGTATCATTTAACGGGTTCAGAAAACAGATTCCCTTTGCTGAATTACTAACTACGCTATTCCAGTCAGGTGCAATCCATCATGACTATAGATTGTACCCCAATGAAAAATTAGCCCAGTGCTTTAACCTCCCTGACGGTTATCCCGAGTGTGTCTCAGGGTTAAATTTTACCGCTGGGGGTGGTAACCCCCAGACACACGCGAGCTGTATACATCACCTCTCCGTGTGCTCCCTCGATGATCTCTGCAGTCTCCTCCGGCGATCGCGGCATTTTACTTCCTGGATTCCTTCTCGCGAGGATGGAACCAGGAAGTATAAGGTCGCGGTCGCCGGAGGAGGCAGCTGGGGACATCGAGGGAGCGCAGGGAGAGGTGATGTATCCAACGGCATCCCGAGTGTTGCTCGGGATTACCGCTTCCAACATAGAAATTTAACCCCAAGCCACACTCGGGAATACCGCTAGGGGGGCAAAATAAAAAAAAAAATAGACCGCCTTTAGGCGTGGTTTTTCACAAAAATTAGACCTCCAGGGAGGTTAAAAACCCAAAGCCCTACATCCTGCACCAAGACATTAGCCACAAATTGACCTCCCGCTGCCTTTCCACTGTAGCATGTGGCACAGGTTGTATCTCAGAAAATACTACTTTGGAGGACCTCTTCTGCAGTTTACTTCCTAGTTCTCTGAAATCATTCTTAGGCTGGCCGTCTACTGGCACCGTATTTGTGCGATGGTGCGATCATCCGATATCGTCCGAGGTCATCTGATCAATCCTACAACATGCAGGTAAATCAGCACTCTTCCACTGCAAACAACCACCACTGGATGATTTCAGACAATTTTATGCATTTACAACAGATGTGCAATCCTATCAATTTCAAATTATTTTATCGGACGATGCTGGAACAATCAGGTACAAGTTTACATGAAAAGGATGCACTGTATAGTTATACCGCCGTGTGCAGCGGAAACATGAAAAGATGCATTGTATAAGAAAACCGCCATGAGCGAAGCCCATAGGATGCAATGGAAAAAATATTAAAGTTTTTATTCTTTTTTTATTAAACCGTGAATTTTTTTAATCCAAAGGAAAAAGCCTTTTTATTTAATGAATTTTTCAAATTTTTTATGTATTTTTCTGGATTTTTTTAGGCAAAATTTTAGGTTCGGATTTTTCTTTTGAAAAGACGTTTCTAATCTTCTTTTTTTTTTTTTAGCGAGCTGGCTGCATTCAGCGTTGCTGTCCCTGGTGCTGAATTCTGGTGCTGTCCCTGGTGCCTATTCAGCACCAGGGACAGGGGGGTTAATTAAGGTTTTTTTGGGGGGGCTGTCCTTGGTGCTGAAACTCTAGACAGTTTTTTTCCTCAGCGCTGCAGAGGGTTTTTTTCTCGCCGCAGCGTGGTTTTCTTCTCTTTTTTTTTCTTTGGTCGGCCTGTCCATCGGTCGATCTGGATGATCCACAGACGCTTCCAGTGGACAACCCTGATCTGTCGATGGCGTTGTCCATAGTCAGTGACCAGGTCGTTCACCTGACTATGGTGCCAGTGGATTGCCAGCCTTAAGGTCCTTCCATCTGCCTCTTACTTTGTCATTGGTACCAATATGGACCATGACAGCTGGGCCATCTCCAGCCCTTCCAATAATCCATCCACTCTGTCAGCCACCTGCCTAACATGGGCACCCGGCAGACAGCAAACTGTCCAGTTAAGGAGATCAGAGTGACAGATTACCCTGTCTTCTCTCTTAATAATAGAGTCCCTTACAACCACAACCTGCCTAGGCTTACTTGCCCTCTTTATCCCTCCCTTACTTGGTGGGCTGATCCCCCTGCTGTTAGAGGGAGCAGCCTCCCCCAGAACCTCTACACCTGAGCCGATGCACCCAACAGCTTCGCTCAAAGTGGAAAATCTGCTTGTGTGTGCAAGGTCATTTGCCAACCTTTTCCTCTTCCTTCCCCTCCACTCACGTGTCACTGACACCCAGTTACCAACCTGCTCCCCAGTTAACTATGCTCCTCCCACACCACTAGTTTCCCCAGCTGTACTCCCCAGTGTCATTCTGATTGATATTTGTATTTAACTCTAGATGTATGTACTGCTAGCTCTCACTTATAATTAGATCTTAAAGAAAGGGTCCAGAAGGGTTAAAAACTAACTCCTCTTGACCTTCCCTGTATCTCCTCTGATATTACCCTTATAGCAGTGTTTCCGAAACCTGTCCTCGGGACCCTCAACCAGGCCAGATTTAGCAGATCACCTTGGGGAAATACAGCCTGAATCCTGCAATCACTGAGAAGCAAATCATATCACCTGTGCTGTGCTTCAGATACCTGGCAAACCTGGCGAGGTAGAAGGTCCTGAGAACAGGTTTGGGAAAGACTGCCTTATAGTGTCTTAATAGTTACCTTCAATCCATATGTGCTAGTCTGGATCACAAACCGTGGTTATGTTTACACCTTTCTTTGGGCCTTATTCCAAGTCAGACATTGATTTTAAAGGCACTACCACCAAAAGAATTAATTGTTCTTATTGTTTAGTTTATGTTGCTGATATCTTTCATGCGCTTCATTTTTCTTTTTTATGTTTAATTAAGAAACTATTTTACTCTATACGTGTCACTGGGTTCATCTATTTTGTGTTGTAAAGCGCCCCCCTCCCCAGTATCTTTCTTGTATCACTTGCCTCTGTGTGGCAATAGCCACAGAATGGTGTGAATGGGTCAGTCACTGACTCACATTATTGTTTTGTGTGAGTTGTATTCAAAGAACATCACTGGGGGTAGATTATAAATCTTTTAAACTCCCTGCCATCTCTTATCACTGGTAGCCTGGAGAACAATACACCCCATGCTGCATTATCTAAACTGTTAAATACTGTAGATTGGATTAACCACAGCAGCAAATAAAAATTTTGCACTGATTTTGGTAAATATTAAATCATGCAGAGAATCCACAAAATGGAAACAGGAGATTAAAACGAAATTTATTTTTCCTTTTTACAGGAAATTACTTCAGACAAAGAACAAAATCCCAGCAGCATTTCTTTTATAATGTGTATTTATTTGTAATGCACAAGAAATCTAGTTACAGTTTAAGTAAGTGGTAGTGTTCCCTTAACAAGTTGGGCTATTATGCTTAACCCCCCCTCCCTACCAAGAAATTTTTGTTCAAAAAACTGTCATCATAACATTTATTTGAAACACGGGATGTGAAGTTAACAATACGGTGAAATAGACGTTTTACACAGAAATTGTTATTTTAAGATAGTTAAAAAATTTAAATAATGTTAATTTGCTAATTTTTAATATTTCTTGTATTCGTTTATCCTTTACAGAAATATTGTTAAAATGTAAGATTTTGAGCTCTAGATGGTTTCCCGTATCTTACACAATTTCAAACAGGGTCTGCATTATTATCAAACATACAGAAAAGACCATTGTGCCAGATACAGTAACTGTGATAAATAAAAATAATAAAAATGTTCAGATCTCCTGCTTATGGGGATTTGAAGTGATACTACGGAGAATACAAATGCAGCTTCCAAAAAAATACCAAAACAATGGTGTTAGGCAAATAAATAATACTCAACTTTCATACTGAAGTTGACTCCCAGGAGGCGGTCCACTGCTCCAGAAATCATGAATTAAAGAAGAAACACGGAAGCTCCAGTACTTCTTAGATGACACCGGTCTATGTTATCAGGAAAACCAATCGCTTGTTCAGGAATGAATTAAATAAATCCAAGTATGTTTAGGATCTTTTATTCCAATAAAACAATGTAAAATAATTCTAAAAGCCCAACTCATAATAATTCTAGAGCCCAGGCTCTATTTGCAGATTGTTTTCTGTCTCTCCAGGGTGCCTGGAGAGCCATAAAACAAAGGATTTTGTTTCTCCACAAGGGATAGACTAATCCAGTTTTAAAAATGTGTGAAAATTTGACTTTTAATATGCTAATGAGTGCTTTTCAATGAGTGTTTTAAATGCCATATCAAGATAACTTGATTTGGGGTGTGAAGGGGTTAATGGCTAACTAGTTAACCATAATGGCTCCCCTACTAATCCATCCAAGCTGTAAACCTTTTTGTGGCTCAGATGTTTTGGTAGGGTATTGTAAATGAATACTCTCTTAGGCTAAGGTCAGACGAAAGCATTTTTAACGTGCGTTTAACCGCACGAAATCACGGCCGTGCTAGCAGCAAATGACGTCCAATGCCGGGTAACATACGAAGAACGGCCGCACGAAAGTTCGTCCGCGCAACGCAAGTGGCAAACGAACGCATTTTTTCTAGAACGTCAAACCGCTACTACTGACGTACAGAGTGCGCTGCGTCCGCATAGCGGCGTGTTTGCGTGATTGGGAGACGTCAGACGCTGCACACGTCCGGCCAACGTAACGTCCAGACGCAAAAAGGGTTTTATTGATGATCCATACAAAATCACGGACGAGAATGCGCATCGTATGACCGCTATCGCGTATTCCGTGAAAAAATATGTCCATTCGTTCGAACGCACTTTTTCACAGACAACGTGAAAAATGCGTTAGTCTGACCCTAGCCTTAGATTTGTACAGGAAGAGCTACAGTTGTGTTCAAAATTATTCAACCCCCACTGAAATTGAGTGTTTTGACCAGTTTGACATTGATTTTGATCATTCAGTCATCTTGCTTACAATTAAATCAAAGAGGCACGTGTAGGTCAGACAAATATAACATAACATTTATAATGAAATAACCACAAATGTCTTTTCTGTGCTCACATCATTATCAGTTTTATTCAACCCCCAAGTGACATTCAATCTTAGTACTTAGTACAACATCCTTTTACAGTTATAACAGCTTTTAACCGTGAAGCATAGCTTGACACAAGTGTCTTGCAGCGATCTACGGGTATCTTCGCCCATTCGTCATGGGCAAAAGCCTCCAGTTCAGTCACATACTTAGGCTTGCGCACTGCAACTGCTTTCTTTAAGTCCCACCAGAGGTTCTCTATTGGATTTAAGTCAGGTGACTGCGATGGCCACTCCAAAATGTTCCAGCCTTTAATCTGCAACCATGCTCTAGTGGACTTGGAGGTATGCTTGGGATCATTGTCCTGTTGAAAGGTCCAACGTCTCCCAAGCCTCAGGTTTGTGACGGACTGCATCACATTGTCATCCAATATCTCCTGGTACTGAAGAGAATTCATGGTACCTTGCACACGCTGAAGCTTCCCTGTACCTGCAGAAGCAAAACAGCCCCAAAGCATGATTGACCCCCCGCCATGCTTCACAGTAGGCAAGGTGTTCTTTTCTTCATAGGCCTTGTTCTTCCTCCTCCAAACATAGCGTTGATCCATGGGCCCAAACAGTTCTAATTTTGTTTCATCAGTCCACAGAACACTATCCCAAAACTTCTGTGGTTTGTCCACATGACTTTTGGCATACTGCAGTCGACTCTTCTTATTCTTTGGAGACAGCAAGGGGGTGCGCCTGGGAGTTCTGGCATGGAGGCCTTCATTACGCAGTGTGCGCCGTATTGTCTGAGCTGAAACTTCAGTACCCCAGTCTAGAAGGAGCTGAGTATCACAGTCATTTTAAAGCTGCCTAATTGGTGCTTATTATGCTTTATTGCTGCTCCGTCACATCCACAGGTGTTTTCAATACCTGATTGAAAACACTTGAATGAACCTCTGTTCTTCAGAGTGGTAGTCTTTAAGGGGTTGAATAATTGTGTCAATGAAGAATTCACAAAAGAAACATTTACTACTGTATTACAAACCCAATTGATGTCATTTTAGTTGCATATGGTTCTTTAAAAAGTCCTTGTAGGATTTCATTCTGAATACAATTACAAATGTACACTAAATTCCCTAAAACCCTTTACAGCATTGGGGGTTGAATAATTTTGAACACAACTGTAATATGATGGTAGCCTTAGAATAATGAGTGATTGTAAGTCATCTCATGCTGGTACTTAAGAAAAGCACCTTGTTTTGAAAAAAGTTAAAAAAGCTTTAAAAAATTCTGGCACTGAGATTATGGCAATGAATAGTTAACACATAAACTCATAAAAAATAGAAACTGGGAACAAACAGGCCCTTCCACTGACCATGTGTGACCCCGCTTACATGTGTTAGCAGTCGTCGCCATGGAGTCCTATTGACTAATAGCGGGTACCTTCTTTTACCAGTTGAGATGCTCCCATAGCAATTCACTTTAAATAGAACTGGTAGCACTAGCGTGCGGAGCCCGGTGCATTAGGGTGTGCACCAACAGTGCATTTAATAATTAAAAAATTAAGTTTTGAAGATTTTGCACAAAATATTCACTTTTCTTTAGCAAAAGCAAGTCTGTAATAAGAGATATAGTCCATTTTCAAGTTATTCATCAGGAACCAGTAAAGGGTAATCCAAAATGTCAATTTCAGGGGCTGGTAGTTAGGATGTGATAAGTGCTAGAGGCTCCCAATTAATTCACCGGAATACGGGTCTTGGAATCTACCCTTCCTGCCTCCACCTACCCTTCATGTATACAGTGGCAAGAAAAAGTATGTGAACCCTTTGGGATTACGTGGAGTTTTGCATGAATTGGTCATAAAATGTGCTCTGATCTTCATCTAAGTCACAACAATTTGAAAAACACAGTCTGCTTAAAATAATACAACACAAACATCATATGTTTTCATGTTTTTATTGAACAGAACATGTAAACATTCACAGTGCAGGGTGGAAAAAGTATGTGAACCTTTGGACTTAATAACTGGTTGACCCTCCTTTGGCAGCAATAACCTCAACCACACGTTTCCTGTAGTTGCAGATCAGACCTGCACAACGATCTGGAGTAATTTTGGACCACTCCTCTTCACAAAACTGTTTCAGTGTAGCAATATTCTTGGGATGTCTGGTGTGAATCGCTCTCTTAAGGTCATGCCACAGCATTTCAAATGGGTTGAGGTCAGGACTCTGACTGGGCCACTCCAGAAGGCGTATTTTGTTTTGTTGAAGCCATTCTTTTGTTGAATTACTTGTATGCTTTGGGTCATTGTCCTGTTGCAGCACCCATCCTCTGCGGAGCTTCAGTTGGCGGACAGATGGTCTTATGTTTTCCTGCAAAATGTTTTGATAAACTCTGGAATTCATTTTTCCATCAATGACAACAATCCGTCCAGGCCCTGAGGCAGCAAAGCAGCCCCAAACCAAGATGCTCCCTCCGAGATGTTTTACAGTGGGGTTTTCATGTTGGTGTGCTTGCCTTTTTTTCTCCACACATAGTGTTGTGTGTTTTTTCCAAACAACTCAATTTTGGTTTCATCTGTCCACAGAATATTTTGCCAGTGGTGTGCTGTGGAACATCCAGGTGCTCTTTTTCAAACTTCAAATGTGCTGCAATATTCTTTTTGGACAGCAATGGCTTCCTCCGTGGTGTCCTCCCATGTACTCCATTCTTGTTTAATGTTTTCCTTATTGTAGATGTGTCAACAAAAATGTTAGCATGTGCCAGAGATTTCTGTAAGTCTTTAGCTGACGCTCTAGGATTCTTCTTTACCTCATTAAACATTCTGCGCTGTGCTCTTGCAGTCATCTTTACAGGGCGACCACGCCTAGGGAGAGTAGCAACAGTGCTGAACTTTCTCCATTTGTAGACAGTCTGTCTTACCGTGGACACATGAACATCAAGGCTTTTGGAGATACTTTTGTAACCCTTTCCAGCTTCATGCAAGTCAACAATTCTTGATCGTAGGTCTTCTGAGAGCTCTTTTCTGTGAGGCATCAGGCAGTGCTTCTTGAAACCAGTAAACCCAAAACTGGTGTGTGTTTTTAAAGGGCAGGACAGCTTTCACATCCAATAATATCACACTGATTGGACTCAAGGTTGGCTCACTCCTGGCTCCAATTAGCTCTTGGAGAAGTCATTAGGCTAGGGGGTTCCCATAGTTTTCCCACCCTGCACTGTGATTGTTTACATGTTATTTTCAATAAACACATGAAAACATATAATGTTTGTGTTACATTGTTTTAAGCAGACTGTGTTTTTCAAATTGTTGTGACTTAGATGAAGATCAGAGCACATTTTATGACCAATTCATGCAAAACTCCACGTAATCTCAAAGGGTTCACATACTTTTTCTTGCCACTGTATACATGAAGGGTGGGTGGAGGCAGGAAGGGTAGATTCCAAGACCCGTATTCCGGTGAATTAATTGGGAGCCTCTAGCACTTATCACATCCTAACTACCAGCCATAGGCGTGCATAGGAGGTGTGCCTGGTGTATCCCGGCACAACCTAATCTTGGGTAAAAAAAGTAATTTTAACCCCTGAAATTGACATTTTGGATTACCCTTTACTGGTTCCTGATGAATAACTTGAAAATGGACTATATCTCTTATTGCAGACTTGTTTTTGCTAAAGAAAAGTGAATATTTTGTGCAAAATCTTCAAAACTTAATTTTTTAATTATTAAATGCACTGTTGGTGCACACCCTAATGCACCGGGCTCCGCACGCTAGTGCTACCAGTTCTATTTAAAGTGAATTGCTATGGGAGCATCTCAACTGGTAAAAGAAGGTACCTGCTATTAGTCAATAGGACTCCATGGCGACGAGTGCTAACACATGTAAGCGGGGTCACACATAGTCAGTGGAAGGGCCTGTTTGTTCCCAGTTTCTATTTTTTATGAGTTTATGTGTTAACTATTCATTGCCATACAGGGTTATCCAAAGAGATTCGAATTGCTTGAGAAAGGTAACCGAATGCTGAAAATCAGCGTTCGGTTACCTTTCCTGGCCATTCGGCTATCCAGAGAGCAGGCAATTCGCCAAATCCTGGCGAATTGCCTGCACATACGGTGACTGTTCGGTCCCTGTTCGAGGGCAGTTTAATCCCCATGAAAAAGCAATGCTTCGGCTATTCAGAGAACACAAACCAGCAGTGAAAGGTTCCCCTAATGCCCTGCCATTCGGTGGTTTAATTCGGCAGGTTTATTCAGGAGAACCCCATAGACTTCAATGTTAAAAATATTCCTGTTTTAATTCAATATCTAATAAACCGTTCATTATAAAATTCTGCAGCAAAAAGTCTCTTTATTTATAGATTTTTTAGGATACTTTAAGCATTTTTCTGAATTTTTTAAAAAAAAATTAAAAGTCCGATTTTTTTTTTATTTTTTTTTTCAGTTTGCTTATTTTTTTTGTAACAGCCCTCTTTATTATCATTCCCTGGACCTCCTGTGACAATTTCAGACATTTTCGCTCAGTAGTTTCTTTGCAAACAGCGTTTCATTTTCCCAGATTCATACAAATGGTTTTTCTAATTTATTCACTGCCTCCTCTACGTCACAGCTGCTTCGGCTCTGTGTGATTCGGCTCCTGTTCGGCTCCTGTTCGGCTTCTTCGAAGGTTAATCCAGATGTTTTTGCTTGTTTTCAGCGTGCATTCGGTTAGCTTTCGTCAGGTTTGCGGTGACTTTTCCCTGCAATTCGGGGACCCTGTGCTCTTTGCTGAATACACCGCAGGGTCACCGAAATGCAATCGGCAAAAGGAACCGAATTGAAGAGAACGAAAAGTCACCGAACGTGCGGTGACTTTTCGAATCTCTTTGGATAACCCTGATAATCTCAGTGCCAGAATTTTTTAAAGCTTTTTTAAACTTTTTTCAAAACAAGGTACTTTTCTTAAGTACCAGCATGAGATGACTTACAATCACTCATTATTCTAAGGCTACCATCATATTAGCTCTTCCTGTACAAATCTAAGAGAGTATTCATTTATTAATACCCTACCAAAACATCTGAGCCACATAAAAGTTTACAGCTTGGATGGATTAGTGGGGGAGCCATTATGGTTAACTAGTTAGCCATTAACCCCTTCACACCCCAAATCAAGTTATCTCGATATGGCATTTAAAGCACTCATTGAAAAGCACTCATTAGCATATTAAAAGTCAAATTTTCACACATTTTTAAAACTGGATTAGTCTATCCCTTGTGGAGAAACAAAATCCTTTGTTTTATGGCTCTCCAGGCACCCTGGAGAGACAGAAAACAATCTGCAAATAGAGCCTGGGCTCTAGAATTATTATGAGTTGGGCTTTTAGAATTATTTTACATTGTTTTATTGGAATAAAAGATCCTAAACATACTTGGATTTATTTAATTCATTCCTGAACAAGCGATTGGTTTTCCTGATAACATAGACCAGTGTCATCTAAGAAGTACTGGAGCTTCCGTGTTTCTTCTTCAATTCATGATTTATGGAGCAGTGGACCGCCTCCTGTTAGTATTTTAAGCAGACTGTGTTTTTCAAATTGTTGTGATTTAGGCTGCTGTCAGACGAGCGTAGTGTTCACGTCCGTGATTGCGCCTAAAAGTACGTCCGTGATAGCATGACAGGAAGCCCATCGGAGCCCGTTACACAAAGTACGTCCGCACTGAACTGCGGACGCACAACGGCCGCGGCCCACGGACGCAAGGCAGGCAAGAACGTACAACCGCTAGAACGGCCGCACAAAGTGCTCTGCGTCCGCAACGTCCGCATAGCTTTGTGTGTGAGTGATGGAACGTGGTCAGACGGACTGCATTTATACGTCCAGCATTTTTCACGGACAAAATGGTTTTGCTTTCTAATTTATTTTCCCTCCTACATCCGTCAAAATATATACGTCAGTGAAAAAAACGGACTGTCTGGCCACTACTGCGTCTTCCGTACTAACGTACGTCCGTGTGCACGGACGTACAGTCAGTAGAAATCACGCTCGTCTGACCCTAGCCTTAGATAAAGATCAGAGCATATTTTATGACCAATTCATGGAAAACTCCATGTAATCCCAAAGGGTTCACATGCTTTTTCTTGCCACTGTAATTCAGACATGGTCCCCCATTTACATCCTTACCCAGGGCTGTGTTTAACACAGGGGCAGGCAAAAGGGGAAGTCATAGTTGTGGGAAGTTGCCCCTTGATCCTGCCAAAAAACCCATGGCCCACTCCACAGCTCGGCGCCTATCTGGCACCAATTGTGGACTTCCCCCACAGGGGGCTGAGATATTGGATGTGAATCCTGCCTGTGGGACTTCCTGGTCCGCTGATGTCATCACGCATGGGCGTGATGACGTCCCCCCCAGCCGGGCAGGGAATTCCCTATGTTTCTCCGGAACCATAGAGGCTAGAGGGTCACGTGAGGCATTGTTGGAATGGCAAGGGCATTTTTATTACATTAATACATTTTTGGCGTTTCTATTTATCCAGTGGAGCATTTTTGAGTGTTTCATTAGCGGATCGAGAAACTGCGTAAACAGATATGTGGATAGACATTTGTCTCTTTTCAACCTAAATTACTATGTTCTTATTTCAACCTTCTTTTGGCAATGCCGCAAGTGGTTTACTGTTTGAGTAGGAATAGGCCTAGAGAGTTTTATCACTATATATCTAGTTGCAGTGAACTGACAAACACATTACTGAGGCCAGTGTCAGACGAGCGCACTAGGTGTGCCCGTAATGATGTGGCTTCCGGCGTCCGTCGTACCGTTGCGACGCTGCAACGTGGCCGGCCAGACGTTGTTGTGCGTGCAAGAATTGCGCGCGCAACAGCGGCCTTGCTGCGTCAGTGTAGCAGGCCTCTCAGTCAAAGCGCTAGGACAGGCATTTACGGAGCTGCAAAGCGCAATCCTCCATAGGAAGATCGAGCCTTGTAGCGCTGAGCGCACTAACTGCGCTCAGCGAGGTGGCCAGACGGATTTCAGATGGGCGTCAGACGGGCGTCGAGTGGAAGGAACACCACTCTCATGGATATTCCTTCTGCTCTTCAAAACGCGAGTCTGACCCCAGCCTAAATGTTCACCAAAATGTATCCCCCTACTCCTTACTTGCCACTGCTCTAGACTCAGCAAATGTACCTTTCATCAGTCTATTGCCTCATTTCCACACCACGTATGTCAAGCACATTTCTCTGGCCATCTATTTCAAGTCTGCTGCCATCCATATAATTACCTTCTGTCACCCATTTAATTTGTCCCCATCCCCAGCCATCCTTTTCATCTTTTTCTTTTCCTTTGAATAGGTGGTTGGGAGGAAGGGTAGGTGTAAAGTATATTAAAAATACAGCATAAAGCTCTAGGAAAGACTACATCAACTGGATGGCCTATTGCGAACTAGACTGGCAAGGTAAATGAATGCTAAAGGTGCACAATTTTTTTTATAAAAAATGAGTAGAGGATGAAAGAAATCTTCAAGTGAATTTACACATTGTTTTTATACATTACATACATTACACATTTTATACATTTACTTGAAAAAAAATTGCATTTTTACTGGTTTTATGTATGAGCTCAGCTACAGACACCCCCACACACACATAGTGTGTGTATGTGTGTGTATATATATATATATATATATATATAATCTCCTACATTAGTCTATTTGAATATCAAAGGTTTGTTTGAGGATTTTCTGTGTTATTATGTGGGTTATGTGGCTCCCATTCTTTCAAAGCTATTATTACAGTGAATGTTTACTTAAGTGTTTCACCTGCCAGTGTGGCTTTTGTGCCTGGTCAAAGTCTAAATTGCAATCTGTTGTAGCCAAAACACACAAGGAAAATCAGTGTGGGGATTCAGGTGACTAGTTCGGCCAGTAAATCTGTTTACCTGTATTAGAGTCAATTTGCATTCCTTTTATTTTTTTCTTTAATATGCTCACTATCAGTGCATTTTAGAAATCTTCTGTATTGTTGTACTTGGTCACATGTATTAAACTTTATGTATTTAGACAAACTGTGTAACTCTTTTCTTTACAAATACAATGTTTCCACTAAAACCTGATTTCATCCTGGAGAGAATCAAACCCTATGCCAGGTCTACATAGGAATCTATGTAGAGGATCAAAAATGGGCAATGGGAAATTCTTCTGTGGGTTCCTCCTGAAACTCATGCCACAGTGTATGAGTGGGTGAAAATATAACTGCAGTAATTTGATCAGAGTGCGCAGGATAAGTGGAGACAGAGTACCTTGACATCCATATAAAGGTGATAAGGGTGCCTGGAGTGCCCATCTTAGACCAGTAGGGTGCAGACTAATGTTGAACTACCTAGCTCTCTGCTAAAATTACTATGATCTCTTATGTATACTGCACCCAACCAAGAAAAAAAAGAAGTTATAACACCCTCACAGATCTAAACAAACTAGGGGAGCTGTGTTCTAACCAAGGAATAAATCTCCCCTGCTAAAAAGTAGATTTAGTGTCTCATAATGGCTTTTGGAGGGGGAGGGGGGGTGACATTTCGAAAAACATCTTTAAAGATATTTCCTGTGTTCCTGTGCTAGGTTGGTATTTCATCTCGGTTTAACACAAACAGATATTAGCCAAAAAGCTAATCCAGCCTCCTGTGAGACTGATGTGAAAATATCCTAAGGAAAATTGCAATAATACTACAACGGAAACATGATGAGAAAAGGTAATTTTCTCAACACAACTAATAAATAAGTGACACCATGGCATAACTCTGACAGTGGCATCCAAACAAACAATGTTTATGTATGGACAGTGTGATATGGCCTGGGATATACTCTTTGTGTACTAAATAAAGCATACTAAAACATCCTTAGAATTAAAATCAGTGGAAATGTTTATTATCACCAACAGAAGATAAATCTATAGAATCAAGAGAATGGCATTCTGTTTCTAGCGATTTACCTGCCATCCATGCATCTATCCTTCCATCCATCCATCTATCATCTGCCTTGAAAAAAAAAAAGGAAAGAAAAGCTGTGATAATGGAGTGATGATGACACATCTGGTCCACTACTATCTTCTTTTTAGAGAGACACCTATCCTACACACATCCCTATCTGTCCATCATCATGTGTCTCTGGTTATCTTAACTACATGACAGGACATAACAACTTTTAGGTCAGTTTTTTTTTTTTTAAATCACTATGGTGGTAAGGAATAGATTAACGGGGGTATATAGACATGTTGTTGGGAAGTGAAAGAAAAAAAAAAGAAAACGCCATTTGGTTGGGAGCAGATGGCTGGCTAGGGGGCCGATCGCGTCTAAAGGCGTGTCATCCCCTTCAGCTCCAATCCCCAAAGGGGCTCCCCTTGTCTTCACAATCAATGAAAATTAAAGTGCAAAGAATAGATGAATAGTCAGAGCCCGAGTCCCTCCTTTGTTCGCCCCAGCTACTGGTGGGCAGGAGTTAAACTACAACAGCCTTCTATAGAAACCCTCAAGTTAAACAGTCTCCCAGTTAGCCCCATCCTCTGATAAAGGAGAGAAATGAAAAATAAGGGAGAGAATGGGGGTTAGTGAGTGTGTGTGTGGGGGGGGGGAGTGGGTTGGGGTGTGGGGGGCTGTGGAGGGAGGTGAGAAGATTTCTTGAAGGAGGAGAGAGGAGTAAAGAGTGAAGAAATAAAAAGGCTTTCTGCTTGATTTCATCAATACACAATCGTGTGGCATAAATTAAGTTGCTGGTGAATATGTGCACTGGGAGAGATTCTGATGGATTTAACGCTGCTATTCAGATAGAATGTGTGTCACGTCAATTTAACAAATGTTTTATATCAGTAAGAATTCGGACAGGTTTTCTTATATATTTACTTATTTTGCCTTACAAAGCTGATCTTTTGATCCTTATTCTTTTTATAGAAATCTCACCTGGTATCTGTTTACCCTCTTATTCCTGAGAATGTTTTGTACTTTCTATCTTTTTTCTTCTTTCTCTCCATGCTTACATCACTTGTTTCTTGGTGGGTCGCTTGTCTATGCTGAACGAGTTTACAAAGCAGCAAGGAAACAATGTCAGGGAGTTCTTCAGGATGTAGCTGTAAAAAAAGGAGGTAATTGCATTACAGTCAGTCAAGTATCAGCACCTCACATTTTGGAACTCTGTATATGTCAAAAATAGTCATACAATCCATCCCATCTCAAATATAGCCAGAGAAGCAATTCCTGTTACTTTAAAAAGAATGATATAAATTTAGCCAATGGATTCAATTTTAGCAGGTGAAAAGATCAGGAACTGAACAGAAATGGTTTAGTGTTTTGACAAACAACTTAAATACAGATTATTTGCTTTAAGAGACATTCTAGTGATGTTTCAGTTTTACCTAAACCAATTCAGCAAGTAACAACAAACATTTACATTAGTTATACTCAACATTTATTTACTACTTTCAGAGAGTTCTTCTATTTTCAAAGAAGAGTCCGCAGACTTGTCTGTCATTTTAGCCCACCTTAGGCTGGGGTCAGACGAACGCAGTGCGAACGTGTGTTTAGCCACACTTTATTACGGCCGTGGTAGCAGTAAATGACGTCCAACGAAGGCCCACACACGATGTACGGCCGCACGAAAGTTCGGCCGTGCAACGCAAGTGGCAAACGAACGCATTTTTGCAAGAACGTCGAACCGCTAGTACTGACGTACAGAGTGCGCTGCGTCCACATAGCGTCGTGTGTGCGTGATTAGGAGACATCAGACGGTGCTCATGTCCAGCCAACATAACGTCCAGACGCCCAAAGTCTCCTGGTTTGGATCAAAAAATCACAGCCGTAATTGCGCATTGTATGACCGCTGTCGCGTATTCTGTGAAAAAGTGCATCCATGCGTTCGGACGCACTTTTTTACAGACGATGTGAAAAATGCGTTCGTCTGACCCTAGCCTAAGTATGGTTTACTTACCAGCCATGTGAATCAACCCTGAAACACAATTGTACAGCTACTACTGACATAACTGAGTACTAGCTCCAGAAAGTGTTGACTGGTAGGTAAAGGAAGGTGTCAAGTTGAAATGCAGTTCCTTCACTATTTTTGCTGAAAGAACTCAGTTTCCTTTGGTCCCACACACTATAAAGTTTGTATTCAGGGGGGCGTGGCTTGACCGCCGAGTGGAATCGCCGCATGTTAGAGGAGCTCCGGCGCTAACAGGTTTATAGAAGAGAGATCCTGCTAACAAGGGTGCATTATGATCCATAGGAAACGCTCCCAGACACCCCTCCGCACCAAGACCACTCTTACCTCCGCTAAAACGGCCACAATCGCCAGATTTTTTGAGGCATTCCCGATCTCCGGAGCAACCCCGCACGGATCCAAGATGGCGCCGGTCCCTGCACCATCGCGGGACTCGTCGACGGCTGGCAGCCCCACTCCATCGGAGGACACAGAACTGTCAGTTCGAGATATACTCCGCTCCCTGCCCACCAAAGAAGATCTTGAATCCCTCCTGGCAAAGCTGGAGTCCTCTTTCGCTTCACGCATAGACGCTGTGGTAACGGATGTCCGCCATATTGGAGCCCGAGTCCATGATTTGGAAGGAGACAGACAAACCACAGAGGACAGACTGACTCGCTTGGAATCAGGTCTGACTTCTCACACTTTATACTTGCAACGCTTTCACCGAGCGTTAGATGATCAAGACAACCGGGGCCGTCGGAACAACCTGAGGTTAAGAGGTCTCCCAGAGTCGCAAGATGGAAAGGAACTGCTCACCGAGGTTCTGAGGCCTATATTTAATTCTCTATTACACAGACCGATTGACACCCCAATTCACTTTGACAGAGCGCATCGCTCTTTAAAACCAAAAGGTGCACCGAATACGACACCAAGAGATGTTATCTGCCGGCTACATTACTACCGCCAAAAAGAAGATATTCTACAAGCCGCGCGTCTTCAAGATGTCAAAGACCCCTTTGGGAATGTCTTGCAACTATACCCATACCTCTCCTGGCACACGCTTCATTCACGCCGACTACTGAAACCGCTCACTGAAGTTCTACGGGACTGTCAAGTTAAATACAGATGGGGGTACCCGTTTTCCCTCCAAGTTACCCTGGACGGGGTTTACTATGGGATCACCAACGCCACAGATCTTCCACCACTGTTAACGGCACTTTGCATTGATAATCTGGACATTCCAGACTGGTACGGTGGACAGACCCTAGACTTGGTCCAACATCA
This sequence comes from Leptobrachium leishanense, assembly GCA_009667805.1. Taxonomy (NCBI): domain Eukaryota; kingdom Metazoa; phylum Chordata; class Amphibia; order Anura; family Megophryidae; genus Leptobrachium; species Leptobrachium leishanense. The sequence continues at coordinate 232,454,773 of CM019066.1, read as the reverse complement.
GTTCCAGCCGCAACGCCCTAGGTGGCAGACCCCTTCTAAACGTGGTCATGGTATTTCCTGCTCGCAGCAATCATCAAATTCCCAACAGGACCCGGGATGAAAACAACGCTTGTTGCCTTTTTGCTGCTCCTTTCAACACCAGCACATATTTATCACCCTTTTCATGAGAATCTCCACATCCATGACTGTTTTCACCCTACGGATTGCTTTTCTTTTTTCCTCATGGACCCCCAACCAACTGGATCTCCCTACTTTTTAAGCTATATCAGATCTAAACATTTACCCTAGCCGGCCTCGGCACTCTATCCCCAACACCTGCCGGAGGTCATCCACTCACCCCTCCAGATGCGGTGGCTTGTGTGCCCCCCTCCTCCCGGGGAGGAGAGGCGTGCTTTAGGGCCTGGACGATGGTGCTCCCATCCGCAGGCTCTACGCCGTCTCCGAGTTTTCTCATCTTCAGGTTTATTTTTCTGTTTGTTTGTTCGTATGCACAGTACTCTTTGTCCATATAGCATGTTAATTACTGGTTTTCCACACTTACATATTGTATGTAGGGCATGGGTATTGCCCCTGAAATGTCGTCTTTGTACTGAGGTCTGAGGTTTATCAAAGGTTTTGTAGGTCCACATTCACTGAACTATGGCCCCAATAACATTCCTTACCTTAAATGTTAAGGGCCTTAACTCCCCTCAGAAGCGGCGCATGGCTCTTATAGATCTTCACCGGCAACGCGGGGAAATAGTGTTTCTACAAGAGACGCACCTCCGTGCGGATGCAGCACCGTCTCTTACATCTCGATACTATCCACAATCTTACTTTAGTAACTATGTCACATCGAAAACTCGAGGAGTAGCCATATTGGTAGCCCGCCATGTTCCATTTGTATGCACTCCTCAACAAACTGACCCTCAGGGCAGATATTTATTTATCAAAGGTCTCATAGGCTCCCGCAAGATCACGCTGGCCATCATATATTTACCCAACATGGGTCAATGCGGGGTACTACGATCCACTTTGTCTAAACTATCTAGTTTTAAGGAAGGCCTGTTGATATGTGGTGGTGACTTTAATGTCCCCCTTGACACAAACCCAGAAAGTGTAAAACCGACCCCTAAACCGGAACCCTCCCTCCGCCGTCGGTTTATGCAACTTCTCCACCAACATCAAATGATAGATGGATGGAGGGTGTTGAATCTGTCTGTGAAAGATTTTACTTTTTATTCCCACGCAGCGAAAAACCTACTCCAGGCTTGATACATTTCTAATGTCCCACCATCAATTACATGCTTTACGTTCAGCCTCCATAGCCCCAATAACATGGTCAGACCACGCCCCTGTAATATGCGCCATTGAAGTCCTCACCACCCCTCCTCCCCAATGCTCATGGCGGTTGAACGAATCACTCCTACGTGACGTAGTGATTAGACAAGATATAAAAGATAACGTAGAACACTACTTTGCGGAGAACTCCACCTCAGACGTGTCCTTGCCTATAATATGGGAAGCTCACAAATGTGTCATTAGAGGTAAACTAATACAAATCGGAGCACAACGTAAGAAAACACATAGAGAATCCATTACCACTTTACTTACCCGCATCCATGACCTAGAGACGGAGCACAAAACCTCACGTTCCATTTCGGTGTTTAAAGAACTCATGATCCACCGGGCCAAATTAAACACCATCTTATCAGACCAGGCATTTAAATCATTGCGTCACACCAAACAATTGTTTTATACCCAAGGAAATAGATGTGGAAAACTACTGGCAAAAGCATTGAAACGCAAACAACAAACCACATTTATCCCCAAGGTCCAATCCGACACTGGAACTGATCTCCACTTAAATACTGACATCACAGAAGCCTTTCATAAATATTTCTCAACCCTATATCAACTACGAGACACACCCCCTGACAAAGACGCTATTCAGGCATATTTAAAGGAATCTCTCCACTCCATTCTTACACCAGACATATCGCAATCCCTAGACGCCCCATTTACCCTAGAGGAACTATCAATAGCGATTAAATCTACAGCATCTGGGAAAAGCCCAGGCCCAGACGGATTCACCATTGCATACTACAAAACTTTTCAAACTAGCCTAGGCCCTCATTTCATAAAAATGCTTAATGAGTTAAACCAAGACACCAAATTAGACCCTGCAACACTAAGAGCCCATATAGCACTTATCCCTAAACCGGATAAAGACCACACCATGGTACAAAACTATCGCCCCATTTCACTCTTGAATGCAGACCTAAAATTAATGGCCAAAATGATGGCGAATCGTCTCAATCCTTACATCACAAGTCTTATACACCCTGATCAAACGGGTTTTGTCCCCACCAGAGAAGCCCGTGATAACACAATACGTGCAATTGACTTAATGCACCTAGCACACACCTCCTCCGACCCCACCATCTTTCTATCGATCGACGCGGAAAAGGCGTTTGACCGGGTAGATTGGACCTTTTTATTTGAGACCCTATCGGCACTGGGATTTGGTCCACAATGGTTACATTGGATCCACTCCCTTTATAACACTCCAAGCGCCTCTCTACGAGTTAATGGGACTTATTCCCGAGACTTCCAGATACGTAACGGGACTCGACAGGGTTGCCCTTTGTCTCCACTCCTCTTCATACTGACTCTAGAGCCACTATTGCAGAAAATTAGAGATCATCCTAGCATTACTGGACACATGCTTCCCCTCCACCACTATAAAGTTGCTGCCTTCGCTGATGATATATTATTATCCCTTACAGATCCTAACCGCTCCCTTGCACACCTCATGTCCGAACTAGACACTTATGGACAACTGTCTAACTTTCGGATTAACCAGACGAAATGTGAGATCATGGGGATAGGCATATCGACATCGACACAGATGGAGTTGGAAAGATGTTTTCCATTTCGTTGGGTACAACACTCACTTAGATACCTGGGAGTGATGCTGACTAAGGACATAGACCACTTATATAAGTCTAACTATGAACCTCTCCTGACAGTAGTACAGCAAGACCTTAAAAAATGGAGCTTACCTCATATCTCTTGGCTAGGGAGAATTGACGTCCTAAAGATGAATATACTCCCCAGATTTTTGTACCTCTTTCAATCTATCCCTGTAGGAGTCCCATCACAATTTTTTGCCTGGCTGAAATCAGCATTTCTCGACTATCAGGGTTATCCAAAGAGATTCGAAAAGTCACCGCACGTTCGGTGACTTTTCGTTCTCTTCAATTCGGTTCCTTTTGCCGATTGCATTTCGGTGACCCTGCGGTGTATTCAGCAAGCACCACAGGGTCCCCGAATTGCAGGGAAAAGCTGCCGTAAACCTGACGAAAACTAACCGCAAAACCCAGCGAATGCACGCCGAAAACAAGCAAAAACATCTGGATTAACCTTTGAAGAAGCCGAACAGGAGCCGAACATGAGCCGAATCACACAGAGTCGAAGCAGCTGTGACGTAGAGGAGGCAGTGAATAAATTAGAAAAACCATTTGTATGAATCTGGGAAAAAGAAACGCTGTTTGCAAAGAAACTACTGAGCGAAAATGTCTGAAATTTTCACAGGAGGTCCAGGGAATGATAATAAAGAGGGCTGTTACAAAAAAAATAAGTAAACTGAAAAAAAAAATAAAAAAAAATCGGACTTTTAAAACAAAAATAAAAAAATCTGAAAAATGCTTAAAGTATCCTAAAAAATCTATAAATAAAGAGACTCTTTGCTGCAGAATTTTATAATGAACGGTTTATTAGATATTGAATTAAAACGGGAATATTTTTAACATTGAAGCCTATGGGATTCTCCTGAATAAATTTGCCGAATTAAACCACCGAATGGCAGGGCATTAGGGGAACCTTTCACTGCTGGTTTGTGTTCTCTGAATAGCCGAAGCAGTGCTTCTCTATGGGGATTTCACTGCCCTCGAACAGGCACCGAACAGGCACCGTATGTTCAGGCAATTCGCCAGGATTTGGCGAATTGCCTGCTCTCTGGATAGCCGAATGGCCAGGAAAGGTAACCGAACGCTGATTTTCAGCGTTCGGTTACCTTTCTCAAGCAATTCGGATCTCTTTGGATAACCCTGTAAGTCTGGAATGGGATACATCCCAAGGTGTCATACGGAGACATGACGAGACACGGGAATAGAGGGGGTTTAGGCCTTCTGCATATGGAATTATATTACTCGGCGGCCCTATTTCTTAGGTTGAGTGATTGGTGCATGTCCCCACCACACAAGTTATGGGTACCGATAGAAAAGAAAACAATTCTAATCCCGATAGCTTCCTTATCATGGCAGACAGCGCCCCTCACAAACCTACTTCGCTCTTCGCACCCTCTTATTTCCCCAACCCTTTTAAAATGGCGAACATTTCTCAACACATCCATCACCATTATTGCCTCTTACTTTTAACCCACTTTTTCCAGCTGGTATGTCCAACAATTTTCTACCTACGCTAGTGGAGGGACCGTACCTTCCCCTTCATACATTTCTAATAAACTCCAAGCCAATCCCTAAACTATTGTTGCTTCCAGATGAATATGCCACTCCAATTTCAGACTACTGATATTACCAGCTCTGACACTTCATAGCGTCACTAGGCCACCCGACCTCTCTTAGACAGGATGAATCCCCCTTTGAGACACTTTGCACTAGTGACCCACACCAGCCTCACATGCTGTCCACTATATACGGTACGCTCCTAGACGCTTCAGCCCCCCTCATTCCCTTATATGCAACAAGATGGAGCAAAGAGATGGGTGACCTGATTCCGGAAGATAAATGGGACATGATATTTCAAATAGCTGCCCACTCGTCCCGTAGTCTACATGTACAACAGTCACATTATAAATTCCTGTCTAGGTGGTACCTCACTCCCTCGAGATTACATAAAATGTATCCGAACTCTGATGTATTGTGCTGGCGATGTACGAAAGAACCGGGAACCTATTTACATATTTGGTGGGAATGCTCCCACATTCAAGCATATTGGACGTCCATTTTCGCAGAGGTCAATGAAATCACGGGATTAGACCTGTTACCCTCTCCACAAGTTGCTCTATTTCACCTGGTCCCCCTCTCCCCTATCACATACAGAAAGTCTCTGGCCATTCATCTGTTTAATATGGCAAAATCATTGATTCCCAGGCACTGGCGCTCCACACATACTCCGACAATCTCGGAATGGATTACAGCAGTAGATAATATACGAGTGATGGAGGAGATGTATTTTTCTATGGATAACAATTATGCTAAATATTTCGCAACTTGGTATTGGTGGATGGACTATCTTACTAAACGACCACGTAAACCACCCATACCGGGTAGTACTGACACACCTCACTAAGGCTGCCCTAGGATTCAGACTAACACCCATTGACCCATCTGCGTTTTCTTGCTTTTTATAACACTGTACTCTACCTTATGGAACTTACAACCAGTATAGCTTTTAAATGGAACACTTGTTACTGTATACGAACTTTTATTTCCCTTGTTCCCCCCCCTTTTTTTAGATAGTACTTAATATACGTAATATGATATGTCGCATATTTCCATGTGACAAGATAATGTCATGATAACCAAAGAAGAAAGTATCTTGTTTATTCTTATTTCTGTATCATTATTTACAAAAGATGTTTCAAATTGTGTTAATCTTGATGAAACTTAACAAAAATAAAAATATATTATTTTAAAAAAAAAAGTTTGTATTCAGGTGTTCAATCATCTTTTTCCCTGTTAAATCCTATATGTGTGTTGACTTATCATATATTTTTTTGAAATCCACATATATACATAAATATACCAGATTTGTGTTTGTGTTAAGTGCGCAATGACAAGTGCTATTTGGGGGACAGAAATCATAGGTCTATTCAAAGAACGGTGTAAATCAGGAGAACAGACAGGAGAAGAGATCATTCTAGACCAAATAGCCGAATTGGAAAGTGAGATAAATGGGAGAATTTTTCTGGATTGGTTATTTTGACCTGGAATTTCCACTTCTCCAGTCATTCTCCCAAGTTTCACCTTTCTTTAAATAGACCTGTTGGTGAGTTCCTGCCCTCTTATTTTAGGTCTTGACCCTTAGGTAATGGACATGGCTATAGTTAAAGAAGAAGTCTGCGGATTCATCTATTAAATGGGAAAATCTTGCTAACAATAGATAAAAACTGGATGTAAACTATTGCAAATTGCTTGTTTCAAGATGCTGGACTAAATGTAGATAAAGTTCAAAAACATCCAGAACAGCCCACCCCAAATCTCTTCTTTCCCCAGGTTGTAGAAAGTGGTGTTTTGAAGTTTTAGGAAACACTGCCTCACCGCCTCTTAGCATCACTTGTCCTCATAAAATGTTGGAGAATTTCTCCCCTCCCTTTTGCACATTAAAAGTCAAATTGTGAAAGGGACAACAGCAGACATAATGAAAGCCAAATTGTGCCAGGGGAAGCCGATAAATGAGTCATAAGAAATTGTTTATTGCATGCCTACAGTGAAGGCAGTTCCCCACTTTTTTGCCTCCACACATGCCTGTTTAGAATCAATATGAATGGATGTTGCAATTAAAGTGATACTGCACCACAACCAACCAATCCTCAAGCCTATCAGCTAACATACTAATAAATTTCTAAATTATGACATTCGTTTTGTTAGAATGAAAACCGCATATGTCACCAGACCATTACAAACAACATTTACACCCCCCCCCATCTCCCAGCAGTTTGTAAGATAGGGCACTTTTTAACCATTTGATGACCATTGCACCTTACAAATCTCACATCCTCAGAAGAACTTGAGAAACGACCAACGTAAGGTCGCACCGTTGTTAAAGGCATGCAATATCTGTACATGCTATGCAATGTATTTAAGGGGTTTAATGTCTTTTATTACGTGTTATTTAAAACTAGATATGTTATTTTTCTAGGAGGAGAAGAAGACATTGTTGCAGAGGCTCGATCTTGCGCCAAGGGGAGCTCTTTCTCTCCCTTGTATTGTGCAGGAGAGCAGGTGCTGGCTGCATTACCATACAGCTGAGAGCACAAAGGGCCAACTCATTCATCCCTTGCACAATAACAAACTGCCTTAATGACGGCCACGCGAACGACACACACCAAACTCACTTCTTTTAAACAGGGGGCTGAGGAGGAAAGAAGAGAGAGAAGAAGACAGAAAAGGGGGATAGAATGCACATTATGTGAGAGCGAAACGTGGGCAGTGAAAACAAGAGCAGGGAAGAAGTTAAACAAAGTGCTTTATTAACAAGTCCTAGTGTACAGTAGTCAACATCAGAAAAGATGATAAAAGAGTTTGAGAGGGACAGCAGGAGGCAGAGCTTCTTAAATAAATAAACATTGGTTTTACGGTTGGAACAATATTTACATGTTTATATAAAAACAGCAATTAGACATTTGGAAAAGCAAAACAAAAAGAATCGAAGTGGCAGATTTAGACTGAAGTTCTGAGAAATGTTGAACCTGATACAGATCTAGGTAGGGCAATGTACTGCAGCTCGCATTATGCAGAGATAATAATTCACTGAACTATGAAATAATCATTTCGGTGACTCATGGCTATGACATGTTTGCTTTCTACCCTGATTCCTGATCGACAGGTTAGTAATCCATGGTCGACGTTACAACAGTCAGAGTTATCTGCAGGTGTAAGGTAAGGAAGCAGCAATGGGTGAGCTGCCAGATATATGGGGTTTCTAGTCATAATGCTGCCAGACACAAAAAAAGTTTATGTGATGGTGATTCTGAGTGTAATATACCTGATTAGCATAACCACTTCTAATTTGACAGTCATTTCAAGGGCAGATCATGACTTCTTTACAGGATGCAGCTCCCAGGCTCACATTGTGTGGGATTGTCTTAGCTGGCTGATTCATTTAGTTAGATGGAGAAGGATAGAAGGAGACGAGGAAAGGTGGGAAAGGGGTAGGAAGTGAAATGGGTTGCTGAGGAAGGAGTAAAGGAGGGGGCATGCATCATGGACTGTATTGATTGAAGTTGATGTATCTCCTAATGTGTAGGACAAGACAGATGGACATTTTCACGATACAGACATGCAGATAGATATGTGAATAGATCGATAGATGGATAGATGATAGGTAGGTGGATTAATAGATGATAGGTAGGTGGATTAATAGATGATAGGTAGGTGGATTAATAGATGATAGGTAGGTGGATTAATAGATGATAGGTAAATACTAGATGATTGACGTGTGGAGAAAGGGATAGATATAGTGACAGGCAGATAAATAGACAACGCTTCCTGCATACATTCAAAATAAAGCTTACTTTTTTTTTTTTAAAGAAACAATTTCAAGAACGTAAAGTAGTGTTTTGTGTTTGTCATGTAGAGATCACTGGAAACAAGCGAGGGGAGGGAGGGGGCTGAGGAAGGGAAGGGAGGATTGCACATTTTACAGCTCACTGACCATTTGGCGATCCATTGAGAGGAGGGTTTTAGAAAGAGGCTCCTTTGTGCCATCTCTGGACAGATTGGGGCCCGGTTCATTTGCATGTCATTAACTATGCAGGCAGCAGGCTCCATATAAAGAGGCAGTCGGTCATCGTGAGGCAGATATTCCCTGCTGTACAAGCCCAGAGCCAAAGGCTATACACACTGGATGTAGCAACAAGAGAAGCAACAGCGACAAGGGACATCTCAACACGATCACCCACTGCCATTACAGCACCTTTTAGTTTTTCTCATTCACTGGCATCCTGAATTTCCTGAAAAAAACCCTCTGTTTTGATCGTTGGACAATATCAGCCCAGCTTCTGTATTAACAGACCCCCGCCCTCTCTCTGATGCTTTCATGTACTATGCTGTTTTTGGGACATCAAGTCATCAGCAGATCTTGCAAAGACACTTAACCAAGAAGGAATTACACATTGGACTTGGAACACATTACCTGATCTCAAGGAAGACATTTCTCTTCCACATCACTTGGATTTTTTTCACCGTCATCATCATCGTTATTATTATTATTATTATTATTATTATTATAACTGAATCCCAATGGGTCTGAAGAAAAACTGAGCAACAGGGTGGACCAGGCTTCAATCCTATTTACAGTGTACCTTGACTAGTCTTTACCTTTTTTTTCCCTTTGTCATTCAATGACAAGTACTAAAGAAAAAACAGAGAACTGAAGAAAGAGAAATCAAAGACTTGAGCCTATAGCAGTGTAGAAAGGACAAGCCACTTGCCCCCCCCCCCAAGTTGCATGTTCCAGACTCCTGGAGCAGTGACACCTAACCTGCACTCAACAGCTGTACAAGGCTCCTCAGCCAGCATGGGAAGCCAATACACAATGAGTGTCCTCCTCATCTTTGCTTTGCTTCACCAGGTAAGAACTCTGATAGATACTGATGGGTTTTCAACAATCTGTGATCTCTAGGAAATAGTCCTCTGTGTTGTGTATGTGTTGTGTGTCTACCTGTATGTACCATTTCCAGTTGACTTGCAGTGTGTGATACATGGGATTTGTCCCCCCCCCCCCGCAGATCTCTTGTTCTGGACTCTTCGAGTTGAAGCTGCAAGAGTTCATCAATAAGAAAGGCCTGATGGGCAACAAGAACTGCTGCCCGGGTGGGACGTCCAGGATCTCCAGCTCTCAGGGTTTGCAGTCATGCGAGTGCAAGACTTTCTTCAGAATCTGCCTGAAGCACTACCAGACCAGTGTGTCGCCGGACCCGCCGTGTACCTACGGCAACGCTATCACCCCAGTGCTGGGCATCAATTCATTCAGCGTGCCTGACAGCAGCAGCTCCGATCCGACATTCACAAACCCCATCCGATTCCCCTTCGCCTTCACCTGGCCTGTGAGTGATCTCTGTTATATGTATTCATCACCATTTGCATGTCGCTAAAGTATCCGCAGCGCATCTCTATCTATTTTTTGCATCTCTTACTTTACTGCTGAGCTTTGACAAGACCTTACTAATGGCTTTTTACCTTTAATAATGTGACGTCAGACGACGATTTGGGGGTTTATTTCTCTAGAAGAATTGGGGCAGTCCATGTAGTTATGTATTTTACAGACATTTCAGCTGATTCCTTATTCAAAATGTTAGGATGCTGCCCCGTTGGAGAGGATGGGATAGAGGAGTGGGTACCACATTACAGTGCAGGAGATGATAGATGATGATTAAATCAGTTGGGTGAGAGGGATGAGATTGCTGGAGTTTAAATAAACTCCTGGATAAAAGATCTGATGGCACATCAGATAAAAGGATGGTGGTAGCCTCAGGGAAGGGTTACTTTATGAAGGGATTCGGAGGGGGGGGACAGGGGTGGAGAGACAGCTGTCTGCTACCCTTAGGTGATGTTTGTGAAAAAAAAAATCTAAAAGCTGTGATTTCTGTGTGATAGGGAATGTGGTTTTATATGGTAGAAAAAAGTATCACTTGTAAGTGTCTGGCTTTTTTTTTTTCTCCTTCCAACGGGAACAAGTGTTATGGTGTGGGAATTGCCACTGCTACTTCTTTTCCTCTTGTCTCTGGAGCTGGTTGTGTAATTGTCAGCACAGCGTGAAATTCCCAAAGGGATTCATTTTACAGCCATCCTCAATGTGTGAAACCAGGGAAATGAAGTGTGAAGATTAATGACAACAAGTCTGTCAGACTCCCCTTCATTCTTTATCCTATTCACCCTCTTAATAGATGAAAACATTCTTTTTTTACACACAGATAGTGCAAAAGGTATTTTTTTTGCATTTATCAATTTTGTTTATTTAATTGACATAGATACAGGCCCCTTTTAGGCCACATGGGTTAAAATAGGCTGAGTGATAAAACAAACAAACAAAAATGCACATTCCAGGAAATAACTGTTAGAAAATACACCCATTTCCTTAGGAAACATTAAAACATATAGCCAGCAAAAAGTACTGACAGAGCTTGTCCTTGCCAGTAAACTGCGCTGAGCGAGTTATCAAAATCTTTGATTATTGTTGAAAATGTCTTGGGAGAATTATTATTATTAAATTATTATTTTTTTTTGTTTTGCACAGGGAACCTTTTCTCTTATCATTGAAGCACTACACACTGATTCTCCAGATGACCTAAGCACAGGTATGGAAATAATAAGCAATATTAAGTGAAGATAGTGAACCAATTCATATATTGCTTTTAACTCTATTAAAACTCAATTTTCTGACTAGCATTGTTAATTCTGGAGTGAAATGCAGGGTAACTGTGCAAGTGAAAAGGAAACAGTGCACCAAATGTTTATCAAAGCTTGATTACAAACAATTCATTATTACATGCCAGGCATTTACTAAGAGATGTCAATGATTTCACACCTTGACAGGGCTTTGATCTTCTTGGTGGCATGAAATCAATTAAAGAACTTACCAGTGATGTGCAAATTGGTTACAGCAGACACAGTTACACAATTTGTTATGGTTTTATCTCTCAAAGTGGAGTGTTACACCAAAAACTTGACTGGAAATATTTTCCATTTCAGCATACAACATAAATGAACATTATGAACGTGTATGGGGTTTATTACTCACTTAATGAATTCTTTCTTATTTTTTTGACAGAAAACGTAGATCGTCTGATCAGTCGTCTCACCACCCAGAGGCACCTAACCGTGGGAGAGGATTGGTCTCAAGATTTGCACAGTAGTGGTCGAACAGAACTGAAATATTCTTATCGATTTGTGTGTGATGAGCACTACTATGGAGAAGGATGCTCTGATTACTGCCGTCCTAGGGATGATGCATTTGGACATTTTTCCTGTGGAGAAAAAGGAGAAAAGGTCTGCAACCCAGGATGGAAAGGCCAATACTGCACTGAACGTAAGTCCCAAGACCATACATAGGGGTTATATATTAACTGGTAAATTGGTTGAAGTGCTAAGGAATTGTAAATGTTAGGCCAACACTTTACTGTTTTTGCCTAATATGAGTTATATCCTTTCAATTATTCCTCAATTCACCACTTAGTGAATAATCCCTGCCCAAGATGAAGAGATGTGCAGTACACAGTTATGTGATATAACAGTCTCATATACCAATCCTTTAATAATATAAGCACATATAGTTACATTCTCTTTTAGAGAATTTATAAGAAGAAAATAACCCTCTATTTCATCAGTTCTTTTTCTTTTCATGTGGATTTGTTGTCCTCTTTTACATCTCATATGCCTTCTTAAGAACATGTTTATTTCGTGGACATTCTCATTACTCACAGCTACATCTTTATTGTTCTCTGCACCATTTGTACACCCAGTGTCACATCACTGTGTAAATTATGCACTGCCTGCTTAAGAAGCTTGTCTAAAGCTAGGGAAGTAGGAAGACCCCCACCCCATCCCCCACTATCCTTTGTGAGTCTGGTGCCCCTCATTCTTCTGGGAACTTTGGGTCATTTATTTGAATGATAATAATAATGAAAAGTTTGAAGAGAAATCACACGCGTGCCATAGATTAGATCTTAGCTCTGATTGGTTGGAGAGGGAGCACCCCTGTCTCTGAATGGCTAAAGCGAGTGCTGTATTGTTGCAGAAGGGCAGCTGCTGAGAGAATAGACAATAGAGCAGCTGTCCTGTACTGGCACCCTGCACACCAGCTGTCCACTCTTATCTGCACACACTCGCTGGGATATTAGGGGAGGAACTGTGTGTATAGAATTAGAGAAAAAAAGACTTCTGACCCTCAGTGGGAAAAAAGTGTGTTTAAAGGGGGAGGGAAATGTGGATAGTGAGTTCTCTTTTGTCTGTGTGTAAAATGTATTCAAGAGAATGCTTGTTTGGAAGTGACCAATAAAGTACCCAGTTATCATACACATGGCCAGTATTTCAGCAGTATGTAGAGATTATGCGACTGCTTAGTATTAGTGTAGTGCAACATCATAATGATTTGTGGAGCATGTCTTATGTGTCTTTATTTATGTTAATAGTTTTCTCTTTTTATAGCAATATGTTTACCTGGATGTGATGAACACCATGGATTTTGCGAGAAACCTGGCGAATGCAAGTGAGTTAATTATTAATATAATTACAAATATATTACTAAATATAACTATCAAAGTGGCAGGATGGGGTTTTAACCAGACATTTTGCCTTGTTTTTGTTTTCTCTTTTGTGATATGCCACTTGGTTCATTCTGTTACACAACCACTTTCATATTTAATTTACTGTACAGGTAATGCATCCTAAACAGGGAACTGGTAATTGATATGTAACTGTACCCTTGTTGTATTTTCTATCTAGATGCAGAGTTGGTTGGCAAGGTCGATACTGTGATGAATGCATTCGCTACCCAGGATGTCTACATGGGACTTGTCAGCAGCCATGGCAATGTAACTGCCAAGAAGGATGGGGTGGCCTCTTCTGTAATCAAGGTGAGCTTCCATATAATCAGGGTTATTCAAAGAGAAGTGAAAAGCAGCAGAATGGCTGGAGAATGGAAAATTCTAAGTTAAAATAGCCGATTTGGAAAGTGAGCTAAATGGGAGAATTTTGACCTAGAATTTTCCATTCTCCAGCCATTCTCCTGCTTTTCACTTCTCTTTGAATAAGCCTGAAAGTGTTCAATATCTGTAAATCACCACTTGTAGGGGAAACCATGAGTACTTAAGAGTGGAAAAAACATAATTTTAATGTTTTCATTTCCATACAGATCTTAACTACTGCACTCACCACAAACCTTGCAAGAATGGAGCAACCTGCACCAATACTGGCCAGGGAAGCTACACCTGCTCTTGCCGTGCTGGGTACACAGGGTCTAACTGCGAGATTGAAATCAATGAATGTGAAAACAATCCTTGCAGAAATGGAGGCAGCTGCACTGTAAGTATATATGTCTTAATGCATGCGCTGTGAACTTGTCTTTACAATTTTAGTTCATGAGCCAAGGGATATTTGTACAATTTTTTTATTGTTGTAAAACAGGGATCCTGGACTCCAACCCCCAGATGTTGATTGCCTACAATTCCCAGAATTCATTCACTGCAATAGATGGTCAGAGAATCATGAGAGTTGTAGATCATAAACATCTGGGTGGCCAGAGTTTGAGATCCCTGTTGAAAAAAAGAACACAATTTTATTCATGTATAAAGAACACCAGATACAGTAGTGCTGTTGAGATTAAAATTGATTTGTGAAAATTAGTTTAGAAAATCAGTGAAGTTGGGGATTTATATTTCTGTTCTTCTTCTTTGGACATTAGTTCATAAGTATGTTTCAACAAAAAATAAGCTGTGTTAAGAGACATCAATTAAATAATTTTATACTCACTAGTTGCTCTTACTGTATAGGTACGTTTCTGCCTCTGGTAGAACTCTACTTACTTTTGTTCTGTAGGAGCAGTCTTTGATTTAAGTTACAATGTCAACACCTTTCGTTTGACAGGACCTGGAGAACAGCTTTTCATGTTCCTGCCCACCAGGGTTCTATGGCAAAAACTGCGAACTCAGCGCCATGACCTGTGCGGATGGACCGTGCTTTAATGGAGGCAGGTGTGCTGATAACCCGGATGGCGGATACAACTGCCAGTGCCCAGTTGGTTACATTGGATTCAACTGTGAAAAAAAAATTGATTACTGCAGCTCCAATCCATGTGTCAATGGTAAGGTCAAACCAGAGTTTTGTTGCTGAACCTAGTTTTTCAACCTTGTCCTGAATGACCACCAATTGTCATAGTGTTGAAGATTAATCGCCTTTTTTTGTCAAATGGAAATGTTTATGAAACATTTTAGAGGTATTGTCAATATGATCATACTTTTGTATTGCTTTACAAGTTCAGGAACTATTTATCAAAAACAGGGCTTGGCACTGTGAAAACTAACTAGGGACAATTAATCTCTGCTTTCAAGGGGTGAAATGTAAATAAGACATATTCTGAAGTGTAGAGAAGAGTTATTTTGATGTATAAATAAACAACTATTTGGTATATCAACTCAACTTTATTAAGTTAATGAGTATGCTTTCTACTGTTACATAAATGACAATATGTAACCCTTAGTTCATTTGGTAACCTTTTGCAATTTTGATGTTTTACAGGTGCTCATTGTGAAGATCTTGGAAATTCCTATATATGTCAGTGCTTGGAGGGCTTCTCTGGAAGGCATTGTGATGATAACTTGGATGACTGTGCTTTGTCTCCCTGCCAGAATGGTGGAACATGCCAGGATGGGATTAATGACTATTCTTGCACCTGTCCTCCTGGGTACACTGGAAAGAACTGTAGCATGCCAGTCAGCAAGTGTGAGCACAATCCATGCCATAATGGCGCAACTTGCCATGAGAGAAATAATCGCTATGCGTGTGAGTGTGCTCGAGGCTATGGGGGTCTTAATTGTCAGTTTTTGCTCCCTGAGCAAACTCCAGAGAATAATGGTTTGGTTGACTACAATGAGAGGTACACAGATGGTCAGAATGGACAATTTCCATGGATTGCAGTGTGTGCTGGCATTATACTGGTGTTAATGCTACTACTAGGCTGTGCTGCTGTGATTGTTTGTGTGCGGATCAAGGCACAGAAAAAGCGGCAGCAGCCTGAGGGTTTTCATGGTGAAGCAAAGACCATGAATAATTTGGCAAACTGTCAGAGAGAGAAGGACATTTCTGTGAGCATCATAGGCACCAGTCAGATCAAAAACACCAATAAAAAAGTGGACTTTCTTAGTGAAAGCAATAATGACAAAAATGGTTACAAGACCAGGTACTCGACTGTGGATTACAATTTAGTTCATGAGCTGAAGCATGAAGACACCTCAAAGGAGGATCATAGGAAATGTGAAGCTAAGTGCAGCTCGAGTGACTCAG
Source organism: Leptobrachium leishanense (assembly GCA_009667805.1). NCBI lineage: Eukaryota > Metazoa > Chordata > Amphibia > Anura > Megophryidae > Leptobrachium > Leptobrachium leishanense. The sequence goes on along the minus strand of CM019066.1, from coordinate 232,438,985 downwards.
ATGCAGAAGACAAATCTTCAGTACACACAAAAAGGTATTCTTTCTTTCACATAAATGTTTACACTTTATATCATACTATCTAGAAGGCAACCATTTTTTATTATGGTTTCATTTATATTCAGGTTACCTTTACACTAACCTTGTGTCATGTGTTTATTACTTTTAGTGAGTCATCAGAAAGACGAAGAGCAGATTCTGTCTACTCCACATCAAAAGACACAAAATATCAGTCGGTGTATGTCATATCAGATGAAAAAGATGAATGCATCATAGCAACTGAGGTTAGTATCGACATATTTGTTATTATGATGGTGTATACGTTTTATATCTGTACTGTAAACATATCATATATATGTGTAAATATATTTCATGACAGGACAATTAAAACCTGTTGAACTTAGAAACCCCTTCATTTCAATGAAACCTAGAATTCTTGAGATTTGGCAAAACAGTCACAACTTTAAAAAAAATTCGCAAATTCCTCAATACAGTTATTTCCAGGTCAGTTAATTTGATCAAAATTTGTATTCCCCCGGTAGGTCAAATTATTTCACATTTTAGAGTATATGCCTAAAAATGTTTGCAAAAATAAATGGAAGCTTAGAGAATTTTGGTCTTTACCTAAAATAATTATTTCTTTTTTTACAAAACTGTGATAATCATCCATTTACCTTACAGGGGCAGTCGTAGGTCATACAATAAGTTGTCTTCAATGTACGTGAAAATTGAAATGTGTATTTCTTAAAAAAAAAAGACACTAAATAAATAAATAAATCTGCCATGCTACTTCAGGAACAGAAGAACCAAAATTTTAGTGCAAATTAAGTTGAATTTGCTTACTTTTTCCACATCAAACACTGAAGCCAACTTATGTGTAAATTATTCTAAAATGAATGTTCTTCTGTTTTCCCAGGTGTGAAACGGTTGCTGTACAAACCACTTTTTTGTCAAATATTCCGAGGTGAAGCCCATGTGAATGCTGCTTTTTAAACAGAAGAGGGACATCCCTTTGTTGATTGCTGCTGAGACACTAAATTCAGTATGAGCTGGTTCTCTACTGAAATTAGCAAATTACTGCAAACAAATTGGACACTACAAGCTAGTCTCCGTGTCCAAACACAAACTGTTGCACTGCCGTTTCTATACTTCTCCATTGCACTATGGACAGTTGCTTTTATAATTATTATTATAAATATATATATATCTATCTATATATATATATATTTAATGAATGGACTTCTAAATGTTTTTGCCGAAGAGTACACTGCCTGAGGTGTATATGTTGGATTCATATGAGTCACTCCATTGCTAGATTACAAACACTGCCTTCATGTCTTGTTTGATACTAAAATATGTTTTCCATTAGCTCAAAAAATGTACTCTATTTTTTGAACTTGTACAACTATTTTTTACGATATTTGTAAAGAGTGAGTATTTGTGTTGTTCAATTTCTTTATTTAAACTCTGGTAAATACGATGTACAAAGGCACTTCGGTTCTATGTGACTATATTTTTGTATATATATGTATTTATGGATTACTGTGCAAATGATATTTGATTTTTTTTCTATTGATTTTTGCTAATGAAGGAATTCATTTTTAAACTATTTTTCCAAAATAAATACTATGAATTATATATTTTGTACTTTATACTTATTCTGACTTTTTATTGCATTTCAAGTCCAGATGTATTTTATTATTTATTTATCATTGCGCATTATTGATTATTCATACTTTATTGCTCAAGCTGTCATTAATGACAGAAAAACTTTCAGAATAATGAAGAATACTTAGGCTAGGGTCAGACTAAAGCATTTTTCCCTGCGAACGTGAAAAAGTGCGTCCGAACGCATTGACGTATTTTTTCACGGAATGCGCAAAAACGGTCAGACGACGCGCATTTTCGGGCGTGATTTTGTACGGATCATCAATAAAACTCTTTTTGCGTCTAGACGTTATGTAGGCTGGACATTAGCAGCGTCTGACATCTCCTAATCACGCAAACACACCGCTATGCCGCAGCTGCGCACTCAGTACGTCAGTACTAGCGGTTCAGTGTTCTCAAAAAAATGCGTTCAAATTCCACTTGCGTTGCATGGCCGGACTTTTGTGCGGCTGTACATCGTATATTGGCCGTCATTGCCCGTCATCTGCTGCTAGTGCGGCCGTAATTATGTGCGCCAGAACGCACGTTAAAAGTGCGCTGGTCTGACCCCAGCCTTAAGGGGTTATCCAATAAGTACTGTAGTTTACTGATGTTGCAAACGCCTAGGAATATCGTTGTCGTTGCAGCTGTGATGAACTCTCTGTGCCTTCCAAAACAGAAATTCAAACATGGATCAAGCCTTTTCTGCCGCTGTTGGAATTTTGCTTTGGGAAATGCTGAGGTTTATCGATGTTTCCAGAACAGCAACATTCGCCACTGTTTGCAATAACAGTGAACTACAATACATAGCGAATTACCCCCTTAGAGATTATGATCTGTCTTAGAAAATAATTAAAGATAAGCAGGGTTATTCAGAGAGTGGTGAAAAGCAGGAGAATGACTGGAGAATGGAAAATTCTAGGTCAAAATAGCCAAACCAGAAAAATTCTCCCATTCATCTCACTTTCCAAATCGGCTATTTTGACCTAGAATTTTCCATTCTCCAGTCATTCTCCTGCTTTTCACCGCTCTCTGAATAACCCTGTATGTTTCCCTGGTAGATTTGTGCCTTTGGCACAAGATTCAAGAGACATAAGTCATTAAAGAATCAATAAGTTGTAGAAGCTCTATGAAACAGTTACAATCTCTTGCTATACAAATGTACAACCTGGTAATTTTAGTTGAGTTTCTAAACAGATCAATAGCAGTTTATTATGTTACCAAATATTGCTGGCAAATTTCCTTTTTGCTTTAATTATGTATGCTCGTGTTCTTTTAAAAAAACTAATGTCAAAACAAAAACAATGAGAAAAAGGGCCTGTATAACTTTGACTAAGCAGAAGGCATATTAAAACAGATGTATCAAATCATAGACTTAGAAACATATCGTTGTCTGTTTTTAATGTATCTTTGGTATCTATGGTTCTTTAGTATCTGTTCTTTATGTCAATTAGTCAACATTTGGTTCCAAAACTCTGGCAATAATCCGACCAGTATAATGGAGAAAATAGCAAACATAATACATTTCTAATTATTTGGTCAGATTTCTGTATGCCATAATAAAATGTACTATATAAAATATAATGAGCAATCATTCGTCCAGCAGTGTCATCCATATTAATTTCACATAAAAAAAGATGTCACGTCACGATACCTAAATAAGTAAGAATGAAAGTGCGCCGCAACACTTTAAAGAACAGCAACTTGCTTAATACCACACAAAATATTGTCTAAAGTGTTTATTCAGTAAAAATTGTTAACATGGGCAATAGATAAAGTTATTCATTATCAGGGTTATTCAAAGAGCGTGAAAAGCAGGAGAATAACTGGAGAATGACTGGAGTATGAAAAATTCTAGGTCAAAATAAACAAAACCAGAAAAATTCTCCCTTTCATCTCACTTTCCAAATCGGCTATTTTGACCTAGAATTTTTCATTCTCCAGTCATTCTCCTGCTTTTCACGCTCTCTGAATAACCCTGTATGTCTTTGTTCAGCATGGTATAGTTTCTTCGGCAGAAAACAATGTGCCCAATTCCAGGTGAGCTGAAAATATTTGCAACAGATTCCTTCACTAGAATGAATCCACTCATGAATGTAAGATACCTGGCTTTCACACAGTCAGGTTCCTGAACAATGCCTGGACAGCCCCCTTCAAATCCTGTTTATTCCTGTGCTGCTCATTTTCCAGCGTTGTGATACAGTACATAAACAGTTAAAACACACACACACCCTATAGGTCATGTGACTTGCCTGAAATAAAGTGCCACACCTTCAGCTCCTCCATGCTCCAGCATTAGCAAAACACTTCTAGCAAGAGAGGACCTATACTGTGGCTCTCTTGTGATTTCCAGAACCCCAAATTCTGTCTATCTTATTAGCCTTTCCTGTGTCTCCATACCCTCCAGTATCCAGTGTGTCCAAGATTCCATTGTCCTGGTTTCTTTCCGGCTTCCCCTTCATCAAGCACTCTACGTGTCCTGTTCCTCTGCTCCAAAGCAATTGTTTTGCTACCTCCTGCAGCAACTCACCACTCACCGTAGACCCCTGTATTGGTGCATCACCGCATCCCTGGCTCAGTATCCTGCCACCCCGGTACGATCCCTGATATTCACTTTCTGTCTACTAACCTTCCATGCCTAATTTTCGGGGACTTCAACATTCCCATTAATTCTTCTGCCCCTGCTGCCTCCAAACGTCTTTCACTCACATCCTCCCTTGGACTCATGCAATCCTCCCTTCTCACCGTGAAGGTCACTCTATTGACCTTGTTTTTTCCAACCTCTGCTCCATTTCTGAGTTCACCTGTTACACTTTCCCCCATCTCTAATCACCACCTTCTCTCCTTCAACCTATCTGGATTCCCTAAACTCCCTGCTCCCATCCTGCACACGCAATCGCAGAAATCTGAATGCTGTGGATCCCTATCAATTCTCCAATCTACTTCAACATCTTCCGCACACCTCAAACTTCACCTGCCCTGATGCTGCCACTGACCACTGTAACACTAACCTTATCTCTGCTCTAGACACGCATGCTCCTCCTCAACTCTGTAAGCCCCCATGCCACCAGCTTCAGCCCTGGCACACCCTCCAGACAGGCTACCTGCAAAGATGAACGTGCACTGCATAGTGTGCCTGGAGGAAATCCTGCTCTGAAGCGGATTTCATTCATTTCAAGCTTATTCTGCGGTCATACAACTATGTCCTTCACTTGACCAAGCAAGCCTTCTTCTCCTCTTTTATATCTACCCTGTCCTCCAACCCTAAATGACTCTGGTCCACTTTCAACTCCTCTACCCACACGCACCTCACTCCTCATCTGCCTTTAGCTCTCAGGACCTGGCAGATTACTTCTTAAATAAAGAAGCAACAACCTGACACACACCAGTAATCCACCACCTCCACTCCCAGAGGCCCCCTCTGCTACCATCCCCCGCTTCCTCCCAGCCACTGAGGAAGTCAATTCCTTACTGTCCTCCTCACATCTCACTACGTGCCCCCTTGACCCTTTCCCTGTTCTCACACACATCTTCAACATATCGCTCACCACCAGCTCCTTCCCATCCACCTTCAAACATGCACAATTTAATCCTTTACTAAAGAAACCCTTCCGCAATCCCAACTCTCCATCCAACTATTGTCCTGTATCCCTGCTTTCATTTACTTCTAAGCTCTTGGAACAAATAGTTTTCAGCCGCCTCTCCCTCTTTCTGTCCTCTAATTCCATACATGATCCCCTGCAATCAGGCTTCTGTCCCCTACACTCAACCAAAACTGCCCTCTCCAAAGTCACCAATGACCTCCTAACTGCTAAAAACCAGGCCACTATTCTATTCTCCTCCTGTTTGACCTCTAAACTGCTTTTGACACTATCGACTACCCCCTCCTTCTACAAACTCTCAGCTATCTTAGTCTCTGTGACACTGCACTCTCTCAGATTGACTCTTTTCTGTCTTACAGGCCCTTCTCTGGGTCATTTGCTGGTAACTCCTCCTCTTCAATGCCTTCATCAGTTGGTGTACCTCAAGACTCTGTTTTTTTTTTTTTTTGAGAAAGGATTTTACCAGGAAGGATACATTGAGATTTCTCTTGTTTTCAAGTATGTCCAGGTTCTCTGCTCTTCTCTATTTACACCTCCTCCCTGGGCAAAATCATTAACAGCTTTGGCTTTAATTACCACCTCTATGCTGATGAAACTCAGATCTACCTTTCCACCCCTGATCTCTCTCATCCTGTCTTTTCCAAAGTCAGTGACTGTTTATCTGGCATTTCCTCCTGGATGGCCTCTCACCACCTAAAGATTAACATGTTGAAAACTGAGCTCCTACTAATTCCCCCCTCTAATGATCCCCCACCTCCTGACTTCTCTATCATGGTCAATGGTATCACTATGTCTCCATCAAGCCAGGTTCGCTGTCTCAGAGTTACACTTGACTCTGCTCTTTCCTTTATCCCACACATTCAGTCTCTTTCCTTCTCCTGCTGCTACCAGTTACATGATATTTCCAGAATTTGACCATTTCTTACTGCTGACACCACAAAGCAACCCATCCACGCCCTTATAATCTTTCAACTTGACTATTGTATTAATCTTCTAACTGGCCTCCCTCTCTTCCGCCTCTCCCACCTACAGTCCACTCTAAATGCCTCTGCCAGGCTCATCCACCTCACCCACTGCTCTGTCTCTGCCGCTCCTCTCCGCGAGTCCCTTTACTGGCTCCCCATCCACTGCAGAATTAAATTCAAAATCCTTACCCTGAACTGCAAAGCTCTCACTAACTCAGCTCCCCACCACCTGTCCTCACTAATCACCAAATACACCCCAGCCCGCTCCATAATGTCAAACAGTGACCTGCGCCAAGCTTCTCCTCGCATCACCTCTTCCCATGATAGACTGCAGGATTTCTCCCGCGCAGCCCCCATCCTCTGGAACACTCTCCCTCGTCCTGGCAAACTTTTCTCCTAGTTTCCCTTCCTTCAAATGCTCACTTAAGACATTCCTATTTAGGGAAGCCTACCACCTGACTCACTAATACAACCCACTGGCGCAACCAGACCATCACTCTCACCAGTTCCATCACTCTCACCTTGCAGTTCTCTCCTCCTGTTTCTACCCCCAGCCCTTATAGATTGTAAATTCCCACGGGAATAGGGCCTTCGTTTCCTCCTGTAATGGTTTGTCAAAATTTTGTTCAGTCTCAATGTATTGCAACATTGTCTATATTGTGCCCTATGTTCAAAGCAGCGGAATATGCTGATGGTATATAAATAAAGAATCTGCTTCTTTTTAGAGTAGACTTGTGCAGGAGAAATCAAGCAATGCCAAGTCACTCGGTATTGAACAAAAAAGAATAAAACCAGCATCACAGTAGTACAACAACAATGTAAGTCAATGAAACACATGATTGCAATACTACAAAATCAGAGCAGTAGAAGAGAACAGAGGGGGACATAAAAAAGGGGTGTAATTTTCCTTTCCAGCTCAGACCCGGACATTGCTGGGGTCACAAAGCGTGGACATTTGAGCCAAACAAGGGGAATGTGTAAGGCTAGGGTCAGACGAAAGCAGTTTTTCCCTGCGAACGTGAAAAAGTGCGTCCGAACGCATTGACGTATTTTTTCACGGAATGCGCAAAAACGGTCAGACGACGCGCATTTTTGGGCGTGATTTTGTACGGATTGTCAATAAAACTCTTTTTGCGTCTGGACGTTATGTAGGCTGGACATTAGCAGTGTCTGACATCTCCTAATCACGCAAACACGCCGCTATGCCGCAGCTGCGCACTCAGTACGTCAGTACTAGCGGTTCAGCGTTCTCAGAAAAATGCATTCAAATTCCACTTGCGTTGCACGGCCGGACTTTTGTGCGGCCGTACATCGTATATTGGCCGTCATTGCCCGTCATCTGCTGCTAGTGCGGCCGTAATTATGTGCGCCAGATCGCACGTTAAAAGTGCGCTGGTCTGACCCCAGCCTAAGCTGGCTCAGAGTGTCCAGCAGTGACCGATCAATCTGATAAATGTAGGTTCATGAACAATTCAAACGGCAGCGATAGAATTCTCACATTGTGAGAATCTATTTTTCTTACAGCCGAATAGATCAATTCCTCCATAATTCTGATGTGTTCTACAGCCTGTAGCCACTCATGTATTGAGGGGGTAGAGGGATCTTTCCAGTGACATAGTTGTGACGAAAGTCACTTTGAACTTGGGGTACATGGACTTAGAAATGCTTTTGGGAGGTGCAGGCCTGATGCTCTATATTGTTTTCCTGCCCTCTCCTATGTTGAAATCACCCTGCACCTGCAATTTAAGGTGCGTGGTGTTTGTATTTGTGCCATCTGTGTGACGCATAAATTTTTTTATTTGTCAAGTCCTGTGCCCCTGGGGCTCCCCGGCACACGGCAGCGTCGTCCTCACTGCTCGCTTTTCACTTGCAGGGAAAAGTCTCTTCATTTATTTATTTTTGAGTATTTTTTAGGCATTTTTCGGGATATTTTGGCTGAAATTGCCTAACAATTTTGTAGTGCACCACGAAATACAGATTAATTCCGAATAACTGAATTAATTCGTTGTGTTTCTTTTTCTTTCATTTCATTTTGTTTAATTTAATTTCATTCTGTTTTCATTTCATTTTGGACAGATCTGATTCGTATTTTGGAAGTGCTTCTGAAATACGAATCAGGCAAATTAAATTCCCCCTGTATTTTTGTTTTAAAGGTGTAGGCATTAACCCCCAGGAGGGAATGTTTTGTTTGGTTCTTGATACAGGTGTCTCTTCCCTGGCAATCAAGGGGATAAATAGCTCCTGCTTGAGGGAGGGGAAGATGAGAGACACAGAGAAGCACAGGATGGTGCTACTCCTGAGATGGCAGAGGAAAGTTAAACCCAGGGGCGGACTGACCCGTCGGGCACTCAGCACTGCCCGAGGGCCCGTGGGTCGGTAGGGGCCCAGTTTTGGCAGGCACAGTGGGCCCCTGCCGGTTTCCCTCTGGGAATCTGTCCGGATGATCATTGAAATTGACGGGCAGCCAGTGGTGCACTCTGAAAATGCCGGGGCAGCGCCTTCAACGTGCCTGCATCCCACAGTCTAAACTGGAGCAGGCAAGTTGCACTGCCACTTTCTCTGGTTCAGTTGGCCCACTGTGCTGCAGCTGTAAAAACCTTGCCTCCTCGATAGCAGTTGAGGCACAGAACATGGTCTGTAGCTGGGGAGTGGGGACGACTGCCTCCTCTCCCTGGTGCACAGGAATAGTTGCCGGCCCAGGGGACAGGCTGGCGAAACTGGATCTTGTCAGCTCATCCTCTGCGGCCTCCATAGCGGCTGGAGCAGACTGTTGAGCTTTCATGAACAGTCTTTTGTAGTCCTGCTCCAGCTCCCATGCCAGGCAGGATATGGCGCCATCTCTACCTGCAGTGGCAATACGTAGGATCAATATCGTGATTGGTCAGGGCTATACATTTGTAGTAAGCACATTGAGGACCAGCTACAAAGTAACAAAAATTATAAAAGGATTGCGCATGGTTGCTGGCATTAGAAATCCCAACGGACGCGCACAAACTCGCACACAGCAACGTTGTGCGCAGAAAGCAGTGTGCGGACTATTTTTTTCACATGATTCAGCCAATCAGAATTAAGAACCACAATTGTCTCATGTTATGTTTTTGCGCCTGTCAAAGTCACTCTGCGCATACAGTATATACTGCATGAATAAAAAATGCACACACAGCTTCTCAAATGTATTGGTTTGGTATGTTTAGAATGAGTAACTATACTTTGCTGCATTTTTTTTTGGGCTGGTGTATTTGGTTTTGGCCAGATTGATAGAATTTGCCATTAACACCAGCTTTTAGGAGTTGCTAAAATTATGCGCGCAACGTCTATCCGTTATTTCCTGCACATAGATTGTAATACCATCCGCGTACCAGCGCACAAACGCATTTACACTCACAATGTTAAGTATAGGACACGCGACGTACAGTAAGCTCGCGCAGCATTTGCGCAGGTTCACCCAGCGGTAGATGTATACGTGCATTTGTTGCGCTGACATTGTAATGCGACGTTCACCGCAAAGGGTTTTGCCCCTCGCGTTAATGCATTTTTGCGCCGGCGCAAACGTATGTGCGAAGATTGTAATAGGGCCCAACATGGGGAGCGCAAAGTGTTAATCACATTAGGATTACAAAGTTCTAACGCTGATTAATGTCTGGCCATGGTTACAAAAAGTTAACCAGAGCCAGGAATTGGTGCTAATGGATTCCGCTTCTGCAGAATCCGTTAACACCAGCCAAAAAAATGAAAAAAAATAATCGTATACTCACCTCCTGTCCCACCGCGAGGATCGCGGCTCTGTCCTCCTCCTCAGTCCGGCGGGAGCAGGGAAAGACTGGGGGAAAAAATTCCTCCAGTCTCCCCCTGCATATCACTATGCTGACCAGCCGGATCTCGCGAGGTGAGATCTGGCAGGTCATGTGACTGCCGGCGTCTGGCTCAATGGAGTCCTATGGACTCCATTGAGAGGATGCTCGCGGCATGCTCAGCGCTGCCGCGCGCATCCCAGGTCTTTGCGTGCGGTAACAATGCAGGCAGCTTTTTTAGCGCCTGCATTGTAATCTAGCAGTAAAATGTGCACATAGGGGGAAAAGTGCGGGCGCAGATTTTACACCCTAGCGCCTGCGTTTTACCGCTAGGAATGTAATTTAGCCTTGGTGTTCCTATCGTGACCTTTTCCTGAACCATGGTGCGCTTGGCACTTGTTGTTTCTTATTTTTATTTTACTTTTTGTGTATTTTCTTTTTGTTTAAGTTTATATGCGTTGTTAAGCTATTTGTCGTTATGATCTGTATTGTACTTCCTTTGACACACCTTTTTTATTCTGAGCGCTTGAAGTAAAAGTTAAGTTTTAGTTTTATTTTCTTGGTACTCTTCTCTCTTAGGCCTCCATTTACATCCTGCATCAAACATAGGGGTCCCCCCCCCAATCCATTCGTGATGGCTGTAACTTACATATGATTACCCTTGTTTCTTTTTTAATTTTGTTTGCATTCCCTGTCTTGAACTCTCTCCCTCGTTGTCTATACACATCTGTTTCTAAAAGAGTTTAAATTGTAAGTTTCCTACCTGGTGGTGTCACCTACTAGATGGTGTCACCTGGGTGCGGTCTGCAGCCCCGCACCCCCCTTGTGATACCACTGACAGTAACTGTACAAATCTGCAAGAGCTACATTGGGAGAATATACTCTTTATTTAAACTGTATTGAGAATGAGAGTATACATTTTTTGAAAGGCAAATCTGGCCCTTCAGATATTTTGGAACTACAAGTGTCTGAGGATCATGGGAGATATAGTACCAAAACCAGGGCCAAGTTTGAAGAGCCCTGTTCTAGCATCTTACATCTTACAGGTTGTGCCCGGCGGCGGATATTAACTCTGGCGGGCATATTACCACACCTCGCTTGCCAGCCTGCCTGCCTCTGCAGCTGATGAGACTTGCAAGTCAATGGATGCAAGGGGACGGCCTGAGTTCAGGCAGCCAATGATGCCTGACACATGCCAACTGGTGGGCAGGACTGTCGCATTCGATAGACGCCAGTGGGGTGTGCTAGGCCACCCGCAGTGGGGACAGTATAGTACACCCTGCGATGGGAAAGGGTTAAGCTTAATCAATTCCTACTATTGCATTTTTATTCAAATATATATGAAAGGAGGGACACAAGAGATGCTATTGTTAGAGAGGGGGGGACACAGGGGTGCTACATGATATTTTATTAATTTTTTGACTATATGACATGCGCTTTGTGAAAATAAAGAAAATGTTTTGGCATGCACATTTTAATTTAGTTATTGGATCCCGGTCCAGTGTGGACAGAAGCAGAAGCAGAAGCAGAAACTGTTGGCGCTATATTGATGAGGATGATGACGATAATAATACTCAAACGTAATTCAGTGTAGACTGGCTGCGAAGCAGAGTGAAGTCAAATATGCAAAAGCCTTGCTTCGCTACGCTTGCAGTGTATCTCAAGCTTTAACCCCTTCACTGCTGAGCCATTTCACCTCTCTGTGCTGAGCTCATTTCTACAGTTTTTGCTCATCTGTTCAAAAGCGATTTGAAGTCATATTTTATTATAAGACTCAGTAATATTATATATCCTTTTTTTACGGTAGACGTGGCAGATTCATAATGTATAATTATTATAATATACGTAATGTCCTGCCACAAGGCTATAACAAAAAATTAAAAAAATGTGAATTTCCAATAAAATTTCAATCATCTACAGCGTGTAAAGTTATTTTTTCACATTTTATCACATTTTACCACTGCCTTTATGGTTATATATTCTATGGGGTACAGTTGTTAAAAAAATTAGAAATGGGAATCTGTACTGTATTTTTCTGAGAAAATAATCAATTTTAGCTAAAAAACAGGACATTTTTCGTTCGTGCAGCACTATTGTTCACATTATAATTTAAAAGTGAACAATAGGGCTGCATTAATGAATAAAAGTAAAAAAATACTTTTAATATATTTTTTAAAATTAAATGTTCTTACACTTAACCTGGTCATGTTTGGTATCATTGGAAAGGTCATGCTCTGACCTTTCCAATAATAGCAAACATGACCCTGTAGCTGCCACCAATCGGTAGATAGAGGTTTCTTTGGACTCCCTTAACTCCATCATAGGGATTTCCATAGGAAATCCCTGGACAGCTAGAGGATAACTCAGCTCCTTGAACGACAATATCAGTTGACGAGGGAGACATCAAAGATGGCAGCCCCACCCAGAAATAGGCCGCGATCCACCGCTGATTGGTGCTGGATTGTAGCCTGGCGCCTAAGGGATTAAAGAGAGGCATCGTTGGAAAGGTCAGAGTTGACTTTGTACCCCTTGGCGAAGGGGAGATAGAGGAGTAAGCACATTGTACAGTCACAGATCAGGATGACTTGGAGCTGCAAGAGCTTTCAAGTCCATATTTTAAATTCTGATTGCATTCACCCCTCCTCTCCACTTTAGCTGTGCTGTGAACCCGGTGCAGCCAGAGGAGGCGCTGTGTCAGCAAAATTGCTACCAGCCAAACAACATCCCCAAAAAGACAAAAGTACCCACGACACTGTCACCTCAAACATAGCCCCAACATTGTCGCCCAAAAATGTTTTGCACTTGTATTGTAATACTCTCCCATCTGCTGTCTATGTAACCCCAAATGACTCTCTGTCTTCTATCACATGACTGGTTCCCATTCCTATCGGCACTGTACATGCAGCATCTCAGAGATTCCAGCATGTACAGGCTGCCTGAGAGTGATAGCAGTGCGATTGCTGAGAGCCTATCACATTCAGGCAGCCTGTACATGTTGGCATCCCTACAATTCCAGCATGTATAGTGTTTTTAATGGTAGGAGTGTGACTGCTGACAGAAATCACACTCCTATCACTCTCAGGCAGCCTGTATATGCTAGTATCTGAGTTTCCAGCATATACAGTGCTGTTACTGGTAGGATGTGATTGCAGCCAAGCACGGGCCAGGAGAAATTCCTTTACATGGGATGTAGGGTACTTTGCACCCTGTATCTCTGGAACTCTAGGGACATAAGGTTCCGGAGATGTAGGCGTCCAAATTACCCCTGCCCTGCATCTAGTGTAAAGGGATTCCCCCTGCTGGGCATGAGGAGAGCCCTGTTTCTGACATCATCGCGAAGTCGAATAAGTCAGTGGGTGGGGAGGAAGTCCTGCAGTCAGATCTGACATCTGAGATGTCAGCTTGCTATGGATCATGCTGCAGCTTGGCGCCAGAGCAGCACCAAGATGCGGCAATGGGAGAGATCAGTGTGGGCATTTCAACAGATTTCAAGGTGAATACCTTTTTTTTTTTCCCAATCAGGAGGTGTTAATTAATTTTTCACCACATTTTACCACCCTCATTAACACTAGTGCCTTTTTCCCCTCTTTTGGCCCCTCTCATTAGTATAACAAGTCCCAGCTCTGTCATCAGCTCTGATACCAGCTCATTCTTTATCACTCACATTGAGGAAGGATAATTAGTTTTAGAGAGAGCAGAGAAAGGCTACTAAATTGGCTCAAGGATTGCAGTATAAAACTTACCAGGAGAGGTTAAAGGATACTGTTAGCACAAGACTTTGGGCTAAATTACAAAGTTGGTGCTAACTTAACCAGAGCTGGTGTAAACTTAACAACCCCATAGACTATAATGGCTCTGGTAAGTTTACAACAGCTCTGGTTAAGTTAGCACCAGCTTTGTAATACTGCCCTTTATCAATTAAAGATAAATGCCAGCAGAAGCCTGCACCAGCAAGACTCTGAAGAAGAAGAAGAGGAGACTGTTTTTTTTTTTGTGTAAAATATTTTTATTGGAAAAGTATAAAATACAAGTCGCATAAGAGACAATATTGTCACAATAATGTAGAATACAATCAAAGTGCCTCTTGATCATAGACAGTGCCGGAATTTTATAATATAACAAATAACAAATTCTAAATTAACTCTAACGAACTAAAAAGGTGATCATCGTATCCTTAAATAAACAGCAGTAAAGCTAGTACCAGAATGGTATGTCAAGACAACACAGCCCAGGCTCGGATCTGAATTCATCTCTGACCCACCATAACCGGTCGATTATCTTACGAGACCTCTTGTTCCTCCACCGGTGACCTGTCTGATACCGTTATTGAGCGAAGGTTCGAGGACCATGGACGCCAGATCGCATAGAATTCCTCATATTTACCCAAACTATTGTAGTGCGCTTCTTCTAGAGCTCTGACCCCCTCCACCCTCAGAACCCAATCCCTGACGGTGGGTGCACATTCCCTCCTCCAATATAACGGAATCAGTGCCCTCGCTGCGGTTAACAGAATTGCCAGAAGCGAGTTTTTAAAGGAGGGCATCGAAAAGGGCAGTACATTAAGCAAATAGGCAGAGGGAGTAAATTCCACTTCCAGGCACCCTAAACGCGATATCTCGTGTGCAACGTCTGACCAGAAGTTTTGAATTTTCGGGCAAGTCCACCATATGTGGACATAGTTACCTCTGGCCACTTTACACCTCCAATAGATATCAGGCAACAATGGATCCATAGCATGTAAAACAGACGCTGTAAGATACCATCTCATAAACAATTTACAATTCGATTCACGAAGCGCCTGACTCCTGGACGCAAAGTATGTAAGTTCGAAAGCCCTGGACCATTCCTCAGCTGAAATATCTACTCCTAAATCTGTTTCCCACTTAGGTAGCAACGGAGAATCAATTTTATAGGCCCCTCTCATTATGTATGAATAAAGATTCGAGACAATATGTCCATATCTATTCTTATCGGTACAGAAGGTCTCAAAGGGGGCCAATGGAGGCAACCCCTCTGTCAACCACGTAGTAGAGCGAATAAAGTGACTTAGTTGGGCATATTGGAACTTCACCATAGACTTGTTCGCTATTTCTGGGGCCACCAATCGGTCCAGGGGGAGCAATCTGTTGTCTTCCACTACTGCTTCTAGCGGTATATACGGTTTTGGTAGTAACCCATCCAAAAATGTCGGGGTCAGTCCCGGTGGGAACAGGGGATTGTGCGTCAAGGGTGTCAGGCGGGAAGTCAGTGTAGTCAGTCCTAACGCCACTCCATGTTTCCTCCACAGCCTTAGCAGTGTGCCCAGCAGCAAGTGTGACCGAAGCCCCAGGTTTGCCAGCGGTGCCGACTGCCAGGGCAAGGAGGACAATGGCCAAGTAATTCCTGCCTGTAACACATTTTCCCAAAGCTTACCCATCGTTCCTTTTGCCAAGCCGTATAGTATAGAAAAAAACGCTGCTAGATAGTAAAAATAAGCATGGGGCAAGCCCAGACCACCCCTTCCCACCGGTCTTGTCAATTCACTGTAAGATATCCCCGCCCTCTTCCCCCTCCAAACATAGCCTGTAAATGTCTGTCGCAAATCAGAGAAAAATGTCTGAGGTACAGTAATAGGGAGGGTTTGGAACAAATACAACAGTCGAGGTAATACATTCATCCGTAAGACATTGATCCTTCCCAACCATGAAATATGGGGTAAGTTCCAGTTACGTAAGTCCCCCTTGATCTGTTGCAACAGAGAAACGTAACTCAACTGAAATAATTTGTCTAGTTCCGACGATAAGCGTATTCCTAAATATTTAAGTCCCTCCAGAACCCACCGCATTCCATAGGTATGACGAATACTCTCAGTCACGACTCGTGAAAGGTTTACCCCTAAAAACTCACTCTTCAGCATGTTAATTTTATATCCCGAGAAAGCTGCGAACGCATCTAATTCCGTCATCAAAGCCGACACCGATGAAAGGGGATCCGTCAAGGTGAACAGCAGGTCATCCGCAAATGCGGTCACCTTGAGCTCCTGTCCCGGAACAGTTACTCCTCGAATCGCCGGATTATCTCTAATCGCCTGCAATAGGGGTTCCAGATACAGCAGGAACAGGAGAGGGGACAGAGGGCACCCCTGTCGAGTCCCATTATGTATCGTCAACGGAGTCGATTGTCTGCCATTAACCCGCACTCGTGCCTGAGGGCAGTCATACAGCGCCTGCAACCACGAACACCATCGATCACCAAAACCCATCCTCTCAAACATCCGAAAAAGATAAGACCAGTCCACTCGGTCAAACGCTTTTTCAGCGTCAACCGAGAGGACTAACAAAGGCTGATCCATCCTGGAAGCATGATGGATGAGGGAGACGGTACGAATAGTATTATCACGGGCTTCCCTGCCCGGTACAAAGCCCGTCTGGTCTCGGTGAATCACTGAAGTCAGGAGAGGCTTGAGTCGTAAAGCCAGTATTTTCGTAAACAATTTTAAGTCAACGTTTATTAAAGATATGGGTCTATAATTAGCACAATCTAACGGGTCTCTATCCGGTTTCGGTATCACAGAGATAGAGGCGAGGAGCGTCGCAGGTGGAATAGGAAAGGTATACGAAATAGAGTTAAAAGCTTTAACAAATCTAGGGCCCAGAATAGACCTGAAAGTCCTATAATATAGCACCGTAAACCCGTCAGGGCCCGGGCTCTTACCCAAGGGCGTTAATTTTAAAGCCTTCGTAAATTCCTCTAATGTAAGCGGGTTATCTAATTGTCGGCTAACATTACGCGGTAAAGTAGTTTTAATCGTCTTAGCCAAAAACGAGTCCACTATATGCTCAGGGACCCTACTCTCATCAATATTATATAAAGTTTTGTAATAAGCATGGAAGGCTTCTGCAATGTCTTGGGTCGTATTGACCTCGGATCCCGTGCTAGTACGCAGTTTCGGGATAAAAGTAGCTTGATATTGTTTCTTCAAAGCACGTGCAAGTAGCCTGCCACATTTATTCCCTTGGGTGTAGTAAGCATATTTCGTCAGTGTAAGGGTCCGCGCCACCTGTGCATTCGTTAATTTAGCTAAGTCAGCTCTTAAGAGAACTAATCGTCGGAATGATTCAGGATCTAGGTCAGATTTATGCGTCAGTTCTAAGGCCGTGATCTCCCTCAGTGATTCCTCCGTTCTGGCAGTCCTTTCCTTCTTGCGCCTGGAGCCCAACTGGATAAAAGCACCTCTTAACACACACTTGTGAGCCTCCCAAACCGTTGCGGGTGGTACATCATCCGTGTCATTTTCAAGGAAGTAATTCTCTAAGGAGGCAGTCATCTCCGCTCGCGTCATGGGATCAGATAGCAATGACTCATTCAAACGCCAGGCATTCTCCGTTCTCACTAAATTAGGTAGGGCTAAAGATAACAGAAGGGGTGCATGGTCCGACCATGTTATGGGTCCTATTTTGCAACTGCGTACCATTTCCAACGCCCTATGTTCCACAAAAAAATAGTCTATTCTAGAATACTTCTTAAAGGCATGTGAATAAAACGTGTAGTCCTTTAATGCTGGATTACTGAGACGCCAACAATCCATCAGACGGTCCGCTGACAAGAGTTTACGAAATTGGACCCGTAGAGACGGAACAGACGATCCCCCACCCTGGACACAATCTGCCGGCATATCTAACGAAACATTGCAATCACCCCCTAAGACCACAAAACCTTCCTGAAACTCGGACAAACGTCGTAACACTTTTCGGAGGCATTTGGTTTGCAAGCGGTTCGGCAGGTAAACATTTACAAAAGTTAATTTAGTATTGCCCAACATCCCTTTAACCATCAAAAATCGACCTTGCGGGTCCGTTATCACATCTTGCAGAGTAAAAGGCACATGTCGCGCAAATAGAATGTCAACCCCCCTAGATTTTGTCTCCCCAAAATTGCTAAAATAGCCCGTCGGATAGAGAGCATTGCGAAACCCTGGTGCGGAACCCTCTCTAAAATGTGTTTCCTGAACAAAAATAACATCACCTTTCAACCTCTGGAATTCTGCAAGAGCCTTCGAGCGTTTGGCAGGCATATTAAGACCTCGGACATTCATAGAAATCAAATTTAAATTAGCCATTCAAAATAGTGAGAGAGGAGGGCGGCAGAGCCCGGGACCTTGCCCATACCCCCTAGTAGCATAGCAAATAGTACGAGTGATCACCAAAAAGAAAAATCTAAAAACAAACAACAATAACAACACAAAACTAGAAAAAAATTGAGGTAGTGTAGACCTCTGATAATGTGAAAACCCATCAGAGGACATAAAAAAAAAACACCACTCAGGAGGCGGCCGAGAAAGTCTCAGAATTTTCCAAAAATTCTGGGTGCCGAGCAAGAGTCTCATCCGACTGTCTCGGTTGCCGGACCCAAGCGCATTCAATCAAAAAAATTTTGCAAGGGGGCAGAAAATATCAAAAAAGCGTATAAACTTTCAAATGACAATGGCAGCAAAAGCAAGGGCTTCCCTCACAGTTCTGGGTCTGGCTCAGAAGGGGTTGCTGCAGAGGGCTTGCCTTTACGTTTTTTTTTCGCCTGTTGAGTCCAGCGGGGTCGCTGTGGGAAGGGTAGAGTGTCAGATGGCGACGGCGAACCATACCAGTCTGGGATGTCGACTTCTGGGAGTCCAAAAACACGCACAAAGTCCGGAATGTCCTCAGGACATGCAACAGAATGAACTTGGTTGTTATGCGTCACCTGTAAAGATAGTGGGAATCCCCATCGGTAACGAATATCACGTTCCTGGAGCGCTTCAGTTATCGGTTTCAGAGCCCTCCGTGCCTGTAAAGTGGTCCAGGAAACATCTTGGAAGAAAAGTATCACTTGACCGTCCACTTTAATTTCCGAAGTTTTGCGTGCTGCTCGGAGAATTTCCTCTTTCAGTGTAAAATCTTGCAAGCGACAGATAATATCACGAGGTGCGTCATTTTGTGATCCCCTCGGCCGCAGTGCACGGTGAGCTCTATCCAGAACTAATATTTCCTCTCCAGATCGACCCAGTATATCATTAAACAGACCACAAAGTAGCTCTTTAACATCTTCCTTGCCAGAGTCTGCTTCCGGGTAACCCTTTATGCGGAGATTGTTTCGTCTGCCTCTATTATCAACATCATCCAGGTGTCTATGCAGTGTGGCCAACTGTTTAGCTTGCGTTAGCATTTGACCATTTAAACGTTCCACATGAGAAAATAACGCATCTCTGTCCTCTTCCAAGTCCACTACGCGGCCTCCCAACTGCTTCAAATCAGAACCCAGTTCATCAAATTTAGTATTAAAATTGCGCTCCATTTGAGTAAACTGAGCAGCCAAATCCGTTTTGGTCGGCAAACTCTGTAATAAGGCCCGCAGTTCGTGTTCCATATCGCTCCCTTTTGTTGCTGAATCTAATCGTGGCGGGGAGGCCTCCTGATCTGAGTCGCCGGGCTCCATTTTGGATCCCTTACCGGAGGTCCGCGGCTGAGATGTATCTCCCAAGAACGGTAAAATGGAGGATCGGCGTTTGGTCCCCGCAGTCCCCGAGAGTCCTGGGGTAGTAAGTGTCTTTTTCCGCTGTGCCATTGCTGTTATTTCTGCCCCGAAATGACAATCTGTGCACTCGGGCCTGGGAGCTCAGCACTCACACATCCAGCTCTCTCTGTGTTCCGGCCACGCCCCCGAGGAGACTGTTAAACTGCCAGTTTATTCTGCTGTTGCTGCTTGGGCAGTTACAGTTCCACATGATTTAAGAGTGGACCTTATTAAGAAGTGAATCGTTCCAAAATAGAGATGGGCCTTTCAGTGGTCTTGAAATGCAAGGAAGTCAAAAGGGAAGAGTTGACAGCTGACTACTGAATGGTTCTACAAGGCTCTGCCAAATGGCGAGAAAATTCTTAGAACGTGAATGGTGTACTTTCCATCACAAGAGCATTCATATTTTGAATATGTAAGAAAAAGAGCATTCATATTGTTTTTGCTGCGGACTTTTTGCTCTTGATGAAAAATTATCGAAGTATTCCGTTTTGTTACTGGATTTCAGGTGTGGTCGAAGCTAAGGCCTAATGTTTCTGATCTGGAGGCTTCTCAGCAGCATCTTACCTGCTTGGAAAAATGGAAGACCTTGAGAGCAGAACTGAAGCTACAAAAAATGCATTGATCATGTCCATCAAACAACATTGGACAAAGAGAAAAAAATGGAGGGATATTTTGCATCGCCTCTTGGATGCAACCTTGTTTCTGGCACAAAAGAATCTTGCAGAGAAACCGTGTAATCAGCAAACAAAGGAAACTTCCTGGAATTGGTAGACTTGCTCTGAAATTATGATCCAGTTTTAAAAGAACATTTCATAAGGGTGAAACATTCTGTTGCATCGGGGAAGAGAATGACTTCCTATTTCTCTCCATAAATTCAGAACGAATGAATTTGTCTTCTGGGGAATCACATAAAGCATAAAATAGTGGACGATATCAAGAAAGATAAATACTTTGGGATTATGTTTGATAGCACTTCTGATGTGTCCTATACTGATCAGATGTGTGAAGTGATAAGATACTTGCATGTTGAAGGTGACAATGTTGAAGTAAAGGAATCATTCTTGGCCTTCTTTCCAATTGCTGGAAAGACTGCTGCTGAGCTAACAGAAAATATCCTGTAACATCTGGAAGGTGACGGACTGGTCTTTGTCGTAGTCAGGGATATGATAATGCTGCAACCATGGCAGGGATTCATGGTGGTGTTCAGGCAAAGATAAAAGAGATTAATCCCAATCCTTTGTTTATGCCATGTACAAACCATTCTCTGAACCTTTGTGCGGTGCACTCATTTGGAAGTGTTGCTTCCCGTGTGACATTTTTTTGGAACACTGGAGAGTGTGTATTCCTTTCAGTTTCTACACATCGTTGGGGTTTGCTGATGAAGAATTTAGGTGTAACAGTGAAACGACTTTCCCAAACAAGATGGAGCGCTCATTATGAGGGCAAATTTTGAAAAACTGACTTCAACCCTTGAAAAACTGTGTGATCCCAAAGAAAGTGTGGACACAAGAGGATCAGCTCAGATGTTGCTGTTTGCTGTATGTGATTTTACATTTTTGTGTTACCCTTCTTTCTGTTGTGAAGTTAAGTAAGACGTTAATATCACACAGAAGTATTGGCAAACACTGGGACTCCTCCTGCAAAGTGCATTGTGAAGCTACAAGCTCTGAAAGCGTTACT
Organism: Leptobrachium leishanense; assembly: GCA_009667805.1. Classification (NCBI taxonomy): domain Eukaryota; kingdom Metazoa; phylum Chordata; class Amphibia; order Anura; family Megophryidae; genus Leptobrachium; species Leptobrachium leishanense. The sequence goes on along the minus strand of CM019066.1, from coordinate 232,417,775 downwards.
TGCAGATCAGCGCAATGAAATTGTGGAGTAGGCCATTCGTTATGCAATTACCACGTGTAATTAGAACATGGACATTTCTATGGAGAGAAGGAGAGTAAAGCTCTGGAAAATAATGCCAGGAGAGAAGGCAAAGGATGCTGGTCTCACATTGCCAGATGAATTGAAAAGGGCCATGTTTGAGTGCCTTGGTAGATTCCATCAGGAGTAGGAAATTCGCTCTAGGGCAATTGAGAAAATCCTTTCAACTTTTGCTGTTATTCAGACAAACACTTTGGTTGTTGCAACAGAAATATATCTTTGGAATTATGTTCCAAAATTGCCGGACATTTTTGACAAATTCTCTAATGAAGACTCTATATTGAAATTGAACGGCTTCGGAGACATTTGGAAGCTGCCAAGATCAGCGTGGCAGAGGCAAAGAAATGGACTGTATTGCAGTTTCTGGAATTTATTGTTAAATGGGATTTTTGTGAATCTCTGCCAAACTTGTCACTTTGTTTAACCCTTTCGCTGCTGAGCCATTTCACGTCTGTGTGCTGAGCTCATTTTTACCGCTTTTGCTCATCATGTTTAAACACGACTTGAAGTCACGTTTTATTATACGACCCAGGCATATTATATATCCTTTTTTACGGCAGACTTGGCAGATTCATAATATATCATCATTATATGCATACATCATACCCTACCTGAATATTATAACCAAAAATGCAATAAAATTGTAATTTTGTATCATCTACAGGGTGTAAATTGTTTTTTTTTAAATATTTTATCATCTAAGCCTTTGCGGTTATTTTTTCTATGGTGTGCGCTTGTTAAAAAAATGATAAATTTATTTATTTTTATTTATTTATAAAGGATTTTACCAGGAAGGATACATTGAGATTTCTCTCGTTTTCAAGTATGTCCTGGGTTCGAGAACATTGAGTGGTTACAGAAATACAAAATAGTAAAATGCAAGATATTAACACAAAACCAAATATACAGATTAACAGAAAAATAAATATGGAGGAAATGTAGTCATTATGTTACATGTTTACAGGTGCATTTTGTATTGAGGTATGTTAATAGGGAGCTCTTAAGGGACTTTAGACTGGGGGAAGATTTGACGGCGTCTGGGAGGTTATTCCATATTTGCGGTGCTCTGTAGGAAAATGCGGATCGAGCCATTTTCTTTTTGTATTGCGGTATTGTAAGTAAGGTGCTGGTCCTGGATCTGAGGTTATAAGATGAGGGAACTGCTGGGGGAAGCAGCATATTCAGGTAGGGTGGTAGCTTCCCACAAAAGCTCTTAAACACCAGGTTGGAAAGGTGAAGGGTGCGTCTAGAGTCCAGTGATGGCCAGTTTAGTTCTTTTAACATGTCACAATGGTGGGTCATGTAGTTACATTGTAGCACAAAGCGACAGAATGAGTTATACAATGTAGTAAGTTTCTGGAGGTGTGTTTGCGGGGCGGCTGCATACACTACATCTCCGTAATCAATAGCCGGCATAAGCATTTGTTGTACAATCTGCTTTCTTACCGCGGGGCTCAGGCAGGATTTGTTTCTGTACAGGGCACCTAGTTTGGGGTAAAGTTTAGATGAGAGTTTTTCGATGTGGGGGCCAAAAGATAGATTTGGGTCTAACCACAATAAATGGGGACTCGCTAAAGTTTTTGGGGGATATTATGTGACTTTTAGCAAACCCACCCATAGAAAAAAATTGTTAGTGCAGCATCATTGTTCACATTATAATTGAAATTGGAACAATGTTGCTGCATTAACCCCTTAAGGACGGGAGTAATTTTACAACTTCGGCGCTGTTTCGGAAGTAGAAGTTTGCTGAGCTCATTTTGACCATTTTTAAGTCACGTATTATTATTATACCACCCAGACAAATTATATATCGTTCTTTCCGGCAGACTCGGCAGATTAATAATATATCATTATTATATGTATATGTCATGCCCTGCCAAAATGCTATAACAAAAAATGTAAAAAAAGTAAAAAAATTTGAATTTTCAATAAAATTTCAATCTTCCACAGTGTGTAAAGTGTTTTTTTTTTAAATTTTATTATCCGAGGCTCTGCGGTCATATTCTATGGGGTAGATTTGTTAAAAAAATTAGAACGGGGAACCCATTTTTTTTTTGGGGAGAAATTGCGTGATTTTAGCTAAACCCCCCCAAAAAAAATCATTAGTGAAGCATCATTGTTCACATTATAATTGAAATGTGACCAATAGTGCTGCATTAAAAAAAAAGAAAAGAAAAAACACGTATTTATTATTTTATTATTTAATTTATTATTTTTTTATTATTTTTATTTTTACTTTTTTTAAACTTTTATTTTACTTATAACATGGTCATGTTTGATATCATTGGAAAGGCCATGCTCTGGCCTTTCCAGCAATATCATACATGACCCCCTAGCTGCCACCGATCAGGAGATAGAGGGGTTCAAAGAACCCCCCTATCTCCTCTAAGGGATTTCCATAGGAAATCCCTTTGCAGCTGGGGGGTTCCCCGGTTAACTGACATCATCGCGCATGGCGCGATGAGTCAGTTGACCGGGGGGGACCCAGAGGTGGGGGCTGCCATCCAAGATGGCGGACCCACCGGAAATAGGCCGCGATCGGGCACAAATTAGTGCCCGGTCGCGACCTGGCAACTAAGGGGTTAACCCCCCATACATCGCTGGAAAGGTCAGGCTGTGACCCTTCCAGCGATGCTGGCCACAGCCGCCTGGTCCCCGGCGATGGGGAGATAGAGGGATCCAAAGGATCCCCCCTCCCCTTCAGGCGCTTCCCCTGCTCCGGCGGGGGGGGGAAGCCTGAAACTGACGTCATCGCGCCAACGGCGCGATGACGTCACTGCACCGGAGGAGGGATTCACACTGATCTGACTCCGCCGGAGTCAGAGCAGCGTGGGAGCGACCGGAGGAGGTGAGTATTAACGGAGGGGGGCTGTAAACGCCGGGGACGTACATTTACGTCCTGCGGCATCAAAGCCCGCCTAATGCAGGGCGTAAATGTACGTCCTGCGGCGTTAAGGGGTTAATAAAAATAACACACACAAAAAATAAACGTTTTTATTTTTTTACATTTTTCTTTATATTTTTATTGTTTTTTTCTTACTTTGAACATGGCCATGTTTCATATCATTGGAAAGGCCATGCTCTGGCCTTTCAAATGACACCAAAATGTCCCTCTATCTGCCACCGTTCTGGAGATATGAGGGGTCAAACGAACCCCCTATCTCCACCATGGGATTTCCTTGGGAAATCCGCGGGCAGCTAGTGGTTCCCCGGCTAACTGACGTCATCTCGCCATGCGCAATGATGTCAGATGACGAGAGGGGTCCCGGATGTGGAGCTGCCATCCAAGATGGCGGCCCCACCAGAACTAGGCTTGCACCTCAGTGGTTAAGGTCAGGCATCGCTTAAAAGGGGAGACTCTCCCCTTTTAAGCGGTGCCTGGCGTCTCCCTCTCGGTCCTCCCGATCGGGAGGAAGAGGGAACCGAAAGGATCCCCCCTCCTTTCAGGCGATCTCCTGGCTTTGCTGGATGGTCGCCTGAAAATGACACCATCGCATCGGACGCGATGACATCATTTACATCAGGAGGGCCTTAAAAGCAGCGTTTGTCTTCAACGAAGTTAGAATGCCGCGGGATCCCAGAGGAGAGAGCTGAGTATCTCACTTGGACTCCCGGTAAGTGGATGATGTGTGGGGAACGTCCTCTGCATACAGCGGGAGTCTATGAGGATGTTCCCCACATGTCATCCGCAGTGAAGGGGTTAAGATTCTTTTTGACTCTCTGCGTGTCCATTGCTTCATGTGAAAGAAGTTTTTTCAAATTAAAATTGATAAAAAAATTACTTTCTCCACCATGAGTGAGACAAGGTTCACAAATCTAGCCATACTTTCAATTGAACATGATTATGCAAAGAAGATTAGCTTTGATGAAGTCATTGATCAATTTGCAGCAATGAAGGCTTGAAGACAGAGGATGTGAATCCTCTCAAAGTACCTCTTGCAGATTAGACCGAGTCACCACTTTTTGACCGTTTTTTTCGTTTATAGAACCAGTATTAGCTGTTCAGTAAATGTTACTTATTTAAATGATTAAGTCGCCCACTGATGACCGGTTGTCCGCAAGGAGATAAAATAATGACTCAGCACAATAAAACTCCAACTACTTTGTACTGTGGAATGATATATATTTATTATCGGCCACAGCTACAACCCCCACCAAATATAAAATAACATATAAACATATTGTAGCGCTCACCCCCGGAGGAGCTGCTGAATAAACCCAGGATAGTCTCACCGCACTAGGAATCACCATACACCAGCACTGTTGTGGATTTTTCTAGTTTATATACTTTACTGGATCAATAAAGTGGCATAGAATACACCTGTGCGTTGAAGGAAAATAACAGGAAAGCGCAATGCGGGAAAAACACGTGGCGGAAAAGAAACGGTTAATACCCCTCAGTTCGCGAGTTTAAGTCCCGTTCAACAAGGCTCAAAAAGTGGTGTCTTAGGGTACCCGGGTACTATATTCAACTGGCCAGTGAATGAGCAAAGCTATCTTCGACTAGTCAACGTTGGGGCCCTGTGAATTGAAGCAATTAACCAAGTGTGCACTTTCGTTTCGGAACCGTAGGCCTTGAGGCCTCTCACCCATCCGACGAACAAAGTGTCCAGAACCGATGACTCGACCAAGGATCTCTCTCCGTGACTGGAACCCGGTGCCAGTGACTCTGCTCTCCCGATTGCCGTTCTCTGCTGCCGGAATCAATCCGCCACCTGCACTCCCGTTCGATCCTCGCGGCCTCCTCACTCAGGGTCCTTCTGGAACCTGGTTGTCCTCCTGCAATCATTCAGCAAAAGGTGGTTAGCAACAGCACGATCTCCGTCCCCGATCTCCAGCACTGGATATGGTAGAGCCCACACTCCGGCCTGGTTGCGATCCTTGACAGTGTCCTGCATGCGTCCTACTCCTTCTGTCGCTCTGCTCGCTCTGCCCCTGTCTTGCACGAGGCTTCAGATGTCTCTCTTGGTGCCACATGACCACTTCCTGTTCCCTTTGCAAAGGTCTCTGGGAGATGGAGTTTCTTGGCACAAGCTAGTCCACAATGTCTCTGGCTCTGTCTCCCTCTAGTGGCAATATTATTTCATTTCAGAAGGACAAATTTAAACACAGCGCTACAAAATAAACAGTAAAATAACAGACAGTGCTGACAGCGTACTCCACACTTCCTCCATACCTCTCCTAAACCAAACCAACTTAACTCCGCTCCCATCTCCCATACTTCTAATCCGCCAAATTCCACCTTAAATCAAGAAACCCTACCTTAGCACTGCCTACCAACCTCAGCTGTGACAAAGGGGAAAAATTTTAAAAAACGATATTCTACCCAACCCCAATTTTAACCTCTATCTAAAGGGAAGGAGGGTGGGGATCTTATTCTCTCAGTTACCTCAGGAGAAAAGGCGTGCAGAGCCACTGAGCACGCGCCTTTTCGCTCCCCCTGAAAACCCCGCCCCTCTTACAGTAGAAATAAATAAGTTTATTTTTCATGCTTCTAGTTTTTTCAAGTTGACATACAATTAGTGCAATAAATATTTTTGAAAAGTGCGTGTGACTTTTTACATTTACCTGCCCCATGTGCCAAATGTTCTAGGTGCGTCCCTGTATGGCAGTCTGGTATCACTGGAATGCTTTCTGCTCCTCTTCGGCATTCTGCTATTGCGGAGGAGACCGGGATCAATGGTGTGGAGGAAGGCGGCAGACACGGATCGCTTGCTGCCCCTATTTAAAGCGTTACTCACTAGGGATGAGCCAAACACCCCCCGAGTTCGGTTCGGGCCCGAACCCGAACTTTCCATATGTTCGGGTCCGAACCCGAACTCGAACTCCATGCAAGTCAATGGGGCTGAAAATTCGGTTTTTAGAGTGCCCTCCAAGAGGGCACATATGCTAGATATTTGCCATAAAAGGTGTATGGGGGTCCGGGTAGTGCCCTGGGGGACAGGAAACAAGGACAAAAAGTAAAAAAAAATGTTTTTAAAGGGACAGTGAGTTTTCCATGAAATAAGGGTTAAAAATCAAAATCAAAAATTCCTTCAAATATCGTGACTAGGAGGTCCCCATAACCTGCCCATGAAGTGGCGGATTTCTAGGATGTATAGAAACACTTAAAAACAAAAAAATGACGTTTCAAATTACGGTAAATGCTTTTCCATTAATCTATCCATAAACAACTGCTTGGGGCGGCAGTCTGTATGAAAAGAGGAGACATTTTCGGAAACGCAGAAAAAGTTTACTGATTTTTTGGCGGTGAAAAGCAGGAGAATGGAAAATTCTAGACCAAATAGCCGATTCGGAAAGTGAGATAAATGGGAGAATTTTTCTGGTTTGCCTATTTTGACCTAGAATTTTCTCTTCAGTCATTCGTTCGGACGCACTTTTGACGGTCGCTGTGAAAAATGCGTTAGTCTGACCATAGCCTTATCTCACTTTCCAAATCGGCTATTTGGTTCAGATTGTTCTCTTTTCCTGCCATTCTCCTGGTTTTCACCTTTCTCTGGTTTGGCAACATGAACAGGTATAAAGTAAAAAAAATAAAAAATAAAATAAAAACATGTATTGTGTTATAACATGTGTTATTTTTATTAATGCAGCAATATTGTTCACATTGCAATTATAATGTGAACGATGATGCACTAATGATTTTTTTCTATGGGGTGTGTTTGCTATAAATCACGTAATTCCCCTACAAAATGTAACAAGTCCCCATTTCTAATTTTTGTACAAGCGCACCACATAGAAAACATAACCGCAAATGCTCATGTGCTAAAATGTGAAAAAAACAACACTTTACACACTGCAGATGATTAAAAATTCAATTTTTATTGAATTTTTTCATAATATACAACCAGGACAGGACGTATAGATATAAAAATGATATATTATAAATCTGCGGAATCTGCCGGAAAGAACGATATCTAACATGTCGGTCATTTAACAAAATGTGGCTTCAAAATCGCGTTTAAACATGATGAGCGAAAGCGGTAAAAATGAGCTGAGCACACAGCGGTGAAATACAGCATATTAGAAGTTTTAGGAGGGAAATTAAAACTTCTCAAATCTCAATCAGAAGCAGACACCACCCCACCCCCTCAGTCTACAATGTATCAAATTGATTAGACCAGCCTAAAACACCTGTTGTTATGACATTTGAAAACCAGAGGTCATTTAGAGTTGAGAATTTTTGCACGTACACATTAGTTTTTAATTCAATATCTAATAAACCGTTGCTTGTAATATTCTGCAGTAAAGAGTCTCTTTATTTCTAGATTTTTTAGTATTTTTTTAAGCATTTTCTATACTTTTTTCAAAATTTCTTTTTTTTTTCGAACTCGAACCGAACACACCCAAAAAGTTTGAAGTTCGCGAACTTTCGAACAACCAAAGTTCGGGCCGAACTCCGAACCGTCCAAACCCGAACAGCTCATCCCTATTACTCACTATCCAGCCCACTTTTGTTTATCCCAATCCTTCGTTTCCCCTCCCTCTTTTCCCTGCTCTCTTCTCCGTTGTTCCTTCTGATCCTTTCCCCTTCTCGCTCTGTATTGCCTTCTTCTGTCTTCACTTCTCTGTGATCCCATGCCTTTTCTTTGATTCTATTTTCCGTTAGACGTGTATTGTGCCCTCACTCACGTTGCAACTGTGTCCATGATCTTCATATTGCACCACAATGGTCTTTTTGTTTCCCTTATGAATCTATTTGCCCTGTGCTCTCGTCTTTACCACTTGACCCATATGTACTGCTAATATTTGATATTACTTTGCTCACAGCTTTGTTTCCTGGACGCTCTGTATGCTATATGTGAAATTGTCATGTCTGATGTTGCATTTGATTTTTGTACCTTCCTGTTCCTCACTCTTTTGAATAATAATTCTTCATTTGGGAAAAAAAAAAACTTTTCTTTTTTTTAAAATAATATATATTTTTTAATATTGTAACCTGTGGGATTCGCCTGTTTAAACCTGCCAAACTGAAACACCGGAAATCAGGGCATTTCACTGACATTTTCACTTTGGTGCAGTTTGTGTTTCTGTGAATAGATTAACCAGGGGTCAAAATTTCCACTCACCCCCATGCAATTTGCGAGTAGAAATTGGGAGAGGGTGAGTGACAATTGAGCTGTGAATTGAATGCTAGCGTCGGCCTGGAGCCGACACTGGCATTCTCTTTCTGGTGCTAGCTTCAGCTCCGTGCCGACATTAGCAATAACTGGGATGTCAAAGAGAATCGGCAGTGCGATGCTGCCATCCGCAATGCTGAATCAATTGATTCAGTGGCCGGCGTGGCCGCACCTCCGAACTCTGTCATTCTCGGAGGCACAGCCGGTCAGCCACAGGACCCTGCTTCCTCTCAGCCACAGCCTGTCACATTAATCTGCGGGGCGCTGGGAGGGAGTGATCATATGACCCAGGACATACTTGAAAACGAGAGACATCTCAATGTATCCTTCCTGGTAAAATACTTTGCAAATAAATAAATAAATATGACGTCACTTCCTCCCAGCGCTCCATGCATCTTCATGTGCAGCTGGGGACTCGCGGAGGAATGTAGACCTGATGCTGGCTCCCAGTGTCAAATTAAGGTGACAGTAACATTAATGAAGATGGAAAAGGAGGGGGAGAAATGAAATTAACATAACGAGGGGGAGAAATTAAATGAACATAAAAATAGGGGGAGAAACGAAATGAACATAAAAAAAGGGGGAGAAATTAAATGAACATAAAATGAGGGGGAGAAATGGACTGAACATAAAGAGGGGGAGAAACGAAATGTACAAAAATGAGGGGGAGAAATGGACAGAATGAAAAGGATGGAGAGAGATGGCTTGGAAGTGAGAGAATTTACATGGAAAGAAGGGAAGGGGAGAAAATGGTCATGATAAGGGTGTAAGAGGATGAAAGGAGTAGAGACTAGAGGAAGATGATGGAAAAAGAGGGAAAGAAGGTGCACGGAAGGGAGGCATGGAATGTGCCATTGGCTACAGTGGGACAGCTTGAAGCCATCACTCTGCAACCAATGACGCTTGCAGGTCAGGTGGTTCCCAGGCGAGCAGCCAAGCTGCATGCCGGCGGCCGCTCGGAGGGAGAAAAACGGCCAGTGGGTACTCGGAGGCAGAAGCAGAGGGGCCTGGCAGCAGAGGAGGTGAGAGCTGGGACAAATATATCACTGCGAGCTGGGGGCAAATATATCCATGTGTGAGCTGGGGGGCAAATATATTCATATGGGCTTGGGGCAAATATATCCATGTGTGAGCTGGGGCAAATATATCCATGTGTGAGCTGGAGCAAATATAGCCATGTGGGCTGCGGGCAAATATATCCATGTGAGTTGGGAGCAATATATTACATGTGATCTAGGGGGTACCCTGGGCCCATGGTCAAGAAAGGGTTTGCAGGGCTGTGCAGATGGGGTGCCACGTGTGTCCTGCCAGCATGGAAAGGGTGTACTGGGTAGCCCACACCTGGGTTACCCCACACTGCATAGCTTCAAGGGGTATGTGCTGGGAGGGGGTACCCTGGGCCCCTCATATGGAAAGGGTTTGCAGGGCTCATGAGCCACATGAGGACAGATCCTGTGCAATGTTCTTGGGAGAGTGAGTGTAACGAGCACAGCTTGCGATTAGGCACGTCTCTGCCTGTCACCGTGAACCCAACACCAACTCTTGGCCAAAACTGGTAGAATGCCCCCCCCGAAACCTGTGTCTGGATCCGTTCCTGGCATAGCCAGCTTTCAGGAGCTGAAGGTTGCCCCCCCCCCTCAGCGCCTTCATCATTCAGGGCACCAAGGGATAGCCTGCCTGCCTGTCTGTCTCCCAGCATCTCCCAGCATGCTGGCCCCACCCTGTCCAGCCCAGCAGCAGCAGGTCCTGGCAGACAGGTAAACAGATAGGATGCTCTGTCACTGTCACGGATTCACTATGGATATATCATGTATATGATCCTTGTATGCAGGGTTGCCCTAATATTCCAATCCTTGTAGTGGTCGGTTATAATGACTAAGTAGAGAACAGACTGAGACAAGAACATATATATATATTAGCAAACAGATGCCAGATATCTGTATACAATAATGTGGAGCCAGATGACAAAACACTGGAGTAGTAGATCGCTAGAACCAGAGGTCTAAACAGAAGAGTAGTCAGGGGTCAAAACACAAGAATAGTCGTTTTCCAAAGCCAGAGGTCTATACACAAGAGTAATCGTTTTCCAATGCCAGAGGTCTATACACAAGAGTAATCGTTTTCCACAGCCAGAGGTATATACACAAGAGTAATCATTTTCCACAGCCAGAGGTCTATACACAATCAATATATTAAATCAGAAACACTTGGGAGCACTGTGGGAGTGTGAGAACACGACAGCGCGCTGGTCTGGGCTAACTGAAAGGCTTATATACCAGACCGCGCACTTTCCTAATGAGCCCCGCCACTCCAGGTCTCACGTGATCGATGCCGGCGTGCATTTTATCCGGCGCTTGGCAAGCGAGCAGTGTGGAGGAGGCTGCTGGGCGCTGGAAGTACGTGACACTCATGCTCTCTCACTTCACCATATTCACCATTATCTCTGTGTCTTTCCCTTTCTGTCTTTCCATCTCTCACTATTATATTCTCCTCTCCTTTCTTCCCCCTTTCCCTCACTCTCTCCTTCACTACTTCCATCACTCCTTCCCTCCACTTTTCTCTCTTTTCCCTGTCCAAAACATTGGTTTTCCCTCTTTTAGGTTGAATTGTGACTCACATCACACACAGCATATATCAAGGAAAAGGCAGGTACTCCAGTGGAGAGTGAAGCCAAAAAAAGTTTAATAAAGGGGGGTTACAGAAGACCCCACTAAATGTGATGTTTTGGCCGGATGGCCTTAATCATACATCACATCACATCACACACAGGCACACACAGACATCACACGCAGACTTCACACACAGACACACGCACACCACACAGACATCACACAGACACAGACAACTCCTACATACCGTACATTACTGTGAGTTTTATTGCCGTGGAGCTCTGTCATACACTCATATACAATGCACATTACATTGAGTTTTATTGCTGTGGAGCTCAGTGCTACACTCATACACACCGCACATTACTGTGAGATTTATTGCTGTGGGGCTCTATGATACGATGATACACACTGCACACTACAGTGAGTTTTATTGTTGTGGGGCTCTGTGATAAGTCGTAAATGTAAATTTAATTTTCACACTTTATGTATTGTGAACCCCCATTTGAATAACCCACGAGCCGCCACTGCCTCACTGCCGAAAGCCACTACTTACGGGCACAAACTGCGCTTCTTTAAGGGGTTGATAATCAGTGAGTGAATCTGAGCGTATGTTGTGTGTATCTGTGAGCGCAAATGTTTGAATCTGTACGTATGTGTGGGTCTGTATCAGTGAGTGTGTGAATCTGAGTCTAAAACCATGGGCACATTGGGCAGTAATCGTGACGCATAAATCGAATTGTGAGACCAGAGAAGATGCACAGCCCTAGCACTAACTAACCTGAATGGAGGTGACCTGTAGGAGATGCAAAGAGCATCACTCAGCCCTGATTCATGTGAAAAGCCATGCAGGGCTATCTAATGATTAAACCCTCACAATCCATTCCAGTTGGTGAGGGGTTAATTTCGGAATCAGATGGGGTCTCTATTACAGACCCCCTCGTGTAAAACCCGTCATCCTCTGAATGGATTCAGTGGATGACAGCATTTACTGAAACAAATTGTTACGTCCTCAGCCCTGCTGTGCTCCCTGGGGCGTCTGGGCATGGTTCTGTGCCAACGGCTGGTCAAGTGCCAGCACATTGTGATGGCCGACCAGCGTCTGAGGGGGCGGGACCTGGCATGGTCATGAGGAGATGCCGGGTTTAAAGCAGGGCGCGAGGAGTTGCCTCGTCGCCCTGACGTGGAGTTTAGTTCCCGCAGCGCCTGCTATTGCTATCATTGTGTTTCCAGTTGTCGACCCGTTTTGTCTATGAATTTGGCTCCTGTTTTTGACCAAGCTTGTCTTTGACCATTCTTCTGCTTATCCCCTATCGGGTTCATATTGCTGTGCGTTGTTTGTTTAACCCTATGTATGCCGCTGGGGTTTGGGCCCGCCACCTTGGTATATACCCCTCTCGCTCTGGGGTAATATCTGCAGCCTTATCAGGGTTGTGCTCGAGACCTAAGGTTTCCGAATCGGTGTTAAACTGTCTTTACGTGAGATTAGGGAAAAATAGGTACAGCTTGTTTTCTAATACGTATTATTATAATACATTCACCAAGTGTAACCCGATCATAATCAGCTCAATACTATCACGTGTGTCATCATCAGACTCTGGTTATATCAAGGTATCGCAAACCCAGTCGGGTTTATCCAAAAACTTGTTATCTGTTTATTCTGTGACTGCCCTGCAATCGACACAATTCATCAACTGTCAAAGAGATCTGCTGGGAGACCAGCCTGAGAAATATACTCCGGTATCGAAGTCATCTGTATTGTTGAAAGTCTCTGTATGTGTACTAAGTTGTCTTTTGGTCTTGAAACCATCTGAGCTTAGTTGCAAATCAGTTGTGCTTTTATACTCCTAGGCTTTGGAGTATAAGTCTGTGTTTACCGAGTGTTTTGTAACCGTCAAGCAGATATTTCTGTCCATTAAGATCACTACTCCACTACTCTTGTGTGAGCGCTACAGCGCCCGTTACACAAACACCCCTTCGATGCCATCTTTACATAGGGTCACCGCTCTCACTGCAAGGTAAATGGGCTGTAAGGGACTGGGTTAGGTAGGTTAACTGATGGCGAATAACTTATAAGACCTGGCTAGTTGCTCAGGACCTGCAATTTTGAGCCCTAGATTAACCATTAATTTCGCTGCTGCCGAAGATCGGCGATATGCAGCAAATGGCACCGAATTTCTCTGTAAATTTGGCAAAATGATAGTTTAGTGAATAGACAAACTGCCCTGAAATTGCATTGTGAATAACCCCTTAACAGCTCAGAATAGGGCCCAGGTTGTACTATGAACATGACAAAAAATACAGCTGCTCAGTTACTCAGATTACTAACAATTACACCTCTCTTCACAGTGCGCGTGAATTGTAGGACTGCAGCAAAAGATACAGGGCTATATTATAAAGTTGGTGCTAACTTAACCAGAGCTGTTGTTAACTTAACAGCTCCATAGGCTATAATGGCTCTGGTAAGTTTACAACAGCTCTGGTTAAGTTTTGCACCAGCTTTGTAATATAGCCCACAATCTTTCTATAACCTGGAAGTGATTTTATATTTATTCATTAATTTTCTTGATTTAATCTCTTATTATAGTTAATTTGTTCATTTATCAAAAGAAACTAAATGAAATGTATGGTTCAAGTAAAAACATTATTTCCGAGTACAAATCTACTCTACTCAGTATTAATGCAGGCCACGTGATCATAAAATCAGTTTAGATAATGCTTGTTAGCAGGAAAGGAGTGGCATCAATGTTTGCAAGAACTGCTTTTAATAGAATCTACTTCTTGGCAGATTGCAGAGAGTAAGCACTAATCCCATGTCTGTTTCCTGTGAGATTTAGCTATTGTTTGGCATAGTTATAATTTTAATATCCATTGAATATGCTAAAATATTTTTTTCTATATAGTTTATTCCTATCTAATTTAGAAAACCAGCTTAAACCATATATTACTATATAATACTGGAAAAATATACAACAAAAAACAATTTGCACAATAATGCCTAATCTCGAAGTTCATGGAGTGTTAGGTGAATAAGGTTTTATACATTTATACAATTACTGTCTCACTTTTGTGGTGGGAACCTTTGATCTATCTTTCTTGGCTTAACTGAACCTAGGACACTATTGAATAATTGCTTTCTACAGCAGTAGTTATGAAACGTTAAAATGCAAATCTGTTTTAGACTCTGATTTCAAAACAGCAATCAAATGGATGAAGACTTTAAGAGATGCCCCTTCTAGAGCCTGACTGGACAGTGTATCTAGGGTTCTAGATATTTAGTAAGGTAGGCACAGCAGGGCATTTTTTCATTGTTAGGAAGTTTTTACTCCTTATTTATTCAAATCTCTGGGGCTCATTTTGTCCATTTTGATATATCTCTGGCATTTCATGAAAGAAAAGAAAAACATTCAAAATAAAATCAATCAGTGATTAATGGAATCCTCCTATAGATCAGAATAAAGTTTTTTTTCCTAATTAAAATAGAAAGAAAACATAGTGTTGTTTTTAAACCGCTCCAGGAAAAAAGTTATAGAATTTTTTTAGAACTCCAAGGAATCCTTGAATATTTACTGTTCAAAATGAAAAGTTGTCAAGAAGGAGCTTTGTTGAATTCTTTTTAAGTTAATTTCCCTGTTAAAGGTCTTGCTGCATTAATTATTTTTCTATTCTTATCGTTTATAGTACTGGTTGCTTAATGTTGTTAAGGTACTTCCTATCACATCCTCTATTCTTGACCAATCTGGTTGGAACTCTTAAAATAGAATCCTTTACTGGAATTTGGGTTCAGTGAACAAAGTTTATAGCGTTCTCTAACTTTTTAGTCTTTTTTTTTGCAATATAACCCAAATTATGCTATCGACATGAATATGAAAAACCCTAATTGCCCTCTGTGATGTATCAGTATTGATCTCTTCTGTCTCCTATACTACACATTCCGATACTACAGAACTTCACCTCATGTCTCTGTCCCTTATTCTATGGAAGCTTAGTTTTATTAGAAAACCTGTATGTTATTCGGGACTGATTGACCAAGAAAAATCTATCGTTATACAGTATTATTTAAAACTGATTTGTCATTAATTAACTTCAGTAATGAACACTCTTTAAACTATATTTGAAGTTTTTCATAGTTGATGATGGTAAACGGGATTTGTCTCTAGAGATATTTTTCTTTATTTAATTTGTTTCAATTCTATCTTGATTTATGAGTTTTGCATAATACTACGTAATATGTATCTATCAACATCTCAAAACCATTAATGATATGAGAAAATAGCTGGCCAACTACCCACATGGGCAATTGAAAGTATATTACATTATTAATAGCTCTGTAGTTGGTTGCAAAGTTATGGTATATTGATCACTTTGCAGCACATACTAATTGCTGTGATAACAAACCAAATGCTGTCAATTAGAGACTTTACACCATATGTAAAACACTTTCATTAATTATGATTGCTAATCTTTATTAATCACATTTTTGTTATAGCACAATGTATGCTCCTTTTTACTTTAGTACCACTATTAAACAGAGCTATTCCTTTATTTGCTAGCATATAGGATTAATGGGCAACAGTTTCTTGCTGGAATATAGCCGAGATAAAAATGCATTGCAAGCATTACAATAAAGGGGTTATTTTTAGCAGGCACCTTCCGGAACATTAGTTTCTCATGAATGTATTTTGTCTTTATCCCATTTAAAATTCCCAAGCAAAGAATTGCTTAGAAAAGAACAATGGCTGGAAAACATTATTTAACCAGTTCAGAGTCACAATGGTTCAACAGAGTGTAAAGTTTTAAATCTGTGGCAGTTTTACATAACAGAAAAAATGCAAATATCCAAGACTAAAGCTCATAAGTCGCCTACTGATGACCGGGTCGGACTTCGGGAGACAAAAAACCACACAAGAATACGCGAACACATAACTGTGGAATAATATATATATTTATTATATAGAGGCCACAGCTAAAAACTCCACACTATAACCCCACCATAATAACAGAACAATTCTAATAACAAAATAAAACAATAATCCAGTGCTGAAAGAGGACTCCCCACAACCCCCACACACCTCCAAACCAACCAACCACCAAAAATCTTCCCAACTCCCAACCATCTGACCAAAAAATCCTAACTAAAAAGGAACCCCTAGCCGGCACTGCCTACAAGCCCCCGCTATGAGCTCCTCACATAACCGCTTATGGGAGAGCTCCCCCACCAAGGAAAAACAGGGCTTGTTCAATCCCCTCCTTGAGTCCCAGGATAAACAGATCTTTGCCCACATCTGTCAGGTGAACTCCATCCGCCATAAAATAGCACTTCGCCTCCTCCTCTTCAAAAGGTAGATGTCGCACCACCACACCCTCCATCCTCCTCAAGAACCTTCCCATGCAGCGATTCAGCTTGATACGGCCCAGCCGCACCGCCTCCTCATTCTCCGCCTTCTCCCACACCATCCTTGGCATCACCTCGGACCACACCACTACTGTCCATGGTGACCACACCCTCAATTGCTGCAGATCTTCCTGCATCTGCTCCAGCAGCATATACAGAGGGACCACACCCAAATTGTTCCCTCCCATGTGAACCACCAGCACATGGGGAACTTCACCGTGCCTCAGAGCACCCAAAATTGTCAGCTTAAACTCCTCCCATAGGAGTCCACGGATTCTGATCCACCGTACCCGTGTTGCTGACCCAAGCAGACCCATCTGAACTCCAGAGGATCGTACCAACGCCCTTCTTCTCGCCCAAAAAATCAGCGAATCTCCAATAATCCACACAACTCTTGGAGGATCTGCAAAAACAAAACACATTACCAACATCTCCACCACACAAAAATACTTTAAAAAGAAAAAACTCCCCACACAAAAAACTTTAAAAGAAAAAACTCCCCACCAAACCACCACACATCCCAATAACCATGACCATACCTGTAAAGAAAAGCATATAATAAACAAGCATCAACTCCTTGCCTCCAAATACTCCAAACCCCCACACTCAACCCCAAACAACCAACAAATTACAAAGATAAATTAGAATAAATATATGTATTCCGTATAAAAGGTATAAATCATATTTCATGTATAAATTTGATATTTTTCATCTTTCAAATTTTTTATTTTTTTTAAAGTTGAAAGCATAACATAACATAACATAACATACATCAAACTGTGCTCCACATTACCTCCCAGCTTTAACAGATGATTACAAAATTCATGACAGCAAACCAGGACGAACGTAAGACTTAAAAGCCCTTGAGTTCCATCCTCCCAATTCTTGAATTTCCGTTGCCGACAAACCCAACTTTGAAGCTTCCGTTGCAGCCCCAATACGAAAAGAGTGAGAACCAAATTCCTCCAGATTTCTCCCTAAACTCACCAAACCCTTTTTAAAAATAGAAATAAACTGAAATCTTGATAAAGCCGACCCGTCCGCGTGACATAAAAAGGCCACACTAGACTCCACCCTTACCTCCAAAAATGTCTTAACATTCTCCACTGGACAAACCCCACAGTTATCCACACTGAATAAACCAACTCTATGCCCCCTACCCAACTGATCCGTCTTAGAGTTAGCAACCCAAATGACCAGATCATTACCTCCCAACCAAACCACATCAGCTCCTAAACCACCACCTCCTCTCTTAGAATTACACACCAACTCACCCACTCGAAATGCCCCAAAAAACCCTAAACACAAAGCCGCCCTAAAAAGCAGAACCTCATAATGAGAAGAACAAAAACTCCCAACAAAATCCCATAGCCCCTCCAATAATTGTCTCGAAACTGGACGCCTAGCGTCTGCCCTACATCTCCCCTTCACATAACCCCGAACTGCACATCTGATCACAAAATCCTTGGTGACATCTCTTTTCCCCGACACCTGAAAAAGGAAAGCCAAGGCGGCTAAAGACTGCCGAACCACTCCAGGAGATGCCCCAGACTCAAATAACCAAATGAGGTATGCTCTGAGCAGACTTTCCTCATCCAAACCACCCACTGCCACATACCTGAACCGCTCAGCCAAAGTGTCCCAATCCCTTCATACTTGCGAGTAGGCCTTCCAAGATGACTCCGACAAAGAACCTCTCACCCATCTTCCAAAAATATCGAGCCTAACTGCCAAAGGCCCTCCGGACAAGGGGTGCCCATCTCCTCTGCCAATGGAGCCAGGGAACGAAACCTGCCCCACTGAAAACGAGACAAAGCATCCACCACTGAGTTAAGGCGACCCGGGACATGCCTTGCCCTGCATAAAACATTAAACTTAAGACACATCAGCGCAAATCTCTTCAGCAATTTAATGACTGGCAATGATGAAGCCGACAAAGAATTAACCGCCGCCACCACCGCCATGTTGTCAGAACGGAACAGTATCCTTCTGCCCTCCAGAGCACCTCACCACAGCTCCAAGGCCACTACTAATGGAAACAACTCCAAAAATGCCAAATTCCACACCAATGAAGATGCCAACCAACTATCTGGCCACCGAGAAGCACACCAACATCCCCCAAAATATACCCCAAAACCAACACCTCCCGAGGCATCCATAAAAAATTCCAGCTCCTTCTCCAAAACCTCTTTTGAAGGGAATACGGCCACCCCATTAAACACCACCAAAAAGGATTTCCACACTTCCAAATCCTCCTTCATGGTCCTGGAAACCCTAACAAAGTGATGACCTTCCCGAACACCCCGTGTCGCCAAAGCCAATCCACGCAAAAAAGACTCTTCCCACCGGAATGACCCTGCACGCAAAATTCAAACGACCAATCAACGACTGAAGCTCTCTCAACTGTAATTTCCTAACCGACAGGGCCCCTTCAACCTGTTTCAAAGCTTCCACCACTTTTTTCACAGGTAAGCGACACTCACCCTTTACTGAATCAATCTCAATTCCCAAGAAAGTGATAACCGACGCTGGACCTTCCATTTTATCAGATGCCAAAGGAACACCAAATCGGTGAGCCACCCACTGAAAAGACCGAAGAATGTGCAGACACTCTCCTGTCCCTTCCTTTCCCACACACAAGAAATCATCCAGATAATGAGTCAAATTGTTAGACCCTGCCACTTCACGGCCCACCCATTCCAAAAATGTACTGAAACATTCAAAAAGGGAACAGTTAATGGAACAACCCATAGGCAAACATAAATCCACATAAAATGTGCCTTCAAACCAAAATCCCAGAATATGATGACACGAAGGATGAATAGGTAACAACCGAAAAGCCGACTCAATATCCACCTTGGCCATCAAAGCCCCCGGCCCTGCATCACGAACCAAACTAACCGCGGAATCAAATGACACGTATGACACAGAGGCCAACTCCTCACTAATATCATCATTCACCGATTCCCCCCGTGGAAATGATAAATGATGAATCAAACGAAATTCTCCCGCCTTTCCGCTTCGGCACAACCCCCAAAGGGGATATCCTCAAATCCCGCACCGGAGGAGACGAGAATGGACCAGCCATCCTACCAGCCCCAATCTCCTTAAACACCTTCTCCCGAACTACCTTCGGATACACTCTAGCCGACTTCAAATTTCTTAGCTTGCCACCCCCAGGCCTTACCACAAAAGGAATCCGAAAACCAACACCAAAACCGTCACGTAAAAACTCTGCATCTCTATGTCTTCCGTAAAGCCTTAGCCACGGTAACATCGCGTTGAGTTTCACCGGGGAAGTTCCCCTCTCCAGACCCTCCAAAAGGCAGACCTCCTTATCTTGCCCTCTTAAAACATCTGGACAATGAATGCAATCCTCCACAATTTGAACATTCGTGCTGTACCTGCACCCTGCACCGAACTTACACTGACCTTCGTTAAACTGCCAGCATGATCCCTTTATAATACCAGCCGGTGGGGGAACTGACTCCTCCCCCACCGGCTCCCCCTGGAAAGGGCGACGTCTTTTGTGCCCCCATCAAACGCAACCACAGCGTAATGTCCAATTGATTCCACCCCATGCCTGGGTAAGCCGCCAAACGTTGTCTAAACTGCTCATCCTATTTCCACCACACCCAACCACCATAGGTTTGATAAGCCTACCAAATCCCATCCACATAACAAAACAGACCCGAACAGTGCTGTGGGCTCTTTTCCCCAACCACACTAGCCAAAATACAGAAGGCCCGGAGCCAATTCCCGAATGACTTAGGAATCCTCCGAAAACCTCTTCTTCCTTTCCTCCTCTTCCTTTAAACCGTCCTTAGACGAATCATCTTTCACCCCAGCCACCTCATCCAACGGAAGCAGGGAAAAAAGTTCCACGTACTCCCCCCGCCATATAGTTACATAGTTATATAGGCTGAAAAAAGACATGCGTCCATCGGGTTCAGCCTCTCCCACATAACCTACTGCTGTTGATCCAAAAGAAGGCAAAAAACCCAGTCTGAATGCTTGCCAATATGCAACATACTGGGAAAAAATTCCTTCTTGACCCCAGAATGGCAGTCAGATTTCTCCTTGGATCAAGAAGCTTTTACCCACATATTAAATATTATAACCCTTAATATTCTGTGTCTGCAGGAAGTCATCCAGTCGTTTTTTAAAAGTCTGTACAGACTCTGACCCAACCACCTCAACAGGCAGAGAATTCCACAGCTTTATTGTTCTCACCGTAAAATAACCCTTCCTATGCTTTAAGCTAAATTTTCTTCTTCCAGTCTAAATGGATGACCCCTTGTCCTATGTATAGTCCTGTTAATGAATAGGTTATCAGACAATGGTTGATAATGGCCCCGTATATATTTATATAAGGTTATCAGATCCCCTCTAAGGCGCCTTTTCTCTAAACTAAACAGGTTTAAGCTTGTTAGTCTTTCCTCATAACTTAACCCTTCCATCCCCCTTATTAATTTAGTTGCCCGTCTCTGCACTTTTTCTAACGATATAATGTCTTTTTTTAAGACAGGTGCCCAAAATTGCACGGCATATTCAAGGTGCGGCCTGACCATTGATTTATACAGAGGCAAAATTATGTTTTCATCCCGTGAGTGAACTCCCCTTTTAATGCATGCCAGTACTTTGCTGGCCTTGGCGGCTGCTGTTTGACATTGCACATTGTTACTTAGTTTGAAGTCTATGATTATTCCCAAATCCTTCTCCTGCTTAGATTTCCCTAACTCCGTACCATTTAGGGTATAAATTGCTTGTGTGTCTTCACTCCAAAGTGCATAACTTTACATTTATCTAGATTAAATCTCATCTGCCATTTAAGTGCCCAGTCCCCCAATCTATCTAAATCCCTCTGCAGCGAAGTAACATCCTGCTCACATTGTATTACTTTTCCTAGCTTTGTGTCATCTGCAAACACTGATACATGACTTTCAATGCCTATCTCAAGGTCATTTATAAATAAATTGAATAGTATTGGTCCTATAACAGACCCCTGAGGGACACCACTTACCACTGGTGTCCATCTTGAACATGTACCATTTATGACCACTCTCTGTACCCTATCTTTTAGCCAGTTTTCTATCCAAGAACAAGTATTTTCATCTAGACCATTTTTTCTTAATTTAAGTAGTAACATTTTGTGTGGAACTGTGTCGAAAGCTTTGGCAAAATCTAAGTAAATCAAATCCACTGCGACCCCCTGATCTATACTTCTACTTACTTCCTCATAGAACGTAATTAGGTTAGTCTGACATGATCTGTGTTTCATGAAACCATGCTGATTTTTGCCAATTACATTATACCTCCCAATAAATTCCTGAATATTATCCCTTAGTAACCCCTCAAATACTTTCCCAGCCACAGATGTTAAGCTCACAGGTCTATAATTCCCAGGCACAAATTTTAAACCTTTCTTAAATATAGGGACCACGTCAGCTTTTCTCCAATCCTCTGGTACTATTCCTGAAAGAAAAGAATCTTGAAAGATTAAGAACAGAGGTTTACATATTTCTACACATAGCTCTCTTAGTACTCGCGGGTGAATTCCATCTGGCCCTGGGGCTTTATTAACATTCACATTGTTTAATTTGTGTAAAACCTTGTCCTGAGTCAACCAGTCACTTTGACTGCCTTCCTTAACCTCCTGCTTCAAATGAAACCCCAAAGGCCCAGAAAAGGACACGTAAGCATTCCTCCTTGCCACATCCGCCACTGCTGTGGACTCACCGAGTGAACTCACATTGCCACTCGGCCCATTTGAAGCCATAACTTCACCACCAAGAGCTCCACCGGCTCTCACAACAGGCCCACCTGCCCCCTTCCAAGCTTGAGCCAAATCCACACACCGGTTCACACCCTTTGGTGAACCCGACCAAGCCTCAAAGGCCCCCTGTAAAAAAGACATGAAAGAACCAACATCACCACCATTTCCGTTACCTGTCGCCACACGAGGACCTCCCGAACTTCCTGGAACCTCCATCGCCACCGACTCCAAACCTCCTGCTCCATCTCCACCAACTCCAGCAGCCTGGAAACCACCCACCGGCTGTGGACTCCTCTCTCGAATCAATGGAACTGTGGATGAAAAATTAACAGTGCGATGAGCCCCAGAACCCGAAGCACCAAAATCAACAACTCGCTCCCTCACATCAACCTCCGGAGCCCCATCATCACCACCAACTAAACCCCAATTAACTTCGAGTTCTTGGGTGCCCTCATCCTGCACACCAACACCCTGTGCCACACCACCATCCACATCCCTATCCACCAACTGTCTTACCGCTGAAACATCAGTCCCCGAGACAGCCCTTGCTCCTCCTCCGGGACCCCTGGTGGAACACCGACCTCTCCTTCTCCCCGAGGAACTCCTCGAACTCCGCACTCCTTCTCTCCTGGTAGAGCTCACCACACCACCCCTCCGACTGGAAGGATCTGTAGCCCCCGAAGCCGGCCTCAAGCTCCTACCTTCCACATGCCTGGAAGCGCTCACGCCAGCCTCAACTCCAACCGCATCACCACCAGCCAACATCCGTTGGACCAACTGACCACGACCTCTCACAGCCTCCAATCTCGATCTCTCGGCCGCCGATACTTCACTGGATTCGCCTCCTGGATTAAACCGCACTGGAGGCTGCGAAATCCTGGCAGGCCGTCAGACCCCATCCGCCGCCAACACCTCCGACAGGCTTCTTCTGGCCCACTCCACACCACGATGCCGAGCCGCCTCCCGCACTTCCTCCAGTAGCGACTCCAGCTCACCACCTTCTGCCATCTCCAAAACAATATTACAGGCAAAAAAAAGTAAAACCACCGCTTCTCTGACGCAGCACAGATTTTCACCACTCTACCTCAGGAGAAAAAGGCGCGCAGACCCTTTCCACACGCGCCTTAAGTACCCTCCTGTCGACTCCTCCCACACCGCTCCCGCTCAATCTCCTCACGCGCTGCAAAACCTTCTAGAAAAATCCTCCCTGCGTCCTGGTATCAGAGTCAACTTAAGGGCCCTACGCAACGTGCTTCAGGCCTTATATATCTAAGATATGGTGGAGGTTGGAAAAGTGGATGGAGGACTGATTAATCTAGGTTTGGAGAGCAAACACAACCAAATAGAAAATGTGCACAATTTTTTTTTTATAACGAATTGCATTTCAGAATGTATCCAGATACTGAAATATGAACATCCATGGTCCAAAAAAATAACAAAAACAAATGGATCCATAACAAATTGCTTTGCTACAGGTTTTCATTTTGCTTCATTGAAGTGGTGCCTTGCAATTGCCTCCTAGCAGCCTTCACTACAAGTGAAGGACAGATATCCACCCCTCATCCCTCAGGCCCCATCCCATGAGCAGCAGTATTGAATATGTGGCCATGTCTGGCCATGGAGTTATTCTATTCCAGTGACTTTTTTTAACAAGAGTGATCACTGTTTCCCAATAAGAAACAAGAGCCTTTAGCGTTTAGTGAGATTGCCTGCAATAAGTCATGTATTATCACAAGAAGGGAGCGTCACTCTAGAGTCAGTGACTGAGAATAGAATAGGATACATAAACTAGATACCTTGTGGCCAAATGGATTAAACAGAGAATTTGATTTACACGTGTGTTTTTAGAAATAGTGTCAGCTTATTACTATAATTATTTCTTATGGTATAATTTTTTACTCTCTTTATCTCTCCAGGATGGTGACATGTGTCCCCGCTTCCATGGGGACTCCACATGGTGGTCGTCCCCGAATCCCGGTGGTATGGTACATATATAATAAATAAAAAAAATTGATAAATTAACATTCTTTTATATTTCAAATTGTTTAGATACCATTTACTCTGTGTCAGATAAACGATATGTGAAGACAGAGCTATGTATTGTTGATTTGCATTGACCATATAATTTACCCTCGTTATAACATGACTATGTATGTATTCATGTTCCGACCTTTCTGTTCACATGTATACCTCAAAGCGTTTATTCAGTGTGGATAATGATTTGATTGTTTAATTGGTTTATCAATCAATTAGTGCTGGTATATAGTGAGAAGCTGGATTTTAAAGTTTATGCATGATTAAGGCCTTCTGGCTGAAACGTCACTCATTTGTCTAATGGGGATTGCTTTCCCCGAATAACGTTACCGGCACCATCCTGCGCTTGAGGTCCTGCTTATTTCAACCTCTGTCAATGTTTTTTTGGTGGTGAACCTGTGGAGTCTTTCAGTGCGGGATCCCACTCAGTACGGGCCACGGTGCTTCTGTTTCATGAGAATAGAATATTGTCTGTGAACTAGAGATGGGCAATTTGGTTCGCTCCGAATTGAAATTTGGACGAAATTCACCATTTTCGTAGTTTGGGAGCATTTCCGAAAACAAAATATTGACCATTCAAAAATTTTGGATTGATTCGGATCAGTTGGTTTTTCTTTTTTTATGAGTTATTTAGTTTTTTACTGCTTATTTAAGATTGGAAAGTAGATTACTAGCAATAGAATGAAAGTTTCTTTACTTATTTATTATTTTAGGAATTTTTTGGGTGAAATTTTAGGTTTCCTAACTTTTTTTAAAGAAACAAGACTTTTTAACCCATAGGTTTCAATGCAGCATATGAATACACTGCTGCACACACTGCTGGGAAGTGCCTCTCTGCAGTATAATTAATGCAGCATATGTATCTGCACACTCCAGACACCTCTCTGCAGATCGAATAATTTTTTGATCAGTTAGTTTTTTGTTTTTTTACGAGTTCTAACTAATGCATCATATGAATTCACACATTGCTGGGAAGTTCCCGGCAATGTGCGGATTCATACGCTGCATTAGAGAGGCGCTGCCCGGCAGTGTGCGGATTCATTTGCTGCATTTATTATACTGCAAAGAGGTGCTGCAGCATATGAATCCGCACACTGCTGGACAGCACCTCTCTGCAGTATAATTAATGCAGCATATGAATTTAATTCCAGTTGAGCTGCTGGTATTTGGTATACACTGTCGGGCAGCGCCTCTCTGCAGTATAATTAATGCAGCATATGAATCCACATACTGCCGGGAACTTCCCAGCAGTGTGTGGATTCATATGCTGCATTAATTATAACTCATAAAAAAATGAAAAACTAACTGATCAAAAAATGAATTTGATCCGAATCAATGAATTGATCTGCAGAGAGGTGCTGTCCGGCAGTGTGCAGATTCATATGCTGCATTAATTATACTGCAGAGAGGCACTTCCCAGCAGTGTGTGGATTCATATGCTGCATTGAAACCTATTTACATTTTGTCAAATTTACCTTGAGACCTTGGTCCTGAAGTCTTTGTAAAACGAGCTCTACATTCTGCTGGTGTTCTTGGTCCGTGCGACCAGTGATGAGCATGTCGTCTAATAGACACTGAGTGAAGGGAATGTCTGCTAAAATTTCATCCATCTTTCTTTGCCAGATGGCTGGTGCAGATGCAATGCCAAACACCATTCGATTGTATTCGTACAAACCCCTGTGAGTGTTAATGGTGAGGTATTTTCGAGAAGAGGGGTGGACCTCAAACTGTAAGTAAGCTTGTCGTAGATCAATCTTGGTGAACTTTTGTCCCCCAGCAAGTGAAGCAAAAATGTCATCTACTCTGGGTAGAGGATACTGGTCAACCTCCAGTTGGCTATTCAGCACCATGCGAAAATCCCCACAGATGCGCAATTCACCATTTGATTTCTTTACTGGAACAATAGGTGATGCCCAAGCACTGCGCTCTACCTTGGAAATGACACCCTGTTCTTCTAGCTGGATTAGTTCAGCGTCCACTCCCGCTCTAAGGGCAAACGGTACTGTCCGAGCCTTGAAGAATTTGGGATGAGCATCCGGTTTCAGCTTGAGCCTCACACAGTCATTTTTGATTTTCCCTAACTCGTCAACGAAAACCTCAGGGAAACGCTGTTTTAAGGATTCCACCCATCCATCATCATGTCCTGACGGAACTGTCAGGGTGTTGCAAGGATTCTTGATGATATCTGGCATTCCCAGATGAGTGATCCAATCTCTGCAAAGAGAGGCGGTCCTCCGTTCTCAGGATATATAGTGGTAGTCTCTTTGTCTGGCCCTTGTATGATACCTTTACCTTTGCACAACCAAGTGGATGGAGTACTTGCATTGAGTAGGTCTGCAGCTTTATTGGAGTGGGGCGGACAGTTGCCTGGATCTGAAGATGTTTCCACTGTTTTTGTGTGATAACTGACACTGCAGCTCCTGTATCAACGTCCATCTTTAGTCTCTTCCCTTCAATGGTTACTTGTACTGTCATTGCAGGGTGTGACGAGTGTATACGATGTATAGATAAACTATGTAATGCCTCATCGTTGTCTGAGTCAGATGAAGATGATGTCAATTTCTGTACCTTGTAAGTCTTCTTCTTAGGGTACTGCGGCTTTTGTCCTCGTACATTCCTATTACGGCAAACCCGTTGGAGATGGCCCATTTTTCCACATTGATGACAAGGTTGATCCTTAAACCGACAGATTTTGGAGTCGTGGTCTGTATTACCGCACCGGTAACAAGCTGGCGTGGGTTTGGGTCTGTATCTCCAGTTGGCTGTAGCAACTGCGGTTCTGAAAACGTCCTCTTTCACCCCTTCTTGAGGATCTGAGGGTGCAATTCCTCCGTATCCCTGACAGCCATCTCCATGACTGATGCTATCTCAACTGCGCTTGTAAGGGTGAGTCCCTTTCCTGTCAGAAGTTTCCTTTGAATCGTTTCACTATTCAGTCCCAGGACAAACTTGTCTCTCAAAGCTGTCGGTAGGTACTCCCCAAAATGAACAGGTGGAGGCCAATTTGCGAAGGGCCACCACATAGGCTTTAATATCTTCGCCCGGCTGCTGCTGCCGTTGATAAAAACGAAATCTTTCTGCAATTTCCAGCGGTTTTGGCTGAAAGTGATCCTCTAATAGTTTCAGGAGTTCCTGTAGAGCCTTGCTTGCTGGTTTCTCAGGGAACAGAAGGTCTCTTAGAGTGTCATATGTGTTAGCCCCCACGGCTGTGAGAAACACTGCAACCTGTCTCTCAGGGGGTATGGTGTTAGCACTGAAGTACTGCTCTAATCTCTCAGCCCAGGAGCTCCAGGAAGTTTTCTCTCCATCAAACTCAGTTAATGTGCCTATCAGTGCCATGTTCATGCTGCTGGATGGGAGTGTGTGCTTTATCTGGCTTTCAATCCCTGTTTTTTTTTTTTCTTTACTTCAGGCTGAGCAGACCTTTACAAATCTCATTCTCGTCGCCACTGTTATGATCTCTGCTTGTTCAGATATGAGGCTGGGCTGTCAGGTTCACCATTGCTTTATTGCAGGACACTTACTGTTATATACAGGCTTGGATAACTACAGGAACACAGGATCATGCATCTGCCTTCATTACTGCATCACACTGACTGACCCTGAAGATGGCTGCCGTGCCCTCTGACCTGTGTCATCCTGGGCGGAGCCACTAGTTAAAGTGATAGCACAGGTTTAGTATAGTCAGCTATAACAGGTTGTTTCTTTAAAAAAGTTAGGAAACCTAAAATGTCACCCAAAGATGCCTAAAGAATCCTAAAAGAATAAATAAGTAAAGAAACTTTCATTCTATTGGTAATCTACAGTACTTCCCATTCTTAAATAAGAAATAACAAACTAAATAACTCATAAATCAACGAAAAACCAACTGATTGAAATCACCCGAAATGATCTGATTCGCCGAAATGATCCGAATCACAACGATCCGAAACAAAAGAAAAACTGTCTGAAATGATCCGAAACTGAAAAAGTGGAGTTGTTGTCTCCAATAAACTGTAATAATGCCTCCAGTGTACATAGTTACATAAGCTGAAAAAAGACATGTGTCCATCAAGTTCAGCCTTTCGCACATCATCTACTGCTGTTGGTTCAAAAGAAGACAAAACAATTTACAAATTTTAAGGAGTTGCTACAGTGCCTCATAGAACAAGCATTCACACAACTAGTGCAACTGTAATTTACTTTGTCCCTACTGAATGGTAGGGATGTGCGTTTCGGATTTCGGAATTTCAGAATTTTCACGAAATTTCCCGATTCCTGTATTCGGATTCGGCCGATTTTCCGAATTTTCGAATCCGAAAACGGCAGATCCGAACAAATTTCCGAGCCGAAACGAAAACGTTTCGGAATTTTCGAATGGACTAGAAATGTGTAAAATCAAAATTAATTTTCGTTCCATTCGTGATTTTGGCTCCATTCCTGATTTCGGTACCATTTCAGTAATTTCGGAAAACGTATTTTTCAGTTATATTGCTGATTCTGTAATTTTGTATTCTTCCCATCTCAATGTATCCTTCCTGGAAAACTAGAGAAATCTCAGTGTATCCTTCCCGGGGAAACCAGAGAAATCTCAATGTATCCTTCTTGTAAAACATGAGAAATCTCAATGTATCCTTCTTGTAAAACATGAGAAATCTCAATGTATCCTTCCCGGGAAACTAGCGAAATCTCAATGTATTCTTCTTGTAAAACATGGGAAATCTCAATGTATCCTTCTTGTAAAACATGGGAAATCTCAATGTATCCTTCTTGTAAAACATGAGAAATTTCAATGTATCCTTCTTGTAAAACCAGAGAAATCTCAATGTTGTAAAACATGAGAAATCTCAATGTATCCTTCCTGGGAAACCAGAGAAATCTCAATGTATCCTTCTTGTAAAACATGAGAAATCTCAATGTATCTTTCTTGTAAAACATGAGAAATCTCAATGTATCCTTCCCCGGAAACCAGAGAAATCTCAATGTGTCCTTCTTGTAAAACATGGGAAATCTCAATGTATCCTTCTTTTAAAACATGGGAAATCTCAATGTATCCTTCTTGTAAAACATGGGAAATCTCAATGTATCCTTCTTGTAAAACATAGGAAATCTCAATGTATCCTTCTTGTAAAACATGAGAAATGTCAATGGCAGAATTATCATATCGGCAGAATTATCGTATCGACAGAATTATCGTATTGACAGAAATATCGGATCCGAAAAACCATTAGTTTACGTCAAAACGAATAGACACTTTGAAACGAGGAGAACAGATGTTCCGAAAACAACGAAAATTTCCGAAATCACGAAAAAAAAGTCGATACGAAAAACGAACCGAACCGAAACGGAAATCGGCAGAAACGAGCCGAAACGAAAATTTACAAAATCCGAACGAACCGAACCGAATCGAACCGAAAAAAAAATTGTTGCACAAGTCTACTGAATGGGAGGATTCCAAGTTTTAACCCCTTCTCTTTCAAAGACTTGTATTCCTTTATGCCGCTGTTAGTCACAATGAGAAGGCTGAAGTTCTTTTTTTTACAAATGTTTACAAATTTGATGTACACATCAAAATCCAAAATCAACATCTATGCCAACACTGTAGAACTAAATAAAGAGGACAAATGTAACAGATCTCATAAGCCCAACTGGGTCACATGTGTTGGCTTTTGTAATGCAGCAGCAGTGTCTTTTTCTTAGGCTAGGGTCAGACGAACGCATTTTTCACGTCAACCGTCAAAAAGTGCGTTGATGCATCTGAACGCATTTTTTCACAGAAGACGCGATAGCAGTTATACGATGTGCAATTTCGGCCGTGATTTTTTACGGATCCAAATCAGGAAACTTTGGGTGTCTGGACGTTATGTTGGCCGGACATGAGCAGTGTCTGACGTCTCCTAATCACGCACACACACCGCTATATGGACGCAGCGCACTCTGTACGTCAGTAGTAGCGGTTCGACGTTCTTGCAAAAATGCATTCGTTTGCCACTTGCGTTGCGCGGCCGAACTTTCGTGTGGCCGTACTTCGTGTGTGGGCCTGCGTTGGATGTCATTTGCTGCTACTACGGCCATAATAAAGTGCGGCTAAACACACGTTCGCACTGCGTTCGTCTGACCCCAGCCTTAGAGTGAAGTTTGGGAATGCTGTTTGCAACTTGTTTACAGTAGTACAGGGGGACATGGGGAGAGATAAAACAAAATAATTTAGTTTCTTCACGGCAGCACACTAATCTTGCTTTAGAAATGTATGCAAATGGAGTTTTGATATGGTAATGATTGGTTTTCAATGTATTTCAATGCAAAACCGAGTTAGGAATAATGTAGGTTTTTTCCTTTTTTTTTTTTCCTTTTATTTTTAAACTGGGTAAGATCCAGGAACTAATGTAAGTAGCATGGGAGCATGTATAGGAAGAAGCCCAGGTGCTCATTAGCACAGAAAGCGGGGAATTTAAACACGGACAAAAAATTAATAAATACACTGAAGGTGTACTTTGACATAAACCATTACTTTGTGTAATTCCCTGGCACCCTGTCTTAATGACCTTTCAGACTGTTTCCCTGCAAGGGAGCTACAATGGAAATGTTGAGAGGATGGTTTTATTATTGGCTGCTTTTTATAGGTAAATGCTTTTCAAACAGTATGCAGCCCCCATTCGTTAACCTTTAACCTCTTTAGACTTCATATTTTATTCTTATTTAGGGATAAAATTTAATAATGTAACTTGGATGCAAGTTAAAAAAAAGTCACCATAACAGCTGCTCTGTTAAGTTGCAGAACTAAATTTACTACAGTACCACATGTTTTAGGTTTACAGGGATGGGGATTATCTACTAATAAATGCTAACAGTTGACTAAACTATTGACTGACCACAATGTACCAAATCATTCTTTATGAAGCAGAGTTAGTCTATTTTCGTTCATATACCTATATCAATACCCCTGCTATGCTTCAAGTGGGCAATAAAATATGATAGAATATATTTAATGTAAGCTTCATACTAAATCGAGGCAAAACATATATGAGGGCACTATTTACCATTACTAATTTAGCCCTCACTTACCTTTTAAATTTATTTATCTGAGATACATTTCCAGTCTCTCATGTCAATAGATCATTAGGCAAAACTATCACAAACCTAGTTTAATTCCAGCTGAGCTGCTGGTATTTGCATTTGAGCCTTTTTTTGTGTTGAGTCTTTATAAAAAAAAAATAGTTTATTAAGACTTACATTTCAGTATATGGTATATGCATGTTTAAATGGTGATTCGCAACAGGCGTAGATTCAGTCACACTGTGTTTCGGTCTTATATCTTATACTCCAGCTCAATCTCCCTGCTCAATACTGACATAAAAACTCTAGCGAACAGGCTAAACTGTATTAGCTGACCTGATCCAGCCAGATCAGGTTAGTTTCACCCCCAATCGTCAAGCTTACGATAATACCCGTAGGGCGGCTGATCTGTTTTGGTGGGCTGACAAAACTAAGACACCCTCTCTCTTCCTTTCCCTCGCTGCCAAAAAGCCATTAGACAAAAAGTCGAATGGCCCTTTCTCTTTGAAATCCTGAAACACGTGGGCCTTCCGGATCCTTTTTTTAACATGACCTTGTATAGGTTGCTTAAGGTTGCTCTCGATTCCTGGCACCTCTCCAGAGTCCTTTGAGGTGTTTAATGGTACTAGACAGGGCTTCCCCCTCTCTCCCCTTCTATTGCTCTTGCTTTTGAACCCCTCTTGCATAAAATCTGTTCCTCTTGGAATAACAAGGGACCCACTAGCCATTTCACTGAATAGAAGGTCTCTGCACATACACACAACATGCTCCTTACCTTTACTACCACATCTGCTCTCCTTCACCTTTTCGAGAACTTTTTAAAAAGGAAAATAAGTGGTGGGGCACTCATGTAACCTACATGCACCTAGTAAACCATCAACCACTCTATTCACAGCACACACACAAGACAGACTGCATGGCTCCTTTCCCTCTGCGCCCCTAAACCTGCATCAAGCACACACACAAGACAGACTGCATTGCTCCTTCCCCTCTGCACCCCTAAACCTGCATCACGCACACACACAAGACAGACTGCATGTGTAATGGGCACTGTAGCGCTCACGCAAGAGTAGCGAGGTTGAGATCTTTTTGGACAGAAATATCTGCTTGATGATTGCAAAATACTCGGTAATTACAGACTTATTATTCACAACCAAGGCGTACAAAAGCAGAACTGATTTGCATCTAAGCTCAGAATAGTTTCAAGACCAAAAGCCAACTTAGGGCACCTTCAGAAACACCAATCAATACAGAAGTCTGTAAAACTTGAGTAGGAGTATCGAGACAGATCTCTGACAACAATGTTTGACAGTTGATGAATCGTGCAGGCTACAGGGCAGTCAACAAACAAACAGACTTAGCGTTTTCTGCAGCGTACAAATGGGTAAGAAGTACCTTGCAATTATCAGGGGTGGCTGACACACATATGGGTATTCGGCGGGTACAGACCTGAGTATACTGGGCGGTTTGTGCGCAATGATCATATACAGAAAATAAACAGTATTTCTCTACCGCGGTTTGCACATATACACGTAGCAATGATTCATGAACCTTGGCCACGAATGATACCCCAGAGCGAGATGGGAATTATCCCAGGTAGCGAGTGAAACCCCCAGTGGCAAACATAGGGTTAATCCACCAACGCACAATACTGGCAACCGCTAATGGTAGAAGCAAGAGAATCGTCAGATACAAGCCAGGTCAAAATCAGCAGCAGGAATCGTAGACAGAAACCGGTCAGCAACTTAAACAGCAATAAGAATACACTAGCGATGCGGGAACTAAACTCCACGTCCTGCTTTAAACCCGACGGCTCCTCGTGACCACGCCAGGCCCCGCCGCCTCGGACACTGCTTGGCCATTACAAGGTGCTTGCACTCGACCAGCCAGTGGTACCGAACCATGCCTAGACCCCCCAGCAAGCACAGCAGGGGCTGAGGATGTAACCGCATGGCTCCTTCCCCTCTGCACCCCTAAACCTGCATCAAGGCATCCGGATCATCACAACGTCCCCTTTTCTCGACCCTATTTTCCTGACCGCCATATTTATGCAATTGTATTTTATGTTTGCATTTGTTTTAAAATCTCCCTCCATTTCTGTTAGATAAAAAACCCTCTGTTCCCCCGCAACAGGCGTAGATTCAGTCATACTGTGTTTCAGTCTTATATCTTATACTCCTATCCCACTCACCAACTACGCCCTCCTCTTTGGAAACCTGGGCGAAGGATCTCCAACTACAGCTGGAGGAGGAACAATGGGAGAGGATTTTTATTCTTACTTGCACGGTTCCCTGGAAACATGGACCAGAACACAGCTTAAAAACATTTTTGTGCTGTTACCCATCTCAACTTGTATTTGCCAAAGAGTTGGTGGTTCGTACTGGAGGTGTCGGGAACCATATGCGACTTTATAGCATATTTGGTAGTCGGGCCCTTGTATCAAAACGTTTTGGAGCCATATCCAAACTAAGATTGTCAGCACCACAGAGGACCTCTGGAGTTCCCTCCAGCAGTCATACTTTTACTTTCTGCTCCCCTGGATTTGTCATGTTTCATCTTGTAAATCAAAGCAGCCTTTTCAAGAGCTGTTGAGAAAATCTCTTTGATTTACAAGATGAAACACGTTGAGCGTATCTAGCCTACAGCCTTCCTGGTTGGGCTTTTCCATTGCTGCAGGCGCTGATCTGTCTCCTGAGATCCTGATTCCAGAGTCTGAGACCTTCCTCTGAGGACAGACGGTATCTGTTCCAGCCTATGTTTTATCTATGTGTGTTTGCACACATATTTCTATATGGTGCGCCACTTTTTTGGGAGTGGGACATTCACTTTGTTTTAACTGTTCATTAAATTTTACGGTTTCACACTATGCCAGTGTTTTCCTCTGCCATTTAGTACAGAAGATTGCCTGCGGTAGTCACCATTGATCTGCATCTTATTAAGGGCAGTATTTACCTTTGACCAATCATTGTCACCTTTGCTCATAATTGTTTGTTTTGTCTTTCATTTGGGGGTTTTATTCACCAGTTTTGGCATTGTTCAATTTGAAGTGGTTCGATCCCAGCGAGCAACCTCTCCAGTAAGTGTCTTTGGCAAGACACCTAACGGTACATACTCGCCACCCAGGACATACTTGAAAACAAGAGAAATCTTAATGTATCCTTCCTGGTAAAATCCTTTCCCAAAAAAAAAAAAAAAAAAGTAGATAATTTACCGATATTCATGTCCATAACACATAGGCTGAAAAAAGACATGCGTTCATCGAGTTCAGCCTTTCATACATCACCTACTGCTGTTGATCCAAAAGAAGGCAAAAAAAACAGTCTGAAGTGCTCGCCAATATGTAACATACTGGGAAAAAATTCCTTCCTGACCCGAGAATGGGTCAGATTTCTCCTTGGATCAAGCAGTTTTTACCCACAATTTAAATATTCTACATCTTAATATTCTGTTTTTTGCAGGATGTCATCCAGCCATTGTTTAAAAGTCTGTACAGACTCTGACCCAACAACCTCAACAGGCAGAGAATTGCACAGCTTTATTGTTGTAAAGTAACTCTTCCTATTCTTTAGAATGAATTTCTTTTCATCCAGTCTAAAAGGGTGACCTTGTGTCCTATGTATAGTCCTGTTAATGAATAGGTTTCCAGACAATGGTTTATAATGGCCCCGTATATATTTATATAAAGTTATCAGATCTCCTCTAAGGTGCCGTTTTAAACATTTAAGCTTGTTAGCCTTTCCTCATAACTTAAATCTTCCATTCCCCTTATTAATGTATTTGCCCGTCTCTGCCCTTTTTCTAACGCCATAATATCTTTTCGTAAAATGGGTGCCCACAATTGTATGGCATATTCAAGGTTCGGTCCTAACATTGATTTATAAAGAGGCAAAATTATGTTTTCATCCCGAGAGTGAATTCCCCTTTTAATGCATGCCAATACCTTGCTGGCCTTGGCGACTGCTATTTGACATTGGGCATTGTTGCTGAGTTTGGAGTCTGATTATTTCCAAATCTTTCTCCTGCTTTGATTTCCCTAACTCTGTACGGTATAGGTTATAAGTGGCTTGTGTTCACTGCAAAGTGCTTCATACTCCAAAGTGCATAACCTTCCATTTATCAACATTAAACTTCATCTATCTAAATCCCTCTTCAGGAAAGTAATATCCTGCTCATATTGTGTTACTTTTCCTAGTTTTGTGTCATCTACGAACACTGATACATGACTTTCAATGCCTATTTCAAGTTCGTTTATAAATCAATTTAATAGACTTTGTTCTATAACAGACCCCCGAGTGACAACACTTACCACTGGTGTCCATCTGAAAATTTACCATTTATCACCACTCTCTGTACTCTATCAGGGTAATTCAAAGAGAATCGAAAAATCACTGCACGTTTGGTGACTTTTCATTCTCTTCAATTCGGTTTGTTTTGCCGATCCCATTTCGGCGACCCTGCAGTGTATTCAGCAAGCACCACAGGGTCCCCGAATTGCAGGGAAAGGTCGCCACAAACCCGTCAAAAACTAACCACAAAACCCGGCGAATGCACGCCGAAAACCATCTGAATTAACCCGCCGAAAACGTCGGAAAAACCCGAGCAGGAGCCGATCACACGCAGTGAAGCTGCCGGAAAAAGCTGACACCGCAGACGAATGGAGTGAATAAATTAGAAAAACAGTTTGCTTGAATGTTTGAAAAGTGAAACGCTGTTTGCAAAGAAACTACTGAGCGAAAATGTCTGAAATTTACATAGGAATGATAATAAAAAGGGCTGTTACAGAAAAAATAAGTAAAGTTTAAGAAAACAAAATCCAGAAAAATCCTTAAAATATCTTAAAAAATCTATAAATAAGAAGACTCTTTACTGCAGAATATTATAATGAATGGTTTATTAGATATTGAATTAAAACAGGAATATTTTTAACATTGAAGCCTATGGGATTCACCTGAATAAACCTGCCGAATTAAACCACCGAATGACAGGGCATTTCGGGAACCTTTTACTGCTGGTTTGTGTTCTCTGAATAGCCAAAGCATTGCTTTTTTATGGGGATTTCACTGCCCTCTAACAGGCACCGAACAGGCACCGTATGTGCAGGCTATTCACCAGGATTTGGCGAATTGCCTGCTCTCTGGATAGCCGAATGGCCAGGAAAGGTAACCGAACGCTGATTTTCAGCGTTCAGTTACCTTTCTCCAGCCATTCAGATCTCTTTGGATAACCCTGATAGTTATAGCCAATTTTCAGGGCTGGACTGAGAATAAAAAGCAGCCCTGGCAAAAAATTGTTAGACCAGCCCTATATTGTGATAAGTGCAAATGAAAAGGAGACTAACAGTTAGGGGTCGACCGATTATCGGGCCCGATATTGAGCATTTTTTAAAGTTATCAGTGTCAGCTGCTACATTGCCGATACACCAATAACAAGGTCTTTTTTCAGCCAGTATGTGTCGGTACTCAGTACCAGCACATACTGGCAGAGCAGACGCTCCTCTGCTGAATTGCAGAGGACATCTGCAGCCCATCTGTGCAGTTCCGGAGCATGGCGCCCATTTTGTGCAGATCGCGGACTTCTCCTGCAGGGGGTCAACATCGTGGATGTCAGAGCATGGCCTATCCAATAATCCCAAGAATGACCATTAGTTAGTCCATCTAATCTTAGTCTTAGTTAGTCCATTAGACCATCTGTTAGTTTATGTAACAGATATTAAATAAAAACCAATGATGGTGCTCTGTGATACACTCAAACACACCGCACCTTACTGTATCACAGTGCTGCACAGCAACAAAACTCACAATAATGTGCGGTGTCTATGAGCATTCGTTGCAGTGCAGATCTGTGGTACGCTCATAGACACCGCTGTGGGGGACATTGCTGTGGGGGAGTCCAGCCCTGCCAGTTTTCTATCCAAGAAGAAGAATTTTTATCTAGATCAGCTTTTCATAATTTAAATAGTAACCTCTCGTGCGAAACTGTGTTGAATGCTTTGTCTAAATCCAAGTAAATCACATCCACTGCGACCCCCTGATCGATACTTCTACCTACTTCTTCATAGAATGCTATTAGGTTAGTCTGACATGATCTGTGTTTCATAAAACCATGCTGATTTTTGCTCATTCCATCATACGCCCCAATGAATTCCTGAATATTATCCCTTAACCCCTCAAATACCTTCCGAGCCATAGATGTTAAGCTAGCAGGTCTTTAATTCCCAGGTAGACATTTTGACCCTTTTTTGAATATACAGTTGCAAGAAAAAGTATGTGAACCCTTTGGGATTACGTGGAGTTTTGCATGAATTGGTCATAAAATGTGCTCTGATCTTCATCTAAGTCACAACAATTTGAAATACACAGTCTGCTTAAAATAATACAACACAAACATTATATATTTTCATGTGTTTATTGAACGTAACATGTAAACATTCACAGTGCAGGGTGGAAAAAGTATGTGAACCCCTAGCCTAATGACTTCTCCAAGAGCTAATTGGAGCCGGGAGTGAGCCAACCTTGAGTCCATTCAGTGTGATATTATTGGATGTGTTGCTGAAAGCTGTCCTGCCCTTTAAAAACACACACCAGTTTTGGGTTTACTGGTTTCAAGAAGCACTGCCTGATGTGAACATGCCTCGCAGAAAAGAGCTCTCAGAAGACCTACGATCAAGAATTGTTGACTTGCATGAAGCTGGAAAGGGTTACAAGAGTATCTCCAAAAGCCTTGATGTTCATGGTAAGACAGACTGTCTACAAATGGAGAAAGTTCAGCACTGTTGCTACTCTCCCTAGGCGTGGCCGTCCTGTAAAGATTTAAAAAGTATGTGAACCTTTGGACTTAATATCTGGTTGACTCTCCTTTGGCAGCAATAACCTTAACCAAATGTTTCCTGTAGTTGCAGATCAGACCTGCACAATGATCTGGATTAATTTTGGACCACTCCTCTTCACAAAACTGTTTCAGTGTAGCAATATTCTTGGGATGTCTGGTGTGAATCGCTCTCTTAAGGTCATGCCACAGCATTTCAATCGAGTTGAGGTCAGGACTCTGACTGGGCCACTCCAGAAGGCGTATTTTGTTTTGTTGAAGCCATTCTTTTGTTGAATTACTTGTATGCTTTGGGTCATTGTCCTGTTGCATCACCCATCCTCTTCGGAGCTTCAGTTGGCGGACAGATGGTCTTATGTTTTCCTGCAAAATGTCTTGATAAACTCTGGAATTCATTTTTCCATCAATGACAACAATCCGTCCAGGCCCTGAGGCAGCAAAGCAGCCCCAATCCATGATGCTCCCTCCGCCATGTTTTACAGTGGGGATGAGGTTTTGATGTTGGTGTGCTGTGCCTTTTTTTCTCCACACATAGTGTTGTGTGTTTTTTCCAAACAACTCAATTTTGGTTTCATCTGTCCACAGAATATTTTGCCAGTAGTGCTGTGGAACATCCAGGTGCTCTTATGCAAACTTCAAACGTGCTGCAATATTCTTTTTGGACAGCAATGGCTTCCTCCGTGGTGTCCTCCCATGTACTCCATTCTTGTTTAATGTTTTCCTTATTGTAGATGTGTCAACAAAAATGTTAGCATGTGCCAGACATTTCTATAAGTCTTTAGCTGACACTCTAGGATTCTTCTTTACCTCATTAAGCATTCTGCGCTGTGCTCTTGCAGTCATCTTTACAGGACGACCACGCCTAGGGAGGTGTAGCAACAGTGCTGAACTTTCTCCATTTGTAGACAGTCTGTCTTACCGTGGACACATGAACATCAAGGCTTTTGGAGATACTTTTGTAACCTTTTCCAGCTTCATACAAGTCAATAATTCTTGGTCGTAGGTCTTCTGAGAGCTCTTTCCTGCGAGGCATGGTTCACATCAGACAGTGCTTCTTGAACCCAGTAAACCCAAAACTGGTGTGTGTTTTTAAAGGCCAGGACAGCTTTCAGCAACACATCCAATAATATCACGCTGATTGGACTCAAGGTTGGCTCACTTCTGGCTCCAATTAGCTCTTGCAGAAGTCATTAGGCTAGGGGTTCACATACTTTTTCCACCCTGCACTGTGAATGTTTACATGTTATGTCCAATAAAAACATGAAAACATATAATGTCTGTGTTGTATTATTTTAAGCAGACTGTGGTTTTCAAATTGTTGTGACTTAGATGAAGATCAGGGCACATTTTATGACCAATTTATGCAAAACTCCACGTAATCCCAAAGGGTTCACATACTTTTTTTGCAACTGTATATATATGTTTATTATTGCAGAAGCCACCCGCACATCACAGCAATTCACAGACCCAGGATGCATAGAAGTGAGACAGTGTCATTTGCATATCCTACCCAGAATTCCTTGGTGCATATGGGGAATGTGGCACAGGAGCTCTGGGATGCAATTCTTTGAATTGCTGTGATGTGCGGGTGGCTTCTGCAATAATAAACATAACTAATTATAGCGTGGAAGCTTTTTATCTTGCATCTTGTCCTCCACCACAACCCTTGTAAGCACTATATATATAATATATATAAATCCATAACAGCATAGACACAAATGGGAAGTTCTAAATTGATGTGTGTATTTAAGTATGTTCATTGTCCATACATGTTATCCTGAGGAAAGTTCCCACGGGAACTGAAACGTCAAGCTTTTTTATGTTTATTTAATAAATGTATTACTTTTTTACAAGTCTCTGTGTGCGTCTGAGTTTTGTGGAGTATTGTGATGGCTAGCGGATCTCTGCACCGGAGCAAGTATATTTTTCTGGTATGTGGAGTGCGGGGTTGTCTGGACATATATATATATATAAATATATCCATAACCAGCATAGAAACAAATGAAAAAAAAAAGGAGAAAAGAATAAGGGTCTGAAACCAAACAACCAAAAATAAATGAAAATGAAAATAACAGTGATAAAAATAAAAATTAAAAAACCAAAACAAACTAACTTACTATACATACCCCATCTTCATGCCCCTGATATCATAGAGTGCATTTGGCACAATAGGCAGATGAAAAATGAAAGAAGTGAGACTGAAAAGAGAGTATCAGACAAAAGAACATATCTAGATTAAATTCCTTGTGCAAATCGTTGGGCCACAAAGTATCCAGCCTATGTATCCAATTTTTTTCTTTTCAATTTAAAAGTTTTAACCGATCTCCACCCAGTCTAACTCGTGGAACACTGTCTACCACTTGGTTTTCTTTCACAAAATGTTCTGGGACTGGCAGATAAATTTTGCAAGTTTCAATAGTTGTAAATGATGTAAATGGCATATGTGGTTTCACACGTGAAAAAAAATCACATATAGAATTTCTTTCTCCACTATGCGGATGAAAAATACCTTTCCCCCATGTAGCAGCATTACAACAACTACGGTACATTGAAATGTACTACAAGTTTTTTTGTCTATAAACCTCTGACGTCTCTCCCTTATAGATCCAATGTCTGCTCTCACCAAAATATCTTTAAGATTCCTGTTTCTTCTATACCGAAAAAATAAAATAAAACTATCTTACGATACATAGCCCCGTCTTCATGCCCATGATATCATATAATGCATTATGCATATGACAAAATAGGCAGATGAAAAATGAACAATGAAAGAAGGGAGACTGAAAAGAGTATCAGATCAAAAGAACATATCTCATTTTAAATTCCTTGTTAAAACCCCTAGGCCACAAAGTATCCAGCCTGTGTATCCATATTTTATCTTTTCTCTTTAAAAGTTTTAACTGATCTCCACCCCGCTTTTACTCAACAAAAGTATGTTTTATGTTTGGTGATGACATTTACCAACAGTTGAGGGGCATTACCATGGGTTCCAATATGGCCCCCTAATATTCCATTATTTTCATGGATTGTTTTTAGACTCGTTATGTATATACTTATGATATAACAGCTGTTCCTCCTTATCCTTATCCACATTAGGATGTTTATAGCATATGCCAACCAATAGTTGACTTCCGAGTTTATTCCCTAAACAGATATTTACACATAAAGATTTCACATTACCCTCATCGCATTGCAGATGTGTGATATTAGGCTTTAAATCATGATTGACATACAAACATACTCCTTCCCCTTTCTTATGTTTTCTTGAAAGTAAATTCTATTGATTGCGTGTGATGATTTCTGTGTGTGTGTAATGCCAGTAAATATGTTTGTGATGCTTTCTGAGTGTGTTATGTCAGACCTTAGATACATGTATACCCAGACACACCAGACCTCCGATACATGTATACCCAGACACATTTCAGACCTCAGAAACAGACACTGGGATGGCAGGCAGAATGCATTAACAACCTTCTGCCAGGCCCCTCCAGCCTGCTGCTTTACACCGAGTAGCCGCTTTCAAGGGTTGCTCCAATGGGGTTGTGCTCTCACAAGAGCTAACAGAGTTTGCAAGATCTCGCAAACCCTGTAATCTCTCGCAAGAGCGTGGTCCCACCAGAGCAATCTTTGTCGGCAGCCGCTTTCTGCAATGCGGCCAGCCGGAGGGGCCTGGCAGAATGCTGTTAGTGCATTCTGCCAGGTGCCCTAGCCCCCTGGATACTGGCTGAAAAGCAATTAGTGCAGGCTTACGGTATCGGGGGCATTTGCATGAGTACAAATGCCTTGTAGGAGTACTCTCTGTTACTACGCTTACCATAGGTTGAGAAGCCCCACTCTAGAGGATTAATAAAAGCACCCACATTTTAAATTGGCTGTTTTTTATACCGTAAAACATGTCTATAATTAAAATCATCTATGTGGCATTTATACAGTTGTGTTCAAAATTATTCAACCCCCAATGCTGTAAAGGGTTTTAGGGAATTTAGTGTACATTTGTAATTGTATTCAGAATGAAATCCTACAAGGACTTTTTAAAGAACCATATGCAACTAAAATGATATCAATTGGTTTTGTAATACAGTAGTAAATGTTTATTTTGTGAATTCTTCATTGACACAATTATTCAACCCCTTAAAGACTACCACTCTGAAGAACAGAGGTTCATTCAAGTGTTTTCAATCAGGTATTGAAAACACCTGTGGATGTCACGGAGCAGCAATAAAGCATAATAAGCACCAATTAGGCAGCTTTAAAATGACTGTGATACTCAGCTCCTTCTAGACATTTACTGGTGTGGTTACAAACATGGTGAAGTCAAGAGAATGGTCCAGGAAGACAAGAGAAGAGGTGATTACTCTTCACAGGAAGGGCAATGGCTATAAGAAGATTGCAAAGATGTTAAACATACCAAGAGAGACCATAGGAAGCATCATTCGCAAATTCAAGGCAAAGGGCACTGTTGAAGCGCTACCTGGTCGTGGCAGAAAGAAGATGCTGACTTCGACTGCTGTGCGCTACCTGAAGCGTAGAGTGGAGAAAAGTCCCCGTGTGACTGCTGAGGAACTGAGAAAATATTTGTCAGATGTGGGTACTGAAGTTTCAGCTCAGACAATACGGCGCACACTGCGCAATGAAGGCCTCCATGCCAGAACTCCCAGGCGCACCCCCTTGCTGTCTCCAAAGAATAAGAAGAGTCGACTGCAGTATGCCAAATGTCATGTGGACAAACCACAGAAGTTTTGGGATAGTGTTCTGTGGACTGATGAAACAAAATTAGAACTGTTTGGGCCCATGGATCAACGCTATATTTGGAGGAGGAAGAACAAGGCCTATGAAGAAAAGAACACCTTGCCTACTGTGAAGCATGGCGGGGGGTCAATCATGCTTTGGGGCTGTTTTGCTTCTGCAGGTACAGGGAAGCTTCAGCGTGTGCAAGGTACCATGAATTCTCTTCAGTACCAGGAGATATTGGATGACAATGTGATGCAGTCTGTCACAAACCTGAGGCTTGGGAGACGTTGGACCTTTCAACAGGACAATGATCCCAAGCATACCTCCAAGTCCACTAGAGCATGGTTGCAGATTAAAGGCTGGAACATTTTGGAGTGGCCATCGCAGTCACCTTACTTAAATCCGATTGAGAACCTCTGGTGGGATTTAAAGAAAGCAGTTGCAGTGCGCAAGCCTAAGAATGTGACTGAACTGGAGGCTTTTGCCCATGACGAATGGGCGAAGATACCCGTAGATCGCTGCAAGACACTTGTGTCAAGCTATGCTTCACGTTTAAAAGCTGTTATAACTGTAAAAGGATGTTGTACTAAGTACTAAGATTGAATGTCACTTGGGGGTTGAATAAAACTGATAATGATGTGAGCACAGAAAAGACATTTGTGGTTATTTCATTATAAATGTTATGTTATATTTGTCTGACCTACACGTGCCTCTTTGATTTAATTGTAAGCAAGATGACTGAATGATCAAAATCAATGTCAAACTGGCCAAAACACTCAATT
This sequence comes from Leptobrachium leishanense, assembly GCA_009667805.1. Lineage (NCBI taxonomy): Eukaryota > Metazoa > Chordata > Amphibia > Anura > Megophryidae > Leptobrachium > Leptobrachium leishanense. Next base: position 232,374,390 of record CM019066.1, on the reverse strand, counting down.
TCAGTGGGGGTTGAATAATTTTGAACACAACTGTACATGACAATTAACAGTTGCCAAGGCCAGCATGGTATTGGCATGCATTAAAAGGGGAATTCTTTCTCGGGATGAAAACATAATTTTGCCTCTTCATAAATCAATGGTATTACAACATCTTGAATATGCCGTACAATTTTTGGCAGCTAATTAAAGAAAGAATATTATGGCTCTAGAAAAAGTGCAAAGACAGACAACTAAATTAATAAGGGAAATGGAAGATTTAAGTTATGAAGAAAGGCTAACAAGCTTAAACCTGTTTAGTTTGGAGAAACAGTGCCTTAGAGGGGATCTGATAACTTTATATAAATATATACTGGGCTATTATAAACCATTGTTTGGAAACCTATTCATTAATAGGACTATACATAGGATAACTTTTAGACTGGATGAAAGGAAATTCAACCTAAAACATAAGTAGGGTTATTTTACAATGAGAACAATAAAGCTGTGAAATTCTCTGCTGGTTACATAGTTACATAGTTATATAGGCTGAAAAAAGACATGCGTCCATCGGGTTCAGCCTCTCCCACATAACCTACTGCTGTTGATCCAAAAGAAGGCAAAAAACCCAGTCTGAAATGCTTGCCAATATGCAACATACTGGGAAAAAATTCCTTCTTGACCCCAGAATGGCAGTCAGATTTCTCTTTGGATCAAGAAGCTTTTACTCACATATTAAATATTATAACCCTTAATATTCTGTGTCTGCAGGAAGTCATCTAGTCGTTTTTTAAAAGTCTGTACAGACTCTGACCCAACCACCTCAACAGGCAGAGAATTCCACAGCTTTATTGTTCTCACCGTAAAATAACCCTTCCTATGCTTTAAGCTAAATTTTCTTTCTTCCAGTCTAAATGGATGACCCCTTGTCCTGTGTATAGACCTGTTAATGAATAGATTATCAGACAATGGTTGATAATGGCCCCGTATATATTTATATAAGGTTATCAGATCCCCTCTAAGGCGCCGTTTCTCTAAACTAAACAGGTTTAAGCTTGTTAATCTTGCCTCATAACTTAACCCTTCCATTCCCCTTATTAATTTAGTTGCCCGTCTCTGCACTTTTTCTAATGCTATAATATCTTTTTTTAAGACCGGTGCCCAAAATTGCACGGCATATTCAAGGTGCGACCTGACCATTGATTTATACAAAGGCAAAATTATGTTTTCATCCCGTGAGTGAACTCCCCTTTTAATGCAAGCCAATACTTTGCTTTCCTTGGCGGCTGCTGTTTGACATTGCACATTGTTACTTAGTTTGAAGTCTATGATTATTCCCAAATCCTTCTCCTGCTTGGATTTCCCTAACTCCGTACCATTTAGGGTATAAATTGCTTGTGTGTTCTTCACTCCAAAGTGCATAACTTTGCATTTATCTACATTAAATTTCATCTGCCATTTAAGTGCCCAGTCCCCCAATCTATCTAAATCCCTCTGTAGCGAAGTAACATCCTGCTCACATTGTATTACTTTTCCTAGTTTTGTGTCATCTGCAAACACTGATACATGACTTTCAATGCCTATCTCAAGGTCATTTATAAATAAATTGAATAGTATTGGTCCTATAACAGACCCCTGAGGGACACCGCTTACCACTGGTGTCCATCTTGAAAATGTACCATTTATGACCACTCTCTGTACCCTATCTTTTAGCCAGTTTTCTATCCAAGAACAAGTATTTCCAGCTAGACCAATTTTTCTTAATTTAAATAGTAACCTTTTGTGTGGAACTGTGTCAAAAGCTTTGGCAAAATCTAAGTAAATCACATCCACTGCGACCCCCTGATCTATATTTCTACTTACTTCCTCATAGAACGTAATTAGGTTAGTCTGACATGATCTGTGTTTCATGAAACCATGCTGATTTTTGCCAATAACATTATACCTCCCAATAAATTCCTGAATATTTGTCACGTACCTCTCCTGGCCTCAGCGGCTCTTCCTGTGGCTGACTGGACTCCTGGTAATTCCTGGGCCCCAAGATCTGTCCATGCTGAGGAGACATTATAATTCTGGTCCTTCTCCTTCCATGACTAAGGTCTGAATGAAAAGCACACGCGCGAGCAGGCATCCTCCCATATAGCCATTACAGCTGCAACTCAACCTGGAAGTCTGGACACGCTGATGCACGCCAGCTGGATCCAATCAACTCGTTATACCTGACTATAAAAAATCTATAAGCTGAGTAAGTCATTGCTCGTTTATTGTGGTTTACAACCTGAGCCTACCTGTGAAATCCTTACCTGAAACCTCCTACCTGTGGAATCCTTGCCTGAAGCCTCTTACCTGTGGAATCCTTGCCTGAAGCCTCTTACCTGTGGAATCCTTACCTGAAGCCTCACCTGTTTCCTGTTCCATTGAATACTTGATAAATTTCTATCTTGCTGAAGTATTACCTACACCAAGCTGTTGATCCTTGTCTCCTGGAAAATCTACTAGCAAGTATATTCTGATATTGATACCTGTTGCCAACCTTTGCCTGTTATTGATTACGCCTGATTGCCACCTGCCTTTATGATCCTTTACTTCTGAACTGACCTTGCTGAGAGACTGTTTATCGCTATATATATAAAGATATTAAACCGTGGTTGTGCTAAGAAATGTTCCAAAAGTTCTCTGTCTAACATCACTCCTACTGAGCAAGAGAGGTATGCATATGCCTTTCAGCCCTTTTTGCCAATAGCTGTACTAAAAAGGCTGCTACTTCTGCACAATTGGTTCCTCTGGAAAACCGGTACTTGACAGAATAAACGAGCCATCTCATGGAACCAGCAGATATAGCAGAGGCCTTGAGCAGCATTACCGGTCAACTAGCAAGTCTTGCACAGGCAGTCCAGGATCTGCAAAGGAACCAAGTCATCATGCAAACCACACAAGCCCAGTTAACCACAAGACTAGCTGCCGCTACCCCTTTACCAGGAACTACAGCTATGATTAATACTCCTTCCTTCCACCCAGTAGCTGGATCAGCAGAACCATACGTTTCTCCACCTGAGAAGTTTAGCGGGGATCGTTCTAAGTTTCGTTGTTTTATCACTTCATGTACAATCATGTTCCTTCTCCAGCCTCTTACCTACTCTACCGATTATGCACGCATTAACACAGTTATATCCTTGCTTACAGAAAAACAACAGTGCTGGTCATCACTTATAACATGTCAACAGTCCTATCCTATCTAACTGGAATTCCTTTCTGCAAGCTTTAGAAGAAATGTATGATGACCCCCACAGACTTGAAAGTGCCGCTCAAGCATTGTCTAACCTGAAACAAGGGAGAAGAGACGTAGATGACTACATTACTTGAATTTAAACATCTAGCCTTGGACTCAGAATGGAACGAGCCTGCACTATTAGCACAGTTCAAGTCCGGCCTTGCTGAACACATAAAGGATGAGCTGGCTAGAGCTGGAAAACCTACATCAATGGAATCAATGATGACCGTATGTACACAAATTGATAGAAGATTCCGAGAAAGGAGAGCAGAAAGAGCTGCTACTTTTCATCCTCCAATACACAAGAGCCCACCTCAACTAGCTGTAATGCAGCCGACACCTTTGCCCGCCTTGCATGCACCAGAAGAACCTATGCAAATAAATGTAATAAGAGGTCGTTTAACTGACAACGAGAGAGCACGTAGAAGATCACTGGGGCTCTGTATGTACTGTGGACGCTCGGGTCATCAACTAAGAGAATGTGGTGAGAAACCAGAACACCACAGAGGTAAGGCCTCACCTCTGTTTTATGCCATGTCTATAAAAAATATTAATGGTTATATATCTACACACCTAAACATCCCTGTGTCTCTCCAGTGGAAGGACGATCACGCCAACCTCAATGCGATGATTGATTCTGGCGCAAGCGGTTGTTTCATTGATCAAACTCTTGTAAGCATTCTACGAATACCCTTTATAACTAAACAACATTCTGTGGCATTGCAATTACTAGACGGTAGCCCTTTAAAAACTGGTCCTATTACAAAAGAAACAATTCCTCTGTCTGTATCCATAGGTACCCAGCATAAAGAATTATTTTCTTTTGATATCGTGAGTTCTCCAGCTTTTCCGTTGATATTTGGACTTCCTTGGTTAAGAAAAAATAATCCGTACATCGATTGGGAAAGAGGTACGCTAACGTTAAATCTACCAAAACAGAAGACCTCAACTGATATTCCATACAACACTTCTTCAACTGCTATAGCAGCTACCACCTTACCTGAAATTTATGGAGAATATTCTGATGTGTTCCAATCTACAGGAACAGACACCTTACCACCTCATAGGGTCTACGACTGCCCTATAGACTTATACCCTGGTTCCCCTATTCCGTTTGGACGAGTATATCCTTTATCAGAACCCGAGCTCAAGGTGCTCAAAGAATACATAGATGAAAATTTGACCAAAGGATTCATACGACCCTCTACTTCTCCCGCAGGAGCTCCTATTTTTTTTGTGGGTAAGAAGGATGGAGGCCTGAGACCATGCATAGATTACCGGGCATTAAATAATATAACCATTAAGAATAAATATCCTCTCCCTCTAATTACGGAGTTAATGGACAGACTAAAGGATGCCAAATATTTCACCAAACTTGACCTCAAAGGAGCCTATAACCTTGTAAGAATTAGAAGCGGACATGAGTGGAAAACAGCTTTTCGTTCCCGCTACGGGCATTACGAGTACCTTGTGATGCCTTATGGCCTCTGTAATGCCCCTGCAACGTTTCAAAGGTTCTTAAATGATATCTTCCGTGAAATACTAGACGTTTACGTAATTATTTATCTAGACGATATACTAATATTCTCATCTTCATTATCAGAACATCAAGACCATGTGACATCAGTACTTAAGAAACTAAGAGAGAACAAATTGTACGGTAAACTAGAAAAATGTATATTCAACAGTCAAGTCATTGAATTCCTAGGGTTCATCATAACACCAGGTAACATCCAGATGGACAAGACCAAAACAAAAGCCATAGAAGAATGGCCTATCCCTGCTAATAGAAAAGGGGTACAATGTTTTCTTGGATTCTGCAACTTTTACCGTAAGTTCATCTGCAATTTTTCTTCTATTGTCAAACCCTTAAACGAACTAACACGTATCACTATCCCTTTTTCCTGGAACAGTCAAGCACAGAAAGCTTTTGAAAAACTAAAAGAACACTTTGTTACAGCACCCATATTGTCTTTACCGGATCCATCAACCCCGTATTCCATCGAAGTCGATGCCTCCAACTATGCGATAGGAGCAGTACTATCACAGAAGGTAGGCGATAAACAAATTCTACATCCCGTCGCCTACTTCTCCAGAACATTGACAGCACCAGAAAGAAACTATGATGTTGGTGATCGTGAGCTTCTAGCTATAAAAATGTCATTGGAAGAATGGCGACATCTATTGGAAGGTTCTGAATTTCCTATTACAATCTTCACAGATCATAAGAATCTAGAATATCTGCAGAAAGCAAAACGCCTCAAACCCAGACAAGCTAGATGGGCATTATTTTTTTGTCGGTTCAATCTTCATATCACCCATAGACGAGGAAGCAAAAATGGAAAGGCAGATGCTTTATCAAGTATGAATTTTGTACAGCTGCCAGACGAAGATGAATACATCCTTCCTAAATCCTGTTTTGTTACCAGAACCTCCTCCATCTGGGATACCATAAAATTATATTCCAATGATATTAAAGATACTATATCTCATATTCCTTTACAGAAAAAGAACGGTTACGTATTTCGAAACCATCGTATAGTCGTTCCTCAAGAAGCCCGTCTACACGTTCTTCAATATTTCCATGACACTACTATCGGAGGGCATATCGGATTCCACAAGACCCTTGAGGTAATAAAGCGTTCCTTCTGGTGGCCATATATGAAAAAAGAGATAAGAGCATATGTCCATCACTGCCCTACATGTCTTCAGACTAAATCACTCCATACTCTCCCCCAAGGCCTGTTACAGCCATTACCCATACCGAAAAGTCCATGGACTGATATATCCATGGATTTTATAACTGAGCTACCTATGTCTTCGGATTGTAATACCATAATGGTCATAGTAGACAGATTCTCTAAAATGGCCCACTTCATCCCAGTGAAAAGTATACCTTCCGCTACAAAAACTGCTCATTTATTCATCAAAAATGTATTTTCATTACATGGTCTCCCAGAGACCATAACCACGGACAGAGGGACACAATTTACATCCCGTTTCTGGTCAGCATTTTGTAAATGTTTACATATACAAAATAATCTATCTACTGCGTTTCATCCACAGACCAACGGTCAAACGGAAAGAGTAAACGGCGTATTAGAACAATATCTCCGTTGCTTTATTACGCATCTACAAAATGATTGGATACAGTACCTTCCTATAGCTGAGTTTACATACAACAACCAGAAACATTCTTCTACCGGTATGTCGCCTTTTTTTGTTAATCACGGCAGACATCCCATCATGCTTCCTGGTTCTCCAATTCTAGATGATGTACCTTCAACCAATGAAAGAATAAGAAATATTCTAGATGTATACAAGACTGTGCATGCTGCATTGTTACGTGCTCAATATAGGTACAAAACATTTGCAGATAGAAGACGATGTCCTGCTCCGGTATACAAGGTAGGAGGCAAAGCATGGTTGTCAACAAGACATTTAAAGGTGGAATATCCATCTAAGAAGCTTGGGTTACGATACATAGGACCTTTTCCTATTATTCAAGTCGTCTCTTCTTCGGCAATCAAATTATTATTACCTGTTTCATATAAAATTCATCCTGTGTTCCATGTGTCGTTACTGAAACCAGCCTATGATGATCCTTTTCCGGGACGCCTCCCATGCAAACCAGGTCCTATATCTATGAGTGACGAAGAAACCTACGAAATTAAGGAGATCTTGGATTCTCGCCTTCGGAGAGGTCGTTTAGAGTATCTTATCAGGTGGAAGGGTTATGGTTCGCAGGATGACTCATGGATTCCCGCTGTAGAGGTTAGTGCTCCTCGCTTGATTCGGAGATTCCATCAATTACACCCATCTCGCCCCCAGAGGGGTCGCCTTGTTGGGGGGTTCTGTCACGTACCTCTCCTGGCCTCAGCGGCTCTTCCTGTGGCTGACTGGACTCCTGGTAATTCCTGGGCCCCAAGATCTGTCCATGCTGAGGAGACATTATAATTCTGGTCCTTCTCCTTCCATGACTAAGGTCTGAATGAAAAGCACACGCGCGAGCAGGCATCCTCCCATATAGCCATTACAGCTGCAACTCAACCTGGAAGTCTGGACACGCTGATGCACGCCAGCTGGATCCAATCAACTCGTTATACCTGACTATAAAAAATCTACAAGCTGAGTAAGTCATTGCTCGTTTATTGTGGTTTACAACCTGAGCCTACCTGTGAAATCCTTACCTGAAACCTCCTACCTGTGGAATCCTTGCCTGAAGCCTCTTACCTGTGGAATCCTTACCTGAAGCCTCACCTGTTTCCTGTTCCATTGAATACTTGATAAATTTCTATCTTGCTGAAGTATTACCTACACCAAGCTGTTGATCCTTGTCTCCTGGAAAATCTACTAGCAAGTATATTCTGATATTGATACCTGTTGCCAACCTTTGCCTGTTATTGATTACGCCTGATTGCCACCTGCCTTTATGATCCTTTACTTCTGAACTGACCTTGCTGAGAGACTGTTTATCGCTATATATATAAAGATATTAAACCGTGGTTGTGCTAAGAAATGTTCCAAGAGTTCTCTGTCTAACATCACTCCTACTGAGCAAGAGAGGTATGCGTATGCCTTTCAGCCCTTTTTGCCAATAGCTGTACTAAAAAGGCTGCTACTTCTGCACAATTGGTTCCTCTGGAAAACCGGTACCTGACAATATTATCCCTTAGTAACCCCTCGAATACTTTCCCAGCCACAGATGTTAAGCTCACAGGTCTATAATTCCCAGGCACAAATTTTAAACCTTTCTTAAATATAGGGACGACGTCAGCTTTTCTCCAATCCTCTGGTACTATTCCTGAAAGAAAAGAATCTTGAAAGATTAAGAACAGAGGTTTACATATTTCAACACATAGCTCTCTCAGTACTCGCGGGTGAATTCCATCTGGCCCTGGGGCTTTATTCACATTCACATTGTTTAATTTCTGCAAAACCTTGTCCTCAGTCAACCAGTCACTTTGCATTAGTAAGTTTTTATTAATGAATTGCATGTCTCCTGTTATAGGTTTCTCTTTGATAAATACTGAAGAAAAATAATCATTTAAAATTTCTGCCTTATCCTTATCCGGTTGAGGTGGTTGATTCACAGTCTGTTCAGGCATTTAAACAACGACTGGATGACTTCCTGCAAAAACAGAATATTAAGGGTTATAATATTTAATATGTGGGTAAAAACTGCTTGATTCAAGGTGAGATCTGACCGCCATTCTGAGCTCAAGAAGGATTTTTTTTCCAGTGTGTTGCATATTGGCTAGAGCTTCAGACTGTTTTTTTTGCCTTCTTTAGGATCAAAAGCAGTAGGTGATGTATGAAAGGCTGAACTCGATGAACGCATGTCTTTTTTCAATGTATACTTCCTGGTAAAATACTTTATAAATAAATAAATATTCAGCCTATGTGTCATGGACATGAATATCGGTAAGCGATCTTCTTCAAAATGAGCAATGCCAAGACTTTTGAATAAAACCCCAAATGACCACGTAACAGTTAGTGAACACCATTTGTCACGAAAGAGCAAAATATTCTTTGTCTGGCCATGTGCTGTGGTCAGAATGTGACATAAGCAAGCTAACCCCTCCCACGAATGTTAGCTTCCATTCAATCTTAGAACCCACTCTGGTGGGTGGAGACTGTAACCCAACCTCCTCTCGATTCATCCAGAGAAACACAGGAAGTGACTGTCCTTTTCAGCTTTGGTACCTGAGCAGGACACATAGGCGGTGTAAGCTATTGTGTTATGCATATCTGAATGGGTAAATGACTGATGCTTCTTTATCTCTTTTGCAGTTAAAAAAATCACCTATACATGTCTTTGTTTTTCTTAGGGTCCAGGATTTAGTATAACATTTTTTAAGTTAACTTATGATTCATTTCTTATGTTAATCTCTGGCGAGAGCCATTAATATTACTAGTATAAGATTGTATGCTCCGGACCAAGAAGTTATTGCATTGCATATTATGTTAATTTTTTTGGGGAAAGTATTATGGTTCGGACCAAATCATTATAACACCATTGATGTTATTAATTACCTTTTGACTTTTACTAAAGTGAATTCATTATAGCCGTCCATCTGTGTGTCTCTTTTCTTGCTATATTAAGTCCCACATTATCGACTGAAATACTTTTTAAAATTACAAATGGTGCTGACAGAGTTATGTATATTTACGCAAATATCATAACTGCAGAGGCTTAGAAACTAAACTGTGTTATATAGGCTCTGAGTGGTCTGATATAATTCTGCCAGAATACCAGAAATTGCCTTGTTTTTTTGGAGGCTTTTAAGTGCATTTTGGGTTCTGTACAATAGTGCTTGTGTTACTTACTCACTGTGGCCGCATGGTCAGTGGCCATCTTGGTGATCACTGTAGCTACATGGCAGTGGCCATCTTGGTGCTCACTAAACACATGGTAATGACATGGCTGTAATTGTATAACCTTTTGCGTAAATAATTCATCCAGGTGACCCGCCCGCTAAGCACATAGAAGCATCTGCACCACAAACCCTCCAGATCAAAATGGATGACGATATTGCTGCCCTGGTTGTTGACAATGGCTCTGGTATGTGCAAAGCTGGCTTTGCTGGAGATGATGCTCCTCGTGCAGTTTTTCCATCAATCGTGGGTCGCCCCAGACACCAGGGTGTCATGGTTGGTATGGGACAAAAAGACAGTTATGTTGGAGATGAAGCTCAAAGCAAGAGAGGTATCCTGACCTTGAAATACCCCATCGAACACGGAATTGTCACAAACTGGGATGACATGGAGAAGATCTGGCATCACACCTTCTACAATGAGTTGAGAGTTGCCCCAGAGGAACATCCAGTGCTGCTGACTGAAGCCCCTCTGAACCCAAAAGCCAACCGTGAAAAGATGACACAGATCATGTTTGAGACCTTCAACACACCAGCCATGTATGTTGCCATTCAGGCTGTGTTGTCTCTGTATGCCTCTGGACGTACCACTGGTATTGTCATGGACTCTGGTGATGGTGTCACACACACTGTGCCAATCTATGAAGGTTATGCTCTGCCTCATGCCATCTTGCGTCTGGATTTGGCTGGACGGGACCTGACAGACTACCTCATGAAGATCCTGACTGAGAGGGGCTACAGCTTCACAACCACTGCTGAAAGAGAAATTGTTCGTGACATAAAGGAGAAGCTCTGCTATGTTGCTCTTGACTTTGAGCAGGAGATGGCTACAGCTGCTTCCTCTTCCTCCCTGGAAAAGAGCTATGAATTGCCTGACGGTCAGGTCATCACCATTGGTAACGAGAGGTTCAGGTGCCCAGAAGCCTTATTCCAGCCTTCCTTCCTTGGCATGGAATCATGTGGCATTCATGAAACTACCTACAACTCCATCATGAAGTGTGACGTGGACATCCGTAAGGATCTGTATGCCAACACCGTTCTGTCTGGTGGCACAACAATGTATCCTGGAATCGCTGACAGAATGCAGAAGGAAATCACTGCCCTGGCTCCCAGCACCATGAAAATCAAGATCATTGCCCCACCTGAGCGTAAATACTCCGTCTGGATTGGAGGCTCCATCTTGGCCTCTCTATCCACCTTCCAACAAATGTGGATCAGCAAGCAGGAGTATGATGAATCTGGACCATCCATTGTCCACCGCAAATGCTTCTAAATGGACTAACCCATTTCAGACACCTGTGCAGGAAGATCACATTGGCATGGCTTTCCCCTACTTTTGTTGGCGCTTGGCTCAGGATTCAATAACTGGAATGCAGAGATGGCAAGCATACAAACTACAATGCAACTGAGGACTGTACATTTCTTTTTCTTAGTCATTCCAAATGTATAATGCATTGTTGTGGAGTTAAGCTCCAATTAATGCTGCCCAGCTGGTGAGAGCCCTTAAAGAAATCATGGTGATCATATTGCTTGTATGTTCTGCTATGTACCCAAACATGTCTTTTGTATCTTCAGCCTTGAACATTTTGTAACTTGTTTGATCCAGCAATGGACTCCACCCAACATCTGGAAGGTTTACAATGTCATTATCTCAGTAAGATGTGAGGTGTTAACCTGTGCACTTAACTGAAATAAAGTTACCATGTTTCACATCAAAAAAAAAATTCATCCAAAGGGACACAAACCAAACTAAAAAACATATCGCGCAGGATTATCACCTGAAAGCGATATCGAACCAAAACACTAACAGGATTATTCAAAGAGATCCGAATTGTGGCCGAAAGGTAACCGATCAGTGAATTTCAGGGTACGGTTACCTTTCCTGGCCATTCGGCTATCCAGAGAGCAGGCAGTTTGCCAAATCTTGGCAAATTGCCTGCACATACGGTGCCTGTTTGTTGCCTGTTCGAGGGCAGTGAAATCCCCATAGAGAAGCAATGCTTCGTCTATTCAGAGAATAAAAACCAGCAGTGAAAAGTTGCCGAATTGCCCTGCCGTTCGGTGTTTTCATTCGACAGGTTTATTTAGACGAATCCCATAGGCTTTAATGTTAAAAATATTCCAGTTTTAATTCAATATCTAATTAACCGTTTTTTAGATTTTAATTTCCTGTATAAAATATAATAAATATTTTGTCTTGAAAAGCTTGTTCTGATAAAATGGGCTGTGAAATTCCCCCCTCCATTTTGTTAGTGTCAATTCTTCATAGACAGTTGTTCCTTCTATAGGATATGAGCTGTGGCCGATTTCCTGTTATGTTCAGTGCAGGAAAATGTGCGCAGAAGCGGAAAGATAGGAAAAAGATTTCTTGTGAACCATATATGGTAATAAGTGCTTATGCCTCAATGTTGGTTAAACTCTAATGTAGAAATATATATTTATGTTGATTGGCTATAAGTTCTTTGAACTCTAATAAATTGGTTTGTCTACAAAGCAAGGCAGACATATTGCAGATATCTTGTGTGTGGCTGGTTTTACTGTCTCCGCCATGGCGTGCGCGCGTCCTTTCTTTTTGCTATATAAGAAGAAACTTGAAAAAGGTTTATGGCATTCCATATATGGTAATTATAATAGGGAAAATTTGGTTTTGTTTGCTTAAGGTTATAATTTAACACCGTTGATTATAATATTCTGCAGTAAAAAGTCTCTTTATTTATTGATATTTTAGGATCTTTTAGGATTTTTCTGCGAAAAATGTTTTTCCGCGAAAAATGTTTTTCCGTTTTTTTTTTTAAATCGATTTTTCTTTTTTCTATAACAGCCTTTTTAATTATCATTCATTGGACCTTATATGTAAATTTCAGACATTTTCGTTCTGTAGTTTCTTTGCAAACAGCGTTTCACTTTTCAAACATTCAAGTGTACTGTTTTTTTCACCTCCTTCACCTGCGGTGTCGGCTTTTTCCAGCAGCTGCTCTGCGCTGTGATCGGCGACTGCTTGGGTTTCTCTGGCGTGTTCGGCGGGGTTAATCCATATGTTTTTGCGGGTTTCGGTGTGCGTTGGCCAGGTTTTCCGGTGAGTGTTCCGTGGGTTTGCGGCGGCTTTTCCCTGCACTACGATGGCCCTGTGGTGCTTGCTGAATACACTGCAACTGCAAGGTCGCCGAAATGGGATCGCCAAATCGCACAGAATTGAGGAGAACGAAAAGTCACCGAACGTGCGGTGACTTTTTGATTCTCTTTGAATAACCCTGTAAGTATGTAACTATGCAACTATATGTATACATCAAATGAGGGGTACTCGCAATTCTACCACAATAATACCACATGCATACAACCTCCCACACACACACTTTTTAAGGTTAAAGTGTGTTTTGTAGCCAAAGTGCTATATTCCCTAGGTTATCATGCGTCCCCTTTTACTTGTAAAATACTCGCAACCTGTCTTTTGATGTGACATGATGTACATTTGGTAACATTGTAGTTTAATTATCATATTTTTATCTCCAACACAGATGAAGTTAACTTTCAAACATAATAAACCAAAGAAAATACTGTTACCCCTCTCCATAGATTGTAAGTTCTCGAGCAGGGTCATCCCTCCTATTTGGTGTATGTAACATATATGTATATTCGTCATTCTGTCTCTCCCATTGTACAGCGCTAAGGAATTTGTTGGCGCTTTATAAATGCTTGGAACTGTAACTGTAAACAATGGGAGTTGCGCAAAACTTTATCGGCATCATGAACAAAGCATTATTTGCTCTCTTTGTAAAATTTTGTGCAACTCTTTACTTTATAAAATTAATTTATTTGGTTCATTATGTTTTAAATATTTTAACCAGATTAGTACCAAGCACTTTTTTAAAACAATTTAAACAATTTAACATTTATTTGAAACACGGATGAGTAGCTAACATTTAAATATAGGGAAAAAGTAAATTTTGTATAAAGATTTAAATCCAAAATTCGTACAGTTCTAAAATAATGTACATATTCTATTTTTAAAATTTTTATATATTCTTTTTTCCTTTACAAAAATGTTGCTGGGATGGAAGTTTGTAAACTCTAGGGGCTATATTACATTTTTCACGCAAAAATCCTCGCTCAAAGCGAAAATCTTTGCGCCAAGTGTTAAAGATTTGCGCGTGCAAATCAACGCTGGTATTACAATCCTTGCGCGTCTTTTCATCTGCCGATCAATAACAGGATGCGCCCAAATGCTTGCGCAGTACTGTCACGTGCAAAAATCAGTGTGCGCACTGTTTTTCATTGCGAATCAGCCAATTAGAATAAATATATCCATGTAAGCTGGGGCAATATATCCATGTGAGCCTGGGGCAATATATCCATGTGTGAGCCTGGGGCCATTTATCCATGTGTGAGCCTGGGGCAATAAATCCATGTGTGAGCCTGGGGCAATATATCCATGTGAGCCTGGGGCAATATATCCATGTGTGAGCTGGGGCAATATATCCATGTGTGAGCCTGGGGCAATATATCCATGTGAGCCTGGGGCAATATATCCATGTGTTAGCCTGGGGCAATATATCCATGTGTGAGTGTGGTGCAATATATACTGTACATGTGAGCCTGGGGCAATATATCCATGTGTGAGCCTGGGGCCATTTATCCATGTGTGAGCCTGGGGCAATAAATCCATGTGTGAGCCTGGGGCAATATATCCATGTGAGCCTGGGGCAATATATCCATGTGTGAGCGTGGGGCAATATATACTGTACATGTGAACCTGGGGCAATATATCCATGTGAGCCTTGGGCAATATATCCATGTGAGCCTGGGGCAATATATCCATGTGTGAGCGTGGGGCAATATATACTGTACATGTGAGTCTGGGGCAATATATCCATGTGAGCCTGGGGCAATATATCCATGTAAGCTGGGGCAATATATCCATGTGAGCCTGGGGCAATATATCCATGTAAGCTGGGGCAATATATCCATGTGAGCCTGGGGCAATATATTCATGTAAGCTGGGGCAATATATCCATGTGTGAGCCTGGGGCAATATATCCATGTGAGCCTGGGGCAATATATCCATGTGAGCTGGTCTGGGGCAAAATATCCATGTGAGCTGGTCTGGGGCAATATATCCATTTGAGCTCGCCTGGAGCAATATATCCTTGTGAGCTGGTCTGGGGTGTGTGAGCTGGGGAAATATATCCTTGTGTGGGCTGGGGTAATATATCCCTGTGTGAGCTGGGGCAAATATATCCATGTATGAACTGGGGGAATTATATCCATGTGTGAGCTGGGGGCAATATATCCAGTGTGAATAAAGGAGTATTTATTAGGACACGAAAAATCGTCATAATAATCAGTTTTTCCCTGGGCGTGAGTACCCCCACCTATTTTTCCAGAAAAAAAGCACTGGCGCTCACAATGTTACATAGTTACATAGTTACATAGGCTGAAAAAAGACATGCGTCCATCGGGTACAGCCTCTCCCACATCACCTACTGCTGTTGATCCAAAAGAAGGCAAAAAACCCAGTCTGAATGCTTGCCCATATGCAACATACTGGGAAAAAATTCCTTCTTGACCCCAGAAAGGCAGTCAGATGTTAAGTATAGGACGCTCAGTAAAGTAAGCTCGTGCAGGGTTCGCGCAGGTTCACCCACGGTAGACGATTGTTGCTCTGACTATGTAATACGGGTTGCGTGAAGATTGTAATTTAGCCCTAGATGTGTTCCTTTTTTGGCACACTTTCACTCAGAGTCTGCATTGCTGGCATAAAGGTCGAAATGGGACTTGTGTCAAATACAGCAAAGGTGATAAAGCCAGTGGCGTAAGCACCAGGGTCGCAGCGGTCGCACTTGCAACTGGGCCCTGGCATTCCGCCACTGGAGGGGGGCTCAGGCAGCCCGCAGATTCCGGCAATCAGCACCGGAATCTGGAAGCAGCGCCGCTGGCATGCAGCTTGGCCAGAACCACCTGACCAGCGCACGAGATCGCAGAGTTCACGTGAAATCTGCAATCTTGCGAGAACGCGGCTGCGCTGGTCAGGTGGTTCCTGGCAAGCGGTCAAGCTTCATGCCAGCGGCCACTCTGGAGAAAACAGGCGCAGACAGGAGGTGAGAGCTGGGGGCAAATACATCCATGTGAGCTGGGGGCAATATATATATCCATGTGAGCTGGGGGCAATATATATATCCATGTGAGCTGGGGCAAATATATCCATGTGAGCTGGGGCAAATATATACCCATGTGAGCGGGGGGCAAATACACTCCATGTGAGCTGGGGGCAAATATATACCCATGTGAGTTGGGGCAAATATATACTCATGTGAGCTGGGGCAATATATCCATGTGAGCTGGGGGGCAATATACCCATGTGAGCACGGGGCAATATATCCATGTGAGCTGGGGGCAATATATCCATGTGAGCCAGGGGCAATATATCCATGTGAGCCAGGGGCAAATATACCCATGTGAGCTGGGGCAATAAATATCCATGTGAGGTGGGGGCAATAAATATCCATGTGAGCTGCAGGCAATATATCCATGTGAGCTGTGGGCAATATATCCATGTGAGCTGGGGCAAATATACCCATGTGAGCTGGGGCAATAAATATCCATGTGTGAGCTGGGGCAATATATATCCAGGTGAGCTGGGGCAAATATATCCATGTGAGCTGGGGCAATATATCCATGTGAGCTGGGTCAATATATATCCATGTGAGCTGGGGCAAATACAGTATATCCATGTGAGCTGGGGGCAATATATCCATGTGTGAGCTGGGGGCAATATATCCATGTGAGCTGGGGAAAATATATCCATGTGAGCTGGGGCAAATACAGTATATCCATGTGAGCTGGGGGCAATATATCCATGTGTGAGCTTCGGGGCAATATATCCATGTGAACTGGGGAAAATATATCCATGTGAGCTGGGACAATATATCTATGTGAGCTTGGGCAATTTATATCCAGGTGAGCTGGGGCAAATATATCCATGTGAGCTTGGGGGCAATATATCCATGTGAGCTGGGTCAATATATATCCATGTGAGCTGGGGCAAATACAGTATATCCATGTGAGCTGGGGGCAATATATCCATGTGTGAGCTGGGGGCAATACAGTTGTGTTCAAAATTATTCAACCCCCAATGCTGTAAAGGGTTTTAGGGAATTTAGTGTACATTTGTAATTGTATTCAGAATGAAATCCTACAAGGACTTTTTAAAGAACCATATGCAACTAAAATGACATCAATTGGTTTTGTAATACAGTAGTAAATGTTTCTTTTGTGAATTCTTCATTGACACAATTATTCAACCCCTTAAAGACTACCACTCTGAAGAACAGAGGTTCATTCAAGTGTTTTCAATCAGGTATTGAAAACACCTGTGGATGTCACGGATCAGCAATAAAGCATAATAAGCACCAATTAGGCAGCTTTAAAATGACTGTGATACTCAGCTCCTTCTAGACATTTACTGGTGTGGTTACAAACATGGTGAAGTCAAGAGAATGGTCCAGGAAGACAAGAGAAGAGGTGATTACTCTTCACAGGAAGGGCAATGGCTATAAGAAGATTGCAAAGATGTTAAACATACCAAGAGAGACCATAGGAAGCATCATTCGCAAATTCAAGGCAAAGGGCACTGTTGAAACGCTACCTGGTCATGGCAGAAAGAAGATGCGGACCGACTGCTGTGCGCTACCTGAAGCGTAGAGTGGAGAAAAGTCCCCGTGTGACTGCTGAGGAACTGAGAAAAGATTTGTCAGATGTGGGTACTGAAGATTCAGCTCAGACAATACGGTGCACACTGTGTAATGAAGGCCTCCATGCCAGAACTCCCAGGCGCACCCCCTTGCTGTCTCCAAAGAATAAGAAGAGTCGACTGCAGTATGCCAAAAGTCATGTGGACAAACCACAGAAGTTTTGGGATAGTGTTCTGTGGACTGATGAAACAAAATAAGAACTGTTTGGGCCCATGGATCAACGCTATGTTTGGAGGAGGAAGAACAAGGCCTATGAAGAAAAGAACACCTTGCCTACTGTGAAGCATGGCAGGGGGGGTCAATCATGCTTTGGGGCTGTTTTGCTTCTGCAGGTACAGGGAAGCTTCAGCGTGTGCAAGGTACCATGAATTCTCTTCAGTACCAGGAGATATTGGATGACAATGTGATGCAGTCCGTCACAAACCTGAGGCTTGGGAGACGTTGGACCTTTCAACAGGACAATGATCCCAAGCATACCTCCAAGTCCACTAGAGCATGGTTGCAGATTAAAGGCTGGAACATTTTGGAGTGGCCATCGCAGTCACCTGACTTAAATCCGATTGAGAACCTCTGGTGGGACTTAAAGAAAGCAGTTGCAGTGCGCAAGCCTAAGAATGTGACTGAACTGGAGGCTTTTGCCCATGATGAATGGGCGAAGATACCCGTAGATCGCTGCAAGACAATTGTGTCAAGCTATGCTTCACGTTTTAAAGCTGTTATAACTGTAAAAGGATGTTGTACTAAGCACTAAGATTGAATGTCACTTGGGGGTTGAATAAAACTGATAATGATGTGAGCACAGAAAAGACATTTGTGGTTATTTAATTATAAGTGTTATGTTATATTTGTCTGACCTACACGTGCCTCTTTGATTTAATTGTAAGCAAGATGACTGAATGATCAAAATCAATGTCAAACTGGCCAAAACACTCAATTTCAGTGGAGGTTGAATAATTTTGAACACAACTGTATATCCATGTGAGCTGGGGAAAATATATCCATGTGAGCTGGGTCAATTATTATTATTATTAATATTGTCATCATTTATATAGCGCCAACAGTTTCTGCAGCGCTTTACAATAACCAAAGGGAACAAAATTCATATAAACGGACATAGGATGGAAACAAGAGGTGTAGAGGACCCTGCTCATAGGAGCTTACAGTCTAGAGGGAGTGGGGTTGAGGAAGACAAGAGGAATTGCACTAGATAGCAGGATCATTAGTGCCAGTGGTTTGGGAATGGTGGGGCCATAGAAGCGGCTTCAATTAAGTGTGAGTAGGTGAGCAGAGGGATGAGTTGCATCAGTGATGCGATACGCTAATCTGAAGAGATGGGTGCTGGTGCTGCCCTTGAGAAGTCTTGGAGGCGAGAGTTGGCCGTGCGTGTGTAGATAGATGACAGGTGGAGATCACCTGCTGAACAGAGTTGTCTAGATGGGACGTGCTTGCGGAGTAACGAAGACATGTAGGGAGGGGTTGAGTTATTGAGTGATTTGAATGTGAGCATCAGTATTTTAAACTGTATCCTGAAACGTACAGGAAGCCAATGGAGGGACCGGCAGAGGGAGGTGCGCGAGGTGCGTCTGGTGAGAAAAATAAGCCTGGCCCCTGCATTCATTACAGATTGCAAGGGGGTGATACGGGAGTTGAGGAGGCCAAAAAGGAGCGAGTTGCAGTAGTCAAGTCGAGAAATGACAAGAGCATGAACCAGCACTTTTGCGGTATCTTGTGTCAGAAAGGGGCGGACACGGGCAATGTTTTTGAGTTGAAGATAACAGGATTTGGTCACTTTCTGGATATGGGAAGAGAATGTTAGGTCAGAGTCAAAAGTGGCTGCAAGCTTGGGGTGTTGTACTAATGCGTGTTCCATTTACCCGTAGAGAGATAGGTGGTATTGGGTTGTTCTTGGAGGGAGGAATGACGAGAATTTCAGTCTTGGCAAGATTGAGTTTAAGGAAGCGGGAAGCCATCCAATTTGAGACAGCGGAGAGACAGTCAGTGACTCGATCCAGGAGACCTGGAGAGAGATCAGGGGAGGAGAGATAAATTTGAGTGTCATCAGCGTATAGGTGGTACTGGAATCCAAAGGAGCTGATCAGTTTTCATAGAGAGGCAGTGTAGACTGAAAAAAGTAGAGGGCCCTGTTCTGAACCTTGGGGCACCCCAACAGAGACAGGCTGCTGGAAGGAAGTACTTCCAGCAAAGGAGACACTAATCAATCTTTGGGACAGGTGGGAAGCGAACCACGAAAGAACAGAACCTTGAAGGCCTATATCACTAAGAGTTTGAAGGAGGATTGAGTGGTCAACTGTATCAAAGGCAGCAGAGAGGTCAAGAAGGATCAGCAGTGAGTAGCACCTATTGGATTTAGCGGTTGCAAGGTCATTGGTCAGTTTCGCAAGAGCTGTTTCTGTTGAGTGCAGTGAGCGAAAGGCAGATTGCAGAGGGTCAATGAGAGAGTGGGTGTTGAGGTAGTATATCCATGTGAGCTGGGGGCAATATATATATCCACGTGAGCTGGGGGCAATACTATCTTTTTTATATTGCTGTAAAAAAAATCCTTTTTTTGGGGGGGGGCCTTCATGGATTCTTGCACTGGAGCCCTCAGGTTTCTAGTTACGCCACTGGATATAGCTGAGTGATAAAAATGGTCAGGTTTGCTGCTTATGAGAATTTGTAGGGATCATAAATAAACTATTAGAAATGCAGCTTCCAAAAAATACCAATAGAATATAAAAACATCTGAATTATGACATAATGTCTGTATATGGAAATTACAGTAAAAACTTATATTTGCACTACAGGGGGAATTTCAGTAATAACCCCTCTCATGAATCTCATCCCTGTACAGTAATGAGTGATCCCAGAGCTTTCCCTTAGTTCTGTCCTCTCTCTGGCTGTTTCAATGCTGCAGAAAGTTTGAGTCTTTTGTTACAGAGAGAATGAGGGGCTGCTGTTTGCAGCTTCATGAAAGTAATTCAAAGTGACAGTAGTCAGATCTCATTGGAAATTTTGTTTATCCACAGAGATACTAATCTTGCTTAAAAAATATGCAAAAGGGTGCATTAAATTTTCTTTTTCGATATTTAATGTATTACAATTACAAAATCGAATTTACATATTTTTGTTAATGAGACTCCACTAAGGACTTGATAACAATCCTTGCGCTAAAATGGTGACGTTATTTCCCCGTAGCGTCCCCATTTAAGTGGAATATTGGCCCGGAACAAAGCTAGCGCTAGCGCTTCTGTGCCACCGCAAGTATTACCTCTGGAGTCCATAGGACTCCATGGAGGGTTGCGCTGCTGGACCGTGAGCCTGCGGAGTTATTACGGAGGGAGACAGTCTCACTCTGCTCCTGGTGGCAAATAGCAGCGTATTAGGCCACCGTTCTTGCTGCGGGAGGAGAGGTGAGTATCGGATTCGGGGGGGGGGGGTAGGTGGTGCTAAATGATTCTGCAAAAGTGGAATCATTTAACACCAGTTTTTAGGACTCGTTAAAATATGTTTAGCCTATTGGTGCAGTAAGTAGTGATAAAACTTTAAAATACCTTTCTCATTCTAACTGTAATTACTGTTTGTGCATACCATGTTAAGTATGTAACAGATTTCTAAAAGGTTTAGCATTAGGAATGTAATATGGGGGGCATGCGTTAAAGGCACTTATCCTGACGTTAACATGTACATATCCAAACTCAATGAGTATGTAATCTAGCCCTAGGTATAGTGCAACATCATGTTTGGGTTGCTTGGTGCTAAATTTGCACATTATTACATTTCCTTAAACTGCAGATGTTTTAAAAAATTGCCGGCAAATGTCTTTTAATATTGAGGTACATTAGAGCTCACCACAAAACAACTCATACACGCCCTGGTAATCTCTCGATTTGACTATTGCAATAATCTCTTATCTGGCCTCCCTCTGTCCCGCCTCTCTCCCCTACAATCCATCCTGAACGCCTCCGCCAGGCTAATCCACCTCACCCGCCGCTCTGTCTCTGCCGCTCCCCTCTGCGAGTCCCTTCACTGGCTCCCCATCCACTGCAGAATTAAGTTCAAAATCCTTATCCTTACCTACAAAATCCTCACTAACTCAGCTCCCCACTAATCACCAAATACACCCCAGCCCGCTCCCTTAGGTCAAACAGTGACCTGCACCTAGCTTCTCCCCGCATCACCTCTTCCCATGATAGACTGCAGGATTTCTCACGCGCAGCCCCCACTCTCTGGAACGCTCTCCCTCGTACTGTCAGACTTTCCCCTAACTTCTCTTCCTTAAAACGCTCCCTTAAAACATTCCTATTTAGGGAAGCCTACCATCCAACTCACTGACACAACCATCAATCACTCTCACCTTACAGTCCTCTCCTCCTGTTTCCAACCCCAATCCTCCTAGATTGTGAGTTCCTACAGGAATAGGGCCCTCATCTCCTCCTGTACTGTTTGTCAAATGTTGTTCAATGTATTGTATTGTAACCCTGTCTATACTGTGCCTATTGTACAGCGCTGCAGAATATTTATTTATTTATTTATAAAGGATTTTACCAGGAAGGATACATTGAGATTTCTCTCGTTTTCAAGTATGTCCTGGGTTCGAGAACATTGATTGGTTACAGAAATACAAAATAGTAAAATGCAAGATATTAACACAAGACCAAATATACAGATTAACAGAAAAATAAATATGGAGGAAATAAAGTCATTATGTTACATGTTTACAGGTGCATTTCGTATTGAGGTATGTTAATAGGGAAGTCTTAAGGGACTTTAGACTGGGGGAAGATTTGACGGTGTCTGGGAGGTTATTCCATATTTGCGGTGCTCTGTAGGAAAATGAGGATCAAGCCATTTTTTTTTTGTATTGCGGTATTGCAAGTAAGGTGCTGGTCCTGGATCTGAGGTTATAGGATGAGGGAACTGCCGGGGGAAGCAGCATATTCAGGTATGCTGGCGCTTTATAAATAAATAATAATAATAATAATAATGCTAGTATTGTTTTTTCTTTTTTGGGAGAAAACCCTGATAGATATACAGATAAGTAAATACATTTGTACAATGTTGGTGACCACCTGCCATTGTCCATTAGCTCTTCAGCGCCTGATGAAGCCCCTGTGGTGAGAAAGGGAAACGCATTGAGCATGCCACCTTGGCTTTTTCAGCAGTTATGTATATCAATCTGACTTAAGTGCCACCTGGGATACTTTGGTGTATTATTCCCTTTATGATTTACTACAAGTGCATTCTGCTTGATAGCTGTAATTGGCCGCCTTGACTGTCCATATCATACTGTGACTAATGGCAATGAACTACAGTATAGATGGTGTTAAGTAGGTGGCACAAACTGCCAAGGTAATAGGAGTAGACCCATGGCTCACCTATACTTTTGGTTGTGTTGTATTGTTATACTTAGTACTGCTACCCTGCCTTTTGCCAATCTATGTTTACAGTGATTACATTTGATAGGATAGGTGATGCTTATCATATCTGGATAATTGTGACTATATATTCCCAAATTTATAATTATGTTATTGTCATGCTCCCTGCCGTTGACTGCACCGAGCTTGCCATTTATTTACAGGCAGCACATGAAAGGTGCTGCCCTCCTGCTCAGCAGCACCAGATCAGTAACCAGTTAATCCCAGTTCACATACACACCACACCCCTGCCTCAATAAAGGTTCACTCCTTCCGTCCATCAATGCTTCTGCATTGTTGTTTGCTGACCCCTAGAAGCAAGTTATATCCAGAAACTGTTCCAGAACTTTGTGTACCAGACCCCCTGCTTTGCCCACTGACTACTGTATTCTGCCAGCCCTTTGACCCTTGGATCGCCCCCGGACTATTCTCTTTGGACAATCCCTTTGGTACCACAATAAGATCCTTCCTGTGTCCAGTGTCCTGTCTCCAGCGCTGCTGTGTATATCCCTCAAAGGTATCCTCCAAGTTCAAGTGCCTTCCAACCATCCTGTGACGGTGGGCCTGACCTGACATGGCACAGAAGGGGTGTGAGCTACTTGAGCAGTTAACAGACATGACCCATGAATGTAAACAAAGACAAGGGATTTATTTACAACAGCAAAGTATATAAACAGCAAGGATCAAGAAAAACACACATGAAACTAAAGACCTGAGCACTAGAAATAAACTAAAATACTGAGATACAAATACCAAAACATAGAACCAGATCAGAACGAAATGCATGAAACAGATAGCTAATCAAAAAGCAACAACATGAGAGGGCTAAATACTAGAGCAACATAAGCAAGAACATAAACCGGATTTAAACTAGAGAAAACATGAATATTAGACATGAACTTGAACCAAGAACATAGACCTGAATATAGACAGAAGAACTAAGAAAGGATATATTAAATGCAAACATAACCTAAGCAAGACAGACCTGAACATGAATGCATGAGCTGAGTACACTGAAGCAGGATCAGGATCAGAATGAAGCTAGAATCACAGTGAGGCTTGAATCAAGACTAGGAATACAGAACAAACTGAGAACATGGATCAGACTGAGAACAAGGATAAACTGGAGGCTAGGATCAGAGTGAATACCAAAATGAGGCAGCGCCCTTCTTAGGGCGATGCCTGCTTTTATACAGAGTCCACTTAAACAATTGAGTCCAGGTGAGGTCCAGGCTTGAACGTGAACCAAAGGTCCAGAACTTGGATGCAATATCCATAGAAGCCAGAGGGGGCACCAGAGACCCAGGACGTGACATATCCCCCCCTCTACGAGCAGACCCCGGATGCTCCAAAGAGGACAACAAGAAGAATGACAGGAAAAAAAAGTCAATGGGTCTTGTAGATACCTAGAGCCCTCTCATACACCTCTCGGTCCTCAAGGCATATAATAGCACCGTTAGAGGCTCAGAAACATCCAGCAGGAACAGGACTCGACTCTCGGGCTTGAGGGCCTGCGGTACAGACCTCTTGGGAGCCAAAGCTGGGTCCAGGTTGGAAGGCACTGGCACCAGTCCTTTTGCGTCTCCTCCCCCTGGTACAGGACATGGAATGGACAGCAACAGTGTACTCTCTGCACTGCGGCAACACGAACACGGCACCAGTGGCACGGACCTGCGGGTCAGCGACCCCGGCACGGCTCCGCAGCGACTCGGCCACGGCGGCAGCAGCACGGGTCTGTGGGTCAGCGACCTCGGCACAGCTCTGCGGTGTGGCGGCAGCAGCCAGCTCGGGTGAGCGTGGCTTGGCAGCTACCGGCTCGGGTGAGCGTGGCTTGGCAGCTACCGGCTCGGGGGAGCGTGGCTTGGCAGCTACCGGCTCGGGGGAGCGTGGCTTGGCAGCTACCGGCTCGGGGGAGTGTGGCTTGGCAGCTACCGGCTCGGGGGAGCGTGGCTTGGCAGCTACCGGCTCGGGGGAGCGTGGCTTGGCAGCTACCGGCTCGGGGGAGCGTGGCTTGGCAGCTACTGGCTCGGGGGAGCGTGGCTTGGCAGCTACCGGCTCGGGTGAGCGTGGCTTGGCAACTACCGGCTCGGGTGAGTGTGGCTTGGCAACTACCAGCTTGGCAACAATCTTGATCTCACAGTGCTTTGCAACCACCTTGGCTTGGCACTGTGGAGCGGTGACCTTGGCTTGGCACGGTGGAGCGGTGACCTTGGCTTGGCACGGTGGAGCGGTCACCCCGGCTTGGCATGGTGGAGCGGTCACCCCGGCTTGGCACGGTGGAGCGGTCACCCCGGCTTGGCACTGTGGAGCGGTCACCCCGGCTTGGCACTGTGGAGCGGTCACCCCGGCTTGGCACTGTCTCTTGAACTGCTGTGCAGTGGACTGGCTCTCAAACTGGTTAGCGGTGGACCAGATCTCGCACTGCGAGGCAGTGGACTTGATTTGTTCGTGCTGCAGGGCAGCACTCTTGACTGGAACTGCTAGCTTAGGCACAGTAGACATGGACAGGACTTGAAGCTGACAAACAGCAGACTCAGATTCTTTGTGCTGCTGAGCAGCCACCTTAGATTGTTCATGCTGCAGGGCAGCACTCTTGACTTCCCACTGCTGGGCATTACACCTGGTTTCTCCCTGTTGGGCAGTGGATTTTGGACGTCCTGCGACGTGCAGGGCAGTGGACTCTGGGGCCTGGTAAGGCTGGAACATGGAGGATAACTTCTGGGGGCGCAATTGACAGTCCATTTGTTTATGCAGGAAAGAACCGCAATAAAAGCATAAGCCCTGGGTTTTCCTCCATACCCTTTCCTCCAGGGTCAGGGGTCCTCTGAAACCTTTAACTGGAACTGGAACAGGCTCATTTGGGAAGACGTCCCTAGGAGGTTGCAGCAAACTTGCATACAGGATATCCAGGTGCTGAGTAATGAGCTTGTTAGCTCCTCTCAGGATCTCCAGCACCTCTAGAATTACTGCTCGCTCACTATGTACTGTCTGCCTCATTATGTGACGGTGGGCCTGACCTGACATGGCACAGAAGGGGTGTGAGCTACTTGAGCAGTTAACAGACATGACCCATGAATGTAAACAAAAACAAGGGATTTATTTACAACAGCAAAGTATATAAACAGCAAGGATCAAGAAAAACACACATGAAACTAAAGACCTGAGCACTAGAAATAAACTAAAATACTGAGATACAAATACCAAAACATAGAACCAGATCAGAACGAAATGCATGAAACAGATAGCTAATCAAAAAGCAACAACATGAGAGGGCTAAATACTAGAGCAACATAAGCAAGAACATAAACCGGATTTAAACTAGAGAAAACATGAATATTAGACATGAACTTGAACCAAGAACATAGACCTGAATATAGACAGAAGAACTAAGAAAGGATATATTAAATGCAAACATAACCTACGCAAGACAGACCTGAACATGAATGCATGAGCTGAGTACACTGAAGCAGGATCAGGATCAGAATGAAGCTAGAATCACAGTGAGGCTTGAATCAAGACTAGGAATACAGAACAAACTGAGAACATGGATCAGACTGAGAACAAGGATAAACTGGAGGCTAGGATCAGAGTGAATACCAAAATGAGGCAGCGCCCTTCTTAGGGCGATGCCTGCTTTTATACAGAGTCCACTTAAACAATTGAGTCCAGGTGAGGTCCAGGCTTGAACGTGAACCAAAGGTCCAGAACTTGGATGCAATATCCATAGAAGCCAGAGGGGGCGCCAGAGACCCAGGACGTGACACATCCCAGGTACCTGTGGCTTCCTTGTGTCCCCGCTGTATCCAAGTCTACCTAGTGATCCCTCCTGAGTTCCTGAAATCCAATACCTTCCATCCATCTCTGTTTGTGTATACAGCCGCATACTGGGCTCATATCTGCAAGGCCAGTGCCCCCCTGGCACTGCACCTGACGTTGTATACAGTGGCAAGAAAAAGTATGTGAACCCTTTGGGATTACGTGGAGTTTTGCATGAATTGGTCATAAAATGTGCTCTGATCTTCATCTAAGTCACAACAATTTGAAAAACACAGTCTGCTTAAAATAATACAACACAAACATTATCAGGGTTATTCAAAGAGATTCGAAAAGTCACCGCACGTTCGGTGACTTTTCATTCTCTTCAATTCGGTTCCTTTTGCCGATCCCATTTCGGTGACCCTGCGGTGTATTCAGCAAACACCACAAGGTCCCCGAATTGCAGGGAAAAGCTACCGCAAACCAGACGAAAACTAACCGCAAAACCCACCGAATGCACACCGAACACCCCCCAAAACATCTGGATTAACCTGCAGAAAACCACAGAAAAAGCCCGAGCAGGAGCCGATCGCACACAGCCGAAGCAGCTGAGACCGCAGACGAGGGAGGTGAATAAATTAGCAAAATAGTTTGTGTGAATCTGTGAAAATGAAACGCAGTTTGCAAAGAAACTACTGAGCGAAAATGTCTGAAATTTACACAGGAGGTCCAGGGAATGATAATAAAAAGGGCTGTTACAGAAAAAATAAGTAAACGTTAAAAAAAAAAAAAATCGGGCTTTTAAAAAAAAAAGAAAAATTAAGAAAAATGCTTTAAAGTATCCTAAAAAATCTATAAATAAAGAGACTCTTTACTGCAGAATTTTATAATGAATGGTTTATTACATATTGAATTAAAACGGGAATATTTTTAACATTGAAGCCTATGGGATTCTCCTGAATAAACTTGTCGAATGAAACCACCGAATGGCAGGGCATTTCGGGAACCTTTCACTGCTGGTTTGTGTTCTCTGAATAGCCGAAGCAGTGCTTTTCATGGGGATTTTTCTGCCCTCGAACAGGCACCGAACAGGCACCGTATGTGCAGGCAATTCGCCAGGATTTGGCGAATTGCCTGCTCTCTGGATAGCCGAATGGCCAGGAAAGGTAACCGAACGCTGATTTTCAGCGTTCGGTTACCTTTCTCAAGCAATTCGGATCTCTTTGGATAACCCTGTATATGTTTTCATGTGTTTATTGAACATAACATGTAAACATTCACAGTGCAGGGTGGAAAAAGTATGTGAACCCCTAGCCTAATGACTTCTCCAAGAGCTAATTGGAGCCAGAAGTGAGCCAACCTTGAGTCCAATCAGTGTGATATTATTGGATGTGTTGCTGAAAGCTGTCCTGGCCTTTAAAAATACACACCAGTTTTGGGTTTACTGGGCTCAAGAAGCACTGTCTGATGTGAACCATGCCTCGCAGGAAAGAGCTCTCAGAAGACCTACGATCAAGAATTATTGACTTGTATGAAGCTGGAAAGGGTTACAAAAGTATCTCCAAAAGCCTTGATGTTCATGTGTCCACGGTAAGACAGACTGTCTACAAATGGAGAAAGTTCAGCACTGTTGCTACACCTCCCTAGGCGTGGTCGTCCTGTAAAGATGACTGCAAGAGCACAGCGCAGAATGCTTAATGAGGTAAAGAAGAATCCTAGAGTGTCAGCTAAAGACTTATAGAAATGTCTGGCACATGCTAACATTTTTGTTGACACATCTACAATAAGGAAAACATTAAACAAGAATGGAGTACATGGGAGGACACCACGGAGGAAGCCATTGCTGTCCAAAAAGAATATTGCAGCACGTTTGAAGTTTGCATAAGAGCACCTGGATGTTCCACAGCACTACTGGCAAAATATTCTGTGGACAGATGAAACCAAAATTGAGTTGTTTGGAAAAAACACACAACACTATGTGTGGAGAAAAAAAGGCACAGCACACCAACATCAAAACCTCATCCCCACTGTAAAACATGGCGGAGGGAGCATCATGGTTTGGGGCTGCTTTGCTGCCTCAGGGCCTGGACGGATTGTTGTCAATAATGGAAAAATGAATTCCAGAGTTTATCAAGACATTTTGCAGGAAAACATAAGACCATCTGTCCGCCAACTGAAGCTCTGAAGAGGATGGGTGTTGCAACAGGACAATGACCCAAAGCATACAAGTAATTCAACAAAAGAATGGCTTCAACAAAACAAAATACGCCTTCTGGAGTGGCCCAGTCAGAGTCCTGACCTCAACCCGATTGAAATGCTGTGGCATGACCTTAAGAGAGTGATTCACACCAGACATCCCAAGAATATTGCTACACTGAAACAGTTTTGTGAAAAGGAGTGATCCAAAATTACTCCAGATCGTTTTGAAGGTCTGATCTGCAACTACAGGAAACGTTTGGTTGAGGTTATTGCTGCCAAAGGAGGGTCAACCAGTTATTAAGTCCAAAGGTTCACATACTTTTTCCACCCTGCACTGTGAATGTTTACATGTTCTGTTCAATAAACACATGAAAACATATAATGTTTGTTTTATATTATTTTAAGCAGACTGTGTTTTTCAAATTGTTGTGACTTAGATGAAGATTAGAGCACATTTTATGACCAATTCATGCAAAACTCCACGTAATCCCAAAGGGTTCACATACTTTTTCTTGCCACTGTATATGTGTAACACTAACCACAGTGGTGACCAGTTAATACTATCAGTCATATTATCCTATGCTTTATGCAGGTCTGTTAACTAATTGAGCAGCCACAAGTCAGTAGTGGTCTGTATCCATTTTTATGTTTGTCTACGGTTTATGTTTGTCTATTTTGAGTGTTTCCATTTGGTAACCGCAGTGTTCTGTAACATTGTCAATTAGCGCCTGTCTTTTAACACCTGTTTTTTTTTTAAATTTGACACTTTTTTTGGAGGCGCATCAAATGTGAAGTAGAAGTTAAGAAAGAAACGGTAGAAACAAGATTCGTGCAAGCGTATGGTGAATCGTGGGGGGAACGTACGACTCGGGGGCAGTGTGATAACTGTGTATAGGGAAAAGCATACAAAGGGCACAATCAGCGGCAAAGAGATGATCTGTCTATTATTTCGAGCCAGTCCTCCTCCTCCAGGGAGCCCGCCAGGTCCTCCTCCCACCGCGTCCTGTAGGGGGCCTCCTGTGGGTACGCCACCCTAAGTAAATGGGAATACAGGAGGGTAATCATGCCACATCTGCAGCCAGGGCCGGATTAACATAGGGGCTGATGGAGCAGCAGCTCCAGGTCCATGCCCAGAATCGGCCCAGAGTAAAAATAACAATGTCTGCATTGATGGACATTTGGACCCCATTATCCCCAACACCATAGCAGCTATAGGATCATGTGAGGTATCACTGGAAAGGCCAGAGCATGGCCTCTCCAATGATATCAAACATGACCAGGTTTTATGTAACAATAAAAAAAAACTTTTTTTTTTCTTTCTAACACAGCAATACTTTTCACTTTTCCATTATAAAGTGAACAATGATGCTGCACTAGCTCACCATCTCAAGCGTGGAGGTGATAGCACAATCCGTTATTACAAATTGTTACACCAAAAACCTAAACCGTCGCACTGCAGGAAAGTGCACTGTGGGGGGGGGGACTTTCGAACCCTGCGTCACTAATCTTTACACCTCACAAGCTCAAGGGAGGTGTCATTGGACAGGTCAGCGTCTGGCCTTTGCATTGATACCAAACATGACCATGTAAAATCTAAAAGAAAGGAAAACCCCCCAAAAAATGTATCTACTTATTTTAAGTTCCAATGCATTGGCATTGTCCATTTGTCACGTATAAAATGAGCAATACCACTGCCATTACTCACCATCTCATTTCCCACGCTGGGAGCAATGTCAGTGTTTTTTATACATATAGTCATATTATTCATAAAACACCATCCTCCAAAACACAAGGGAAATATTTAATTTTTTGGTTAAAATTTTATATTTTCTCAGAAAAATGCAGTAACAGGATCCCATTTCAATTTTTTAAAACAAGAATTCCCTATAGAATATAGAATCACAAATGTTTGGATGATAAAATGTGAAAAAATAATTTTACACGCTGGAAATGATTGAAATCTGAATGTAAATTTACTTACACAGTATCTGCCTGGTTAGATAAACCCGTATCTGTAATATTAAATAACATGCTTTCATTTCACTAAATTCCGAAAAAAGCCCACCAAAGTCTTCAGCTCCAGGCCCATAGAGATCTTAATTAGGGATGAGCCGAACACCCCCGATTTCGGTTCGCATTCGAACTCGAACTTTTCAAAAGTTCGAATTCGAACTCGAACACGAACTCAATACAAGTCAATGGGACTCAAAGTTCGATTTTTAGAGTGCCCTCCAAGAGGGCATATATGCTAGATATTTGCCATAAAAGGTGTATGGGGGTCCGGGTAGTGCCCTGGAGGACAGGAAACAAGGACAAAAAGTAAAAAAAAAGCTTTTAAAGGGACAGTGAGTTTTCCATGAAATAAGGGTTAAAATAAAAACGAAAAATTCCTTCAATCATGCCTAGGAGGTCCCCATAACCTGCCCGTGAAGTGGCGGATTTGTAGGATGTATAGAAACATTTAAAAACAATGTCCAGGTCCGGGTAGTGCCCTCGGAGACAGGAAACAAGGACAAAAAGTATTAAAAAAAAGACATTTTTAACCCCTTCACTGCTGACGAAGTGTGGGACACGTACTCAGTTACTCCCGCTGTATGCTGAGGAGGACGTGTCCCACATGTCATCAGATTTGTGGTACCCCCGGCGGAGATACTCACCTCTCTGTCCGGGGTCCCGCGGTGTTCTGACTTCAGCATCCTCAGACACTGAAGTCAAGCTCCTCCCGATTTAAATGACGTCATTGCGCCATGATCGATGACGTCATTTCCAGGCGACCCCCGGCTATGCCGAGAGATCGCCTGGAAGGGAGGGGGAGGATCCGTTCGGATCCCTCTCCCTCCCGATCGGGAGGTCCCACAAAAAAAAGCCAGGCACCGCTTAAAAGGGGAGAGTCTCCCCTTTTGAGCGGTGCCTGGCTTTAACCCCTTAGGCACCAGGTCGCACTTCGGGTCATGTCGCACTTGTGGCACCGAAGTGCGGCCTAGCTCCGGTGGGGGCCACCATCTTGGATGACGGCTCCTCCCCCGGGGCCCCCCTCACTGCCTGACGTCCTCACGCATAGCGTGAGGACGTCAGATAGCCAGGGAACCCCTAGCTGCCCAGAATCCCCTGGTGGAGATAGGGGGTTCATTTAAACCCCGATATCTCCAGAATCATGGCAGCTAGGGGGTCATGGAGGGTGTCAATCAAACAGCCTGAGCATGGCCTTTCGAATGATACCCATCATGACCAGGTATAAAGTAAACAAATAAAAAAAAAACATGTATTTTTTTGTCTGTTATTTTTATTAATGCAGCAATATTGTTCACATTTCAATTATAATGTGAACAATGATGCTGCACTAATGATTTTTTTCTATGGTGTGCGTTTGCTAAAAATCACATAATTCCCCCCAAAAAAATTTAATAAGTCCCCATTTCTAGTTTTTGTACAAGCGCACCCCATAGAAAATATAACCGCAAATGTTCATGTGATAAAAGGTGAAAAAATAACTTTACACGCTGCAGATGATTAAAAATTCAAGTTTTATTGCATTTTTTGTTATAATATACAGGCAGAACATGACGTATACATATAAAAATGATATATTATGAATCTGCCGAGTCTGCCGGAAAGAACGATATATAATATGTCTGAGTCGTATAATAAAATGTGGCTTCAAATCGCGTTCAAACATGATGAGCGAAAGCGGTAAAAATTAGCTCAGCACACCGCGGTGAAATGCCTCAGCAGTGAAAGGGTTAAAGGAACAGTGAGTTTTCCATAAAATGAGGGTTAAAAATAAAAACGAAAAATTCCTTCAAATATCGTGTCTAGGAGGTCCCCATAACCTGCCCGTGAAGTGGCAGATTTGTAGGATGTATGGAAACATCGCCATCACAGACCCACACACGACACCTAGCACTCCCAGTCTGCATACCATGTATCAAATTCACGAGACCGGACTAATTAGAAGCACATGTTACTTCCAAACACTAATTAAACACCTGTTGTTTACGCTGTTTGAGAGCACAGGTCATTTAGAGGTGAGAATCTTTGCACCTAGACACTAGTTTTTAATTCAATATCTAATAAACCGTTGCTTATAATATTCTGCAGTAAAGAGTCTCTTTATTTCTAGATTTTTTTGTATTTTTTAAGCATTTTTTATACTTTTTTCAATTATTTTTTTTTCGAACTCGAGCTGAACACCCCAAAAAGTCTGAAGTTCGCGAACTTTCGAACTGCCGATGTCGAACTCCGAACTGATTGAACGGAACAGCTCATCCCTAATCTTAATCCGGCCCTGTCTGCACCGCGACAGCCTACAACTAGATTCGTAGAAGGTGAGGCCGTGCGGTGGTGTCTCCCGGACCAGGGCCCCCACGAAATGAAGTAATTGGGCGGCCCGGAATTCCTCCACCGGCAGAAGCGCCCGGGACTCTCAGAGATAGAATAATGGCTATTTAGAGCAATGTGCCCATGGTGCATTGCTGTCATGTCCCAGTCATAGGAGCCTGCTTGTAGCCATTATGTTTACTATTCACTCCATGTCTGCATCCACTCAAGGGTTAATACCTGTGCCAGATCCTGTGTGTTTGTGTATATAACCTGGTCACGCCCTCCTAACCTCACTCTCTCATTTTGTTCCCTATCCTGTTTATGTGAGCTGCCTCTCGCTGTTTGTCATCATTACCCTTTATCCTTTGTATTTGTGATATTCTTGTGGCTACAAGTGTTACAGCTTGCATTTACCTGTATTACACCAAGGTATCTTTGCGAAGAGCTCCTGCTTCCAGCCCAGTGGATCCTGTCTGCAGAGGACACTGCATAGCCCACTATCCTGTGTGCATAGAGACTACACTTGTGGATACCAGTGTTCAAGCTTTATTCCACCTTACGGCTATCAAGGTACCTTTGCGAAGAGCTCCTGGTTCTAGCCCAGTGGATCCTGTCTGTAGTGGACAATGCATAGCCCACTATCCATTGTGACCTTTACTGTGTATCAGACTTGCTGTGTGTATATATCCTGAATATATTCTATTTACCTGCATACATCTTTCCAGTGCTTTATTCACCTGCTCTCCCCCAGCGCTTGGGAAATATAACTTATATAAAGGTCCCGGCCATGGCTCCATGCTGGGGCGGGCCTGGCAATTGCTCTGTCATTTTCACTATTTCCTGATTATTCAGTTGTGGTGTTCTGAGAGCTGCTTGCTAGCTTGTTCCTGTTTCAGTTTGTATAATTTTGTTACAGGAGCAGATCCAGGGGGAATAACGGGGAAATTGCCCCCCCAGAAAGTATTGCCAAGTGCTTCTCACTTTACGAGCGGCTGCCGGCATCAAGCTCGGCCGCTCACCTGGGAACCATCAGAGCCGTGATCTCGTGAGATTACGGAGTTAACTTCCGGGATCTTGCGAGAGCGTGGCTTGTGCGTGGTTCGCACGCAGGCGAGCGGCAGAGCTTGATGCCGGTGGTCGCTCGCACAGTGAGAACCACTCGGAGGGGCCTGGCCTGGCACTGCAGATGGCAGGAGACTGATTGGGACGTGAGTGAGCTGGGGGCAATATATATATATAAAATGTAAGCTGGGCCGATATATATCCATGTGAGCTGGGGCATTATATATCCATATGAGGAGCTGGGGTACTATATATCCATGTGAGCTGGGGCAATATATATCAATGTGTGAGCTGGGGCAATATATATCCATGTGTGAGCTGGGCTGGGGCAATATATATAAAATGTGAGCTGGGGTAATATATCCATGTGAGCTGGGGGCAATATATCACATGTGAGCTGGGAGGGGGGTACCCTGGGCCCCTGGTATGAAAAGGGTTCACAGGACTGCGCAGATGGAGTGCCACGTGTGTCCTGCCAGCATGGAAAGGGTACAAAGTGCAGCCCACACCTGGGTTACCCTACAATGCATAGCTTCAAGGGGT
The DNA here is from genome assembly GCA_009667805.1 of Leptobrachium leishanense. NCBI lineage: Eukaryota > Metazoa > Chordata > Amphibia > Anura > Megophryidae > Leptobrachium > Leptobrachium leishanense. Next base: position 232,339,724 of record CM019066.1, on the reverse strand, counting down.
ATGTGCTGGGAGGGGGGTACCCTGGGCCCCTCATATGGAAAGGGTTCACAGGGCTCATAAGCCACATGAGGACAGACCCTGTGCAATGTTCTGGGGAGAGTGAGTGTAACGAGCACAGCTTGCGATTAGGCGCGTCTCTGCCTGTCACTGCAAACACAACACCAGCTCTTAATCAAAACTGGTAGAGTGCCCCCCCAAAACCTGTGTCTGGATCCGCCCCTGTTTTGTTATATACTTTTGGCTCTGTTTTCCCCTGTCTGCATCTCCTACCATTGTGTTCCTTGTTTATTTCTGTTACACATGTGTTATTCTGTTTGTTTTATACTGATTACCTGGTTACCGATATTCTGGCTTGTCTGACTTCCCTCCCGGTTCTGGATCCCTGCTATCTGTATGATGTACTCGCTCTGGTTATCTGACTTCTGGCTTTTCTCCTGACGATGCTTATGTATGTTCCTAGTCTGTAATGTCTGTATTGATTTCTCCTTGATGACGTTTGGGGTGGGACCAGACGAAACGTGTTGCAGTGTTTTATTTGCTGCTGTTTTGAGACATTTTCTGTTTTCAAAATTTCACTGCCAAATATGAAAACTATATTGTTACCAAATCACTGTAGACATAGGTGTGTTTTATTAACAGCAATATGACTTTTAAAACTTAAAAAATTAAGGCAAGTTATATAATGTATTGTAAAGAAAAATGGGTAAAACTCTGTCTGCAGTAGATTAAATTACCTTGAGGATGAACAATGTATAAGTTATTTCAAAAACCCTTGACTTATGTATTCAAAATGAACTTGAGAAATTTAATGTAACATAGACAAGTATAAAAAGAGTTGTTTTTGAACCTCATTGTTTTGACTTTAATTGCATAGAATGGTATACTTACTGCAATACAATGATTATTATATAAAATCAATTTGGTTTTTATTTTTCCTTTAAAGAAATGACTTGTAAATGCCACAATGCCAGGATAAAAGTAAAATGAATGAAAACCTGTCTGACTTGCTTTTGTATAATATATATGTCATGGACGACAAACACCTGTTTACTTAGACCATCTGTTTTCAAAGATATCCCCTTCTTTTGTTGTCAGCATGCTTTCACCTTAAAGCTTTGTTTTAAATTGAAAATGCTTGAGCAGTCTTTGAAATTGTTTTAGAGTGAAGCTTTCAAACAGCTGTTGCTGAAATATTAGACAAACACAAATGCATATATTTCTGTTTAATTACAAAATAACAGTGGGGTGAACTTAAAATTTTTCATATGTTAAAATAACTCCAGAGGGTGCATTCACTAAATTGGGAACTGCTGAGAACAACTTACAGAATAATTTTTTTTCAGTCAAAAGCACAAAACATAGGAAAAATAGAAGCGCAGTGAAAAGGGATTTTGGTCTTAAATCAACACTCCAAGCACCACAATTAGTGTGATATATAATTATTGCACATAGACTCTTTTTTGCAAACTTTTTGGCCCCTATTACATTTTTCACGCAGTGCGTTTTGCGTGCGCAAATGCGCATTTGCGCAAGGGGCAAAACCCTTTGCGCTGAACAACAAATAACAACATTCGCGCAAACGATGCGTGTTATCATTTAATGCGGATGGACCTGAGCGAGCGTGATGAACTGTGCGCGTCCTACACTTAACATTGTGAGTGCAAATTCATTCGTGCGCTCGTACGCGGATAGTATTTCAATCGATGCGCATCTTTTTACGAACGACGTTTGCGCGCATAATTTTAACGTCTTTGAAAAGCTAGTGGTAACTGCAAATCGGAACGTTCTGGCCGAAATGAAAAACATCAGCACAAAGAAAAATAAATACAGTACAGTATAGTTACACATTCTACACATACCAAAACAAGCAAATTGTGAATTCGTGCATATTTTTTTTATTGCTGCAGCATGTATACTCAGATTTACTTTGACAGGCGCAAAAACTTAAGTGAATCAATTAAGGTAAATTGATGTCAATTAAGGTTCTTAATTCTGATTGGCTGAATCCCGCGAAAAAAACTGTCCGCACACAGATTTACGTGCGCAACGTTACTGCGAGCGTATTACACTTCGTTTTGCGCGTCGTTTTTACGAACGTTATTTTTTGACGGATGAGAAAATACGTTCGAATTGGAATACCACGTTAATTGTCGGGCAATAACGCTGGACGATGCGCGCAAAAAAAATTACGCTGTGCGAACGAAATTGCGCGAAGAATGTAATAGGGGCCTTTGTATTTTTGATATAAGTTATTTCTATGTTAGGATAGGCTAACCATATATTAGCTTATCTTCCCGATCAGAATGGTTTATGATCACAGAAAAGGTAGACTGAGCTGTATCATGTTAGAGCTGAATTTCTGTATCACCTCTCTGACATGCATGTTCCTGATGGTGGAGTTTTTAAAGAGGATGTGACATGCTGTGTTATTGTACCAGCAGCACATATGAACAGTCAGTGGCTAGGTCACATGCATAGCGCTGAATAATTTGAATTGTGGAACAAATCAAACCAATTTCCACAGCGTACTTATCAAAAACAGCCGCTGTGTAGTGAACCACATAAACATGAAAAGTGCTTATCAAATTAATGTGTCCGCCCAGACCATAAACATAAAACCTTAGTGATAAAATCAAAATACTTCTTAACCCCTTAAGGACCAATGATGTAACATTTATGTCATAAATACATTGACTTTAAACCCATAGTGACCAGGCGGTTTTCTAAAAGTCTGAAAGTACCCGCTGCTGTTTTTACGTTTCTGCGCTGTGAAGCCTTCTAAGTGCAAGCCTTCCAAGTGAGGCACTTCGAGATAGTCTGAGGTTAGACAGGAGGTAAAAAAACCTACAAAAAGGTAAGATTTGCTGGTTTTAAATCCATTCTTTCATTTTATAATGGCAGGCTTGGTCCAGTTTAAGAGCTGTCATGCATTTGTTTTTAGATCCAATTTTTGGAGGTTTGGAGTGTGCCTGATATGTAGGCAGTTCTCTTTATTGCAGCAGGAAAATGCCTGTTTGAAGTCTGAGATTTGTAAATTATCTGTTAGACAAACTCAGGCTATGACTGTTACAAAGCCACTGCCACAGAGGCCTCCTAGGAGCGGCAGATGGACTACTGTAGGATCTGGTAGACTTAGAGTTGTGGATAAAAGGCATGTCCCACAGTCTGTGGCTCTTCTTAATTCTTTTGAGGCACTTTCAGAGTGTAGTGGTAAGATGGAAGTTGGGTCAGACACCATAGTTGAGGAACCACCATCCCCTATGCCTAAGGTATGCAAGACTGCAACCAAGGACAAAAAGGAAAAGGTGGGACTTGATAGAAGGCAATTGTTGCTGGGTGATTCTATCATAAGAGGTGTTGAGCTGGAGAGTAGTGGTTTGGTGTGATGTCTTCCTGGGGCTACTGCTCATAGAGACAGGAGACGTATTCTCAATATTGTCAAACAAGCAAAGCAGGAAGGGGAAGTGGACGTTCTAGTCCATCTAGGGACAAATGACTTGGCTAGCAATGAGGTTTCTGAGATTAAGGAAGATTTTTGTGTTCTTGGAGGTGAAATACAGCAGATTGCGTCCACTGTATCATTCTCTGAAATTCTGCCTGTGCATAACATTCAGGATAGGCAGATGCGCACTAGGGAATTTAATTTGTGGCTTCGGGAATGGTGTCAGGAGCAAGGATTTGGCTTTGTGTCCCATGATAGCTCTAATTGGAACAGAAAGGAACTGTATAAAAAAGATGGTTTGCATCTTACTCATAGGGGAACATATGTTCTCAGTGAGAAGTTCAAAGGTTTCAAAAATGAATATTTAAACTAGGAGGGGGGACAAAAGGGTATAAAACAATCTGCCCGATTGCCCCCCAAAACTAAATCTGAGGGTGCAAGCAACATGCGGGGTAAAAAATGACAAGCTCAGAGTTGTGTCTATAAATGCTTGCAGTTTAGTCAATAAAATCAATGAACTGGAGGCAATGATGGCAGCTGAAAAAGTAGATTTAGTGGCAGTTACTGAGACATGGTTCAGTGAGAAAAATAACTGGGACATATCAATACCGGGGTACTCTTTATGTAGAAAAGACAGAGAAGGTAGGAAAGGAGGAGGAGTGGCCCTGTATGTGAAAAACAACATAAAAACGAACCAAATTAAAGTGAGCGAAGTGAACATAGAGTCAGTTTGGGTTACACTAACATTTGGCAATCATACAGTAGCTCATGTAGATGTGATCTATAGACCCCCTGGACAAGTAGAAGAGCTACATAATCTGCTGTTTGAGGAAATAGCCAAAATGACAATGAAGGGGGAAGTTATTATCATGGGGGACTTTAATCTTCCTGATGTAAACTGGAAAACCAAAATAGCTGGGTGCACCAGGAGTACAAATATTCTAAACTCCCTACTGGGATTATCTCTAACACATGTAGTTGAGGAGCCAACCCATAAAGAGGCCATATTGGATTTAATACTCACAAATGGAGGGTTGGTATCGGACGTTGTTGTAGGTGAAAATTTGGGATCTAGTGATCACCAGTCAGTGTGGTTTAATATAAGAACATGGATGGAGCTGCACCACACAAAAACAAATGTTTTAGACTTTAAAAAAACAGATTTTTCTAAAATGAGATTTTGTGTGAATGAGTCATTATCAGACTGGAGGAGTTTAAAGGGAGTCCAGGAGAAATGGGATTATTTAAAGGAGGCATTATTGAAGGCCACAGGCAATTGCATTCGGCTTGTTAGCAAAAACAAAAAAGGGAAGAAACCACTGTGGTACTCTACAGAAGTGGCCAAAATAGTGAAGAACAAAAAGATAGCATTCAATAATTATAAAAAAACTCAGAGTGAAGAAGATAGGCAAACCTAGAAGATTAGGCAGAAAGAGGCAAAGCAATTTAAAAGAGCTTCCAAAGCACACGCAGAAGAGAAAATAGCTCAGTCAGTAAAAAAGGGGGACAAAACATTTTTTTGATACATAAACGAGAAAAGAAAAGTAAAACAAGGATTAGTTAAAAACAAAGGAAGGAAGGCATGTAGAAGAGGATAAAAGTCTCGCTGACTGCCTCAATGAATATTTTTGTTCAGTTTTTGCAGAAGAAAAGGAAGGAAAGGGACCTCAGGAGGAAACACTAAAGAGACATTTACGTATGAGTTTACAGAGGAGGAGGTTCTACAGCAGCTGTCTAAAGTAAAGACAAATACTGTAAGTCAGGGTGGATTCCATCAGGCCCCATTAAGTTATTGAAAGAGCTCAGTGTAGGGATGTGCGTTTCGGGTTTCGGATTTTCGGATTTTTCACGAAATGTCCCGATTCGTGTCTTTGGAATCGGCCGAATTTCCGAATTGGTTCGGATCCGAAAAACGTCAGATCCGAAAAGTTTTCCGAGCGGAAACGAAAATTTTCGAAATTTTCGAATGGACTTGAAATGTGTCAAATCGAAATTTATTTTCGCTCTATTCGTGATTTTGGTTCCATTCGGGATTTCGTTTCCATCTCGGTAATCTAATTTTGGACATCGTATTATTTTATCATATCGGATTCTATTTTTGTATCATATCATTTTCATTCTAATTCCATGACTTGACCATTTCCATTTCCAATGATGATCCGATAATTCTGCCGATACGATCCGATAATTTTGTCGATACGATCCGATAATTCTGTTGATATGGTAATTCTGCCCATTCTATCGTTTTTTGTTTATTGAATAAAGATCCTTTTTTTTCTAATATATGCATTGCACAACTTTATTTAATGATATTAAAATCGGTATGAAAGGGACAAAAATGAACAAAACGATTTTAAAAAATGCAAAACTGACCCAAATGGTCTGACTTTAAAAATAAAAAAAACAGAATAAAAGGTTTTAAAATGGAAAAAAAGTTGAACAAAGTTACAAAATTATCAGAAACGAAAAATAAAATAATTGAAAACGAAAAAAATAAATAAAAAGAATGCAGCATATGAATATGCACACTACGGGGAACAAGCGCCTCTCTGCGCGGTATAATTAATGCAGCATATGAATCCACACACTGCGGGGAAGCACCTCTCTGCGGTATAATTTATGTGTTATATGTATATGTACACTATATTGCCAAAAGTATTCGCTCACCCATCCATATGCGAGTCAAGGCAGGTGAGCGAATACTTTTGGCAATATACAGGGTTATCCAAAGAGATTCGAATTGCTTGAGAAAGGTAACCGAACGCTGAAAATCAGCGTTCGGTTACCTTTCCTGGCCATTCGGCTATCCAGAGAGCAGGCAATTCGCCAAATCCTGTCGAATTGCCTGCACATACGGTGACTGTTCGGTCCCTGTTCGAGGGCTGTGAAATCCCCATGAAAAAGCACTGCTTCGGCTATTCAGAGAACACAAACCAGCAGTGAAAGGTTCCCCTAATGCCCTGCCATTCAGTGGTTTAATTCGGCAAATTTATTCAGGAGAATCCCATAGGCTTCAATGTTAAAAATATTCCCGTTTTAATTCAATATCTAATAAACCGTTCATTATAAAATTCTGCAGCAAAAAGTCTCTTTATTTATAGATTTTTTAGGATACTTTAAGCATTTTTCTGAATTTTTTAAAAAAAATGTAAAAGTCCGATTTTTTTTTTTTTTTTTCAGTTTGCTTATTTTTTTTGTAACAGCCCTCTTTATTATCATTCCCTGGACCTCCTGTGAAAATTTCAGACATTTTCGCTCAGTAGTTTCTTTGCAAACAGCGTTTCTTTTTCCCAGATTCATACAAATGGTTTTTCTAATTTATTCACTGCCTCCTCTACGTCACAGCTGCTTCGGCTCTGTGTGATTCGGCTCCTTTTCGGCTCCTGTTCGGCTCCTCTTCGAAGGTTAATCCAGATGTTTTTGCTTGTTTTCATAGTGCATTCGGTTAGTTTTCGTCAGGTTTTCGGCAGCTTTTCCCTGCAATTCGGGGACCCTGTGGTGCTTGCTGAATACACCGCAGGGTCACCGAAATGCAATCGGCAAAAGGAACCGAATTGAAGAGAACGAAAAGTCACCGAACGTGCGGTGACTTTTCGAATCTCTTTGGATAACCCTGATAGTGTACATATACATATAACACATAAATTATACCGCAGAGAGGTGCTTCCCCGCAGTGTGTGGATTCATATGCTGCATTAATTATACCGCGCAGAGAGGCGCTTGTTCCCCGTAGTGTGCGTATTTGTATATTATAACTTAAAATGCAATAAAATTTGAATTTTCAATAATTTACTAATAATTTAAAATAATTTTTAATTTAAAAAAGTGTTTTTTTTCAAATTTTAACATGCGAGCGTTTACGGTTATAAATTTATTTTCTATGAGTTGCGCTTGTTAAAAAAATTAGAGATGGGGACTTGTTTTGTTACATACATTTTTTTGGGTGAAAATTACACAATTTTTAACAAACGCAACCCATACAAAAATCATTAGTGCAGCATCATTGTTCACATTATAATTGAAATGGGAACAATATTGCTGTATTAGCAAAACAAAAAACTATTTATTTTTTTAAATTTATTTATTTTTTAATATTTTTTATTAAATGTTTTATTTTTAATATTTTTAATAAAATTTTAACATGGTCAATGGTCATGTTTTGGACTTGGTATGGTGGGAAAGGCTATGCTCTGGAGCAATTGAGGCACATCCGGCGTGTCATAGCCAAACGTAAGTGTTATGTTATATTGTAAAGCGCTGCGCAAACTGTTGGCGCTATATAAATCCTGTATAATAATAATAATGTGCTTGCATGTGCTAATGTGCACAGAAATACGTTCATTGATCTAGTCCTTTTTTCATGCAATGTGTGTATAGCTTTGCGTTTTCAGGACTCATACATACATTTTTGCCATAGCTCTTCTTTTTTGTGATATTACGTATTCGTGAAAATTGTGATATTTGATGTATGTAGATGAATGTGTTAATTTTTTTAACAAGTGCAACTCATATAAAATATAACCGCAAATGCTCGCATGTTAAAATGTGAAAAAAAACACTTTACACCTTGTAAATTATTGAACATTCCAATTTTATTGCATTTTTTGTTATTATACACAGACAGGACATGATGTATACATATAATAATGATATATTATGAATCTGCCGAGTCTGCCGGAACTATATATAAGAACGATATATAACATGTCTGGGTCTTATAATAAAATAAGGCTTCAAAACGCATTTAAAATGTAAATTTAGTTTTGGACCGGTTCGTTAGTATCGTTAGTCCGTAGGTCATGCATGCGCGTTGATTTCCGTCATTACGTATGGCCTGTTGTAAAATTTACGGATCTTTGCCGATATTTTCGGATTGTAGCACAGGCCAAAATTCATTATTCCCATACATCCCATCATGGCTGAAGGGAGGGAATCATGATCCCCCAACCCACTGAACCCAGACACTGCTGAGACCCCAGGGTCCAGAAGGAAGAAACGTGCCAGCAATATGTCTTTTTTGGAGATGGTCGAGCTGGTGCGCATCTTCAAAAAATATGACTACGACTGCCGTAAGGGCCCTTACGGCAGCAAGAATAATATAAGGAAGGACCGTATCCTTGCAAAGGTACGCCGCACCCTCCTTGAACTGTTCGAAACCGACCGAAGTAACGACCAGCTAAGGAAGCGCTGGTCTGACCTGAAGACGCGGGAGGAGGAGCAATTGAGGGAAATCCAGCGCGTCATAGCCAAACGTAAGTGTTATGTTATGTTGTAAAGCGATGCGCAAACTGTTGGCGCTATATAAATCCTGTATATAATAATAATGTGCTTGCATGTGCTAATGTGCCCAGAAATACGTTGATTGATTTGCGTTTTCAGGACTCATACATGCATTTTGCCAAAGCTCTTCTTTTTTGTGATTACGAATACGTATACGTGAAAATTCTGATATTTGATGTATGATATGAAATTACAATGCTTTATTTGTGTTTTTGGCACTGTGTGTACCAGGAGAGTAACAAGAAATCATAGGGCCCCATTTCAAAATGTTGTATGGGCCCCCCTGCCCCGCCTGCAACCTAACACTCGCATAGTATACTCCCCAAAAAAATGAACACACGACCACTACACTCACGCATGTGGCATAGTACCCAGGCAACAGCTTATAATAATTAACTTGTCCCCCAGCATGAGCATACCAATTAAGTACTGGCTGGGTGGAGTAGAGGTAACATCCCTGCTCTGCGTGGAGAGAGAGCCTGGAGGAGTGGGACTGGAGACATGGGTTCGATCCCGGCAAGAGCACCTCTCCGTCTCCAGTAAGTCTCCTGTCCTTGGGCAAGACACCTAACGGTACATTACTCGCCACCACCCAGGAGGACATACAGAAAACCAGAGACATCTCAATGTCTCTTTTATTATTTATTTCTTGTAGCACAAAATATAGTAAAATCAAAAAATATATAAATAAATCAGAACTGTAAATACTTCAATTGTTTACATATGTTGTCATAAATCACATAAAATTTGTCTCCTAGTCACAAATTTGCTGCAATCCTAAATCAATAGCACAGATGTACAGAATTATAAACTTTGCTTGATTCTTGTCTCCTATTACAGTTGAACAGCCATGTCCAATCCACCAGGATACCTTGGAGAGACTGTTTTTTTCAGACACAACGGCTTGGGCAGGAGATCAGGAAGCAGACCCAGGCTGTGAACCGGCTGGCGTCTGCGTCCAGAAATACCTTGTATTAGTGCACTGTTTATATTTTAATTATTTAAGTTCAATTATATATATTTGTAAAAGAAAAAAAACAAATGTATCCTTTATGGTAAAATACAAAAAAATATAAAAAAATGTTTTTTAAATATATTAAATAAATTCATTCTGATTAAATTATTTATATATTGTAAATATAATATATTATTATTGTCTATTTATTGTAAATATATTAAATCCAACTTAAATTATTGATTGTAAATATATTATTGTCTATTTATTGTAAATTTAATTCAGCTAAAATTTCTTACCATATGCAGTCTGTCTGCAAAGCTCATAACTATCTCCCATCTTCTTCACACATTTCAAGGTAACTATTTTTTCAAAACTGTGAAAGGAAGAGGTATTTCCGGATTAATAAGCAGAAATGATTATTTTGAATGAAGGTTTCGGCATAAGGTAAATAATAAATAAATACATTGAGCCACTCACCTGGGTGCCTAAGGGTGAAGGTTTCATAAGCTGAGAGGTGTTTCTGGTGTGGGCCTACTCTTCATCAATACAAACTTTTAAAAATTTTAATCTATCTATCTTTAAAAAATAAAAATAAAAAAAACAACAGGGATTCATGAATAGGGATGAGCTGTTCGGTTCGGACGGTTCGGAGTTCGACCCAAACTTAGCCTGTTCGATTAGATCGCGAACACCGAACATTTCCGGGTGTTCGCTGCATGTTCGACCACAATGGACCACAATGCATTTTCCCACTGGCCTGAAGCTCGTAATTGGCTACAGCCTTGCACCTGACCACAGGTCTGGTGCAAGACTGGTTCAGCACTATGCCAATCACCGCTCAGAGTCCTGATTGGGCAAATTTTGCCCAATCATGGGCTCACAGAGCTAAGTCCCGCAGCACACTATATAACGTTTCCACGCGCCGATTCTGCACGCATTTCAGAGGAGATTTCAAAGGAGATAGTTGTGTGTTGTTACTGCCGGTCTGCCACGCTACAGGGGGGGGTCTGGGGGGGTCTCATTTCTACCAAATATCAGGGAATTTAGATGATGTGTGTCTTGTCACTGTGCCAGCAAGTTTTTTTTGGGGTTTACAACTTTCTTTAAAACATTTGTGAATTGAGGTGATCTGTGTCTTGTCACACAACCAGTACCACGCATTATTTTGGGGCTCACTAATTTCTTTAAAACATTTGTGAATTGAGGTCATCTGTGTCTTGTCACACAACCAGTACCACGCATTATTTTGGGGCTCACTAATTTCTTTAAAACATTTGTGAATTGAGGTGATCTGTGTCTTGTCACACAACCAGTACCCCGCATTATTTTGGGGCTCACTAATTTCTTTAAAACATTTGTGAATTGAGGTGATCTGTGTCTCGTCACTGGCTGCCAGCTATCAGTGTGTCTCACTGAGTTATACCAGAGTTCTTTAAATCTTTATACCAGAGTTGAATCAGAGTTCTGTATATATTAATCTATATATCACTCACCATGTCTGAAAGAACAAAAAGGACAGGCAGACGCTCCCAGACACAGATAAGAGGGCAAGCAGCCCCTCTGTCGGGAGGCTGTGCCTCTGGTCGTGGTGGACGTGGTGCATCCTCTGCAGGGGCACGCTTGTCCTTTCTAACTGGTGCTGGCCATCTTAAGCAGCAGCAACATACAGAGGACTTGGTGGATTGGCTAACCAGGCCATCCTCATCCTCAGAGTCCTCTGCCAGCCAGGCTTCTAGTGCTTTACAGTCCAACTCAGCTGCCAAAGCATCTAATGCAGGCTTCATGTCCACAGCTACTCCTGCCGTAGCCTCGCTATCACACATGGAGGAGTCAGCTGAATTGTTTGACTACAATGAGAGTGACATGCTGCTTGAGGATGAGCAGCAAGTACAGTGCTCTGATTCAATCTCTGAGGTTGAGCAAGGGAGTATAATCAACCTAGAGGAAGAGGGTGCCAGTGATGACACACAAATAACTGGCACTCATGTTGCCCCAGCAGCTGCAGCATACTGCCAAGTTGGCTCCAGTGACGAGGAGATAGGGGGTGAAGATGACAATGATGATGAGGTCACTGACTCCACCTGGGTGCCAGATCAAACAGAGGAATTAAGTGAGGAAGAGGGGGAGGAGGAGGCACAGCAAACACAAGGCACAACATCCTCTGTGACCAACCGTAGCACTAGCCAGTCCAAGGCATCTATCAGGTCCCTAGCCGCCGGCGCCATAGGAGAACTAAAGGCAAAGTGTCTCAGTGACAACTAACAGCGATTCTCTTACTAAACCAAGCTGTTCCAGCAACCAGGTGCTAGCTAATGCATCATGATTCCTCCACTATAAAAAAGAGCCACTCCCAAGGCACAATGCTTCTGCATTGTTCTAGTGAACCCCTCACTAGTAAGGAGCTGCCTTTAATCTCTGCTTCCTATAACCTGTTTTGTCTTGGTTCCCACCATACTGTCTACAGTTCCTGCTACAAGGATCCTTCTGTGACAAGACCTCTGCTACAGATCCCCTTCTGCTAATCCTGCTGCTCTGCATCCTGTAGAATTCTCAGCCTGCTGCCCTACATCCTGCAAGTATCCTCTGATCCTGCTGCCCTACATTTTACAAGAATCATCTAATCCTGCTGCCCTGCATCCTGCAGAATCCTTAGAGCCTGTTGTCCTACATCCTAATCCTCAGAACTTGCTGCCCTACATCCTGCAGAATCCTCAAAGACTGCTACCCTGCATCCCGCAGAATCTGTTGCTCTATAGACCCAGGACCCTCTGCAGACCCAGGACCCCCTACAGACACAGGACCCTCTGCAGACCCAGGGCCCTCTGCCTTAAAGACTCTTCCGTTTCTATTTCCTAATTATTTTTTTAAAGATCTCCTTCACTCTTCCTTCTCCTATTTATCTCTCCATATCTGGTTTAACCCTGCTCTAATTTCTATCTACTCTTTTTTCTTTATATGTAGTAGTATAGTTTAGTGTAGATTAGTTTTGCTACTTTTGGTCTACCTTTCTCTCCTCTTGCCCTTTTAGTTAATCTTATTGCTGATTATTATTTATACAGTGTTTTCCTTTCTTATCATTACCCAGCTACATAATTGTTTATTCACATTTGTTTACTGCCTTTTTATGCCTTACTCTTAATAAATCCCTTTTGTTTATATACGTCTTTCTACTTATCATTGCACAATGGGCTCAAACCTGCCACCCTGCAACCAGCTTCCTTACAGCATCACATGTCAGAGCTGCTCCGGTGCAGAGCGCTGTTGTCTCAAAGAACACATGCAGGAACTCTGTTGTCTGGGAGTTCTTTAAGAAATGTGCAGTAGAGCGCAGCGTTGCTATTTGTAATCTATGTCAGATGAGGCTTAAGCGTGGGAAAGATACCGGACACTTGGGTACCACGTGCTTGAGGCGACATATGAACAAGTGCCACACATCCCGTTGGCGCAAAACTTTGCGTAGGTCCTCCTCCTCCTCATCTGTCTCTACCCCCACTGTATGTCCTGCCATGTCATTGCCTACAACCTCCAGCGACAGGGATGATGCTACAGTAATGGATGTACCAGGTCCTTCCTCACAATGTGACATCATCCCAGTAGCTGAAGATTTACGCAGTCAGATTACGTTGCCGCAGCTGCTGCAGCGAAAGAAAAAATATAGTCCCAACCATCCCCAAGCACAGCGTCTAAATGCCAGCTTAGCAAAATTACTCACATTGCAGCTGCTGCCTTTCCAGCTGGTGCACTCTGCTCCCTTCCGTGAATTTGCTGAATGTGCTGTACCACAGTGGCAGGTTCCAAAACGCCATTACTTTTCACGCAAGGCCATTCCAGCACTATACCAGCACGTGGAAGACAATGTTATCCAGTCATTGGGAAAGGCAGTAAGCAGCAAGGTGCAAGTGACTTTAGACACGTGGTCCAGCAAACATGGACAGGGTCGTTACATTTCCTTCATGGCACACTGGGTAACTCTGATTGCAGCTGGGATGGATCCAAGACGGGGCTCTGTGCTGGAGCTTGTTCATCCACCACGCCTCCAGAAAGCTGCTTGTATGAGGTCTGTCTGCACCACCACCACCACCTCTTCCTCCTCCTCCTTCTCTGTCTCTGGCGAAGTGGCAGTTAAACCGACGCCTGACAGGGTCTACGCAATGGCTCAAGCAAAAAGATGCCATACTGTGCTTGAGCTGGTTTGTTTAGGGGACAGGAGCCACACCGGGTCAGAAATTTTGTCAGCTCTGCAGGGGCAGGTGCAGAGATGGTTAACACCACGCCAGCTTGAGCTGGGAATGATCGTCTGCGATAATGGCAGAAACCTTCTCTCCGCCCTACGCAAGGGTAAATTGACGCATGTACCATGCCTAGCACACGTCCTAAATCTGGTGGTACAGCGTTTCCTAACCAAGTACCCAGGGCTGCCAGAGCTTCTCATCCAGGCCAGAAAAGTCTGCAGCCACTTCAGACGGTCATTCCCAGCAAGCGTTCACCTGGCAGAAATTCAAAGAGAATTCCACCTTCCCACAAACCGTCTGATCTGTGACATGCCCACCAGGTGGAACTCGACATTAGCAATGCTGCAGCATCTGCACAAGCAGCAGAGGGCAATCAATGAGTATCTGTGTGAGTATGGCACAAGGACAGGTTCAGGTCAACTTGTTTTTTTTTCCCCCCGCAGTGGCTGATGATCAAGGATGCATGCACTGTACTGTCACCATTTGAGGAGGCAACGAGGATGGTGAGCAGGGACAGTGCATGCATCAGTGACACAATTCCTTTAGTGTTCCTGCTGGAGCACACTCTGCGGGGAATTAAAGACGTGGCTCTAGAGGCAGAGCAGCGGGAGGAAGAGGAGGCCTTCCCTATCTCTCAAGGCCCCAGTCTTTCCGCAGACAGCATTCCAGTGGGTCCTACTCAGATCAGACAGGAGGAGGATGAGGAGGAGGAGGAATATTTAAGTAGCGGGGGCATTGAAGGTGGGGATTCCTCAAGGGAGGGTCTTGTGTGCCCAGAAACAGAAGGGCTAGTGCGTGGCTGGGAGGAGGAAGTGCACGATACGGTCATCCTCATTGAGTAGGAAGACTCGGAAGCTAATGCCACCTCCAACCTACGCTGCATGGGCTCTCTAATGATGCAAAGCCTGCTAAAGGACTCCAGGATTCGTGCTATCAAGGAGAGGGCTCATTACTGGTTGGCAACCCTTCTTGATCCACGATAAAAGGGGAAAGTTGCAGAGCTCATCCTGCCCGCACAGAGGGAGCACAGGATGAAAAAACTTGAGGACGCGCTAAAGCGACACTTGTGTAACACCTTTCCAGGCACTGGTAGATTACCAAATGCTGCCACACGTGCTTCTGAGGCTGCGGGTGATCAGAGGAATAGTGGTGAAGGCCAGGGCCACTTGACTGATGCTTTTTTAAATTTTTTTAGTCCTCAACGCCCAGGGACGTCAAATGTAGACACCCATTGTCAGTGTCTTCACCATATGGTGCAGGACTACCTAGGGGCAAGGGCAGACCTGAATACCTTTCCAGCAGATGATCCACTGGCTTACTGGGTGTTGAGATTGGATCACTGGCCAGAACTTAGCCAATATGCTATGCAGCTACTAGGTTGCCCTTCATCTAGCGTGCTTTCCAAAAGGACGTTCAGTGCCGCTGGAGGTTTTGTCACAGACAAAAGAGTGCGTCTGTCCACCGACTCTGTAGACCGGCTGACATTTATAAAAATGAATCAGTCCTGGATCAGCAGCTATCAATCCCCTGATGCTGAAGTAATGGAATAGATCGGGGATGTCATCTTCTGCATTCACAAAACCTCCAGCACTGAACTCTTCCACAATACCACAAAAGGGTTACGGAGTGAAGGCACTTGCTGCCATGAAAGGCACAATATTTGGCTGCACTGACGCCTGTGCCAGATTTATATCATTTTAATTTTTTGAACCGCAGGGTCCAACCCTGCACTCTTCCACAATACCACAGAGGGGTTACTGTATGATGATACTTGCTGGCCTGGCATTAAAGGCACAATATCTGGGTGCACTGACGCCCATTACCAGATAAAAAACTTTTCAATATAGGACCACAAGGTTCACCCCTGCATTCTTCCACAATACTACAGAGGGGTTACTGTATGATGATACTTGCTGGCCTGGCAGTCTTGCACCAAAGGCAGAATATCTGGGTGCACTGACGCCTTGACCAGAATCATATCTTTTCAATATAGGACCACATGGTCCACCCCTGCATTCTTCCACAATACTACAGAGGGGTTACTGTATGATGATACTTGCTGGCCTGGCATTAAAGGCACAATATCTGGGTGCACTGACACCCATTACCAGATCAAAAACTTTTCAATATAAGACCACATGGTCCACCCCTGCATTCTTCCACAATACCACAGAGGGGTTACTGTATGATAGTACTTGAAGGCCTGGCACCAAAAGCACAATATTTGGGTGCATTGCCACTGACGCCTGTATCAGATTCATATCCTCAGAGGGGTTACGGTGTGACGGCACTGTTGGGGATGCTAAAGGACCAATTTTAAAGCACCTATTGTTACTTTCATCCAAAGCCTGCATATATTTCACAATAATTTTGTCACGTTCCCACGTTCCAAACCTGTCTTCCCGCCCTCTGTATTTGTATTTTGTGTTTTTTCCCTTGTGTTTCTGTTGCTGCCAATTCCTGGGTGGCCTCCCAGGGGTTAATTGGTGTTCTGTGTGCTGCTCACCTGTTGACCCTTTCCTTGATTTCCCCTGCCTATATTAGAGCAATGTACCTATAGTACATTGCTGGGTCATTTTACTTTGCCTGGTCTCCTTGCGACTTGTTGTCCTGAAAGCTCCTTGCTGTGTTCCTGTTATCCTCCGTTTGTTCATCCTTGTTTAGTTGTTGCCTCTGTCATTTCTGTTCCAGTTTATGTCAGTTCCTTTTGTGTATTTAGTTCTGTCTATTGCTGTATTTTGGTTTGCTGTTTATGTTCCATTCTGATTCCCCGGTTACCGATTTTGGCTTGGCTGACTTCCCTTCTGGTTCCTATTCCTATATCCTGTATGACGTACTCTCTCTGGTTATGACCTTTTGGCTTTCCTCTATATGACTACTCTATAGTATTTTCCTTGTCTGTACCGTTTCCAGGTAACCCTGTCATCTGTATACAACAAAAGACTCTGTACGGCTTCAAGGTAATACTTTCCTTTAGATTAGATCCGGCTATCCTAAAGACCGGCCTTTCAGTGCAGGGAATCTTTGGTATTGCCGTACAGAGGTCTTTTGTTGACCCTGTGTTCCTTTCATCTGTCCTTGCAGTTTACACTGCATCTCTGTATATAGGGGCATCTCTCAGGAACCAGGGACTCACATTGCTGCGAGTTATATTCATAGGGCTATATATACAGACCGACCACTTCCAA
The DNA here is from genome assembly GCA_009667805.1 of Leptobrachium leishanense. NCBI lineage: Eukaryota > Metazoa > Chordata > Amphibia > Anura > Megophryidae > Leptobrachium > Leptobrachium leishanense. Next base: position 232,322,624 of record CM019066.1, on the reverse strand, counting down.
GGATCGGAGGGCAAGGATAGGGTGGTGCGTGCCTGGTGGTACTGCCACCGTGACATAATGACCCAGCCATTACATAAGCCCGCAGAGATGTGTATCGTGTTGGAAACCTTATTGCACATGTTTGAGGAATTTGTGGTTCACCTCAAAGGGTTACTGAGCCTGTGTCTAGACTCTGGCAATCAGGTCTCATTTGAAAGCAGGGTTTGTGGTCCTCTTTCTCCTGATGAAAAGAACAGAAGACGTGAGTACAATCTCTGTTTCTATTGTGCCAGCTCGTTGCACTTTTTGTCTGGCTGTCCCCTCAAGCCGGTGCGTCCTGGGGCTGGAGTGCCGGTGCGTCCTGGGGCTGGAGTGCCGGTGCACCTCAAGACTTGTGGTGGGTCTGTGCGCCCTGATACTGGCCGAGTGCCAACTGTGCCCATGTCCCACAGTAAGGCCGCTAAAGCCAGTCCACGCATGAGATCCACTGGCGCCAGTTACAGCTGGGAATCAGAGGGTGCCAGACCACGTAGGGGATCTGATGGTACCAGACCCGGTGGGGAGTCAGATGGCACCAGACCCCACTTTGAGTTCAGACCTCCTGAGAAAACCAGGTCTGAGAAAGAGGCACTTGAGTCTATTATTATTATTATTATTCTTTATTTATAAAGCGCCAGCATATTCCGCAGCGCTGTACAATAAGCACAGTATAGACAGGGTTACAATACATTGAACAACATTTGACAAACAGTACAGGAGGAGATGAGGGCCCTATTCCCGTAGGAACTCACAATCTGGGAGGGTTGGGGTTGGAAACAGGAGGAGAGGACTGTAAGGTGAGAGTGATTGATGGTTGCGTCAGTGAGTTGGGTGGTAGGCTTCCCTAAATAGGAATGTTTTAAGGGAGCGTTTGAAGGAAGAGAAGTTAGGGGAAAGTCTGACAGTACGAGGGAGAGCGTTCCAGAGAGTGGGGGCTGCGCGTGAGAAATCCTGCAGTCTATCATGGGAAGAGGTGATGCGGGGAGAAGCTAGGCGCAGGTCACTGTTTGACCTTAGGGAGCGGGCTGGGGTGTATTTGGTGATTAGTGAGGACAGGTAGTGGGGAGCTGAGTTAGTGAGGGTTTTGTAGGTAAGGATAAGGATTTTGAACTTAATTCTGCAGTGGATGGGGAGCCAGTGAAGGGACTCGCAGAGGGGAGCGGCAGAGACAGAGCGGCGGGTGAGGTGAATTAGCCTGGCGGAGGCGTTCAGGATGGATTGTAGGGGGGAGAGGTGGGACAGAGGGAGGCCAGATAAGAGATTATTGCAATAGTCGAGTCGGGAGATTACCAGGGCGTGTATGAGTTGTTTTGTGGCGACAGCGGTAAGAAATGGCCGAATTCTGTAAATATTACGCAGTTGGTATCGGCAGGAGGAGGAAAGAGACTTGATGTGGGGGATGAAGGAAAGAGCAGAGTCAAGTGTAACTCCAAGACAGCGAACTTGGTTTGATGGGGAGATGGTGATACCCTCCACCGTGATCGAGAAGTCAGGAGGTGGGGCGGCATTAGAGGGAGGAATAAGTAGGAGCTCAGTCTTTGACATGTTGATCTTTAGGTGGTGGGAGGCCATCCAGGAGGAGATGCCAGATAAACAGTCACTGACTTTGGAAAGGACAGGGGGAGAGAGATCAGGGGTAGAGAGGTAGATCTGAGTGTCATCAGCGTAGAGGTGGTAATTAAAGCCAAAGCTGTTAATGATTTTGCCCAGGGAGGAGGTGTAGATGGAAAAGAGCAGAGGACCAAGGACAGAGCCTTGAGGTACACCAACAGATAGAGGCAATGAGGAGGAGGAGTTACCAGCAAAGGACACACAGAAGGACCTGTTGGATAAATAGGAGTCAATCCAAGCAAGTGCAGTGTCACCGAGACCCAGAGAGTTGAGGGTCAGTAGAAGGAGGGGGTGGTCAACAGTGTCAAAAGCAGCCGAGAGGTCAAGCAGGATGAGAATAGAATAGTGGCCGTGTTTTTTAGCAGTTAGGAGGTCGTTGGTGACTTTGGTGAGGGCAGTTTCAGTTGAGTGTAGGGGACGGAAGCCAGATTGCAGGGGGTCAAGTAGGGAATTGGAGGACAGGAAGATGGAGAGTCTATGAAGGATGAATCCTTTTTGGCCACAAGGTCAGAGGATGAAGTACCCATGGAGGTTATGTCGCTCATGGCATCCGATAATAAACCTCAGACTTATGTAGATACCTCTGATGGCAGTAGGGTTTTAAAGACACAACTGGCTGGTTCTGAGCAGCGACTGACAGCCAAAAGACAATCCTTACGTATTGTTACTGGTTGTATTACATGTAGAGCCGCAACCCCAGTGCCAATTGGCAGTATGCCAGTCCTGTTTCCGTCTGGCAATGAGAAGCCAGTCCTGTTTCCATCTGGCAATGAGAAGCCAGTCCTGTCTCCGTCTGGCAATGGGCAGGCAGTCCTGTGACGGAACCTGATGTTATCATCCGCCTGCGGGTGTGCTCTAATCTGCAGGTGTGTTCCCCCTTCGTTTTGATTCTTCCCCCCGGCCCGACTACCAAGGTTGTGGCACTCGGCGTCTCGAGCGGCCGGGTATGTGTTTGTGATCTGGATGACCCACGCAGTCAAGGGGACCTTGATGTGTACCTAGCCCGACTACTGAGAAGTGTCACTCAGCGTCTCGAGCAGCTGGCCACGGATCTGTACGCAGACCTTTACGGTCGTAGATCGGAACGGCTTGATTCTGCGAAGATTCGGATCTTCCACTAGCGAGTTAGTTGACGATCGATCGTCTGGGTATTCGTATCGCCCAGCGGTCGAAGAAACATCCGCGGCACGGCACCAAGCTGTTCGGATCTCACCCTCACTAGAGACAGCTTAATTCGTTCGACAGCAGGAGTCGGATCGTGCGGCGGTCGAAGCGCCCACACGTTACAAGGTACGAATTCTCGGATCTCCCGGTAGTCAGCTGGACACGTTCAGTCGGCTAGGAGTATTCGGATCGCGCAGCAGCGGCGCACGATAGAATTGTATTTCGTCCGGGGTGCTGAACCACGAGGGATGTCAGGCACGCTTGGCAAACAGAGACACGAGACGCAGCTGCATGAACTCAAACCAAAGACAACTTTTATTCAGAACAACATCTGTATTTATACTTTCAACCTGAGCTCCACATGGAAAACCCCATGCCCGCCCCCACAGGTATCATTGGCTTTAAAGTGCATCGGGGCGTTGCCGATTTGGGACCAGCTGGTCTGATTCAAAAATAAGGCGGCAAAAAAAGGCGGCAAATTTGAAACGGCATTCATTACACAACAACACTTTTGTTTACAGGTCATTCTTCGGTCAGCTAGAAGGCAGGAACGTTGGTGCAACGGCACAAACACATGTTCATGAAATAACAGTGTCCTGAAAACCAATCTCTGGCTGAGGGTGCTGAGCCATTCCTTCACATTCCTCCCCCTCCCCGAAGTCCGACGAACCCGGTTGGACCCCAACGGGTCGTACCGGGAAGTCGGTGCTCTCAGGTCCATAGTCAGTTGGGAGAGGCCGAGCCACCAGGCTTCTCCATTTGGCCCTGCGGCCGTACCAAGTGGGTGGAGGCCACGCGGGTTTGGGTTTACCCCCTCCGGCAAAAGGGTCCTGTGGCTGGGGAGGAGCACCCCCTGTGCCCCCTCCGGGACTATCTCGCACCCGGGGAAAACGGGTGCTAACTGCACGCGCCCCGAGTACCTGGGCCAACCGCAGGGGAAAATCGTGGCTGCGCGGGGCCTCTGGGCCAAAGGGCTGTGGGAATGGGCAGAGCGGAAGCAGGCTCTGCCCTGCGGCCAGCGCGTCAGCTGGGTGTGTGTCCCCTGGTGGGAGGATGGTTTCCTCCATCCCAAGGACGTACCATGGCGGCCAGCAAAGTCGTCGGGGTGAATCAGGCTGCTCCTCAAGGCATACGGCAGCGAGTGGGCAGAGGCCAGCGGCGCTCTGTCCCGTGGGCAGCTCTGCTGCTGAGGGGGTGGATTCTGAAACAACTTTCGGAGGGTCGGGTGAGGACAACAGCTGCGGGGTCACCGGCTCGGAAAACCCCTGTTGCTCCTCAGGACAGTCGGGAAAGGGGCAGAGGCCAGCGGCGCAGTGCCCCGTTGCCAGCTCTTCCGCTGGGAGGTTGGATGCAACGCTGACATCCAGGGAACAGGGAACAACGGCTGCGGGGTCGCCAGCACGAAGAAATCCTGCGGCTCCTCAGGGCAGACGTGGAGTGGGCAGAGGCCAGCGGCGCTCTGCCCCGTGGCCAGCTCTTCCACTGGGGGGTTGGATGCAGGCACAACTTGCGGGGGGTCGGGGAAGAACAACGGCTGCGGGCCGAACAGCTGGGGTGAACCTGGCTGTTCCTCAGGGCATTCGGACAGTGGGCAGAGGCCAGCGGCGCTCTGCCCGTTGCCAGCTCTTCTGCTGGGGGGTGGGATGCAACACTGACATCCAGGGGATCAGGGAACGATGGCTGCGGGGTCGCCAGCACGGAGAAATCCTGCGGCTCCTCAGGGCAGACGAGGAGTGGGCAGAGGCCAGCGGCGCTCTGCCCCGTGGCCAGCTCTTCCACTGGGGGGTTGGATGTAGGCACAACTTGCGGGGGGTCGGGGAAGAACAACGGCTGCGCCGAACAGCTGGGGTGAACCTGGCTGTTCCTCAGGGCATTCGGACAGTGGGCAGAGGCCAGCGGCGCTCTGCCCCGTTGCCAGCTCTTCTGCTGGGGGGTGGGATGCAACACTGACATTCAGGGGATCAGGGGACGATGGCTGCGGGGTCGCCAGCACGGAGAAATCCTGCGGCTCCTCAGGGCAGACGGGGAGTGGGCAGAGGCCAGCGGCGCTCTGCCCCGTGGCCAGCTCTTCCACTGGGGGGTTGGATGTAGGCACAACTTGCGGGGGTCGGGGAAGAACAACGGCTGCGGGCCGAACAGCTGGGGTGAACCTGGCTGTTCCTCAGGGCATTCGGACAGTGGGCAGAGGCCAGCGCGCTCTGCCCCGTTGCCAGCTCTTCTGCTGGGGGGTGGGATGCAACACTGACATCCAGGGGATCAGGGGACGATGGCTGCGGGGTCGCCAGCACGGAGAAATCCTGCGGCTCCTCAGGGCAGACGGGGAGTGGGCAGAGGCCAGCGGCGCTCTGCCCCGTGGCCAGCTCTTCCACTGGGGGGTTGGATGTAGGCACAACTTGCGGGGGGTCGGGGAAGAACAACGGCTGCGGGCCGAACAGCTGGGGTGAACCTGGCTGTTCCTCAGGGCATTCGGACAGTGGGCAGAGGCCAGCGGCGCTCTGCCCCGTTGCCAGCTCTTCTGCTGGGGGGTGGGATGCAACACTGACATCCAGGGGATCAGGGAACGATGGCTGCGGGGTCGCCAGCACGGAGAAATCCTGCGGCTCCTCAGGGCAGACGAGGAGTGGGCAGAGGCCAGCGGCGCTCTGCCCCGTGGCCAGCTCTTCCACTGGGGGGTTGGATGTAGGCACAACTTGCGGGGGGTCGGGGAAGAACAACGGCTGCGGGCCGAACAGCTGGGGTGAACCTGGCTGTTCCTCAGGGCATTCGGACAGTGGGCAGAGGCCAGCGGCGCTCTGCCCCGTTGCCAGCTCTTCTGCTGGGGGGTGGGATGCAACACTGACATCCAGGGGATCAGGGGACGATGGCTGCGGGGTCGCCAGCACGGAGAAATCCTGCGGCTCCTCAGGGCAGACGGGGAGTGGGCAGAGGCCAGCGGCGCTCTGCCCCGTGGCCAGCTCTTCCACTGGGGGGTTGGATGTAGGCACAACTTGCGGGGGGTCGGGGAAGAACAACGGCTGCGGGCCGAACAGCTGGGGTGAACCTGGCTGTTCCTCAGGGCATTCGGACAGTGGGCAGAGGCCAGCGGCGCTCTGCCCCGTTGCCAGCTCTTCTGCTGGGGGGTGGGATGCAACACTGACATCCAGGGGATCAGGGGACGATGGCTGCGGGGTCGCCAGCACGGAGAAATCCTGCGGCTCCTCAGGGCAGACGGGGAGTGGGCAGAGGCTACCGGCACTCTGCCCCGTGGCCAGCTCTTCTGCTGTTCCCGCGGACACGGCCACCGTGTCTTCTGGCGGCCTTGGGAGGGCCATTTCCTCCCGGGACCCCTCGGGCCCCTCGCACGGCCCATCCTGGACACTTGGCACCTGCTGTGCCTCTTCTGACCGGGCCGGCTCCTCTACTGTGATCCCGATAGGGACCCATGGGAACATCTCGGGCTCCCAAAACTCGCAGTTTCTTTCAGGGGGCAGCGCCTCATCCCGAAGTTCTTGGCGGACCTCGTCCCGCCACTCAAGTCCAGTGGGCTCCACCATGGACCCGAAATATTGATCCAGGCTCTCTTGCAGCCTTCTCAGAAAGTCGCCCTCCATGTTCTCGACGGGGAATGTGGCGTCCTCGGATGTAACTCCAGGCGGGCTGTAAGTCTCTATCCAAGGTCCGCTGGGCTGTGCGGGTTCCCCAATACAGGCTCCAGTCGAGCTGTAAGTCCCGTACGGGGTATCGCTGGGGGGTGCAGAATTCCAGGGTGAAGCTCCAGTCGAGCTGTATCCTCATCCCAGGGGTCTACGGAATAAGGGTCAGGGGTAAAATGTTCAATCTTTGTCTCACGGAGCGCTGCCAATCGCAGCTCGTGCTGACGTTCCTTTTCTTGTTCTTCTTCCTGCTGGGCCTCCTGGATCGCCTTTGTTATCTCAGCCTCCGATGGGGCCGCTCCGAGCAGGGCGATCCGCTGCCGCCCTTCGGATGACGGCACTTTCCGCCTCTTCTGCGAGGACAGGGGTGAGTACGGGTGTCGTCGCCCTGTTCTGATCCATCCTGGTCAGTTCTTTAATTAAGGTTTTCTTCTTTTTGTTACCCGGCGTTCCTCCCCGGTCCTCCATCATGTCACGCAGGGTGTCCCTGGTGTAGTGATCGTACACCACCATGGTGCGGGTCTTCTTGGGGGGGTGCAGAGAGCTATCCCACCGCTGCCACCAGTGTGACGGAACCTGATGTTATCATCCGCCTGCGGGTGTGCTCTAATCTGCAGGTGTGTTCCCCCTTCGTTTTGATTCTTCCCCCCGGCCCGACTACCAAGGTTGTGGCACTCGGCGTCTCGAGCGGCCGGGTATGTGTTTGTGATCTGGATGACCCACGCAGTCAAGGGGACCTTGATGTGTACCTAGCCCGACTACTGAGAAGTGTCACTCAGCGTCTCGAGCAGCTGGCCACGGATCTGTACGCAGACCTTTACGGTCGTAGATCGGAACGGCTTGATTCTGCGAAGATTCGGATCTTCCACTAGCGAGTTAGTTGACGATCGATCGTCTGGGTATTCGTATCGCCCAGCGGTCGAAGAAACATCCGCGGCACGGCACCAAGCTGTTCGGATCTCACCCTCACTAGAGACAGCTTAATTCGTTCGACAGCAGGAGTCGGATCGTGCGGCGGTCGAAGCGCCCACACGTTACAAGGTACGAATTCTCGGATCTCCCGGTAGTCAGCTGGACACGTTCAGTCGGCTAGGAGTATTCGGATCGCGCAGCAGCGGCGCACGATAGAATTGTATTTCGTCCGGGGTGCTGAACCACGAGGGATGTCAGGCACGCTTGGCAAACAGAGACACGAGACGCAGCTGCATGAACTCAAACCAAAGACAACTTTTATTCAGAACAACATCTGTATTATACTTTCAACCTGAGCTCCACATGGAAAACCCCATGCCCGCCCCCACAGGTATCATTGGCTTTAAAGTGCATCGGGGCGTTGCCGATTTGGGACCAGCTGGTCTGATTCAAAAATAAGGCGGCAAAAAAAGGCGGCAAATTTGAAACGGCATTCATTACACAACAACACTTTTGTTTACAGGTCATTCTTCGGTCAGCTAGAAGGCAGGAACGTTGGTGCAACGGCACAAACACATGTTCATGAAATAACAGTGTCCTGAAAACCAATCTCTGGCTGAGGGTGCTGAGCCATTCCTTCACAAGTCCTGTCTCCGTCTGGCAATGGGCAGGCAGTCCTGTCTCCATCTGGCAATGGGTAGGCAGTCCTGTCTCTGTCTGGCAATGGGCAGCCAGTCCTGTCTCCGTCTGGCAATGGGCAGCCAGTCCTGTCTCCGTCTGGCAATGGGCAGCCAGTCCTGTCTCCATCTGGCAATGGGCAGCCAGTCCTGTCTCCATCTGGCAATGGGCAGCCAGTCCTGTCTCTGTCTGGCAATGGGCAGCCAGTCCTGTCTCCGTCTGGCAATGGGCAGCCAGTCCTGTCTCCGTCTGCCAATGCGCAGCCAGTCCTGTCTCCGTCTGGCAATGCGCAGCCAGTCCTGTCTCCGTCTGGCAATGCGCAGCCAGTCCTGTCTCCGTCTGGCAATGCGCAGCCAGTCCTGTCTCCGTCTGGCAATGCGCAGCCAGTCCTGTCTCCGTCTGGCAATGCACAGCCAGTCCTGTCTCCGTCTGGCAATGCGCAGCCAGCCCTGTCTCCGTCTGGCAATGCGCAGCCAGTCCTGTCTCCGTCTGGCAATGCGCAGCCAATGTTGCCTGATCCTGGCACGATGCCAGTCAAATCCATGGCAAGCTGTGTGTCAGCAGTGCCAGAAACCCAGCCAAGCTGTGTGTCAGCGGTGCCAGTCCCAAGCTGTGTGTCAGCGGTGCCAGTCCCAAGCTGTGTGTCGAGGGGCCAGAAACCCAGCCAAGCTGTGTGTCAGCGGTGCCAGTCCCAAGCTGTGTGTCAGCGGTGCCAGTCCCAAGCTGTGTGTCAGCAGTGCCAGAAACCCAGCCAAGCTGTGTGTCAGCGGTGCCAGTCCCAAGCTGTGTGTCAGCGGTGCCAGTCCCAAGCTGTGTGTCAGCGGTGCCAGCCCCAAGCTATGTGCCAGCCCCAAGCTGTGTGCCAGCAGTGCCAGTCCCAAGCTGTGTGCCAGCGGTGCCAGTCCCAAGCTGTGTGCCAGTATCAAGCTGTGTGTCAGCAGTGCCAGTCCCAAGCTGGGTGTCAGCGGTTCCAGAAACCCAGTCAAGCTGTGTGTCAGCAGTGCCAGAGCTACATTGCAACACCACTGTACCCATGCCCCACAGAGAATCCGAGGTTTCCAAATCTCATGGTAAGGCACAGGTAGGCGAGCCTACTCCCACTGTTGCCGTGCCGGGTGGGGGGGTCACCAGTTCTAGATCTCGTTCAAGGAGAAGACGGGAAAAGGTGTCTAACCCTAGTCCCACTGATTCTATGTCCAGTCTAATTGATGCCGAGATCCCCCTACCCCGTCATGTCCCTGAGGGCTATGTGCAGTCGCCCTTTGGACTGGTGTTCAGGAAGGACCAATGGGTTGCCATTCAAAGGAACCCTCATAGACGGGGGCGTCTTGTGGAGGAGGATGACGACTCTGAGTGGGACCTCAACGGACTTTGGTGACTGGTGTTCGTGATCTGGTTTCCTGATTCTGTCTGTCGTGTTTGTTGTTTTAGGTGCCCTGAGGTCACCTTTTTTGGAGGGGGCTTCTGTCACGTTCCCACGTTCCAAACCTGTCTTCCCGCCCTCTGTATTTGTATTTTGTGTTTTTTCCCTTGTGTTTATGTTGCTGCCAATTCCTGGGTGGCCTCCCAGGGGTTAATTGGTGTTCTGTGTGCTGCTCACCTGTTGACCCTTGCCTTGATTTCCCCTGCCTATATTAGAGCAATGTACCTATAGTACATTGCTGGGTCATTTTACTTTGCCTGGTCTCCTTGCGACTTGTTGTCCTGAGAGCTCCTTGCTGTGTTCCTGTTATCCTCCGTTTGTTCATCCTTGTTTAGTTTTTGCCTCTGTTATTTCTGTTCCAGTTTATGTCAGTTCCTTTTGTGTATTTAGTTCTGTCTATTGCTGTATTTTGGTTTGCTGTTTATGTTCCATTCTGATTCCCCGGTTACCGATTTTGGCTTGGCTGACTTCCCTTCTGGTTCCTATTCCTATATCCTGTATGACGTACTCTCTCTGGTTATGACCTTTTGGCTTTCCTCTATATGACTACTCTATAGTATTTTCCTTGTCTGTACCATTTCCAGGTAACCCTGTCATCTGTATACAACAAAAGACTCTGTACGGCTTCAAGGTAATACTTTCCTTTAGATTAGATCCGGCTATCCTAAAGACCGGCCTTTCAGTGCAGGGAATCGTTGGTATTGCCGTACAGAGGTCTTTTGTTAACCCTGTGTTGCTTTCATCTGTCCTTGCAGTTTACACTGCATCTCTGTATAGAGGGGCTTCTCTCAGGAACCAGGGCCTCACATTGCTGCGAGTTATATTCATAGGGATATATATACAGACCGACCACTTTCAAGGATCGGAGGGCAAGGATAGGGTGGTGCGTGCCTGGTGGTACTGCCACCGTGACAAATTTAGCCAAAAAATCAGTAAACTTTTTCTGCGTGTACGAAAATGTCTCCTCTTTTCATATAGACTGCCGCCCCAAGCAGTTGTTTATGGATAGATTAAAGGATAAGCATTTACCGTCATATGAAATGTAATTTTTTTGTTTTTAAGTGTTTCTATACATCCTAGAAATCCGCCACTTCACGGGCAGTTTATGGGGACCTCCTAGGCACGATATTTGAAGGAATTTTTCGTTTTTATTTTTAACCCTTATTTCATGGAAAACTCACTGTCCCTTTAAAAACATTTTTTTTAACTTTTTGTCCTTGTTTCCTGTCCCCCAGGGCACTACCCGGACCCCCATACACCTTTTAAGGCAAATATGTAGCATATATGCCCTCTTGGAGGACACTATAAAAACCGAATTTTCAGCCCCATTGACTTGCATTGGGTTCGGGTTCGGGTTCGGGTTCGGACCCGAACAAATGGGAAGTTCGTGTTCGGGCTCGAACCGAACTCGGGTGGTGTTCGTCTCATCCCTATTCATGAACTTCTACTAACTAAACTTGTGTGCTTGCATTTCTAGATTGAATCAAAACCTAGGGCCGGGTATCCCAGCTTCGGCAAGTTCACCTTCAGAAATGTCATTTGCTCTAACAGCTGGGGTGATAATTGGGAGCGCTGAGGGCACAGAATATTCCCCGTAATGGAGAAAATCCGCTCACTTTGTACAGTGGTTGCTGGACAAGAAAGGAGCTCCATGGCTTCCTCTGCAAACGTAGGCCACACACCTCTCTTGTTCTCCCAAAACTGAAAAGGGTCTGTATCGGGTTCCAAAGGAGACTCAGCAAGGTATGCCGTAACAAATGTCTTAGCATTTTCAATTGGCGGGTTTTTGTTAGGTCCGACTCCGTATCCTGAACCATAACTCGTGTATATTTTTGTAAAAAATACAGGTCTGGGAACGCTGCTCTGAGCAGCAGCACTGGTCCTCCTCTCAGATCTGGGTGTGTCACTGTCATCATCCTCAAATTGTGGCCAGCATATACCCAGGACAAGGGGCAATGTGCTGTCTTATTCGGTACTCCAGCTGTTCATAGAGTCTGGTCAGAAGGACAGTGACATCGGCATGTGGAGGTTTACCATCAGGCAACTCTTCTCTGTTGGACAGAAAGTCATCCATAGAGTCACGGAGTTGGTAGAATATGGGTATGATTTCAGACAAGCAAGCACTCGCTCTGCTCAAGTGTTCTGTAGCTAATCGGAAAGACTTCAGGACTTCTACTGCCTGTTTCATCACGGCCCAGTCATCCCTGCCTAGTGGGCTGCTAATGCCAATGGAATGTTTGTAGGCCATTGCGTGAATTGGTTTTTGCTGTTTGAGAATCCTTTCCAGCATGTCTAATGTGGAGTTCCACCTTGTTGCCACATCTTGTTTTAACCGGTGTTCTGGGAGTCCTGCCCTTTTCTGCTCCTGCCTAATTAGCTGGCTAGCTCTTGCGCTGTGGTGGAAATGACCAGCAATTTTTCTGCACGATTCAACAAGTGCCCCCAACCTTCCTCCACTAATACTCGCATCGAGTGCCTTTGTCACCACTAGATGCAGGATGTGAGCTGCGCACCGCACACCCACAAATCTTCCATCCCGGAGAGCCCTTATCATGTTGGTTCCACCATCGGTTACTACAAAACCCATTTGAGCTTGTGTACCAGACTGCTCCCCTAGCCACTGTGCCATCATGTTCTTCAGTGCATGTATGATGTTCTCTGCGGTGTGCTGATAATCCATGACCTCAGCGTGGAGGAGGAAGGAATGTAATGCTGTCTTCTTTCCTGTATCATCGACACAAGGCCCAGCACCTTTTTTTTTGCCCCTGAACTTGTTGCTGCTAGCTGCTTTTGCTCAGGCACATTGGGCTGCGACTGCCACCAATGTCCAGTCAAGGACACAAAGGCATGCTGGCTATTTGGAGCAGTCCATAGATCTGTGGTGAGGTGCACTGATCGTCCAGCAGCCTTTCCCAGCTCCTCCTTCAAAACTCCAACGCAGGACCGGTACATAGCAGACACTACAGATTGACTAAATGTAGTGCGTGAAGGCACTTTATATTGGGGGGAGAGAGCCTGCATGAGGCGCTTGAAAGAATCACGGCCTATCAAACTAGCACCCCCAACAGTTATTAACTCTGCAATGAGTCTGGTGATTTTTTCGGGTCTGCTGCTTCGATATTCCCCTGGGCTGAAACCCACCAAATTGCTCCATAGTGGGCTGTGTGGAGGATGGCTGTTTGCTCAGACCTTTACCAGCTGCTGCAGAAGTGGAGGTGTGTGTGGCACTGGTGGTGGGAGTAGAAGTAGATTCCCTAGTAGTGCTAGCACTGCTAGGTGGCAGTGCCGGTAGAGGAGAACCTTTTTCTAAACCTAGCAGCACTGCCTTGTGGTGGGTTTTCATGTGTGAGTTCATGCCAGTGGTAGTGAGTTTGTTTGTCTGTTGACCACGGCTGACCCATGTTCCGCACAAATGACATTTGGCTGTACATTTATCCGCACTTTCAGTAAAATACTGCCACACTTTCGACTGACAGCGGCCTCTTGTTGCTGGTGAAGGTTCTTGTTTAGAGCCACATTCTTCATCCAGTTCCACACGCTGAACCTGGCCTGTGCATTATGATGTAATAGTAGCAGTACTTTCAATTTCTCCAACTTGTAACCCAGGTTTATTGTTTTTAAACATTTTTGGGATAGTGGGGTGAGGGGCTCCTACTACTGGTGTGGTGGCACTGGTGACGGGAGCACAAATTTTGATATTGGTACTAATAATTTCTACTTGGGACAGAGAGACAGGTGACACTGGTGATGCCGACGAGTTTTCACAGGAAAACAAAATTGGGGAACAATCATGTGTACTATGGTAAGGGGATAGGGAACCTTGAAAAGGAGTATAAGACTGTAAATCTTCTTGCTCTTGTAGATCCAAATTTAAATGAAATTTTCTATTATAGTCTTTGTGTGAAGATAAAAATTCATCATCACCAGTGTGAGATGTTGAGTCCTGCTGCTGGATTCCTTCTCCCTGAAGGCTACTAGGATATAGGGAATGGGATAGAACACCACCAGTATCTCTTTCTTGGGTTCTATCAAGTTCAGCAGCGGTGGTGGCACTTTGTGATTGAGCTAAAGCAATTCCCTCCTGATATTGCAGAAGCTCAGTCTTGTGCTGCTTAAATGAATGATGACTTTCAAAAACCTTCCCACATACCTTCGTGCCTCTACTAGAATAAAACATCTCTGGTACTAGCACATTTTTTGTCGCAGTAGAAGTAGCACTAGCTGCCCCAGCCAGGGTACTTGTTGTGCTTCTACAAGTGGCGCTGGTTATTGTGCACATTGTTTTTGGAGGAACTAGCTCCTTAAACTGCTGACACAGAATTGCTGACTTAGTTCTTGACTCAGATAAATACGTCTTACTCTTAAGCTCAGCCGTCTTGCCAGTAAAGGATGCAGATGATGATGATGTCTTTATTTGTTTGCTGGGTGGGACTGGGTTTCTCTTTCTCTGACTAGTACTAGTGCTATTACTACAACTGTCTCTGTTCTGGTCGTTTTCCCTCGGGTTTTAATAATTGTCAGATCATGAGAAACAGAGACAGCAGGACGACTTCCAAGCTGTTTATTTTTTTTACTGCCCTTTGAAACAGTCCTGCTAGTACTAGTAGATGGGGCTGTCCTTTGAGTGATGGTGCTTGGTTTGTCACCAGTGCCACTGGTTGTCGAGTCCATGATGTTATGTTCTCTAAACAAATAAAAAATGAAACCATAAATAAAATATTTTGTAAGTAAATTTTTGTATATAATATATAGGTCCAAAGACAAAAACAACCACTAATGGGCCACAGTGCGGTGGCCATCTGTAAGTATGGAGGGGGCACAATGGATCCCCCAATTCACTGCAGGGTCCAAGTGGATTTTCAAAAAGGTTATTTTTAGGAGTTCAGAATTAAATTCCTTAGCACAATAATGTACACGTGGGTGCTGCATTGTAGGGATTGTTTTTTTATTGGGTGTGGCCCCCTGTGGGTGCAAACAAGGGGGACCCAATGACTTCCTTTTGCCCAGGGGCCCCATTAGTTGTCTGCCCCTGGGCCTGAATGGGAGATAAAAAAAAATGAGATGCTGGACACACGGAGCAGTGAGCACCGACAGGCATAATAAAGATATCAGTCTCAACACCAGCACCAGCACTCAAAATCAAGGCAAAGCTAAATGAAAAATCATGAATAAAAAATACACAAGTTTGAAATATATTTGCAAACAAATGTTGCCAGGATAAATTAAGAATAAGAAGATATTATTACAAGTACTTTACTTACACTCTCGCAGTCAGTCCAATAATAAGAGTCTCTGCACTCCTCAATTCACTCACTGCAAAGCAAAACGTTGTTTCTCTCCAGTCTCCACTGTCTCCAGAGTCCACTCCAAACTCCTTCAGTGCTGTCTTCTCATTCAGTCAGAACAAAAGCAATATGGCACACCCAAGAGGAATGGAAGTTTATACCCTGCAGTCAATAGGAAGTGACAGTGTGTGTCTGTGCCAGCCTTCAGTGGAAGTTCCAGAAAAGGAAGCAGCTGATTGGACTATGCACGCAGTAATCCAACCCCCAAAGATGATTCTAGAGCATAGAATCACAAAAAACACAACCAAAACCGTTGATTGAAGCCTATGGGGCATAACTTTCCCAGTCCACTCCTTGTCCTTGTGGCTGAAAACCAAAAAATTCAAATAATGATTAAAAAATCCTAAAAAATCAAAAAATAAAGAGACTCTTTTTTACTGCAGAATATAATAATAAAGTAACGGTTTATTAGATATTGAATTAAACAGGAATATTATTAACATTGAAGACTATAGGGCGAAACATTTCCCACATTTTGTTGCTCAGAAAAAAAATTAACAAAAATGCTTAAAATATCCTAAAAAAATAAAAAAATAAAGAGACTCTTTAGGCTAGGGTCAGACAAAAGCATTTTTCCCCGAGAAAGTGAAAAAGTGCGTCCGAACGCATTGACGTATTTTTTCACGGAATGCGCAAAAACGGTCAGACGACGCGCATTTTCGGGCGTGATTTTGTACGGTTCGTCAATAAAACTCTTTTTGCGTCTGGACGTTATGTAGGTTGGACATTAGCAGCGTCTGACATCTCCTAATCACGCAAACACGCCGCTATGCCGCAGCTGCGCACTCAGTACGTCAGTACTAGCGGTTCAGCGTTCTCAAAAAAATGCGGTCAAATTCCACTTGCGTTGCACGGCTGGACTTTTGTGCGGCTGTACATCGTATACTGGCCGTCATTGCCCGTCATCTGCTGCTAGTGCGGCCGTAATTATGTGCGCCAGAACGCACGTTAAAAGTGTGCTGGTCTGACCCCAGCCTTACTGCAGAACTGTGGGTTCATATGCTGCATTAATATACTGTAGACTACAGGTGCTGCCTGCCAGTGTGTGGATTCTATTCTTATGCTGCATTTATTATACTGCAGAGAGAGGCGCTTCCCCGCAATGTGTGGACTGGAGGATTCATATGCTGCATTAATTATACTGCAGAGAGGCGCTTCCCCGCAGTGTGTGGAGAATTCATATGCTGCATTAATTATACTGCAGAGAGAGGCGCTTCCCCACCATGTGTGGAGGATTCATATGCTGCATTAATTATACTGCAGAGAGAGGCGCTTCCCTGCAGTGTGTGTGTGTGGATTCATAATATGCTGCATTAATTATACTGCAGAGAGAGGAGCTTCCCCGCAGTGTGTGGATTCTTATGCTGCATTAATTATACTGCAGAGAGGAGCTTCACCGCAGTGTGCAAATTCATATGCTGCATTAACCACTTGGCTGCTAAGGACGCGCTCAGCACCTCCTGCATGGCAACTTGCCAAGTGCTCCTCCTGTGCTATGGATGTGCTGAGCGCATCCCTAGCACAGGAGGCAGGCAGCAATCAGATGGAATTCCGGGCGATTGCTGCGCCCTCAGGTGGGGGCCGGACGCTGATTCGGTGCAGAAAGGCGTCAAGTCACGATCCTTTCCCGGAGCTGGCCGACATCTTGAATGTCGGCCAAGCTTCCGGGATCTCCCCCTGACGACTGGCGTAATCGTGCATAACGCAATGAAGTCAGTTCTGGAGTTAACCCCTAACTGCGACCAATGGTGGAGATAGGGGGTTCCAATGAACCTCCTATCTCACGATCCACGGCAGCTATCGGTTAATGTTTGGTATCGTTGGATCGACCAGAGCATGGCCTTTCCAACGATATCAAACATGACAATGTTACAAATTATAAAAAATATAATAAAAAAATATTTTAAAAAAATAAACAGGTTTTTTGTTTTGTATTGTTAATGCAGCAATATTGTTGCCATTTCAATTATAATGTGAACAATGATGCTGCACTAAGGATTTTTGTATGGAGTGCGTTTGTTAAAAATAGTGTAATTTTCACCCAAAAAAATGTAACAACTAGTCCCCATTTCAAATTTTTTTAACAAGCGCAACTCCTATAAAATATAACCGCAAACGCTTCGCATGTTAAATGTGAAAAAAACACTTTATTTACACCTTGTAAAACATTGAAAAATTCAAATTTTATTGCATTTTTTGCATTTTTTAAAATAATATACAGACAGGACATGACGCATACATACATATATTCATACAATAATGATATATTATGAATCTGCCAAGTCACCCGGTTGAACGATATATAACATGTCTGGGTCATATAATAAAATAAGGCTTCAAAACGCGTTTAAACATGATGAGCGAAACCGTTAAAATTAGCTCAGCAGCACAGCACACAAGGCGTGAACCGTGAAGCCGTGAAATGCCTCAGCAGCGAAAGGGTTAATTTTTTTGTCTGTTTTAAATAATTTTATTTGTTTTTTTTTTTTTTCGTTTCAGATAATTTTGATAAACTATTTTTACCTTTTAAAACCTTTTGTTCTGGTTTTTATTTTTAAAGTCAGACCATTTGGGTTGGGTCAATTTTGCATTTTTTTAATTGTTTTGTTCATTTTTTTTATGTTCCATTCATACCATTTTCTTTAATATGATTAAATAAATTTGTGAAATGCATATTCAAGTTATTCATAAGAAAAAAAGGATCTGTAATAAAAGAAAAACGATAGAATCAATCGACAGAATTATCGTATCGACAGACTTATCGTATCGGCAGAATTATCGTATCGATAGAAATATCAGATCCGAAAAACTAACCAACAAATAATTAATATTATATAATTTAATTATAAAGTTTATTTTTATTGTATGAATAATTTTATATTAATTATTATTTTATTATATTTTATATTAGTTTATATTATAAACAATTTAGTAATAGTACTTTTAGTTTACGTCAAAACGAATAGACAACGTGATGAAACGAGGAGAACAGACGTTCCGGAAAACACGAAAATTTCCAAAATCACGAACAAAAAGTCCATCCAAAAAACGAGCAGACCCGAAATCTCGAAAATGACCGATATTCCCGAAAAAAAGTCGATACGAAAAACGAACCGAACCAAAACAGAAATCTACTGAAACGAGCCGAGACGAAAATTTTAAAAAATTCGAACGAACTGAACCGAACCGAAAAAAAAAAACGGTGCACAAGTCTAGCTCAGTGGTGTAATAGCAAAAACATTAACAGATTTATTTAACCAATCCTTGTTAACGGGAGTCGTCCCAGAAGACTGGAAATTAACAAATGTTGTGCCCATTTACAAGAAGGGTAGTAGGGAGGAATCTGGGAACTATAGGCCAGTTAGTCTTACGTCAGTAGTGGGGAAATTATTGGAAACCATGTTAAAGGAAAGGATTGTTGAACATCTAAAAACACATAGATTACAGGATCAGAAACAACATGCGTTCACCTCAGGGAGATCATGCCAAACTAATCTTATGGACTTTTTTGATTGGGTAACAAAAATAATAGACAAAGGTGGTGCGGTAGACATTGCTTGTTTAGATTTCAGTAAGCTTTTGATACTGTTCCGCATAGAAGGCTTATCAATAAATTGCAATCTTTGAGCTTGGATTCCAATATTATTGAATGGATTAGGCAGTGGCTGAGTGACAGGCAACAGAGGGTTGTGGTAAGTGGAGTTTATTCGGCGCAAGGTCTTGTTACCAGTGGGGTACCTCAGGGGTCAGTACTTGGACCCATTCTCTTTAATATTTTTATTAGTGATATTGCAGAAGGTATTAATGGTAAAGTATGTCTTTTTGCTGATGACACAAAGATTTGCAACAGGGTTGACATTCCTGGAGGGATCAGCCAAATGACAAATTATTTAGGTAAACTAAAAAAATGGTCAGAGCTGTGGCAATTGAGTTTTAATGTGGATAAGTGCAAGATAATGCACCTGGGGCATAAAAACCCAAGGGCTGAATATAGAATATTTGATACAGTCCTAACCTCAACATCTGAGGAAAGGGATTTAAGGGTTATTATTGCAGAGGATCTAAGGGTAAGTAGTCAATGTAATAGAGCAGCAGGAAATGCTAGCAGAATGCTTGGTTGTGTAGGGAGAGGTATTAGCAGTAGGAAAAGGGAAGTGCTCATGCCACTGTACAGAGCACTGGTGAGACCTCACTTGGAGTGCTGTGTGCAGTACTGGAGACCGTATCTCCAGAAGGATATAGACATCTTAGAGAGAGTTCAGAGAAGGGCTACTAAAATAGTGTACGACTTGAATGAGAAAAGTTACCAGGAAAGGCTTAATGATCTTAACATGTATAGCTTGGAAAAAAGACGAGACAGAGGAGATATGATAGAAACATTTAAATACGTAAAGGGAATCCACAAGGTAGAGGAAGGGAGTATATTTAAAAGGAAACAAACTAGCAAAACAAGAGGACATAGTCTTAGATTAGAGGGGCAAAGGTTTAAAAGTAACATCAGGATTGGAAGCATTATTTTACTGAGAGGGTGGTGGATACATTGAACAGCCTTCCAGTAGAAGTGGTAGAGGCCAAAACAGTGATTGAATTTAAGCAGGCATGAGATAGGCATAAGGCTATCCTAAACAAAGATAAATCCAGGTAAAGTATCCATATAATTGGGCAGACTAAATGGGCCAGAAGGTTCTTATCTGCCGACATTTTCTTTGTTTCTATGTTTGTGTTTAGGTCAAATTTTCCTCTTACTCGTTTATGCAACCCACACATATTATATACCGTTTTTCCTGCCATTAAATGGAGTTTCTAATCATACCATTATTTCCATCATATCCTATAATTTACTATAAAAAAAATGAAATATGACAAAAAATAGTAAAAAACACTTTTTCAAAATTTAATCCCGAAAATCTACAACCGCCGAAAAAGACCCCGGCTAAATAGTTTCAAAATTTTGCCCTGAGATTAGAAATACCTAATTTTTACATGTTTTTGCTTTTTAATCCCTTTACTGCTGAGACATTTCACCTCTGTGCGCTGAGCTCATTTTGACTGTTTTATGCTCATTGTTAAATTAAAATCCAATTATAATTACCATACATGGAATGCCATAAACCTTTTTCAAGTTTCTTCTTATATATCAAAAATGAAGTAAGATGCTGCGCTATGCCATGGCGAGAGACACCAAAATCAGCCACACGCAATGTAGCTTCAGGTCATATCTGGGTATTTTTTGTTAGACAGACCAGTTTATTAGATTTCAAAGAATTTATAGCCAATCAGCATACAGATACATTTCCACGTCAAAGTTTAATCAACACGGTTTAACAATCACTTATTACCTTATATGGTTTACGAAAAATCTTTTTCCTATCTTCCCGCTTCTGCGCACATTTTCCTGCACTGAACATAACAGGAAATCGGCTACATCCCATATCCTACAGAAGGAACAACTGTCTATGCAGAATTGACACTAACAAAATGGAGGGGGGGATTTCACAGCCCATTTTATCAGAACAGGCTTTTCAAGACAAAATATTTATTATATTTTATACAGGAAATAAAAATCTAACAATTCTTTCCTTTGATATCATATCACCTGTGATGATCTAAAAGATAAACCAAACTTAGGCAATTAAACTAATTACACCTGGGCTACAGTGTCATCGCCTAAGACCTTTAGATCATTCTAGATGCCCAGAAGAAAAGAAAAAAAATCTGGTAATTACTCCTAAAATACCTCAATATCTTTATAATGTACGAAAAGGATTCCCCAAGGAGGCCCTTTATGAGCATAAAATACACTTCTCTATCTAGATTCACTCTTCCAGCGAACCACACTTGGAGCCTGGGCCCAAATACAGTCCGGTCCAGAAATATTGTGACATCGACACAATTCTAACATCTTTGGCTCTATACACCACCACAATGGAGTTGGAATGAAACCAACACAGTGTGCTTTAACTGCAGACTTTCAGCTTTAATTTGAGGGAATGTACATCCAACTCAGGTGAACGGTGAAGGACTTACAGCAGTTTGCAGATGTACCTCCCACTTGCTAAGGAACCAAAAGTAATGGGACAGAATAATAATCATAAATCAAACTTTCCCTTCTTAATACTTGTTTGCAAAACCTTTGCAGTCAATCACAGCCTGAAGTCTGGAACGCATAGACATCACCAGACGCTGGGTTTCATCCCTGGTGATGCTCTGCCAGGCCTCTATTTATTATTATTATTCTTTATTTATAAAGCGCCAGCATATTCTGCAGCGCTGAATCTACTCCAACTGTCTTCAGTTCCTGCATGTTCTTGGGGCATTTTCCCTTCAGTTTTGACTTCAGCAAGTGAAATGCATGCTCAATGGGATTCAGGTCAGGGGATTGACTTGGCCATTGTATAACATTCCACTTCTGTCCCTTCAAAAACTCTTTGGTTGCTTTTGCAGCGTGCTTTGGGTCATTGTCCATCTGCACTGTGAAGAGCCGTCCAATGAGTTCTGCAGCTTTGGCTGAATGTGTGCAGATAATATTGCCCGAAACACTTCAGAATTCATCCTGCTGCTTTTGTCAGCAGTCTCATCATCAATAAATACAAGAGAACCAGTTCCATTATCAGCCATACATGCCCACGTCATGACACTACCACCACCATGCTTCACTGATGAGGTGGTATGCTTAGGATCATGAGCAGTTCCTTTCCTTCTCCATACTCTTCTCTTCCCATCACTCTGGTACAAATTAATCTTGGTCTCATATGTCCATAGGATCTTGTTCCAGAACTGTGAAGGCTTTGTTAGATGTTGTTTGGCAAACTCTAATCTGGCCTTCCTGTTTTTGAGGCTCACCAATGGTTTACATCTTGTGGTGAACCCTCTGTATTCACTCTGGTGAAGTCTTCTCTTGATTGTTGACTTTGGCACACATACACCTACCTTCTGGAGAGTGTTCTTGATCTGGCCAACTGTTGTGAAGGGTGTTTTCTTCACCAGGGAAAGAATTCTTCGGTTATCCACCACAGTTGTTTTAAGTGGTCTCCCGGGTCTTTGGTGTTGCTGAGCTCACCGGTGCGTTCCTTCTTTTTGAGAATGTTCCAAACAGTTGTTTTGGCCATGCCTAATGTTCTTGCTATCTCTCTGATGGGTTTGTTTTGTATCTTCAGCCTAATGATGGCTTGCTTCACTGAAAGTGACAGCTCTTTGGATTTCATCTTGAGAGTTGACAGCAACAGATTCCAAATGCAAATAGCACACTTGAAATGAACTCTGGGCCTTTTATGTGCACATTGTAATTGGGGTAATGAGGGAATATCACACACCTGGCCATGGAACAGCTGAGAAGCCAATTGTCCCATTACTTTTGGTCCCTTAACAAGTGGGAGGCACATCTGCAAACTGCTGTAAATCCTACACCGTTCACCTGAGTTGGATGTACATACCCTCAAATTAAAGCTGACAGTCTGCAGTTAAAGCACATTATGTTGGTTTCATTCCAGCTCCATTGTGGTGGTGTATAGAGCCAAAGATGTTAGAATTGTGTCGATGTCCAATATTTCTGCACCTGACTGTACCTAATCTAGACATTAAATAACTATTTATTCCCATTTCCCAAAATATAATTCACCGAACAAGAAAAATATAATAACTTGAATGTAAAAGTTCATTTATCTAATAATCAACATGAGTCAGATCTATATCTGTGTGTTTTCCTATGTTCAGCTTCACTCCACAGAACGCATACACACCTGCATTCACACACACTCTCAAGAAATACATTCTCATTTTCCCAAATTCAATCCTTTCTCACACTTATCTAGGGGATTAAAGAAAAAAAAAATATTGCATAATCTAATACCGTAGTCCAAAGTGCGAGATCAAGGTTTGGTCTTTTTCAACATCCCAGCTTGAGACGCATAATCATTGAATGTCATCAGAGCTCCCGCCATAGGGACTCCTGAACAAGCTGTCTCTTTACGCTGGTTGCTTATTACCTGTGACCTTTGACCTTGACACAAAATGTCCATGATTCGCTCCATACGCAGTCATTGTGACTGTCAGATTTCTTGTGATGAAGATGTGATACGGTTTTAGCAACAATAAAGAAAATAAAAAATAAAATATGGTATACCCACTAATCATATACATATTCATTCATTCATTGTCACTCTCAAATGCACGAAAAGAATAAAATTATGTTAATTACACAAGAAAAGACACAGATAATACATTTTTAAATTTCCCCGCAAAGCCTATGGGCCTCACGCAACAAAAAATTATACTACTTCTGACTCATTGCATTAGAGAAAAAAAATATATGCAACTTTGGCTCAAAAGGGAAATAGCCAAAGTGCATACTCCACCCATTCTAAATATATATCAAAAAATTATTAATTGATATCCTATCCAGTCTTGTTTGGTGTTTTGACAATGAAGTAAAAAAGACAGACCTCCAGCGCTGCTGATAAAGGTGCACTAGTGTCACCACTTTTACTAGAAAAAACACAAACGTTTCGGGGACACAGCCCCCTTCCTCAGTGTGCAGTGCCCTTGTTTGGTGTTTTGAAACAAAGCTGGTGTTTATAAAACACACTGATCTTAAATAAAAAAAAATAAAAACAACTTTAATTTTACCGAATTAAAACTTTCCTACAATCATTTAAACCTGAATTAAACTATATTCCATTTAACGCTTGATATATCATGAAACGTATTTAGGCAAATGCATTAAATTATATGTTCCTAGATACATTAATTAACTCTAATTTTAATTGGATGTGATCTTCAATAGTCCTAAGTGTCAGGGAATTTGAACAATATTGATTGTAACCAAACAACAAAAATAATAAAATAATAAAAGATACAGAATAATTATCACTTAGACAACACAATGATAATCCATCAGCATAAAAAAATACATTATTTTCTTCTTTCTTTGTCTTCTGTCTTACTGGTTGAAAATAACTGTTTTGTGAAAATGACATATCTTAAGTTTTTTTTCCAAATCAATGATCTTCTTTAATCACATTAAATTTTCGATGAGTTGTTGATAAAATGTCTTCTTCCTTCATTAATTTAAAATGAAATACAACTCCTTTGTTAGAATGTTTTATTGCCTGGTGTCTGATAATTCCTTCTTATCCGGTAGATGTAACATTGCAATGTGAAATGATAATGTGTTTGAGTAAATTTCCTTCAATTCCAATAGCTGTATATAATCTTCCATCTAGCTTGATCAAAGTTGGCATGCGTGGGTAATTTTCACCTAAAGTAAAAAAAACTTGGGAAAAAAATTATTAATAACCTGTGAAAGTTTAAAATTACATGGTTAATCCATGTTGAAAAAAAAATGCAGCACATTTTTTGGACACAAAGTAAAAGGAGTGGTCATGAGAGAGACAAAATGGAGGAGGCAAGGAGAAGAATGTGAAAACTCTGTTTTACTTTTGCAACGGTCACCATTTTTTTCTAAAATGCTCTTCAATCAAAATAAAAAAACACATAACAAAAATATCATAAACTGGGAAAGAAAGTATAGAAGGGCATGTTAAAAATTGAGACTAAAGATAATTATCAATTATTTATGTGCACAGATCCCCAATTAGCAATATGACCAAATTAATCAAATGTTTTACAATACTCAGGATATTAAATTACAATCTCTTATCTCCTTTTGTCAACAAAAAAAAACTATCCCACTCATCACCTGAAATCTGCCTAATTTCCTTTCCATCTTATCTCTATCTAGTTACCTGCATACATACTTTAACATTCCTAAATACAGTGCTACAAAACGTGTAGGCACACTTTCTACATAAACTTTAATACTTCATATTCTCAATTAACTCTAATTCTTCAATATCACGCTATCCTTTTAGATTGTAAGCTCTTACACAGGACCTCTTTGCCTACTGTATTATGATGAACCTACAGTCATGGCCGAAATTGTTGGCACCCCAGACATTTTTCCAGAAAATCAAGTATTGCAGAAAGTATCACAGAAAAGTATTGCAATAACACATGTTTTGCAATACACATGTTTATTCCCTTTGTGTGTATTGAAACAAAACAAAAAAAGGGAGGAAAAAAAGCAAATTGGACATAATGTCACACAAAACTCCAAAAATGGGCTGGACAAAATTCTTGGCACCCTTAACTCAATATTTGGTTGCACACCCTTTGGAAAAAATAACTGAAGTCAGCCGCTTCCTATAACCATCAATAAGCTTCTTACACCTCTCACCCGGAGTTTTGGACCACTCTTCCTTTGCAAACTGCTCCAGGTCTCTCTTATTGGAAGGGTGCCTTTTCCCAATAGCAATTTTAACCCTTTCGCTGCTGAGGCTTTTCCCGCCCCTGTGCTGAGGTCATTTTTACCGGTTTTGCTCATCATGTTTAAACGTGTTTTGAAGGCTTATTTTAGTATATTACCCAGACATATTATATATCGTTCTTTCCGTCAGACTCGGTAGATTCATAATATGTCATTATTATATGTATACGTTATGTCATGTCTGTATATTATAACAAAAAATGCAATAAAATAATTTACAATGTGTAAAGTGTTTTTTTTCACATTTTAACATGCGAGCAATTGCGGTTATATTTTGTATGGGGTGCGCTTGTTAAAAAAATCAGAGATGGGGTCTCGTTACATTTTTTTTTTGGGGAAAATTACACTATTTTTAACAAACGCACCGCATACAAAAATCGTTAGAGCAGCATCATTGTTCACATTATAATTGAAATGGGAACAATATTGCTGCATTAACAAACCAAAAAAAAAAGGAAAAAAAAGTGTTTATTTTTTTTTATAATTTTTTTTTAAATTTTTTTTTATTTTTATTTTTATTTATTTTTTTTTTTTACAAAATTTTTCACAGTAGTGTTTGGTATCGTTGGAACGGCCATGCTCTGGCCGATCCAACCATACCAAACTTTAACCCCTAGCTGCCACGGATCGGGAGATAGGGAGTTCCAATGAACTCCCTATCTCCACCGTTGGTGGCAGTTAGGGGTTAAGTCCAGGACTGGCGTCATCGTGCTACGCACGATGACGCCAGTCCTCAGGGGGAGTTCCCGGAGGCTTGGCCGACATCCAAGATGTCGGCCAGCTCCGGGAAAGGATCGCGAACCGGCGCTTTTCAGTGCCGATTTGCGATCCAGCTCCCCAGGGGTTAATGCCAGGCACCATTTGGAAGGGCAGGCTGTGCCCTTCCAAATGGTGCCTGGGTTAACCCCCGCAACGCCGCCGATCGGGAGGGAGAGAGGTCCGAAGGACCTCCCCCCCTCCCTTTCAGGCGCCTCCTCTGCACATGCGGGGGGGACGCCTGAATTAGGTGTCATCGCGCTGCCGCGATGACACCTAACTCCAGCGGCTGTGGTTCCGGATGCGCGGCTGACATCGAGGAACGCTGACCCCAATGGGAGGACGCGCTCCGCATTGAAGTGGTTAAGATCTCTCCACAGGTGTTCAATGGGATTTAGATCTGGACTCATTGCTGGCCACTTCAGAACTCTCCAGCGCTTTGTTGCCATCCATTTCTGGGTGCTTTTTGACGTATGTTTGGGGTCATTGTCCTGCTGGAAGACCCAAGATCTCGGACACAAACCCAGCTTTCTGACACTGGACTCTACAGTGAGACCCAAAATCCTTTGGTAATCCTCAGATTTCATGATGCCTTGCACACATTCAAGGCACCCAGTACCAGAGGCAGCAAAACAACCCCAAAACATCATTGAACCTCCACCATATCTCACTGTAGGTACTGTGTTCTTTTCTTTGTAGGCCTCATTCCGTTTTCGGTAAACAGTAGAATGATGTGCTTTACCAAAAAGCTCTATCTTGGTCTCATCTGTCCACAAGACGTTTTCCCAGAAGGATTTTGGCTTACTCAAGTACATTTTGGCAAACTGTAGTCTTGCTTTTTTATGTCTCTGTGTCAGCAGTGGGGTCCTCCTGGGTCTCCTGCCATAGTGTTTCATTTCATTCAAATGTCGACGGATAGTTTGCGCTGACACTGATGCTCCCTGAGCCTGCAGGACAGCTTGAATTTCTTTGGAACTTGTTTGGGGCTGCTTATCCACCATCCGAACTATCCTGCTTTGCAACCTTTCATAAATTTTTCTCTTCCATCCACCCACAGAGAGATTAGCTACAGTGCCATGGGTTGCAAACTTCTTGATAATGCTGCGCACTGTGGACAAAGGCAAATCTAGATCTCTGGAGATGGACTTGTAACCTTGAGATTGTTGATATTTTTCCACAATTTTGGTTCTCAAGTCCTCAGACCGTTCTTTTCTCCTCTTTCTGTTGTCCATGCTTAGTGTGGCACACACAGACACACAATGCAAAGACTAAGTGAGCTTCTCTCCTTTTTATCTGCTTTCAGGTGTGATTTTTATATTGCCCACACCTGTTACTTGCCCCAGGTGAGTTTACAGGAGCATCACATGCTTGAAACAATCTTATTTATTCACAATTTTGAAAGGGTGCCAAGAATTTTGTCCAGCCCACTTTTGGAGTTTTGTGTGACATTATGTCCAATTTGCTTTTTTTCCCTCCCTTTTTTGTTTTTTTCCAATACACACAAAGGAAATAAACATGTGTATAGCAAAACATGTGTTACTGCAATACTTTTCTGTGAGAAATACTTGATTTTCTGGAAAAATGTCTGGGGTGCCAACAATTTCGGCCATGACTGTATATATATATTCCATTGTACAGGTTACAGAACCTGTAAATGACCTCAGTCAGCCATTTTGGCAATTATTCAATAGGGGACTCAAATATTATTATTAGGTCTTAATAAATATTACACAGGCATACACACCCCTTATGCAAAAAAACTAATAACTATATTAATTTATAATTTATATCAACTTCTATCATCCATTTACAGTAAATCCAGCTCCCACAATTACTTTCTTTTTATTCCACATCCGCATGCACGCCGAGCGCGCTCAAGCTGCGCCCAATTCCATAACAGCCACAGTTTTATAAAGCAGTAACAGTTCCAGAATTTAGTTACTATTATATATTTATTCAAGGCATTAGATGTGTTATTTGAAATACTATCCGATTATCCCTTTTATAGCATCCTACCAGAACAACAAAAATAACTACATATTCCATTATCCAACGTGCACTGCTAAAAGACTACTAGCATTAAAAAAAGTCCTTATACAAACACATAACATTATACATTACAAATAAAGAGATATTAATAAAAAAAAGAACAAAGAAATAAAACTTTTTCTACAAGAATTTATGAGAGAAAGAGAAAAGAAAAAAAATTAGCAGGCGCCCTTTGAAAGTTAGGTCTATGGTGTCCTGTTTCCTCCTTTTTTTTTGTACACGAGGCAAAGCAGTAAAACACATAGAAACGAAGCAACCTGTGGTAACAGAGACAGTCCCTATACATAAATTGCATATGAAAAAAACACAATATCAGAACTAGGAAATATAAAACAAAGATAAACACATAAATTAATAATTAGTAAAGACAAACAGTGAAAGAAACAGACGTAATCAATGGCAAGAAACAATAAAAAAATAAAACAAAAATGAAATCTGAAAGGAAATACGGTTTGCAAATCCTTTAAAATTTGTTAGATTACAACATAAGACATACAGCAATGGAAAAAAAATGCAAGAACGGAAAAAAATTATAATAGCGCAAAAGAAAATTGCTATCAATGGGAGCACAGGAAACCATTTTGCTATATAAGAAGAAAACCAGATCCAATAAATTAAAATAAAATACTCACAATTACAAGCAGATAGACTAGTTAAAACTCCAACATAATGGAGCTACAATACGGACACAGACAGATTGATATACACATACTCAACGCTTAGAAACGTCTTTCAGTTTCCTGGGTGAGTGACATAACGAATACTCAGCACTAGAGCTTATCAGGGTACATCAACATAACACAACGAGTGAGTCACCACTCATTAACAGCTCTCTATCGGGCGAGTTAAGATAAACAAACAAGCATAATATAACAGCAAATGTACAAAAAGAAAAACAAACAGAGTGTCCTGCAACGACAACAACACAGTGACTCTCACAGCCAGAGTCTCACCATGGAAGCAAAGATTCTTTTATCTATATAGGCAATTGTTTAACATGAAATAAATCATATCAGACAATTTAATTATTGGATCCCATTTCTGGCACCAACTGTTAAATTAAAATCCTATTATAATTACCATATATGGAATGCCATAAACCTTTTTCAAGTTTCTTCTTATATATCAAAAATGAAGTAATATGCTGCGCTATGCTGCACCACGCTGCGCTACGCCATGGCGAGAGACACCAAAATCAGCCACACGCTGACCTGTAGCTTCAGGTCATGTCTGGGTATTTTTTGTTAGAAAGACCAGTTTATTAGATTTCAAAGAATTTATAGCCAATCAGCATACAGATATATTTCCACGTCAAAGTTTAATCAACACGGTTTAACAAACACTTATTACCTTATATGGTTTACAAAAAATCTTTTTCCTATCTTCCCGCTTCTGCGCACATTTTCCTGCACTGAACATAACAGGAAATCGGCCACATCCCATATCCTACAGAAGGAACAACTGTCTATGCAGAATTGACACTAACAAAATGGAGGGGGGAATTTCACAGCCCATTTTATCAGAACAGGCTTTTCAAGACAAAATATTTATTATATTTTATACAGGAAATAAAAATCTAACACTCATCATGTTTAAATGCCAGCTTAGATCCTATTTTATTAACAGACAAAATTAAAATAGAACAACAATTTTTTTTTACACCAAATCTAGTCAAACTGGCCCACTGATGTCATCGCACATATGGTGACAATGTCAGTGGGTGAGGGGTGACCCGGAGGCTTTACTGGCATTCAAGATGTCAGCCACTTCCGGGTTTGAAACTCAATTTGGCGCCAATTGGAGCTGAATCGCAATCCAGCAACGCAGGGATTAACGATAGGTACTGCTGAAAAGGGGAGACTCTCCCATTTCCAGCAGTACTTTAATTTTTTTCTACATGGAGCAGTTTGGGAGGGAGAGGGATCCAAATGAGCTGCCCTCCCCTTTCCTAATTTTCACTCCAGGCACCGGGGGGCACCTTGCAATGAACGGAACAGCTGCCCCAATGTTTATTTGCATTTAATTTCATTCGATTTCTTTGCCCCTGTATATAGGGTAGAGTGTGTTGTGTGATGTGCTGTGCTGTTGTCCAAGTGTGTATCTGTATGTTACAGTTACAAGTTTTTATAAAGCGCTAACAAGTTCCATAGCAATGTACAATGGATAAGACAGGATAACATGTGCATGCAAGTTGGACACACAGAGCAATAGGAGAGGACCCTACTCATGAGCTCACAATCTAACCATTTGCCCTGCTTCCACCCCTCCCCCAGATCTGGCTTTAACCAGAACTCTTCACGTTTCCTTTGTGAGGAGACCAGGGTGTGTGTGTGGGGGGGGGAGACTTTGGGAGGATCTGGAGGAAGGGAATGCAGAGGCATGTTTTTTACATTTGAATGTCTAAATGAAAACCTCTGAATAAAGGTATTCTAAGTTTTGGTGTTCAACTGGTAAGGGTTCCTCTCACAGTCTGTGTCGTCTATTCTGCGGGGGTTGGAATACCTCCTGGTTCAGCAGAAAGGGGCTCCTGGGGTACTAGGCGCTCGTTGATGACATCATCACGACTGCCGGCCCCCTGAAAAGGCGGGGCAGTCTTCCAGCCTGCCAGACTGCTTCGGGAGCCCGGACAGAGAGGTGAGTATAAGGAGGGAGGGAGGTTAGCAGACCGTGATGTACATAGTACGTCTGCGGTCGTTAAGGGGATTTCCCCACAGGACGCACTATGTCCGTCAGCAGTCGGGAAGAGGTTAAAGACCCTGGGTCCTTAAGGGGTTAATACAATTGTATTCAATTATGTCCAATTTCCAGGAAATACAACAACAAAAAAAGAGCAAAATCTGTTTGTGCAGCACAGTTTTCACAAAAAATAAAATACGGGAAATAACCCACAGCTCCTTGAAGTCTCACTCATGGATTAAAGAACCCTTATATTTGGCTCAATGGTCAGCACCTGAGATCAGTTTGGATGACCTCTCCCCTCTTGTTTCATGATGGTTAATATCTTAAATTAGGATGACAAGAAAAGCTCCATTTGGTAGTACAGTAAAAATATTGGACAACAAGAATATTTTGGTCCTCCAGGGCCGTACTCACAATTTTCTCTGCCTGAATGAGGCTCTCCATAAAATGCCTGTGACATTTTAGGTAGTGTCCCACCTACACAGGGCAACTCCTCTGATATTCTTGAGGGTTCATGAATGCATAAGGCCTTGAATGATGTAGAAATGGAAAGGAATAAGGGGCCAATAATAAAATATTAAAATAAATTAAACTTATTAAAAAAACAAGTAAAAAAATAAGGCGACAAGCCACAGTGCACATACATTATAGTAGAATAGTTAAAACTGAGACACGTTTTGCCAGTTTGACTTAATCAATGATTCCTAGTCAGTAAATGTTCAGTTCAACCTTAACTAATGCAAAATGTAAGTCAATGGTGGTAGAGATACTGCTTACGTTGCAAATCCGTTGACTTGATTTATAGAAAAGAATTGTCACTTTCGATGAGGCAACCCTACCAAAGATCTGCCTCCTTACTGAAGGAACCACTTATGGAGCAGACCACAAATATTATAGTGAAAACTTGCAAAACACAGCCAGCACATGTAATCCAATGTTAGACAGTCCCAACAATGAATCCAATGGCCTTGCTCCTTTAATTTCAAAACCACCAAGAAAAAGAAAACATGTACATAGTGCAAATAACCGAACAACAGGTTTTCTTAGAGGTTTTGAAAATAAAGGGATACTCCTTTGAAAAATAGAGCTTCCTTTTTTGCCCTTAAGTAATTGGGCTGAGACTGAAGCTTTTCTGTGCAAGTTGGCTCCTATGCAATTTGCAAAGCATAGGAACCGCAAACTTCGCACTACTACATGACTTATGCACTTTACTTAAGCATGTTCCGTAGCGCTTGCATAGAGGAATGGATCGGAGATGTGTGCATGTTCAAATCTGATCCGTAGACTGCCTCTCTAAGACCACTCGCTACAGTCCTCTTCGTGCTGCCATCACCAGTGACTGATCTGGTGACCGGCAGCCGGGAAATGACCAGCAGCCTGGACACGATTTATTCATTACAAGATGATTATTAGCTGCTGGTAACGCTGGGTGGGGTTGAGGAAACCACTTCACCCCACAATTTCACCAGATTGGGGAGCTGGGGAGGGAGACTACACATCCTGACCACTTTAAAACAATAAAATATGTACAGGAATCAATTTGGTTCTATTTGAAATCACATTTTGTATTGGAGTTTACCAGCAGCTAATACCCCCAATAAAATGTGTGTGTGTGGGGGGGGGGTCCATCTGCTCCCCATTGTTTGGTAGCTATTAGGGATGTGTGTTTCGTTTTGTTCTGAATCAAAATTCGGACTAAATTTACTGATTTGTATTTCAGAAGTGCCTCCTAAATACGAATCAGTTCTGTCTGAATCAGTCTGAAACGGAATGAATAATGAATCAATTTGGACCAAAACAGAACGAAAATGAAACGGTATAAAGCAAATTGATTTCGTATTTACAGATCAATTCGTTATACCGGTTCACTTACACTCGATTCTCCATAAACAAGTAGTGGTTAATCTATTCAGAGAATGCCGAACAACATCAGTCAGTGTCAGTGAAATTCTTGGATTTTCGGTGGTTCGTTCGACAGCTTTAAACAGGCAAATCCTATAGGTTTCAATGTAAAAAATATTCCCGGTTTTCAACATTTATTTATTCAACCGTTTACGTTTATTCTTTTCATTTGCAACAAAAGTCTCTTTATTATTTTTCAGGACATAAAAATACCAGCCGGAACCAAAATAAAATACCAGCCAGTAGCAAAATAAAATAACAGCCGGTACTACAATAAAAACACCAGCTGGTACCAAAATAAAATACAGCAGGTACCAAAATAAAATACAGTTGGTACTACAATGAAAATAGCAGCCAGTAATAAAATACCAGCTGGTACTACAATAAAAATACCAGCTGTAGAAAACAATCCCATAGGCTTCAATGTAAAAAATATTCACGGTAGGGGTGGCCTAACCGCAGCACATGGAGGACGTGTGAGAGCAGAGCTCCTGCACCAGATCCTCTAAATCAGCGGACTACATAAGCGAATCGGCCCCCACTAGCTCGATTTCGGGGGGGAACAAGCACTGCCCACCATGGCTACCTCCAAAGGGGGAAAAAAAGCAGGAAAATCCGAGTTTTTTACGCCGCGCGCCACAAAACTGAAGGAATCTGCGGCCTCCCAAGATGGCGGCAGCTCCTCTCCAGCTTCCCTAGCGCGATGGAGACAGGGAGCGCCGCAACACCAGCTAATCCAAATCTGGAAGCACTTATGTCCCGTATGGCTGACATGCTTGGAGACCTCTCCGCAACTCTAACAGCTAGGCTGGATGCAGTGGCGACAGCTATCCGCAGCGACATTAAGGAAATTGGTGAGAGAACAGACAGACTGGAAACGAAGATGTCTGAGTTTGCAGATGCCCACAATACCATGGCTGAACAAGTTGAAACTCTGGAGGAAAAACTTAAGGTGACTTTGTTAAAATTGGCAGATATGGAAGACCGCTCGCGACGCCATAATTTAAAAATACGCGGCGTCCCGGATTCTGTCACCTCATCCCAACTTACTTCCTACGTGACAGATTTGTTTCAGAGCTTACTCCCAGATGCTACACCAGATTCGTTGTTATTTGACCGCATACACCGTCTGCCGAAACCTCCATCAGCCCCGGTGAAAGCCCCTCGTGACGTTCTCCTGCGCCTCCATTATTTTAAACCACGTGAGGATATACTGAGAGCTTTACGGGACCCAGGGGCGCTACAACCCGAATACGACCACATATCTGTATACCCTGACCTGTCCAAGGCTACTCTTCAGCAGCGGAGGGATTTTAAACACATCACGACGATACTTCGAAATAATAACACCGGCTATAGATGGGGTTTCCCGACTAAACTGCTGATCTCACGCAATGGCACTGTCCATGTGGCGGTTTCTGTGGAGGAAGGTGACAAGCTGCTTCGTGACTGGGGTTTTGGAGATCATCCTCCCCAGCCTAGGAGACAAACAGCGCCTCGTCGGTTGGATCCGGAGTGGCACAAACGCTGACTTGTCGACCCTGGTTATGTTGCCCATTTCCAAATTTCAATGTCTGGCTCCTCCAATAATCTTTTACCTGGTCTCTGCAAGATCTCCGAGCCTCCGTTGCTTTACCTGCCAGAGGACCATTCAACCCCCCTCCCCGGGTTGGTGAGTGGGCCAAAAATGCCAGGGGACCGCTTGGTGTGCAGTGTGCGGGTCTGGCCCTCCGTACCCAACTCTCCCTCCTCGGCTGAGGAGTCTGAGAAGTGTACCCGAATTCCGGGACTTTTCACAGGAGATGTACCCTTCTGGGTTTGTATATAATGTTTTGTTTAATTGTTTTTTGTTTCTGAGCTACAATGGTACAACACGATGGTTGTTCTTTATTCTTGGAATGTTATTTATTTGTTTTTGCTCCCTTTTTCAATCTCAGGACTTATGTTTTCAATGTGATTGGTTCTTCTATCCCGCCCACGGGTTGCAATGCCCCATGAATATGAAGCCCCCTGGCCTCGTCAATCCCCGTTCCATGACGCACTTAATAGAAAATCTATGAAAGTATTAACCTTTAATGTTAAGGGCTTAAATATGCCCGTAAAAAGGCACTCTTTATATCGAGATCTCCGAGCTCATGATGCAGATATTGTATCTTCAAGAGACGCATTTTCGCCGTCTGGATCATCCCAAGCTATATACCCCCCAATACCTAACACAATATCACTCCACGTTCAAAACTAAAGCAAGAGGGGTCACCCTGTTGATTCACAATAGAGTGGCATTCCAAATGCACCGTATCCTTAAAGACCCGAAAGGTCGTTACATAATATCAGTCTGTACGATAAACTCGAGAATTTATACTCTGGTGTCCATTTATGCTCCCAACGCTGCCCAATCTCAGTTTCTGTCCCAGGTCTTGCAAAAGGTAACGGATATTCAATTGGGCACTTTGGTAATCTGTGGAGACCTAAACATGGGACTAGATCCCTTAAAAGACCGTTCGTCCACGGTTACTTGTAGACAGCATGGGACCTCCTCCCAGCGATTTCGCCAATTGTTAAATAGATACAATCTTTACGACGCGTGGCGTCTCCTTCACCCCACCGAACAGGATTATACATTTCGATCGAGAGTCCACAATAGCTATTCTAGAATAGATTATTTTCTGATAGCGGGTTCAGCCCTTCCATACACAATAGACTGCACTATACTGCCCCTTACTTGGTCTGACCATTCTCCAGTGATATTGACGTTAGGCGACGCTTATCAGACTTCTGCCAGGCCCCCTTGGCGACTTCGA
This sequence comes from Leptobrachium leishanense, assembly GCA_009667805.1. Classification (NCBI taxonomy): domain Eukaryota; kingdom Metazoa; phylum Chordata; class Amphibia; order Anura; family Megophryidae; genus Leptobrachium; species Leptobrachium leishanense. The sequence goes on along the minus strand of CM019066.1, from coordinate 232,287,330 downwards.
GACGACCTTTTACTTCATGAACCGGCGCGAATAGCTATACAAGCAGCCTTAGATAACTATTTTAAGGAAAACGTGACGCCTGATGTCAGCCGCCTTACTATCTGGCTAGCCCATAAGGCTGTAATAAGAGGGGAATGTATAAAATGGGCGACTCATCTTAGGAAGCAATATGTATCTCGAAGGCTGGACCTACTTACTAAATTACAAGATCTAGACACGCGCAATAAAACAGCCCCGTCTCAAGAAATAATAGAAACTATAGACTCCACAATGGGTCTGTTGAGAGATTTGGAGGCGGAGAGCTATTTCAAGGCATTGACCAAGCGCAATGCTATGTATTACGCTCTTCGAAACAAACCTGGTAGATTCTTAGCTCGCAAACTTCAACCAGTTAACACGCCCCGTAAACAAATTACACTTAAATCCCCCACTGGACTTATTTATGACCCCAAAATTATAGCGAATGAATTTGCCACCTATTATGAAAGTCTATATAATTTGGATGCGAAACAGACAGTCCATTGCCCTACAGTGGCAGATATAGATACCTACCTGGAGCGGGTTCATCTTCCTTCGTTGTCCCAGACACATATTGCAAGTTTAACCACACCCATAATGACAGAAGACATTTTGAAGGCTATTAAAAACCTCCCAAAACGTAAGGCCCCGGGCCCTGATGGACTGACGGGATTGTATTACTCCACCTTTGCTTCCCAACTAGTACCACATTTAAGTGCGGGCTTTGACGAAGCGTGGGAGGGTGGCTCCTTCCCAGTAGACATGTTGAGAGCACACATTATTACCTTGCCCAAACCGGGTAAAATTCCTGACCGTTGCCCTAACCTACGCCCTATCTCTTTGCTTAATATAGACGTTAAAATATTCAGCAAAATACTGGCCAACCGACTTCAACATATTCTTCCCACTTTAATAGGTCTAGATCAGGTAGGGTTTATATCAAGGCGCCAGGGAGCTGACAGCACTAAAAAACTGGTTAATTTACTTGGCCTGATGGGACGAGGGGACTCTTCAAGCTTGATTCTGTCATTGGACGCAGAAAAAGCCTTTGACAGGGTTCACTGGAACTTTCTGTATCGAGTTTTACACAAGTTCGGATTTCCACCCTCCTTTATAACTGCGATACAGGCTCTGTATGATTCTCCCTCTGCTAAGGTACTCTGCAGCGGGTTTGTGTCGGAGGAATTTGTAATAACTAATGGGACAAGACAGGGATGCCCACTTTCCCCAATATTATATGCCCTGGTTTTGGAGCCTTTGGCGCAGGCCATACGACAAAATGATTCCATTTGTGGAATACAGGCAGGCCCGGTGACTTATAAACTCAACCTATACGCGGACGATATCCTTTTAACCTTGACTGACCCGGATTGTTCTCTCCCTTCCCTCCAACAAGAGTTAGACTTGTATAGTCAGGTTTCATATCATTTGGTGAACATATTAAAAACCCAAGCACTCCCGATTAATATATCCCATCACCACCTGGAAGCCCTTCGAGCCAGTTATAAGTTTGACTGGCAAACTGATTATATTGTGTACCTGGGTCTTAAGATAGCTAGAACTCCAGAAAAACTGTTTAATTATAATTATGATAGATTACTGTCAGAGGTGAAATCACAGTTATATCACTGGAGACTTCGGGAGATCTCATGGTTGGGCAGGATGGCGGCGGTGAAGATGATGGTGTTGCCAAAAATTTTATACGTTTTTCGTACCCTCCCCTTGCAGCTGCCCACGTCCTTCCTAGATACCTTACAATCTATCATAATGAGATATATTTGGAATCATAAAAGGCCCAGAATACCGAAAAAACTATTGTATTACCGCCATAGAGATGGAGGCCTTAACGTTACCCACATACATAACTATTATTGGGCCACATGTTTGGCATCACTAGCAGAACTGGTTCACACCCCCCTATGCCTCAATGGCTGGTAGTGGAATATACTTTTATTCCGGACAGGCACTTTGGCCGACCTATTATTCGTGCCTCGTACAAAGAGACCACGTCTGCCGGAGATCCTACCCTCCACGATTTTGTATGTTAAGGCGTGGGACCGTTATGCCCACTTATTTCAAAACTACAATCCATTATCCATGGCCACACCTCTCACATCTATGTCATACTTGCTGCCTCACTTTAGAGCGGGGCCCTGGATTCAATCTGGAGTCATGCACCTACACCATCTGTTTTCGCTGCCGGACATCTTGTCCTTCCAAACTTTACAAACGAAATTTAAGGTACCATCCTCAATGTTTTTGTCATACATGCAACTCTATTCTTATTTCAAATCCAATGCAGTAATATCTAATTTACGTACCACATTGCCGCTCCTCTCGGACACTGAACTATTTTGGCTAGACCCGCACACCACCACAAAACCCATCTCGTTGTTTTATCGATTGCTTAATACCCCGACTGGAATAACATCGTGGAAGTTTCACAACACTTGGGAAAAAGACCTTTCTATGCAATTTACCCCCTCGCAATGGGCCATGGCACATTTGTTTTCGTCTGGAGCCTCAAGGTGTGCAACGCTGATTGAAACACAACGAAAAGTTCTATACTGTTGGTATCTTACGCCCTCAAGGATTAGCCGTTTTGCCTCAAACACTTCGGACGTCTGCTGGAGATGTTTGTCTGCCCCGGGTACGATGGGTCATATCTGGTGGCACTGTCCACTGATAACACCATTATGGAAAGATATATCTCTTCTTGCGTCGGAAGTCTTGGGCAGTCAGATACAGTGCGCACCGGAGATCTTATTGCTGGGAATGGTCCACCTTCCTCGATCACACCTCAGAATGTTATTTATAATTGTCTCTACAACAATGTTGCTTATTGCCCGGAACTGGAAATCGACCGCTGTCCCAACACAAAGACAGATAGCTACGTTACTAACACAATATCGTTCCTTCGACTCCAAAGCTACCTCGGCGTGGGTTTTCGCCCCTAAACATGACCCATGGGCTATCTGGGACATTCATAAGATTTATGAGGCGTGTGTTTGTGATAACAGTGTTGATAGAATTATGGTTCTAGGTCACTTTTCTGCGAGGTTTAAGGAGAACTCCTGGTGCACTTTCTGCCTCAGAGAAATTGCCTTCTCCTGCTGATCCTGAGATCCCCTTCCCTGTTTGTTAGTTCATTTTTTTATTTTTATGTATTTCCTTTATTTTTATGTTATTTTATTATAGTTTACATGCCCTTACAAAAATGTTTGAGAGATACCGCTGCAATCATACCAGATTCTTTCATACGCTGGTTGAATGTTATTTACCGTGATTATGTTGTAAACACCTCTCAATAAAAATATTTTGAAAATAAAAAAATAAAAAAAATATTCACAGTTTTTATCAAATATTTATTCAACCGTTAATTATTTTCACTTGCTGCAAAAAGTCTTCCTAATTATATTAAAACAAAGAGGCTTTTCTTCTTTGCCGAATGCAGCATTTTTTTTCCTTCAGTCTGACTGAGTTCATCAGGGGGGGCTGTCTATGGTGCTGAAAGCTATTCAGTACAAAAGACAGCAGCTATTCTTGGTGCTGAAACCTATTCAGCACCATGGATAGCAGCTCCGTGGGGCTCCGTGGCCCTGTAAGCTGCTATCCATGGAGCTATGGAGCCCAGCGGAGCTACTATTCATGGTGCTGAATAGATTTCAGCACCAAGAATAGCTGCTGTCCTTTGTACTGAATAAGTTTCAGCACCAAGAATAGCTGCTGTCCTTGGTACTGAATAGGTTTCAGCACCAAGAATAGCTGCTATCCTTGGTACTGAATAGGTTTCAGCACCAAGAATAGCTGCTGTCCTTGGTACTGAATAGGTTTCAGCACCAAGACTAGCTGCTGTCCTTGGTATTGAATAGGTTTCAGCACCAGGAATAGCGGCTGTCCTTGGTACTAAATAAATTTCAGCACCAAGAATAGCTGCTGTCCTTGGTACTGAATAGGTTTCAGCACCAAGAATAGCTGCTGTCCTTGGTACTGAATAGGTTTCAGCACCAAAGACAGGGGGATTAGGTATCCTTTTTTTTCTTTTTTTACCCTAATCTAAGTAATTAATTCATTCTTTTCACAATCTGAAATAACAAAGAAAACAAAATACGAATTGACCCAAAAAACAAAAGCACCAATAAAAACGAATTAAAGAATCAATCCGAAATACGAATTACCGATTGTCCGAACCAACGAATCAATCTGAAATATGAATCATGGTAACATAACGAATGCACCGAAATTAATTGAAAAATGGAACGAATGGCTGTAGATGAGTGTCCAGAAGGGCTGGGAGAAGGAGTCCAGTAAGTAAGGATGGTATGGCAGATGTTCACAGGTACTGAATACAGTGGTTGTACTTAGGCACAGTAGGGGTCTGTAGGCATAGCAGGGAGTCTTTGGGCACACAGGGATCTGTAACATGGTATCTAGGAATGTGATCCGGTAGCAGGGTCTAGGAACAAGCAGTAGTACATGGGTAGGTGACAATCAAGGAAGGTCAGTAGGGAAAGCCAAGGGTCTAGTACACAAGTAAATACACAATGCAATTGGGGAGCAGGTTACTGTTGGCAAGCTGAGCGGAATACTGAAAAATGGAGCGTTGAGCTTTCTTTTAAGGCCGGCTGGGTAGAGTAGAGGTAACATCACTCCTCTACAACCGTGGAGACTGTGGAGACACAGGTTCAAATCCCAGCAAGAGAACATCTCCAGTAAGTGTCCTTGCGCAAGACACCTAAAAAACATACCTGCCACCGAGGACATACTTGAAAGCGAGAGAAATCTCAATGTATCCTTCCTGGTAAAATACTTTCTCCAAAAAAAGTGATCTAATTAGATGGAATGGGGCACATCTGAGGTATAGCCATACAGATCAGGACTGGGAACAGGGATCTGGAGGACATGGTCAGGTCTTTCCAAGGACCTGTGCTGGTCCAGGGTCATTACAGGGAAGGTGTGGTCAGGCTCAATCATGAGGATGCAGTACCGACTTTGGCCTTCTTGCCATGGTGGTGTGGGCCATGGCAGGTGTTCCAGGGCACACCCAGCTTGCCTGGGTCCAAAGTGCTATGTACGGGGCATTGGACAAACATCACGGATTAAATTATGAATGATATTTGTTAGTACCAGCTGGGTGGAGTAGAGGTAACATCACTGCTCTAAACCGTGGAGACTTTGGAGACACAGGTTTGAATCCTGCAAGAGCACCTCTCCAGTAATTGTCCTTGGGCAAGACACCCAATGGTACATACTCGCCACCCAGGACATACTTGAAAGTGAGAGAAATCTCAATGTATACTTCCTAGTAAAATACTTTCTCAACAAAAATTTAAGAAGCTGTTTCCATCTTCATCATAAACTTATTTCTATCATATATCTATGTTCAATGTTGTCCCAAGGTCCATTTCTCTTGGAAATACAAAGCATGTACTATAACATTTAACCTGCAGGTGGTGCTGTTGTTAAAGGGTACTATGGGTTCTGCACTTGTTGGTATATTCACAGGAAGTTTTTTTTTTCTCTCTCTCACTTCCTTGATTTCTCCCTGTGTAATGCCTGCTGTAGTTATCAGACACTAGTCTGTTATAGTGGTTTATTGTTTTTATGCACTAAGTAAAGTTTCTACTGCAAGTTCACAAGATTCCAGTGCCTCTTTCATACATAACCAACACTATGTAGTTAATTTTGCATGCAGTCCGTGACACATCCCAATTTCACGCAGGGTGATGCACTTATAAAAGTGCTGGCCTGAAACGTGTATTCCATGTGCTGTAGTTAGGGAATCAAGAGGGCATGCGATTCCTTTCATGCAGCGTATGGATTGTACAAGGTGAAGGGCAGTGGCGACTCTAGAAATAGTATTTAGGGGGGGCACATAGGATACCGCAGTCAAAACTGGGGGGCACTAATAATTTTCACCACTAAATCAAACCACTGAATAAAACTAAGGGCCCTATCACCTGGTGTGAGCTAAAACACCATCACTAAGGAAAAATTTAGCGCAAGTCTCTGAAACGTAGTGTCTGACGACCTACTAACATCACCTTGTCCGCTGTAGTCCATGAACAAGGTCGTTTAGCGCACGCTAGGGAAACTAATGCGGTTGTGTGCAGGATAGAACTATTTTTTTTCCAGTGCAGAGTGCCGGGCCATACAGTACCTGTCTCCAGCCCTCAAAAGGTAAACACATCCAGTGAATAACCCCACACCCCTGCATTTTTTAAAATCCTCCATGGTGGCCGTATCATCCATGTTTTGATGCATACATTTATTAAGGCTGATGGACATTGCATGATAAATGCCACCCAGCAGCTCGTAGAATCATTACACTGCATGTAATAGATCCATAAGGAAGGCCAGGTGAGATGCAATAACTTCCCTGCTGCAGCATATAAATAATACATGTTTCAGGGCAAGACTTATTCATGTTTCCCTTTAAACATGGTCCACACAGTCACCCTAATAATCAACCGCTTCCATACTATGAATAACCCCCAGCATAAAATGTTTAGAATTAGGCAATATATTAGAATTAAGATATATGTGGATAAAGGAAACATTTATAAAAGCGCCTACTGCAACAGCAGCGACATTGCTGATCAGATCCATTACTATGGTTTATGGAGCCAAGAGAACACCTGTGCTGCATCCCTTCACATTGCCTGTTAATTGCCTGTTAATTTTGGGCAAGGACCTGTTTTTTTGGAGTTAGCACCAGGGTTGAGCAGTAGGTAAAATGATGCAATTAGCGCCCCTCAAAAAATTAGCGCTGCCACCAAGTGATCTGTTGGCTGCAAAAGTGCTAGAGATCTCTCTAGCGCTCCCCGTGTTAAGTAAAGGACGCGGAAAGTACAGTAAGCTCGCAGTACAAATCGCTAACAGCAACGCGCTAAGTGATTTTTCCCGTTTGTAGGGGGGAGGCAAACAATCTGTTGGTCAGGCGCTAGACTCAATTAACCTGGCGCTAACACAAAACCGTGCCGACGCAAGGGTTAACTCACACCAGGTAATAGGGAACTAAATAAGTATATATATATAAATAAGATTCAAAAACCCCAGAGTAATGTGACGCAATGGGTAATATGACGCAATGAGTAATGTGATCCAATGAGTAATGTGACGCAATGATGCCTTTTTGTTGTACTAACCTGATACTTAAATTCAATATTTTATTTGCTGCAATTCGACAGTTTTCGCTGAATGTCTGATTGCTGCTTCAGCGACTCCACTTTTAGCAAATTATAGTGACCATTCGCTAAATAGGGAATTCACCTTATTTTCGGCAAAATAAATTCCCCGAAATGTGACGAAAAGCAGAGGATCTAAAGATCATTAGAACCTTTAGATTCTAACTTCCACAATAACCCTTAAAATGCCATAAACCCAGGGAAATACAATAAAAATAATAAACAATGTGGCATTTAGCTACCCATTAACCCCTAAAATGCAATTGATCAAGGGAAAACATGAAATGAATACACTGTGAGGCATGCAGCCAACCCATAACCCCTAAAATGCCGTTAATCAAGGAAAAAATAAAATGTATACTGTGAGGGATGAAGCCTACCCATTAACCCTTAATATACAACTAAGGCTAGGGTCAGACGAACGCATTTTTATGTTGTCTGTGAAAAAGTGCGTTCAAACGAATGGACGCATTTTTTCACAGAATACGTGATAGTGGTCATACTATGCGCATTTTCGTCCGTGATTTTGTACGGATCATCAATAAAACACTTTTTGTGTCTGGACGTTATGTTGGCCGGACATTAGCAGCGTCTGACGTCTCCGAATCACACACACACGCCGCTAGCGGGCGCAGCGCACTCTGTACGTCAGTACCTGCGGTTTCACGTTCTCGAAAAAATGCGTTCATTTTCCACTTGCGTTGCGCAGCCGGACTTTTGTGCGACCGTACTTCGTATATTGGCCGTCATTGCCCGGCATCTGCTGCTAGTGCGGCCGTGATTAAGTGCGGCTGCACGCGCGTTCGCACTGCCTCAGTCTGACCCTAGCCTAAAACCAAGGCAAAAACTAAAGTAATACACAATGTAATGTATAGTCTGAACATTAACCACTTCACTGCTGAGCCATTTCAACCCTGTGAAAATTTTTACGTTTAAGTGCACGTTTTTATTTAACATTTTATGACTTTTACTTTACAATGAATATGGTCATCTTGGATATCATTGGAAAGGCCAGATTCTGCCCTTTCCAATGACCCCTAGAACGTCCATATACGATGGGATGGAACGGAGATACCATGGTCCTAAAAGTGTGGGAAGTTGGATGCTGATTTTTGGTGGGGGGGCACATGGGGGGCAAGGAATAACCTAGGGGGCAATTGCCCCCTCTTGCCCCCCTGTAGAGACGCCTATGGTGAAGGGTATCCATTTCACATGCAGTGCCCCTCAGAATGAGCAACCTGTGTCCACCAACTCATGGCCTATATGCCAAGGCAAGATGTGATATGCATTTACACAGACAATAGCAAAGGAGAGCTGTGCTTGTGCACCTCACCTGAAAAAAGTCATGCACAATGCGCTGCCTGACGTCTGTGCCAATGTCCTCAGCGTCATTAGGTGGAAGAATCGGCACATCATCAGGGGGCTCACAATCCATTAATGTGCCGTCCCTTTGGGCAATATTGTGCAGCATGGCACATGCTATGATGATGATTAAGGCGGTTTATACTGTAGGGCCCCTCCAGACCAGTCCAGACAACCGAACCTCATCTTCAGAATCCCGAAGGTCCTCTCTATTACTCTTCTGGAGCTTTGATGGGCAGCATGTATGCCTCCTGGTCCGGGCCTTCAGGCCTTCGAAAAGGGGGTCATGAGCCATGACCTGAGCTGGTATCCTGAATCACCTAATACATGTTACATTAAACACAGTGATATTCTGTTAGATTAGGCAATAGATTACTATTAGTATATTGCTAGCAATATGACAAATATATAAACACTGCATAATAACACCGCACTAGTAAAAGCGAAGACAAACAGCAAATAACTCTCACACCCCCGCATTAGTATAAACCTGAACACATGCAACGAATAACCCCCACACACATTCATTAGTAGAATCCTCCAAGGTGGGCATATCATCCATATTTTCATGGACATGCTGATGGGCATTGCATGATAAATGTCACCCAGCAGAATGTACAGCATGGGAAAAAATTATTTGATACCCTGCTAATTTTGTACGTTTGCCCAATGACAAAGAAATGATCAGTCTATAATTTTACTGGTAGGCTTATTTTAACAGTGAGAGACATAATAACAAAAAAAATCTAGAAAAACGCATTTTGAGAAAGTTTTGGCGTAGTGAGAAAATGAGTGTAGTGCATAGAAGTATGGAAAAAAAATATTTTATGTTTATTTGCGTTTTTTTTTTTTACATGGTCATGTTTGGTATAATTAGAAAGTCCAGACTCTGTCCTGTCCATTGGCACCTAACATGACTTTGTGGGATGCAAAGAATGGAAATACAGGGGTGCTTTCCTCGCAGTGTTCAAGCAGCTTGTGTTTAAGTCAGACAAACGCATTTTTCACGTCTACTGTGAAAAAGTGCGTTGATGCGTCCGAACTTTTTTTTTCACGGAAGACGAGATAGCGGTCATACGATGCGCAATTTCGGCCGTATTTTTTCACGGAGCTACAAAAAACAAATGGACGGACATGTGCAGCATCTGACATTTCCTAATCAGGCACACACGCCGCTATGCCGATGCAGCACACTCTGTGCGTCAGTACTAGCGGTTCCATGTTCTCAAAAAAATGCGTTCGTTTGCCGCTTGCGTTGCGCGGCCGAACTTTTGCGCGGCCGTACTTCGCATATTGGCCGTCATTGGATGTCATTTGCTGCTACTACGGCCGTAATTAAGTGCGGCTCAACGCACGTTCGCACTGCGTTCGTCTGACCCCAGCCTTAGATGGACCAATGTGTAATAGCGCTTTGTGTCATCACCTCCACATTTGGTCCCAGAGTGGGAAATGAAAAGGTGTGTTAGGGCTGCAGCATTGTTTGCTTTACAAGTAAAAGCACATAATGCCACCGCCTTAGAACAAAATGAAAAAAGTAAATTTTGCATTTTTTTTTCTATTTTTAAACATTACACGATCATACTTGAGAAGTGTGCTGTGTGTCGCTTTGAACTTGGGTGCATGGGCCTAGAAATGTATTTGGGAGGTACAGGCCTCATGTTCTTTATTATTTCCCTGCCCTCTCTTACTGTCAGGGTGGCACCTGGCGTGGGCCATAGTGGGACCCAAGGTTCAGGGGTTCTGAGCCCGGTGTGCAGGACAACACACACAGAAGGTACCTGGAGTAGGTAAATGCAGGTGATACCGGAGCGTAGTACAAATGTATAAAGCAGGCGGGTGGTCAGTACGCAAATCAGAGGGTCTGGAATATACGATAATCAAGAGAGAAACGGGAATACAACTGATAAGACTAAAACTCAAAACTGAGGCAAGTTCCTGAGTAGGGAGTGGTCCTTTATGGACAGAGAGGGGGTGTGGTTGTGTGTGTGCTTGGTGATTAACTGTGTATTTGCTGGATGTTGGTTACTGAATCCAGGTTACAGGGCAGCACTCTTCCTGGAGCTGGTTCAGGATGCGGGCACAATCCCTGACACTTACATGGAAATCACCCTGTGCCTGTAGGGTGCAGGGTCTTTGTGTAATCTGTGGTATTTATGAATAATGTTATTGTCTATCTGTATCGTTATGGTCTATGTGTATCTGTTGCGATCTGCTGATAGGATTGCTAGGTGGGTTAGCTTAGCCTTTTCCAGCATCCCTTCTCAGGAATGTGTTAATTATCTGTTGATCTGCCTTGTTGGGCAAACACTGCCCCGTTATCTGATGTCTTAGACTGTATTCCTGTTAACCATCCATGACAGTCATGGTCTTGTCTTGTCTAGGAATGTTGAGCAATGTTTATCCCGTTATCTGTCCTAGTCTATGTCCCAAATGCCGTGAAGCAGAAGGAGCAATAACATCATAATTTCAGAACAAGGGAAATTCACAACATTCTCTAGGGGAGGGATTATGATGTTGTGCTGTAAGACGGAGTGTTATTTTCTTTTTATTGGCTGCCATGCTACTCTGGGATTGTATATATGCAGCTCAATAAAGGTGTTCAGTGTTGTAGCTGTTCAAGTTTCAGATCAATGGCGTTGTCTTATTTCTGAGTGATGTTAGCAGGACTCTTTGCATGTACCCATCCTTAAGCTTCTTCTAAGGACTGGAGAAAGGCACGAAAGCCTGCTGGTGAAAGAATGGGGGTCCGGCAAGGAAACGGTGTTAACAGATATGACCCAGTCGGGGTACTGAGATCTGTTACAGTATCGTTGGAAAGGCCACTGACCATTCCAATGACACCTCACTTGACCTTGCATGGTGTAAAAAAAAAATCAGAGATGCAGGTTTACCAAAGGGCCTCCTGTGGCCCACTCAGCGGTTTAGATTTTCAATGAACCAATGCATAATAATGCATTGTGCCATCGCCTTCAAACTTGCTGGCTTCATGCGAAATAAGAAGGTTAGTCAGTGCAGCATCATTGTTCACATTATTATTGAAAAACTAAACAATACTGCTGCATTAGGGAAAAAAGTAAAATTTTATATTTATTTTCTTTTTACAACTAACCTTGTCATGTATCATTGGAAAGTCCATGCTCTGGCCTTTCCAACAATACCATGCATGACTGTGTAGATTGCATAATACAAAAGATAAAGGACCCCTGTACCTCCATCGCACTGATTTCCTACCCGGTTGAGAGGAGATTTTGGACATTTCATTGTAAATAGAAGGAAAGGACTCTACATCTGAGCAAAGCACTGGGACCAATTTTGACTAATTTATTTTGGAATTTACATTTTGATATTTTTGATATAGCATTCTGATATGACATAGACACATTGCGCTGATATACTTTGAATGTGTTGAAAAAAGGATATATAATTTGTCTGGATTCTGTAATAAAACTTGACTTCAAATAGTGTTTCAACATGAAGGGAAAAAAATGCTTAAAACGAGCTTAGCACAAGGCAGTAAATTGGCTCAGCAACAAAAGCTTGAAAAAGCTTTCCACTTTTTCCCCCATGGCAAATGGGGATTTATATAAATATATATATAAGTAATGAAATGCATAAAATATGGGCACTATTCCATAGTGAATACTAACAGTAGCGTTCGGATTAGTAAGTGTTAACGCTATAGTGACTTTAGCACATGCCCCCCACATTATATCCCTAACGCTAAACCCGTAGAAAATCTGTTACCTCTACCGGTGAGAGTGCTAGCTTTCGTGAGCTTACAGTACATTGCAAAGTAATTAGCTTTTCGATAAGTAAGCAATTACAATGTGCTAGGGTTAATTACTGCAGGGATGCGCAAAGCAAATATTTAGCTACACTTAAATGCTGGTGCTAAATGATTCCGTTTTGCAAAATCTTTAGCTCTCCTTAAAAAACTCTCAATAAATTTGATACTCACCTCTCATCCCGCAGCAAGAATGGAGGCCCGATCTGCCGCTTCTTGCTCCCGGGAAGGGACAACAAATAGTTCCCAATCCCACCTTCCCACTGCGATCACTCTGCGGTGCTGCGCGATCTAGCGGGAGTGAGATTGCGCAGGGCATGCGGCCCAGAAACGCAACCCTCCATGGAATCCTATGGACTCCAGGAGGTGTTACTCGTGATGACGTGGAAGAGCTATCACGAGTATCAATGTGGGTAATGCTGTGCTCCGGGGCAAGGTACTGTGACAGCGCCTGCCCCGAAATATCGTGCTGAAATGGGGATGCTATGGAGAAACCTGCAGGTGCAAGTTTTTCCCCTTTATCTCCCCCATTTTAGTGCGAAGCAAGGAATAGGGCCCTATGGGCCAAATTACAATCTACGTGAGCATTAACGTTAGCTGCGGTGTCTACTGCAATTTACAATCCAAACGTAAACGGGTTAAGTAACCCATTTGCGTTTGGTACCTTATGCTTTTCAGCGCGAGATTAATGTACTTTGCGCTCCCTATACTTAACATGGGGAGCGAAAAGTGTTAATCAGTGTTAGGATTACAAAGTCCTAACGCTGATTAACGTCTGGCTATGGTTAGTGGAAAGTTAACCAGAGACAGGACTTGGTGTTAACGGATTCCGCTTCTGCAGAATCTGTTAACACCATCCACAAAAATAAAAAAAAACAATCGTATACTCACCTCCTGTCCCGCGGCGAAGACCACGGCTCCAACCGCCTCCTCACTCCGGCGGGAGCAGGGAGAGACTGGCGGGAAAAGTCCATCAGTCTACCCCTGCGTATCACTACGCTGACCGGCTGGATCTCGCGAGGAGAGATCTGGCAGGTCATGTGACCACCGGCGTCTGGCTCATTAGAGTCCTATGGACTCCATCGAGTGGATGCTCGCGGCTGCGCTCAGCGCTGCCGTGAGCATCCTGGGGCGTAGCGCCGCCTACAAATGCAGGCAGCATTTTTTGCGCCTGCATTGCAATCCTCTCTTAAAACGGGGCGGTAGGGGGAAAACTGAGGGCGCAGTTTTTTCTCCCTTCCATCCCCCTGTTTTAACGCGGGTATTGTAATGTAGCCCTATGTCTTTAGGATTGGTGAATTTATTGAGTAACAAACAGATTACTATTGAAAAATGTCAAAGCAAAAAGGTAAAGAACGCTCTTTTTTAATGAGGGCTTTAATATTTTAACGTTATTTGCTCTTGATAATGGTAGATTATTAATCGTGCATGATTCTGTAAAATTCATAGACATGAGTTATGGATAGTAGGTAAAACATAATAACAAAAAAAAGGAAAGAGCTAACTTTTGACTGGTGAAACTCTACTACTCAGAATGAGAGAACAAAAGGAATGGTATTGGAACTGTCTCCTGGCATTATTCAACTCAGCAAAAAGCCATTGTATGACCTGAAAACAAAGTTAAGATTAAGTTGACAGCTTAGCATGTGAAAGCAACCACTGGACCATTACATAATAAGGTCTTCTGTGCAATGTCACCATTACTGTTTTATAGTATGCAAGTTGAGCATTTTTCTTTTCTAAGCTCATTTAAAAATAGTTCTCACATAACTTTTTTCTTTGCTTTCTTTTAATTTTTTGTGAAAACGTGTGCAAGATTATTTCAATTTACAGATATTAGCACACTTTGCGGATGGTAGTTTTAGAGACCAAATTTGAAATGAGACAATAAATTCATTACTGTTACAAAGACCTCTAGCAGTCATGTACCAAAACATTTTCAAGTCATTTGCACTTCTTCAAAATCGATACACTCTATTCTGTTAAGAAAAAGAAAAATATTTAGAGAGAGATTTTGATCTTCTGTTAACAATAACCCTGACTAAGATTTTAGTGAACCTAAATTTTCCCTCTTGGGTTTTTTAGAATTTATGTACCTAAAGAATATTTTAGGGTTGGTCTTACTCTCTTTGGCTATTTCTTTTTCATTTCCTAGTTTAGCCCATCTAATCGCTTTTTTACATACTTTATTGGCTGCCCTATATGCTTTATAGGATGCCTCAGATTTATCAGATTTAAAAGCTTTAAATGCCTTCTTTTTATTTTTCATTTCCTTGGTTACCTTCCTACTAAGCCACATTGGTTTTAGTCTGTTTTTTTTATATTTATTAACCAGTGGAATATAAAGTGACGTGTACTTTTCTAGTGTTAGTTTAAAGATATTCCACTTATCCTCAGTGTGTTTCCCATGAAAGAGTTTCTACCAGTCAATGACATTGAGAGCTTCCTTTATTTTAATAAAGTTGGTCTTTTTAAAATTATATGTTTTAGCATGCCCCCTATGAATGTGTTTTTTTGAGTTTATTTCAAAAGACACCATATTATGGTCCCAACTGTTCCCTTACATGAATATTTGAGAAAAGATCCACATTATTTGTTATAACCAGATCCAGACAGTTATCCTCTCTAGTTGGTGTTGCTACCAGTTGTGTCATGAAGGTATAATTTAAAAGGTTCAGAAACCGGATTCCCTTCGCTGAATTACTAGTCTCACTATCCCAATTAATGTCCGGGTAATTAAAATCTCCAATAATTAAAGTGCTACCCCAATGTGCAGCCTTCCTAATTTGCTCTAACAGTTGTTCTTCCTCATCATCATTATCTATATTATGTGGTTTATAGCATATGCCAACCAAAAGTTGACTTCCCTGTTTATTCCCCAAAGGAATATTAACCCATAAGAATTCCACATTTCCCTCATCGCTTTCCAGGTGTGTAATATTTGGCTTCAAATCCTGATTTACATACAAACATACTCCACCCCTTTCTTATGTTTCCTATCCCTTCTAAACAATACATAACCATTTAAGTTTACAGCCCAGTCATGCGTTTCATCCCACCACGTTTCTGTTATTCCTATTATGTCGTATTGCTTAGTGTATGCTATTGCCTCTAGTTCCCCCATCTTGTTATTGAGGCTCCTTGCATTAGCAAGCATACATTTAATGTTGTCTCTACCCACACATGCTGAATGTGACTTTACATAGCATGCCTCCACTGTTCTGACATTACCCATCCCTCCAGCTCCACCCCCTTAGTCTGAGCTGAAACCTTTCCGCTATCTGTTCTGTCTCCATTTCGTAAGTGTCTGTATCCCTCCCCCTTCCACTGTCCAGTTCCTCAGCAGGAGTAATGCCAAGATCCCTAATTTCAGTTCTGAAGGCACCCTTCCAGCGTCTGTAATTTTGAGGTTGGTCATCAAACTTCGAAAGACTTGTCTTGGTGAGTTCACGGCGAATCATGTATCTAGCAAACTCAGACATGTCTGTTCTCTCTGACTTTGGCAGGGAAATTAAGTTTGAAAGGCATCTGCAGTATTCTGATTAAGTGACATAGGGTAGTATGCGGTTGCATCTGTATTTAGCCCTGGAGTCGGTTTAATGTCCATAGACTCAGGCAGGCATGGTTTTATAGCTGTATGGTTGCTAGGATTTCGACGAATTGCTGGAGTGTAGAATTGCATCTGAGAGTTCATGCATTGGGATTGCTGTTGCACTAGGGCATGTGAAGACAGCTCAAGGTCATTAGCTAGTAGAGTATTGTACCTTGGATGCAGGGTACTGCTACAGAGTTTTTACCCTGTTTTGGAAGGTTATCACAACTGTCAGGAACATTTGATGTTATGAGAGATTCACTGTTTTGCTTTAGTACATAGTCTCTGGAGCGCTTAACGGAATCTTCCGTATCCACGTTGCATAAGCTGATGCTGTCTCTTTCACTACCCCCGGCAGCTTGTTCTAGGATCCTCAGTGTTGCTACGGCTGTGGCATGCTCACACTGTTTCTCTAGGGCTTCTATTTACGCTCTTTTGCGAGCGGCATCCATTTCCATTTCTACTTTTTTGCTAGCGGCGTCCATTTCCATTTCAGCTTTTCTTTTTGCAAAGGCCACCTGTATTTTGGCAGTCTCTGCTTATTGCCCGGGCTTGGATGAGCTGCAGACTAATTGATGAACTCTTTGAGTATTGTGAGGATTTTGACCTTGAGAGACGTGAGCTATTTGAATGCTTGCTAGATGCTGAAATGCGAGAAGCAGTCTCTTGGAGTTGGGCAATTTTCTCTTCCGCCTTACTCTGGCCTGATGTACTAAATTGTCTCTTTCTGAATTAAGACACTTTAATTCATCTGTTTCTTGTAAAGACTGTTTAGAATTTATCTTCTCTAAATTAGAGACATAAATGTGACAGTGGGCAAGATATTGAGCATGAGCTGTAGAGAGCTGTCCTGAAACTCCTTTTAGTAAAGATGCGCCACAAACCGGGTGTGTGATGGTGGAGACATAACTCATCTCCTGTTCCCACAGCCATGACATTTGCTGTGATTTCTCATAGTTTATGTCCATAAGTGTTTCAGTAATCTTCCATGTAGGTTTTGTATTGCATTTGCTTCTGATTGGATCTATATTCATTACTTCCACATCTGAAACAAGCTGCATTTCCTGTGATGTTAGAGGGCGTCTTCTGTCTGCCATGTTTACACAGATGAGAAGAATAAGGAAGGGGCTGTAGAATAGCAGGCACTGTGTGGCAAAGTTTTAAACAGCCCACACGCTGCAGCTGTAGGCAGACTCTGTCTGGAATGCAGTAGAATCTGCTCTCTGTTCACTGAAAGCTGTATAGTAGTGCTGCAAGCTGCTGCAGCTGTAGGCAGACTCTGTCTGTGGAATGCAGTAGAATCTGCTCTCTGTTCACTGAAAGCTGCGTACTTCTGCTGCAAGCTGCTGTTAATGTCTTTTAACTAACAGCAGTAATGCTGGACAGTAATTGTCTTTTTACTACTCTGCTTCCCTAAGCAAAGCTGTGAGGCGTGGATGCTTTAGACTAGCTATTTCTGTATTTGACCAGTACTCACACGATGAAGTTTGGCAGATAGCTTCAACTCACCAAAACTGACACGTAGAAAGATGAATCCAGTTGAAGAATTTAATGATCAGACTCCCAATCTTGTAATAGTGTACAGCAATGCAGGTAAAAAAACATTAGTTTTTTCCATCAGTGAGCACAGAATGGCTGCTATGTAACCAGGAAGTCCCTTAGAACAAGACACTGAGAAAGGGGTGGAAACTAGCTGGATACAGCAAGCTAAGGAAACCCAGCAGGGACAAAATAGCTATGAAATCAATAGCATGTAAGCAGCAAAGGTAGATTCAACACAAAACAGAAAAATATACAATAAATCCTAAATCCTGTTCCCCAGTTAACTCCACTCCTCCCACACCACTAGATTCCTCAACTATACTTTGCTCCTTGAGAATCAGTCCCCTCTCTAGATTGTCAATTTGCCTCAGCGTTACGATTTGCCCTTCCAGATCTCCAATATGAGATTCCAGAAGAGCTACTCGTTCACACTTGCTACAGAGATATGGACCCTGGAGGGATTCCTCCAGACATGCATACATGCAGCATGATGTGCACTGGGTCAAACCTCCAAGCTTGCTAACACTCATACCCACAACAAGATAACAAATATATAAATAACAATTAATACCTGTTTTTAAACTCCCTCTTGAAAATAGCCCACTTGGGAAGTAGACCACTGACAAGCAAGCTCAGTGAGTTGCCAGTGAGTTTATGTAGCCACACAAGTGAAATCACCTGACAGGCAACACATCCCCAATTAACAAGCCACCAGCAGCACACAGGAAAAAAACCACAACAGAGAAAAAAAAATCCCCAAAAAGAGAAGTTGGTTGAACATGTAAACACCCACAGGGTTATTCAGAGAGAGGTGAAAATCAGGAGAGTGACTGGATAAGCAAAAATTCTAGGTCAAAATAGCCAAACCAAAAAAATTCTCCCTTTTATCTCACTTTATAAATTGACTATTTGGTCTAGATTGTTCTCTTCTCCTGCCATTCTCCTGGTTTTCACCTCTCTCTGAATAACCCTGCTAGAGCCAGTGTATTGTGTGGCTCTAGTCTATGTGAGTGTATTTGATTCCTACTTGAATACTTTTCCATGTTTTTCCGGATTCTGCGACATTTCTGTTTCTTTATGTTTTTTCGAGGTACAACAATGAATGGATCTCAGCTCTGGGAACTAACCAAATCCTTCAAATTAAGTATATTAACTGTAGTCACTTAAATATCTTCTGTTGGCCCCAGTACACACAAACCAGGACGACATTGCTAAAGCATGTGAACATTGTTTCTTTCACCATTGCGGCATACTGCGTGTCCACTGTATCACATGAGTACACGTTTATTGCAATATTTCTACACCATATGGACATTACTCTCCTTGTTTATGTTACTCCCTTTGCACATTTAACACAGCAATACTAAACTTTTGAGGACATTTATATAAATATTTAAGATGCACTTCTTAACACTTTTACGTTTTCAGCCTTCAGTTAAACGAAACACAGAGAACACATAATAGCATATGACTACACTGTAACACTTTTATGATTATTATTTTTCAGAATATGGATGTAAAGACAACTATAAGTGCAAGTTTTGCTTTCAGGCTTGTGTTAATACTATTAATTAGCATACTTAGCTTAAAATATTAAGAATATTTTAAGAAAAAGGTGAAATAGAATTCATATGACCTTCAAGTTCTGCCATGCATACTGTACAATTGGGTTTTTCCACGGAAGTCCATGACACAAAATTAAGATGATAAAAGTAGCTCAGTATGGAAACACATTTAATAAAGTTGCTTCCTGAGGTCAGAAAGGCAGGAAAAGAACTGAAAAGTTGATGAATAAATATTACTCAAGAAAAATAAAACCAGAGCTGATATACCTAATCGGTACTATTAAACAACTAATGGCAATTCACTCTTCTTTTAATTTTTTATTTAATTGAAAGCTGTCTTGATATTTTTTTTAAAAATGTGTTCTGCAGCCTTCATTTTTTGTGGATATGCTGCAATACTGAAGAACAGGCATCTAGTAAATTGAGTAGCTACTGCTACCACACACTTTTCAGATTCTTGATTTTATTTAAAGGGACACTACCAACAAAAATGAAATGTTTTTATTTTGACTATTTTATGTTGCTGATAACTAAACATACAAGAGGTAAAACAAAACCTATAAGCTAAGAAAATATTTTACTCAATATGCGTTACTGGGGGCATCCATTTTGTGATCTTTTCTGTTGTAAACTGCCCCCCACAGCAACCGTACATCACTGGCTCCTCACTGGTGGCTTTGGCCATAGAATGAAGTCTATGGGTCGATCATGGACTCAAATCATTGTGTTGTGTGGGATGTATTCAAAGGACAGGACCACGGGGTAGATTAGAAATCTTTTAAACTCTGTTTTATCTCATTCAGCTGCCATCTCTTATATGGATTATTGAGCCTGGAGAACACAATAGTCTTATCTATACATTCCCTCCTCTACCTTATTAACTGTTAAATACTGTATAAAGCACACCTACAAAGTAAATCTTTTCCACAAATTTTGGTAAATGTTGCATCATGGGAAAAATCCACAAAATGGAAACAGTAGATAAAATAAACATTTTTATTTACATGCAATCACTTCAAAGACAAAATAGAGCAGCATGTGTTTTATAAAGTGGTTTTGTTTGTAATGCACAGGTAATCTTGTTACAGTTTATGTCAGTGGTAGTATCCCTTTAAATAGGATATACCACTTGACAATTTTGATTTTCCGTTATAGCTGCCTTTACAATAACAGTGATATAACGTCAAACGCTAATTCCATTTACGCTAAGAATCTAACGCCACATTAACCTACCAATCACAATATTATGTAATTAAATGTCCTGCCTCTCAAACCATCAGGGATCTAGATTTTTTTAATTCTCATTATGACCCTTAAGTACAAGGAAACTCTTCAAATTAAAAATGTTTTCTATATCTCCAACATGTGAACAGATCACTAATGGGCAAGCATGACTGGCAACAAGAAAGCCATCTGTGGTGGCTGTGAATTAAACTATAGCCGACAATCCCCACAAGAGGTCGGATTACTGCATACATGAACTCACAGATACAGTATAAATTAAAGGGACACTACCATTTACATGAGTTGAAACGAGATTACTTGTGCATTATAAACAAAAACACCTTGTAAAATACATGCTGTTGTTTTTGTTTCTTTGTGTGACGTAATTGCATGTAAAAAGGAAAAATAAATTTAGGTTCTTATCTCCTGTTTTCCCCATGATGCAACATTTACCAAAATTTACTTTGTGGCTTTAACTTAGGCTGTATTTAACAGTTAATGAGGTGGAGGTGGGAATGTTTAAGGCAGCAGGGAGTGTGTTGTGTTGTCAGGGCTACTCAAGATAAGAGATGACAGCTGAATAAAATAAAATATGGAGCCTAAAAGACCTCTAATCCCCCTAAACTCCCTGGTGATATAATTTGAGTACATCCTACACAATACAACGATTTGAGTCAGTGACCAACCCATAGACTCCATTCTATGGCCAAAGCCACCAATGAGGAGCAAGTGATGTAAAGATATTGGGCCATATTACAAACATCACTCTAAAATGGGGACGCTAAGGAGAAAAACCTGCGCCTGCAGGACGGTAATTAGCGTTAGGACTTTGTAATCCTATCGCTAATTAACACTGTGCATCCCTATGTTAAGCGTAGGGAGCGCAAAGTACCGAAAACTCGCTCTGAAAACCGCAAGATATCAATCGCTAACGCGTTTTTTAACCCATTAACGCTTGGATTGTAATATGGTGCACCCGCGCTAGGGCCACCAGAGCTAATGTTAATGCTAACAAACGTGAGCGCTAGCGTTAGGCTGCCTGTTCGAATCGGTTTGAAGTTTGGTTCGAACATCGGCTGTTCGAAAGTTCGCGAACTTCAAACTTTTCGGGATGTTCGCAAAAAGTTCGAGGGGAAAAAAAAGTTTTCAAAAAAAAAAATCCAAAAAATACTTAAAAGATCCTAAAAAAAAATCGAAAAATAAAGAGACTCTTTACTGCAGAGACTAAAATATATATACAGTTGTGTTCAAAATTATTCAACCCCCAATGCTGTAAAGGGTTTTAGGGAATTTAGTGTACATTTGTATTCAGAATGAAATCCTACAAGGACTTTTTAAAGAACCATATGCAACTAAAATGACATCAATTGGTTTTGTAATACAGTAGTAAATGTTTCTTTTGTGAATTCTTCATTGACACAATTATTCAACCCCTTAAAGACTACCACTCTGAAGAACAGAGGTTCATTCAAGTGTTTTCAATCAGGTATTGAAAACACTTGTGGATGTCACGGAGCAGCAATAAAGCATAATAAGCACCAATTAGGCAGCTTTAAAATGACTGTGATACTCAGCTCCTTCTAGACATTTACTGGTGTGGTTACAAACATGGTGAAGTCAAGAGAATGGTCCAGGAAGACAAGAGAAGAGGTGATTACTCTTCACAGGAAGGGCAATGGCTATAAGAAGATTGCAAAGATGTTAAACATACCAAGAGAGACCATAGGAAGCATGATTCACAAATTCAAGGCAAAGGGCACTGTTGAAACGCTACCTGGTCATGGCAGAAAGAAGATGCTGACTTTGACTGCTGTGCGCTACCTGAAGCGTAGAGTGGAGAAAAGTCCCCGTGTGACTGTTGAGGAACTGAGAAAAGATTTGTCAGATGTGGTGTGGAGAATTAACTGTCTCCTGTCCGTCCTTTTAGTTCTTATCTCGAAACCCTGTCTCGAGCTGATATTGACACCTTAGATTAAAATCTCATCAACGTTGAAGGAGAGATGATTAGAATGATAAATTAAGACACAGAAGCCTTGTAGTCACTCAAAACACATCTCTGGTTCTCTTTGTCTGAACACATTATTTATACATTTCTGCAAAAGAGGCTGTGTTTCTCATCTCATGCTCTAATTGGTAGAGCGGGAGACAGTTGCTGGAAAACCCCCCTTAACATACAGAACACGTGATTTCGGGGAAATTGCAGATCTTTTCTTCAGAAATGAAACTAATCCTGTAGAATACAGAAACGAAACTTAACAGGGATTCTGCATATATGTGTCCCATATTAAACTAAAGAAATATATATAGGTTGCTACCGATCAGTGCGAGACGTTTGGTGCTCCTATTCCCTTCAATCCCCTCTTAGAATCATTCTGTTTTAACATATGATTCTTTAAACAGTCCTTGGACAGCGTGAGCAGGGGAACAAATCCCTCATTACTCACACGAGAAACATTAGAACCAGGGGGGTAGTACCTGTCACGGAACGGATAACACATGACAGTCTCCCAATTCCAGTCTTCGCTACTGTCCTCCTAGAATCCCATTTCTTTGCCTATTATGGATTATGCGACGCAGCTGCACATACTGAGTATAGTCCTCAGGGATATTAGAGGGAAGACTAAGCATCATATTGGATAAGGTGTCTTTATTTGCCATCTGTTTTAAACAGGGCATTAGACAATAAACAATAATGGCGATACAGAGAATAATTAGCAGTAGAATAATGCCTAGCTGGGTTAGAGCCTGGCGCCATCCCTTGAACCACCCAAAATATTGGTCCCAGGGATTGTCTATTCCCGAGTTACGTTTCATTTCTTCTGAAAGTTCTGTCAATTTTTTTATGGCGCGGGTAACCTTGCCATTGGGGCCCACATTGTCAGGGATGTAGGTGCAGCATGTACCCATCCCTTCGATCATCTTACACACGCCTCCCTTTTCGGCTAATATCATGTCCAGAGCCATCCGATTCTGGAAAGTCACAATAGAAGTCGATTGTAACTGCTCCACAAGACCCTGTAGAGCATCTCACGTATAATTAACAAAACGCTGCTGATTATAGTACAAATAATTAATCCAATCTACATTCTTGTTAATAGTAACAAGGGGGGCTAGGAAGGACTCAAAGCCCGCCTTGACTTGATCCCTTGCTTTAAACTCGTTAGGGACCCCTCTTGGAACCCCAATTGCGTCAATATAGACGTGTGGGTCAAGACTTCCCTGGGGGTTCGGAGCCTTTCGCTTTATGCGCTGAGTGGAAAAAGTTGGAATTTCCTCGGGGTCTGAAACAATATGGAACCCATAACTGCTTTGGATAGGGCACACTCACCGGACCACAGGAGGGGCAGGCGCGCCCTAATCTTGAGGTCTCCACATATCCAGTAAAGATCCCCAATTAGAAAAACCTGATTCTGCAACTTAGTACTGTTTATAGTGCTGTATTTAGCGCAATACCCCTCAGGGAAAAAGGTAAGGTTCCTACCCCTCTCAATAGATCGGTAGCAAGTATATTCCCCAGGGTAAATATGTATCCCTTCTCCCGGCTGAGGAATTATACCAAAAAGTCATTTGTCCTTTATCTTGTGTCATGTAAACGTCTTTGGTTTGGCATTGCGGGCAATTTAAGACCAGGAAAAGAAGAAAACAAATAATGCTGAGCTGTAAGGGACTTGTGGTGGGGCTGGGCAACAGGGGTTGGGACAG
Organism: Leptobrachium leishanense; assembly: GCA_009667805.1. NCBI lineage: Eukaryota > Metazoa > Chordata > Amphibia > Anura > Megophryidae > Leptobrachium > Leptobrachium leishanense. The sequence goes on along the minus strand of CM019066.1, from coordinate 232,263,354 downwards.
CTTTGGCGATTGTGGTAAACATATCGTTTCAGTCTTTTTCTTTCCCAGCATGAGATTCCACATTCTTCGGAAAGAATCCTTGGTCGTCATCTTTCCCTTGTTGGAGGACAGGGCTGCCTGCCCTCGTGAGTGTCTCTTGGTCCGGGTCCTCTTCCTGATGGAGGCCAAGGCTATTAGCTGCCCCCGTTAGTGCCCCTTGCGGGATTCTCTTGATCCTGGAGGCGTGGATCCAGACCGGGCTATCCTCCGTCAGTACAGCTGTGCGAGTAACGGCTACCACCGTGGTCTCTGGTCCATACGTGAATTCCTCCGGCCTTTTTCCCTTTTGCAGTCTCTTTACCAGGACCTTGTCTCCTGGATTGAACAGGTGGGTTGGTGTGTCTGAAAGAGAAGACCTAAAAGTAACTTCGTCTCTGGTTTCCTCGAGTGGTTATTAGCTGCCTGACATACTCATCCCTTATCTGTTCTAGGTCCCCTGTCTCCAGTGCCAGGGGTATCCGTGACCATGGCAAAGGAAATGGGCGCCCCATCAGTATCTCAAAAGGGGAATAATCTGTGTTCCTATTTACTGACATCCTGATTTCTGCTAGGACTATTGGGAGCACTATTTTCCATTTCTTGAATGTCCCTCCTGTGGCCTTACGTAACCTGTCCTTGAATGATCCAGTGTGTGCCCTGCAGTGTAGTACTGCTATCTGGGATGGCAAAAGAATGCTTGCTAGGAGATCCATGACCAGGGATAAATGGGAAATCTTCTTTCCATCTGCTGCCATAAATCCCCTCTTTTCCCATATCATTCCATGGTCATGGACATCCCCATAAACATATTTGGAGTCTGTGTAAATAGTGACAGGCTTTCCTTCATACAGTCGGCAAGCTCTAGTAAGGGCTATGAGTTCTGCTGCCTGGGCTGATTGGTAGGGTACAGATTTTGCTTCGAGTATCTTATCAGGGAGTTGGACCACTGCATATCCGGCATGGTATGTCTGGTCATTGGGTCGCGTGCAGGATCCGTCAACAAACACTACGTCAGCGTCTGGTACTGGAATGGACATAAGGTCAGAGCGGGGTGCTGTATCAGACTCAATACTTAAAAAAACAGTCATAGGCCTCAGGTAGTGAGTCAGAGGCCTAGTATTGCATTAAGAATGGGCGCCAGGCCTGCAATACTGAAGCTGTACTCTATGTGTAAGGCAGGGTTGCTGAGCAGAGTGACCTCATAGCCGCTGAAACGCTGGGAAGACATGTGCTGGGTGTGTATGCCTCTAAGTAAAACCAGGACATCATATGTTGTGTGTAGGTAAGTTTCGCATCCTAAAGTGTACTGGCCTGCCATACTGACAGCCATTGCGCATGCAGCTAGAGCCCTCAGACATGCCGGCATCCCTTGCACTGCGACTGGCAGTATTCTGGAAAAAAAAAAGGAAAAAAAACGACTGGGCGCAATCGGCCACCGTGTTCTTGTGTCAGTACCCCGGCCATGGTTTTACAGTTGTCCCTTGCAAACAAATGAAATAGAAGAACATAACCAGGGAGGCCGAGCGCGGGGCTTGTCATCATTGCATTTCTGAGAACCCTAAAGGCATTTAACATTTCGTTTGACCATTTTATCATATCGGATTGACCCAACAGGGTGGCTTGTCTCAGAATGTTATCGTAATAGGAGCAGTCAGGGATCCACTGTCTACAATAATTTATCATACCCAAGAATGACAGCATGTCCTTCTTGGTTTTCGGGTTGACCAGGCCCGTGACAGACTGGACTCGCTTCTGACTGATGCTCCGTTCTCCCTGTCTGAGAACAAACCCCAAATATTCGACTTGCTTTTTACACCATTGCATTTTCTGTAGAGAGACCTTATGCCCACATTCTCGTAACCATTTTAATAGAGATACACCATCCTCCCGGCTGGCCTCCTCCGAAGGACTGCATACGAGGAGATCATCCACGTACTGCAGCAGGACAGAACCATGGCTGGGGTGCCAGGATTTCAGAGTGGCCTGTAACACAATGCTATAGACCACCGGGGAATCAACGTACCCCTGGGGCATTCTAGACCAGGTAAGCTGTGTGCCTTCGAATGAAAATGCAAAAAGTAGTGCCGTGTCTGGGTGCACAGGGATGCTAAAAAATGCATTCTTGAAATCAATCACTGAAAAATGTGTGTGTGCTGCCGGTATGGATGACAGAAGTGATGTAACATCTGGGACAATTGGTGCTATTGGAATCACTAGGGAATTAACTGCGCGCAAGTCTTGGACGAACCTGACAGTGCCGTCAGCTTTGTTTACGGGGTTAATAGGGGTGCTGTATGGAGATACCACTGGTTTTAAAATGCCGTCCTTTAGGAATTGGTCAATCATGGGGCGCAATCAGTCCTCTTTTTCTTTGGACAAAGGATATTGTTTCTGGTAAACAGGGTTGCAATTGTCAAGTAGTCTGGCTTTATATGGAGTGCAACTAATCAGTCCAGTATCATAGGGACCGTTGGACCACAACTGGTCTAAATCCCGGAGTTCAGTGGGTAGCGTTTCTGTAGTCAGTAAAAAATAATAGTGCATGTCTAAGAAGAGGGGGAGTGTTGGTGAGTCAATAATAAGACCCCCTGTTCTGGAATATATTGTGACTTCTAGTTTCCCAAGGAGATCCCTCCCCTTGTTTTTGTTTGCATACAACTGCTATGGGCAAAGATGACCGTGCTTTGTAAACCAGGGTCATTTCGTTTTCAATCTCCTGCCACATTTTATTAATTCCATCTTCATCGTTTAAAATATAATTATCAGATATTGGATGTTTTTGTATCTCAGAAATGGAAGGGACGTGGCTCCACTTCCATCCAGCCTATTGATCTATATTAGCGTCTATAATTAGTCTCATGTCTTCCTGCGTAAAATTGCGGCCGTTACAAGCCTTTTTTAGATAGTTGAGTGTGCCTAAAGGGGTCTCTCTTGGCTTTGGACAGTGTGTTAAAATTTTATTTATTTCTTCTATATCCAAAGCCTTTTTTAAATAATTTGTCTCCAACGGTCATAAAAGGAAAATAAAAAACATCATCATATTTGACTGGTGGATTGATCGGGGTCCCGGCCTGAGTGCGGGTTATGATCTGGGAAAGCTCACCACTATTTCTAAACAAAGGGGGCGCACTTGGTTCAGGTTTTTTTTTTTTTGTGTGTTCTCCTGTTTAGTATCATCGGACTTGGTGGTCCTCCATTGCTCCCACTGCACCCAATATCTCAGTGTCAGAAAACCCCACTAGAGAAAGATATATTGACTGCTTATAAGGAGGAGGGGGTCGAGGTCCCCAGTTGGCACGAGGCTCTTCCTATTTATTGCGTGGTATACTTTGTTCTATTTTATGTTCTCTGGAACAATCAGACCTTGTTGCGGGGGCCTTTTTGCATTGTTTAGTCTGTCTATTAAACTAATGACTTGCCAAAATTAACCACTGTTCTCCTCCCAGTCTCATGTACTGCATGTCCCACTGAGGGTCTCCCCGGTAATAGGGCCATGCTTCGGTGTCATCAAGGCATAACCCCTTTACCATATCCATGTGGAAAAAACTGTTATCACCTTGTCTGGGGAATGGGTTAAAACTACCGACTGCCTCCGTCCATCCCGCCATATTATCCACCCAAGGATTAATAAAATAGTAATCTGTCCCTCCTACTCTTGCTACATAATCTTTACAGGATTCCCCTACTAATGGTAAAGGATATTCTTTAACCTTGCTATTTTGAGTACCCATGGTTAGTTGTACAATTAAATATTCAGACAGATAAAATAGAGAAAGAAAGAAGAAAAAAAGAGAGGCTCTTCACAGTGCTCGAGAAAAAACAACAACTTATATACTTTAACAATATATATCTATATATCACTTTTGCTCTGTAAATAGCACATACCCACACTGGCTGCAGCCATATATCACATATATACACTTACTGCACAGAGCACATATACACACACAACTCTAAATCCACATTCATAACATTTATACACATATATAATTAAACCGGTAATACAGGAATGACGAGCGTCCGTCTTACCTTACAGACCACTCGGCACTTTAACTTATACTTTAACAATATATATATCTATATATTTATTGATAAGCATGCATCAAATATACAGTTTTAGATGTTAATCCAAGGTTGTCTTGGGTATCCCAGATACCCTAGATACGGAGCAGTCCCTGACATACTCCCGTACGGGAACTCTGTCCCAATTTAGTTATGTCTGTATCCCAGATACATTAAAAAAAAAAAAAAAGGCACGGACCAATTTAGCTCGTAAACCGAGGTCAGAGCCCTCGTCTGGACACGAAAAATACTCACCAGGACGAGGGGTGACAGGTCATCTCGGCAGCTGCCTCCAAATCTGTGGAGAATTAACTGTCTCCTGTCCGTCCTTTTAGTTCTTATCTCGAAACCCTGTCTCGAGCTGATATTGACACCTTAGATTAAAATCTCATCAACGTTGAAGGAGAGATGATTAGAATGATAAATTAAGACACAGAAGCCTTGTAGTCACTCAAAACACATCTCTGGTTCTCTTTGTCTGAACACATTATTTATACATTTCTGCAAAGAGGCTGTGTTTCTCATCTCATGCTCTAATTGGTAGAGCGGGAGACAGTGGCTGGAAAACCCCCCTTAACATACAGAACACGTGATTTCAGGGAAATTGCAGATCTTTTCTTCAGAAATGAAACTAATCCTGTAGAATACAGAAACGAAATTAAACAGGGATTCTGCATATATGTGTCCCATATTAAACTAAAGAAATATATATAGGTTGCTACCGATCAGTGCGAGACGTTTGGTGCTCCTATTCCCTTCATGTGGGTACTGAAGTTTCAGCTCAGACAATACGGCGCACACTGAGTAATGAAGGCCTCCATGCCAGAACTCCCAGGCGCACCCCCTTGCTGTCTCCAAAGAATAAGAAGAGTCGACTGCAGTATGCCAAAAGTCATGTGGACAAACCACAGAAGTTTTGGGACAGTGTTCTGTGGACTGATGAAACAAATTAGAACTGTTTGGGCCCATGGATCAACGCTATGTTTGGAGGAGGAAGAACAAGGCCTATGAAGAAAAGAACATCTTGCCTACTGTGAAGCATGGCGGGGGGTCAATCATGCTTTGGGGCTGTTTTGCTTCTGCAGGTACAGGGAAGCTTCAGCGTGTGCAAGGTACCATGAATTCTCTTCAGTACCAGGAGATATTGGATGACAATGTGATGCAGTCCGTCACAAACCTGAGGCTTGAGAGACGTTGGACCTTTCAACAGGACAATGATCCCAAGCATACCTCCAAGTCTACTAGAGCATGGTTGCAGATTAAAGGCTGGAACATTTTGGAGTGGCCATCGCAGTCACCTGACTTAAATCCGATTGAGAACCTCTGGTGGGACTTAAAGAAAGTAGTTGCAGTGCGCAAGCCTAAGAATGTGACTGAACTGGAGGCTTTTGCCCATGACGAATGGGCGAAGATACCCGTAGATCGCTGCAAGACACTTGTGTCAAGCTATGCTTCACGTTTAAAAGCTGTTATAACTGTAAAAGGATGTTGTACTAAGTACTAAGATTGAATGTCACTTGGGGGTTGAATAAAACTGATAATGATGTGAGCACAGAAAAGACATTTGTGGTTATTTCATTATAAATGTTATGTTATATTTGTCTGACCTACACGTGCCTCTTTGATTTAATTGTAAGCAGGATGACTGAATGATCAAAATCAATGTCAAACTGGCCAAAACACTCAATTTCAGTGGGGGTTGAATAATTTTGAACACAACTGTATATTCCAACATGTTGCATGGTAAAAGCCACAGCAATCAAAGTTGTCGGAGATATTACAGGTAAGAAATTTATACGAGATATAAACCTCAATCGTCTATATTTCTTAGTTCTCCTAAATTCTTTTATTGTACGTGTTTTGCTTTAAAAAATAATACCACCCAGCTTAGATAAAAATATATATCTATTACGTATACAAAAAGGTGTTAAATCTGAAATCTGAAACAATTTGAACACAACTGTATATATATATATATATATATATATATATATATTAATTCAAAAATACAATCTGCATTGGAGTAAGCACTCCATCACTTGACTCGTTTCGCCATAAACACTGGCATCCTCAGGAGCATGCAGCAAGTAATGCTCAGTCTGGCAGCATAACAAGAAATAAGCAGAAGGCTTATTCCCTATTTGAAATTATGTTGTTCTGGTTTTTAGTTTCCAATAAAAGTTTAATTTTATTTACTATCTCAGTCAATTATTATTATTATTATTATTATTGTCATCATTTATATAGCGCAATAGTTTCCGCAGCGGTTTACAATAACCAAAGGGAATGGAATACATATAAACGGACATAGGATGGAAACAAGAGGTGTAGAGGGCCCTGCTCATAGGAGTTTACAGTCTAGAGGGATTGGGGTTGAGGAAGACAATAGGAATTGCACTAGATAGCAAGATCATTAGTGCCAGTGGTTTTGGAATGGTGGGGCCATACAAGCGGCTTCAATCAAGTGTGAATAGGTGAGCAGAGGGATGATTTGCATCAGTGATGCGATACGCTAATCTGAAGAGATGGGTTTTGAGGGATTTCTTGAAGGCCTGAAGGTCAGGGGAGAGTTTGATAGGGCGAGGTAAGTCATTCCACAAGACTGGTGCTGCCCTTAAGTCTTGGAGGCGAGAGTTGGCTGTGCGCTTGTAGATCGATGATAGGTGGAGATCACCTGCAGATCGGAGTTGTCTAGATGGGACGTGCTTTCTGAGTAACGAAGACATATAGGGAAGGGTTGAGTTATTGAATGATTTGAATGCGAGCATCAGTATTTTAAACTGTATCCTGAAAAGTACATAATGCCAATGGAGGGACCGGCAGAGGGGGGAGGTACGCGAGGTGGGACTGGTGAGAAAAATAAGCCTGGCCCCTGCATTCATTACAGATTGCAAAGGGGCTATACGGGAGTTGGGTAGGCCAATAAGGAGCGAGTTGCAGTAGTCAAGTCGTGAAATGACAAGAGCATGAACCAGCACTTTTGTGGTATCTTGTGTCAGAAAGGGGCGGACACGAGCAATGTTTTTGAGTTGAAAATAACAGGATTTGGTCATTGTCTGGATGTGGGAAGAGAATGTTAGGTCAGAGTCAAAAGTGACTCCAAGGCAGCGAGCTTGGGGTGTTGGGCTAATGGGTGTTCCATTTACTTGTAGAAAGATAGGTGGTATTGGGTTTTTCTTGGAGGGAGGAATGACGAGAATTTCAGTTTTGGCAAAATTGAGTTTAAGGAAGCGGGAAGCCATCCAATTTGAGACAGCGGATAGACAGTCAGTGACTCGATCCAGGAGACCTGGAGAGAGATCAGGGGAGGAAAGGTAAATTTGAGAGTCATCAGTGTATAGGTGGTACTGGAATCCAAAGGAGCTGATCAGTTTTCCTAGAGAGGCAGTGTAGACTGAAAAAAGTAGAGGGCCCAGTACTGAACCTTGGGGCACCCCAACAGAGACAGGCTGCCGGGAGGAGGTACTTCCAGCAAAAGAGACACTAAACGATCGTTGGGACAGGTAGGAAGTGAACCATGAAAGAACAGAACCTTGAAGGCATATATCACTAAGAGTTTGAAGGAGGATTGAGTGGTCAACTGTATCAACGGCAGCAGAGAGGTCAAGAAGGATCAGCAGTGAGTAGCACCCATTGGATTTAGCAGTTGCAAGATCATTGGTCAGTTTTGCAAGAGCTGTTTCTGTTGAGTGCAGTGAGCGAAAGCCAGATTGCAGAGGGTCAAGGAGAGAGTAGGTGTTGAGGTAGTCAATCAGACGGGCATGCACAAGCTTTGAGGAGTTTGGAGGCAAAAGGAGCAGGGAAATGGGGCGGTAGTTGGAGGGAGCATTTGGATCCAGAGATTTTTTTTTAGGATTGGGACTACTGTGGCATGTTTGAGGGGAGCAGGAAAGACCCCAGAGGTAAAGACAGATTAAAGGTGTGGGTCAAGGATGGTACAAGAGAAACAGAAAATGTTTTGGCAAGATGTGAGGGAACGGGGTCGAGGGGGCAGGTAGTGGGATGAGAGGATCGTAGTAGTTTAAGTAGTTTTAGTTTAACCTCTTGTTCAGTAGCTGAAGGGAACGAGTTAAACATGTGAGGATGGACATGGTTAGCATCTTCCTGCATGGGTGAAGATGGCATTGTGGAGATTTCAGTTCTTATTGTTCAATCAATATCCTTTGTTCTTTGTATCGAGGTATAAATCTATACTATAATAGATAGTGTTTCTTGGTGTACATAAGATACCTGGCTTTTATAAATTTAATTATATTTATAAAAACAGCCCAGATAAGTTATGATTATTTTCTCAATTTCATGTTTATATACATGTGCATATTTATTTGACATATAAAGGGTTATTCACAAAGAGCCGATCTGGCCCTGAAATGGCACGAACAATGAATGTCCCCGTATGGTGCCATTTCCTGCTATTCGACTATTCAGAAACAAGGCAGTTCGCCAAATTTTGGTGAAGTGCCAGCAAGTACAGTGCCTGTTAAACAGCAGGGAAAGTTCCCATAGAAAAGCAATGGTTAATCTAATCACAGAACACCAAACGGCAGTGAAATGTCAGAGAAATGCCCTGATGTTCAGTGCTTTCATTTGGCAGGTTTATTCAGGCATATCCCATAGGTTTCATTGTTAGAAATATTCCTGTTTTTATTCAATATCCAATAAACTGTTTATTCTTTTAATCTGCAGTAAATCGTCTTTTTATGTATTGATTTTTTTTAGGATCTTCTAGGCATTTTTCGGGATTTTTTTCAGCAAAATCTTTCAGTTTTTTTCTAAATAGCGTTTTTTCTTTTTCTGTAACAGACCTTATTATCATTCATAGGACCTTATATGTCAATTCCAGACATTTTTGTTCAGAAGATTTTTTGCAAACAGCGTTTCAATTTTGACACTTTCGCTCGTTTTTTTTTTTTTTTTAAAAAATGTACCCGTCCAGTGGCTTGGCGGCTTTTTATGCAGCTGGTTGGCGCTGTGTTCGGTGGATCGTTGGCTTTTACATTTTGGGTTCAGCAGATCGGATTAGATATTTTCTGAGTGGTTTTAAAAAAAAAAATCTGATCCTTTCAGTCGGTTCTCGTGTATTTTCGAATCAAATCTTTTCGATAATACGCCTGGCCTGCATTAATTATCAGATCCAATAATTTTGGCAGTTCTGCGTCTTTTTTTGTTTGGTCTTGTCAGCAGGGTCATTGGCATCCACTTTTCAGGGGCCTGGGAATTGGTAGCGCCCCAACTGTGCCCATTTCCCTATTCTGCTCTAGGCCCCAGACCATTTGCCCGCTGCACTTATTTATTTCACACATGGGGATTATTCAGTAATTGGTGGTGTTTACTGTTATTGCAAATACTGGCAAAAATTGCTGTTGTTTTCACAAAAAGTAAAATCCGAAGAGCGCCAGAAGAAGCTTCACAGTGTGGCGACCTTCGAAAGTATGAACATATAAATAAGCATTAGGGATGAGCCGAACCCCCCCGAGTTCGGTTCGAGCCCGAACACGAACTTCCCATTTGTTCGGGTCCGAACCCAAACCCGAACTCGAACCCAATGCAAGTCAATGGGGCTGAAAATTCGGTTTTTAGAGTGCCCTCCAAGAGGGCATATATGTTACATATTTGCCATAAAAGGTGTATGGGGGTCCGGGTAGTGCCCTGGGGGACAGGAAACAAGGACAAAAAGTAAAAAAAAAAACGTTTTTAAAGGGACAGTGAGTTTTCCATGAAATAAGGGTTAAAAATAAAAACGAAAAATTCCTTCAAATATCGTGCCTAGGAGGTCCCCATAACCTGCCTATGAAGTGGTGGATTTCTAGGATGTATAGAAACACTAAAAAACAAAAAAAATGACGTTTCATATGATGGTAAATGCTTTTCCTTTAATCTATCCATAAACAACTGCTTGGGGCGGCAGTCTGTATGAAAAGAGGAGACATTTCGTACACGCAGAAAAAGTTTACTGTTTTTTTTGGCTAAATTATTGTGAAATATATGCAGGCTTTGGATGAAAGTAACAATAGGTGCTTTAAAATTTGTCCTTTAGCGTCCCCAACAGTGCCGTCACACCGTAACCCCTCTGAGGATATGAATCTGATACAGGCGTCAGTGGCAGTGCACCCAAATATTGTGCTTTTGGTGCCAGGCCTGCAAGTAATATCATACAGTAACCCCTCTGTGGTATTGTGGAAGAATGCAGGGGTGGACCATGTGGTCCTATATTGAAAGGTTTTTGATCTGGTAATGGGTGTCAGTGCACCCAGATATTGTGCCTTTAATGCCAGGCCAGCAAGAATCATCATACAGTAACCCCTCTGTAGTATTGTGGAAGAATGCAGGGGTGGACCATGTGGTCCTATATTGAAAAGATATGATTCTGGTCAAGGCGTCAGTGCACCCAGATATTGTGCCTTTGGTGCAAGACTGCCAGGCCAGCAAGTATCATCATACAGTAACCCCTCTGTAGTATTGTGGAAGAATGCAGGGGTGAACCTTGCGGTCCTATATTGAAAAGTTTTTTATCTGGTAATGGGCGTCAGTGCACCCAGATATTGTGCCTTTAATGCCAGGCCAGCAAGTATCATCATACAGTAACCCCTCTGTGGTATTGTGGAAGAGTGCAGGGTTGGACCCTACGGTTCAAAAAATTAAAATGATATAAATCTGGCACAGGCGTCAGTGCAGCCAAATATTGTGCCTTTCATGGCAGCAAGTGCCTTCACACCGTAACCCTTTTGTGGTATTGTGGAAGAGTTCAGTGCTGGAGGTTTTGTGAATGCAGAAGAGGACATCCCCGATCTATTCCATTACTTCAGCATCAGGGGATTGATAGCTGCTGATCCAGGACTGATTCATTTTTATAAATGTCAGCCGGTCTACAGAGTCGGTGGACAGACGCACTCTTTTGTCTGTGACAAAACCTCCAGCGGCACTGAACGTCCTTTCGGGAAAGCAGGCTAGATGAAGGGCAACCTAGTATCTGCATAGCATATTGGCTAAGTTTTGCCCAGTGATCCAATCTCAACACCCAGTAAGCCAGTGGATCATCTGCTGGAAAGGTATCCAGGTCTGCCCTTGCCCCTAGGTAGTCCTGCACCATATGGTGAAGACGCTGGCAATGGGTACCTACATTTGACGTCCCTGGGCGTCGAGGACTAAAAAAAATTAAAAAAGCATCAGTCAAGCGGCCCTGGCCTTCACCACTATTCCTCTGATCACCCGCAGCCTCAGAAGCACGTGTGTCAGCACTTGGTAATCTACCAGTGCCTGGAAAGGTGTTACACAAGTGTCGCTTTAGAGCGTCCTCAAGTTTTTTCATCCTGTGCTCCCTCTGTGCGGGCAGGATGAGCTCTGCAACTTTCCCCTTGTATCGTGGATCAAGAAGGGTTGCCAACCAGTAATGATCCCTCTCCTTGATAGCACAAATCCTGGGGTCCTTTAGCAGGCTTTGCATCATTAGGGAGCCCATGCAGCGTAGGTTGGAGGTGGCATTAGCTTCCGAGTCTTCCTGGTCAATGAGGATGACCGTATCGTGCACTTCCTCCTCCCAGCCACGCACTAGCCCTTCTGTTTCTGGGCACACAAAACCCTGCCTTGAGGAATCCCCACCTTCAATGCCCCCACTACTTAAATATTCATCCTCCTCCTCATCCTCCTCCTGTCTGATCTGAGTAGGACCCGCTGGAATGCTGTCTGCGGAAAGACTGGGGCCTTGAGAGCTAGGGAAGGCCTCCTCTTCCTCCCGCTGCTCTGCCTCTAGAGCCACATCTATAATTCCCCGCAGAGTGTGCTCCAGCAGAAACACTAAAGGAATTGTGTCACTGATGCATGCACTGTCCCTGCTCACCATCCTCGTTGCCTCCTCAAATGGTGACAGTACAGTGCATGCATCCTTGATCATCAGCCAACAAATGTTTTGTCCCCCTTTTTTACTGACTGAGCTATTTTCTCTTCTGCGTGTGCTTTGGAAGCTCTTATAAATTGCTTTGCCTCTTTCTGCCTAATTTTATAGGTTTGCCTATCTTCTTCACTCTGAGTTTTTTTATAATTATTGAATGCTATCTTTTTGTTCTTCACTATTTTGGCCACTTCTGCAGAGTACCACAGTGGTTTCTTCCCTTGTTTGTTTTTGCTAACAAGCTGAATGCAATTTCCTGTGGCCTTCAATAATGCTTCCTTTAAATAATCCCATTTCTCCTGGACTCCCTTTAAACTCCTCCAGTCTGATAATGACTCATTCACACAAAATCTCATTTTAGAAAAATCTGTTTTTTTAAAGTCTAAAACATTCGTTCTTGTGTGGTGCGGCTCCATCCCTGTTGTTATATTAAACATACTGACTGGTGATCACTAGATCCCAAATTTTCACCTACAACAACGTCCGATACCAAACCTCCATTTGTGAGTATTAAATCCAATATGGCCTCTTTACGGGTCGGCTCCTCAACTACTTGTGTTAGAGATAATCCCAGTACGGAGTTTAGAATATTTGTACTCCTGGTGCACCCAGCTGTTTTGGTTTTCCAGTTCACATCAGGAAGATTAAAGTCCCCCATGATAATAACCTCCCCCTTCATTGCCATTTTGGCTATTTCCTCAACCAGCAGATTATCTAGTTCTTCTGCTTGTCCAGGGGGTCTATAGATCACACCTACACGAGCTACTGTATGATTGCCAAATGTTAGCGTAACCCAAACTGACTCTATGTTCACCTCGCTCACTTTAATTTGGTTCGTTTTTATGTTGTTTTTCACATACAGGGCCACTCCTCCTCCTTTCCTACCTTCTCTGTCTTTTCTATATAAAGAGTACCCCGGTATTGTTATGTCCCAGTTATTTTTCTCACTGAACCATGTCTCAGTAACCGCCACTAAATCTACTTTTTCAGCTGCCATCATTGCCTCTAGTTCATTGATTTTATTGACTAAACTGCGAGCATTTGTAGACACGACTCTGAGCTTGTCATTTTTTACCTCGCATGTTGCTTGCACCCTCCGATTTAGTTTTGGGGGACAATCGGGCAGATTGTTTTTTACCCTTTTGTCCCCCCCTAAAGGTAAACCCATGTTGTTTCTGATCCTGTAATCTATGTGTTTTTAGGATCAGAAACAACATGGGTTTTCCTCAGGGAGATCATGCCAAACTAATCTTATTGATTTTTTTGGCTGGTGGCATTGCTAACTCGACATTAGCAATGCTGCAGCGTCTGCACAAGCAGCAGAGGGCCATCAACGAGTACCTGTGTGAGTATGGCACAAGGACAGGTTCAGGTCAACTTGGTTTTCCCCCTCCCCCCCGCAGTGGCTGATGATCAAGGATGCATGCACTGTACTGTCACCATTTGAGGAGGCAACGAGGATGGTGAGCAGGGACAGTGCATGCATCAGTGACACAATTCCTTTAGTGTTTCTGCTGGAGCACACTCTGCGGGGAATTATAGATGTGGCTCTAGAGGCAGAGCAGCGGGAGGAAGAGGAGGCCTTCCCTAGCTCTCAAGGCCCCAGTCTTTCCGCAGACAGCATTCCAGCGGGTCCTACTCAGATCAGACAGGAGGAGGAGGAGGAGGAGGCAGAATATTTAAGTAGTGGGGGCATTGAAGGTGGGGATTCCTCAAGGCAGGGTTTTGTGTGCCCAGAAACAGAAGGGCTAGTGCGTGGCTGGGAGGAGGAGGTGCACGATACGGTCATCCTCATTGACCAGGAAGACTCGGAAGCTAATGCCACCTCCAACCTATGCTGCATGGGCTCCCTAATGATGCAAAGCCTGCTAAAGGACCCCAGGATTCGTGCTATCAAGGAGAGGGATCATACACATATTTTCTTATAGTAAATTATAAGATATGATGGGAATTATGGTATCTTTAGAAAGTCCATTTAATGATGGGAAAAACAGTATATAATATGTGTTTGTTCTATAAACGAATAAGAGGAAAATTTTTACTATTTGCACTATACCTAGAGCCACTCCTAGAAGCAGTTCGCTCTACCGACTCTGTCACGGGAATCCAAGGCACCTCTACCCACCACGTGGTCTCTGCTTATGCGGACGACCTGCTTTTTATGCTGACGAAGGCTGAAACATCATTACCAGCGGTGGCGAAGGTCTTGTCGGATTTTGGTGAGGTTTCCGGATTTCGGATGAACATGGACAAGTCAGAAATCCTTATTGTGAATCTCTCACGGGGAAGTGTAGCTAGACTGAAGCGGTCGGTTCCATTTATGTGGTGTACTGACCGTATGAAATACCTGGGAATATGGATCTCGCCGTCCCCTGCACAGCTCTATACTCTTAATTACCAACCACTGCTAGATGTCTTTGTCTCGGAGTTATCGGGTTGGTCGAAAAAGTTTATTTCTTGGTCGGGAAGGATCAACACTCTGAAGATGAATGTAATGCACAGGCTCTTGTATGTACTTCAGACGATTCCAATTTCCTTGCCGGCCAATTTTTTCAAACTGTTCCGCACTGCGGCCCTGCGTTTCATTTGGCCCCACGGAGGCCCGCGGGTAAGCTATGCGACACTGTGTCGCCCCAAGCTGGAAGGGGTTTGGCGTTACCAGACGCTAAACTCTATTACTATTCGGCTCACCTTACTCGTCTTCTGGAATGGTCCCTCCAAAAGTCAGAGAAATTGTGGCTGGACCTGGAGGAAATGCTGATGGGAGCTCCTCTAAGGACCCTACCATGGATTCGTTGCCGGGGCCCTTGGGAGCAACAAAGGCCCTGGTGCCTCACTACGGAAATGTTGGGCATCTGGAGACGATTGCGTATGCAATTTGGACTGACGTCCTCGATTTCGCCACTCTTACCGTTACGGGATAATCCCGACTTCTCGCCAGGGGTGTGCGCAGCTCTTATAGCGCGGTTTGACCTACCGGACAGGATCACAGTGGCTGCTTACCTTAAAGACGGAGCTCCTCCCCCGTTACAGGATTCGGACGGGACTCCTCGATTCGCCTCCAGGAACGGTTCAACTATCACCAAATCCAATCGTATCTGCGCGCTTTGAAGGCGGGCTTCAGTCTGACTCGCCCTCTTACTCCCTTTGAGCAGTTTTTTCAACACGGTATTCCACTTGCCAGAAGTGTCTCCACTATACCGCATGCTCCTTGGGCGTTATGCAGAGACCCCAGCCTTTAGAGACAGATGGGGCAATGTGCTAGGGAGAAGCATCTCTAAACGAGGAATGGAACAAAACTTTCACGCTCACCCACAAGGGAACTGGATCTTTACACTGTACAGAAAATTCCTATAAAATCCTTACATTCTGGTACCGGACTCCAGACAGATTACAGAAGATGTTCCCCCTCCATGATCCGCAATGTTGGCGGTGCAAGGCGGCGTTCGGTGACTTCCTACATATCTGGTGGGACTGCCCCGGGATCCGGGTATTCTGGACTATGGTTCACACCGCAGTCCGTGCCATCTCAGATATGGATATTGAGTTCTCTCCTTCTACCTATCTCCTGTTGCAATTCCCTGCTTCCATAAAAGTCATGAAGAGTTCCGTGGTATTGAGATTGGTGACGGCGGCCAAATTGTTGATACTGCTTCATTGAGGCACTTCGTCGATACCCTTATGGCGAAATTGGGTAGATAAGGTGGAATTCCTACGCAGGTTGGACAACCTGGTACCAAAAGATCTGGATCGAGTTGCACAATTTGTAAGGAATTGGTTCCATTGGGTCAACTATGTGAGCTCAGCGCCTGAGAGGCACCTGGAGGAGGCAAGGCCTGACCCGTGTGTGAGTGCAGGGACTGACGAAAGTTGAACCGCGGTGTTGGAAATGCCACAATACAGTTACATTAGAGATCCCGGTAGAACATAATGGGACGGAGAACTGCTTTTGTCCCAGGAACCCGAGCGTCAGTGGGGGCGACAGGCCCTCCACCTTGCGACCGACCCACCCTCTCTTCCTTCTTCCCTTCACCCCCCTTTTTTTTTTCTTTTCTTCCTCCCTCTTCTCTCTTCTTTCTCTTTCTCTCTTTTCCTTATCTTCTTCCCATCCGCTGATATGTTTCTTCTAGTTTTGCACTCTTTATCTTTGTCTTTAACGTTGTCTTGTCTATTATGTTTGTTTGAATGTCTGTCTGTAGTACTCTTCTGTGTATACAACTATACCTGTACTCTCGCAGCATGGAATACAGAATTAAAGGCCTTGGAAACTACTTCCGGAGGCCGATCAGCTTTGGTGATAGCAGATATCAGCAGTTGTTTCACATGACGCATCAATACTGGTTGTGACAGGTTTTTTTCTTTTTCTTTAATGTATGTCAATTACATATAGGTGGAGATTTTAACTCTCCCTGTCATACCGTATACTGTATGTGTTAAGAAACTGGTGTTACCAAGCAACACAAGCTGCTGTGATCCATGTTTATATATGTCTACTTGTTAATAAAAATTTTGATTACGTAAAAAAAAAAATAAGAGGAAAATTTGACCTAAACAGAAACAGCGCAGAAATGTAAAATCAGCAACGGCCACTTTCGGACAGACTTTTGTAAAATCGCCCGGTCACTATGGGGTTAAGGTCTGTGGACAGGGTGGCAAGCATACATTCGAGGGTGGCTGTTAGAGCTCTGAATTCCATCCCCATAGCTGGGCCGCCCATCATCGGCACTGTGTGTGTGGGTGTCTGCACTTGAAGGGCCGGCACCATCTTAAATTTCAGCCGGCACCAACTTTTTCGATGCGGATTGCGGAGTGAAGAACTCTGAATTGGGTGCTGGGTGTTTGTTCCACCCCTGCGACATCTCTTCCAGCTAGAGAAGCTGCTGGGGACGAGGTAGTTGGTCCGCTGCTGCCCACTCGCGGTGGCGTTTAATGACGTCTGTATGCGCAGCTCTGTAGTTAGGCCGCCATCCCGATCAGCGATTAGTGGCGCCCCCATTTTATTTATTTTTAAGGATCAGAATAAGTGCTGTCATTGACAATTTGCCACATTTTTTAAGTTTGTTTCTCAGGCATTTATTCAAAGCTATATTTTTTTAGATATTGGGACTTTTTTTCATTTTCCTCATATGGGAATATTATTTTAAGGTAATACATTTAGGGCTAAATTACAATCGTCGCGCAAACGTTTGCGCCGGCGCAATAAAACATTAACACGAGGTGTAAAACCCTTTGTGCCGAATGCTGTATTATAACAAACGAGCATAATCGTCTACCGCGGGTGAACCTGCACGAACGCTGCGCGAGTTTACTATACGTCACGCGTCCTATACTTAACATTGTGAGCGCATATGTGGATGTGCACTGGTATGCACATGGTATACATACTGGTGTGCACTGGTATACATTCTACTGTATGCGCAGGAATTAACGCATAGCCTTTGCGCGCATAATTTTAGCAACTCCTAAAAGCTGGTGTTAATGGCAAATCTGAACAACCTGGCCGAACCCAAATATACCAGCCCATCAAAAAAATGCAGCAAAGTATAGGTACACATTGTACTCATACTAAACCAATAAAACTGAGAAGTTGTGTGTGCATGTATTACTGTATTGCTGCAGCATATACTGTATGCTCAGATTGACTTTGGCAGGCGCGAAAACTTAACGTGAGATAATTGTGGTTCTTAATTCTGATTGGCTGAATCGCGTGAAAAAACTTTGAGCACACTGATTTCTGAGCGCGACGGTACTGCGCGAGCATTTGGGCGCATCCGGTTTACATGCATTATTGATCGACGGATGAAAAAACGCACAAGGATTGTAATTCCAGCAGTGATTTGCGCGCGCAAACGTTTAACGCTTGGCGCAAAAATTCACACTTTGTGTGAGCCTTTTTGCACGAAGATTGTAATATAGCCCCTAGTTTTTTTTCATTGGAAATATGTTTCTGGTGGTATCTTTTAGTGTAAATGCAATTTGGATCCAATAACATACGGAGCTGATACTCCTGTGGGCTTGAAGCTTGAGTAGCCCTGGAACTACTTTCTGCTTGTGAGTACAAAAAGCTAGCTGCTGTATAAGATTCCTGTGTTTTTACAGTATGGGCAATTATTTTTTTTTCTGCCAATTCAGCTATGTCTGTGCATAATCCCTATGCTTTAGTGTTGTCTGCCTGTATCCTCAGCAGTTCCTGATATTTTTTTTTACCATTCGGGTCTGGCGTATTACATCACTTTACTCCATGACCAGCTTTCCCAACAGCAGCTTTTATGTGCCAGTTACAAGTGCTGGAGCAGTGAAGTAGAGTAGGTAATAGCTTTGCTAGATTATAGATTTTTTTCTTTAGCAATTATGGTCAGCATAATAATTTAAGATAATAAAATAGATGGCAACCAAAGTAAAATTAAACATAAGACTATTAAATAGGGATTCCTTTAAAATTACAGGGAAGGCCACTAGTGTTGTCGCATAAACAAAGAATCAAGAGTATATCTATATAAAATAAAAAACACATAAAAAGACCATAGCATAATATAATATAACAATGTTGAATATATTAGCCCCCTTCAAAAACTCACTCAATGCAGCTTAATGCAGGGGAATAGTAATATAAGGGGTTATTCAGAGACAGCCGATCTGGCCCGAAATGGTACCGAACAGTGAATATCCCTATATGGTGCCATTTCAGGGCCATGCGGCTATCCAGAGAGCAGGCAGTTTGCCAAATTTTGGTGAAGTGCCAGCCAGTCCGGTGCCTGTTCGAAGGCAGTGAAATTCCCCATAGAGAAGCAATGGTTAATCTATTCAGAGAACACCGAACAGCAGTGAAAAGTTGACAAAATACCCTACTGTTCGTTGGTTTCATTCGGCAGCTTTATTTAGGCGAACCCCATAGGCTTCAATGTTAAAAATATTCCTGTTTTTATTCAATATCTAATAAACCATTTAGGCCCGTGTCAGATGAACGCAGTGATCACGTCCGTGTTGCCGCACAGTTTAACGTCCGTCGTAGCATAGAACCATGATCAATAGAGACTCACACACGAAGTACGTGCGCATTGATCTGCGCACGCACAGCGCACGTGGCAAACGGATGCAAGTTAGACAAGAACGTAAAACCGCTACCACAGACGCGCAGAGTGCGCCACGTCTGCGTAGCATTCTGTGTGAGTGATGAGGAGATGTCAGACGCAGCGCATTTGCAACGTCCAGCACCTTGACGCACAAAATGGCTTTTCATATCCTTTTCAAATTTTTATCATTTTTCATATTAATTTTATTTCCCATAGTTCCCTTTTTTTTCCTACGTCCATCAACAAAAACGGACCGTGGGGTGTTTACAGTATCTTCCGTCAGTACGTCTGTCCATTATGCACGCACACAGAGTGCGCTCAGACTGCGTTCGTCTGACTCTAGCCTTATTCTTTTAATCTGCAGTAAAAAAGTCTCTTTATTGATTTTTAGGATCTTTTAGACATTTTTTAGGATTCTTTTGGAAAAATTTGTTTCCATTTTCTTTAATAGCAGATTTTCTTTTTCTGTAACAGACCTTTTTATTATCATTCCTAGGACCTTATATGTTAATTCCAGACATTTTCGTTCAGTAGTTTTTTGCAAACAGCGTTTCAATTTTGACACTTTCAATCGTATTGTTTTTTTTTTTACCTGTCCGGCGGTTTGTTGGCTTTCTTCTTCGGCTGGTTAGCACTGTGCTCAGAGGCTCGTCGGCTGCATTTGGTGGCCCTCCTACGGGTTTGTGGCAGATGCACTGCGGGGGACGGGTATGCGGCAGTGGCCGGTAGGTTTGCGGCGGGTTAGCGGTGGCCTTCGGCAGCCGATTCAGGGCACTTTCGGGGATCCTGTGGTATATGGTGAATTCACCCCAGGGCGGGGAAATTTGATTCCCCGAATTGCGGGGAACAACAGCGCATTGAAATGTCGGAGACATTTCGGTGCCTGTAAATAACCCCTACAGTCTGATCATTAACGCCTTCAACCCTGTGAATAGAAAATGCTATGTTTTATTTTTTAGTTCTTGACTAAAAAGCTGACTCTGCCCTTTCCAATGACATTTAAACCACGTACGATGCACAGGGATGGAGATACAGAAATCCGAATCAGTGGGAGAAGCTGAATGTTGATCCATGGTGGGGGGGCACATGGGGGCAATGAATAACCTAGGGGGGGGCAATTATCCCCCTGTAAAGTTGTCTATGTGGGTAGGAGTGACAATGTGTGGGGATGTGTTACCATGGGGTGCCGGACAAAATCCCTACAGCCAGGTTCCCAAATGCCAACATCCCGACGGCCAACTTCCAGACAGAACAAGTGCCGGACATACCAAGTTCCCTACACGGCCAACTTCCAGACATCCATAATCCCAACGGCTATTATTATTATTATTATTATTCTTTATTTATAAAGCGCCAGCATATTCCGCAGCGCTGTACAATAAGCACAGTATAGACAGGGTTACAATACATTGAACAACATTTGACAAACAGTACAGGAGGAGATGAGGGCCCTATTCCCGTAGGAACTCACAATCTAGGAGGGTTGGGGTTGGAAACAGGAGGAGAGGACTGTAAGGTGAGAGTGATTGATGGTTGCGTCAGTGAGTTGGGTGGTAGGCTTCCCTAAATAGGAACGTTTTAAGGGAGCGTTTGAAGGAAGAGAAGTTAGGTGAAAGTCTGACAGTACGAGGGAGAGCGTTCCAGAGAGTGGGGGCTGCGCGTGAGAAATCCTGCAGTCTATCATGGGAAGAGGTGATGCGGGGAGAAGCTAGTCGCAGGTCACTGTTTGACCTTAGGGAGCGGGCCGGGGTGTATTTGGTGATTAGTGAGGACAGGTAGTTAGTGAGGGTTTTGTAGGTAAGGATAAGGATTTTGAACTTAATTCTGCAGTGGATGGGGAGCCAGTGAAGGGACTCGCAGAGGGGAGCGGCAGAGACAGAGCAGCGGGTGAGGTGAATTAGCCTGGCGGAGGCGTTCAGGATGGATTGTAGGGGGGAGAGGCGGGACAGAGGGAGGCCAGATAAGAGATTATTGCAATAGTCGAGTCGGGAGATTACCAGGGCGTGTATGAGTTGTTTTGTGGTGACAGCGGTAAGAAATGGCCGAATTCTGTAAATATTACGCAGTTGGTATCGGCAGGAGGAGGAAAGAGACTTGATGTGGGGGATGAAGGAAAGAGCAGAGTCAAGTGTAACTCCAAGACAGCGAACTTGGTTTGATGGGGAAATGGTGATACCCTCCACCGTGATAGAGAAGTCAGGAGGTGGGGAGGCATTGGAGGGAGGAATAAGTAGGAGTTCAGTCTTTGACATGTTGATCTTTAGGTGGTGGGAGGCCATCCAGGAGGAGATGACAGATAAACAGTCACTGACTTTTGAAAGGACAGGGGGAGAGAGATCAGGGGTAGAGAGGTAGATCTGAGTGTCATCAGCGTAGAGGTGGTAATTGAAGCCAAAGCTGTTGATGATTTTGCCCAGGGAGGAGGTGTAGATGGAAAAGAGCAGAGGACCAAGGACAGAGCCTTGAGGTACACCAACAGATAGAGGCAATGAGGAGGAAGAGTTTCCAGCAAAGGACACACAGAAGGACCTGTTGGATAAATAGGATTCGACCCAAGCGAGTGCTGTGTCACCGAGACCCAGAGAGTTGAGGGTCTGTAGAAGGAGGGGGTGGTCAACAGTGTCAAAAGCAGCCGAGAGGTCGAGCAGGATGAGAATAGAATAGTGGCCGTGTTTTTTAGCAGTTAGGAGGTCGTTGGTGACTTTGGTGAGGGCAGTTTCAGTTGAGTGTAGGGGACGGAAGCCAGATTGCAGGGGGTCAAGTAGGGAATTGGAGGACAGGAAGAGGGAGAGGCGGTTGAAGACTAGTTTTTCTAAGAGCTTTGATGTGAAGGGAAGCAGGGATACAGGGCGGTAGTTGGATGGAGAGTTGGGATCGAGGGATGGTTTCTTTAGTAAAGGGGTAACTAGCGCGTGTTTGAAGGCGGATGGAAAGGAGCCAGTGGAGAGAGATAGGTTGAAGATGTGTGTGAGAGCAGGGGTGAGGGAGGAGGAGAGGGGAGGAATTAGATGTGAGGGAATGGGGTCGAGCGGGCACGTGGTGAGATGTGAGGAGGACAATAAGGAATTGACTTCCTCCTCAGTGGCTGGGAGGAAGCGACAGAGGGTGGCAGAGGGGACCTCTGGGAGTGGAGGTGGCAGATAACTATCTTGTGTTGGGATGTTGCTTCTGATATTTAGAGTTTTACTGAGGAAGTAGTCTGCCAGGTCTTGAGCGCTGAAGGCAGCTGTGGGGGGAGGTGCAGGTGGGTAGAGGAGGATGTTGAAGGTGGACCAGAGCCGTTTAGGGTTGGAGGACAGCGTAGATATAAGATATGAGAAGAAGGATTGTTTGGCCAAGTGGAGGGCAGAGGTGTATGACCGGAGAATAAACTTGAAGTGAACAAAATCAGCTTCAGAGCGGGATTTCCTCCAGGCACGCTCTGCGGTGCGGGAGCATCTTTGCAGGTAGCGTGTCTGGAGGGTGTGCCAGGGCTGAAGCTGGTGGCGTGAGGCCTTACAGAGTCGAAGAGGAGCAAGAGTGTCTAGAGCAGAGATAAGAGTAGTGTTGTAGTGATTAGTGGCAGCATCAGGGCAGGTGAAGGATGAGGTATGAGGTAGGTGGTGAAGTAGGCTAACCCTAATACTAACACCCTAACCCTATGTTTAAGGGGGTTAGGGCTAGGTTTAGGGGGGTTAGGGTTAGGGCTAGGTTTAGGGGGTTAGGGTTAGGTCTAGGTTTAGGGGGTTAGGGCTAGGTTTAGGGGGTTAGGGTTAGGGCTAGGTTTAGGGGGGCTAGGTTTGGGGGGTCAGGGTTGGGGGTTAGGGCTAGGTTTAGGGGGTTAGGGCTATGTTTAGGGGGTTAGGGCTATGTTTAGGGGGTTAGGGCTAGGTTTAGGGGGTTAGGATTAGGGCTGGGTTTAGGGGGTTAGGGCTAGGTTTAGGGGGTTAGGGTTATGGCTAGGTTTAGGGGGTTAGGGCTATGTTTAGGGGGTTAGGGCTATGTTTAGGGGGTTAGGGCTAGGTTTAGGGGGTTAGGATTAGGGCTGGGTTTAGGGGGTTAGGGCTAGGTTTAGGGGGTTAGGGTTAGGTCTAGGTTTAGGGGGTTAGGGTTAGGGCTAGGTTTAGAGGGGTTAGGGTTGGGGGTTAGGGCTAGGTTTAGAGGGGTTAGGGTTGGGGGTTAGGGCTAGGTTTAGGGGGGTTAGGGCTAGGTTTAGGGGGTGAGGGAGTAGGGTTAGTGTTAGCCGCTGGGATTTTGGATGTCTGAAAGTTGGCCGTCAGGGTGTTGTCTGTGTAGGGAAGTTGGCCGTGTAGGGAAGTTGGCCGTCGTGATTTTGGCATTAGGGAACCTGGTTGTAGGGATTTAGACCCAAACCCGTTACCATGTGTGGGTATGTAGATGTGTGGCTATGTGTGGGGTTATTTGGATGTGTGACTGTGTGTGCTCTGTGACACACTTAGACAAACCACATATTACTGTGAGTTTTGATGCTGTGGAGTAATGTGCAGTGTGTATGAGTGTATCGCAGAGCTCCACAGCAATAAAACTCACAGTAATGTGTGGTGTGTATGAGTGTGTCACAGAGCCTACGCAGTCACACACCCATATAACTAGGGATGAGCTGTTCGGTTCGATCTGTTCGGAGTTCGATTCGGCTGTTCGTCGAACTCCGAACATTTCCACGTGTTCGCCACATGTTCGCCCACAATGCACCACAATGGACCACAATGCACTTTTCCACTGGCCTGAAGCTTTTAATTGGCTACAGCCTGCACCTGACCACAGTTTAGGTGCAAGAAAGGTGCAAGACTATGCCAATCACGGCTCAGAGTCCTGATTGGGCAAATTTTGCCCAATCATGGGCTCACAGAGCTAGGTCCCGCAGCACACTATATAAGGCTTCACTCAGCCACAGCACGTGTTTTTTGAGAGGAGATTGTTGTGTTAGTGGGTGTTCTCACTGCCAGCAGTTATTGGGGGGGGGTCTCACTTCTACAAAATATCTGGGAATTGTTGTAATCTGTGTGTTCTCACTACCAGCAGCTATTATGGGGGTCTCATTTCTACAAAATATCTGGGAATTGTAATCTTTGTGTTTTCACTGCCAGCAGCAATTGTGGGGGTCTCACTTCTAGAAGATATCTGGGAATTGTTGTAATCTGGGTGTTCTCACTGCCAGCAACTATTTTGGGGGTCTAATTTCTACAAAATATCTGGGAATTGTTCTAATCTTTGCGTTCTCACTGCCAGCAGCAATTGTGAGGGTCTCATTTCTAGAAGATATCTGGGAATTGTGGTAATCTGTTTGTTCTCACTGCCAGCAACTATTGTGGGGGTCTCATTTCTACAAAATATCTGGGAATTGTTGTAATCTTTGTGTTCTCACTGCCAGCAGCAATTGTGGGGGTCTCACTTCTAGAAGATATCTGGGAATTGTGGTAATCTGTGTGTTCTCACTGGCAGCAACTATTTGGGGGGTCTCATTTCTACAAAATATCTGGGAATTGTAATCTTTGTGTTTTCACTGCCAGCAGCAATTGTGGGGGTCTCACTTCTAGAAGATATCTGGGAATTGTTGTAATCTGGGTGTTCTCACTGCCAGCAACTATTTTGGGGGTCTAATTTCTACAAAATATCTGGGAATTGTTCTAATCTTTGCGTTCTCACTGCCAGCAGCAATTGTGAGGGTCTCATTTCTAGAAGATATCTGGGAATTGTGGTAATCTGTTTGTTCTCACTGCCAGCAACTATTGTGGGGGTCTCATTTCTACAAAATATCTGGGAATTGTTGTAATCTTTGTGTTCTCACTGCCAGCAGCAATTGTGGGGGTCTCACTTCTAGAAGATATCTGGGAATTGTGGTAATCTGTGTGTTCTCACTGGCAGCAACTATTTGGGGGGTCTCATTTCTACAAAATATCTGGGAACTGTTCTAATCTTTGTGTTCTCACTGCCAGCAGCTATTGTGGGGGTCTCACTTCTAGAAGATATCTGGGAATTGTTGTAATCTGTGTGTTCTCACTGCCACCCATCAGGGGGTCTCACTGATTTATAAGAGGTTCCTGGGAATTGCAATCTGTGTCTTGTCACTGCCACCCATTAGGGGGTCTCACTGATTTATAGGAGGTTCCTGGGAATTGCAATCTGTGTCTTGTCACTGCCACCCATGTGGGGGTCTCACTGATTTATAGGAGGTTCATGGGAATTGCAATCTGTGTCTTGTCACTGCCACCCATCAGGGGGTCTCACTGATTTATAAGAGGTTCCTGGGAATTGCAATCTGTGTCTTGTCACTGCCACCATTAGGGGGTCTCACTGATTTATAGGAGGTTCCTGGGAATTGCAATCTGTGTCTTGTCACTGCCACCCATGTGGGGGTCTCACTGATTTATAGGAGGTTCATGGGAATTGCAATCTGTGTCTTGTCACTGCCACCCATCAGGGGGTCTCACTGATTTATAGGAGGTTCCTGGGAATTGTAATCTGTGTCTTGTCACTGCCACCCATCCAAGGGTCTCAGTGATTTATAGGAGGTTCCTGGGATTTGTAATCTGTGTCTTGTCACTGCCACCCATCAGGGGGTCTCACAGACTTGTAGCAGATATCTGGGAATTATAACCTGTGTCGTCACTGCCACCCATCAGGGGGTCTCACTGATTTATAGGTGGTTTCTGGGAATTTTAATCTGTGTCTTGTCACTGTCTGCCAGCTATCAGGGTGTCTCACTGAGTTATACCAGAGTTCTGGAAATCTTTAATCTAGATAACACAGTTGAATCAGAGTTCTGCATATCTCCAGTTTTTATAACAGAGTTGAATCAGAGTTCTGTATATCTTTAATCTATATATCACTCACCATGTCAGAAAGACCAAAAAGGACAGGCAGACGCTCCCAGACACAGATAAGAGGGAAAGCAGCCTCTGTGTCGGGAGGCTGTGCCTCTGGTCGTCGTGGACGTGGTGCATCCTCTGCAGGGGCACGCTTGTCCTTTCTAACTGGTGCTGGCCTTCTTAAGCAGCAGCAACATAAAGAGGATTTGGTGGATTGGCTAACCAGGCCGTCCTCATCCTCCGAGTCCTCTGCCAGCCAGGCTTGTAGTGCTTTACAGTCCACCTCAGCTGCCAAAGCATCTAATGCAGCCTCCATGTCCACAGCTGCTCCTGCCGTAGCCTCACTATCACACACGGAGGAGTCAGCTGAATTGTTTGACTACAATGACAGTGAGATGCTGCTTGAGGATGTGCAGCAACTACAGTGCTCTGATTCAATCTCTGAGGTTGAGGAAGGGAGTATAATCACCCTAGAGGAAGTGACACACAAATAACTGGCACTCATGTTCCCCCAGCAGCTGCAGCATATTGCGAGGTTGGCTCCAGTGACGAGGAGATGGGGGTGATGACGATGATAAGGTCACTGACTCCACCCGGGTGCCTGATCGAACAGAGGATTCAAGTGAGGAGTAGGGATGAGCTGTTCGGTTCGATCAGTTCGGAGTTCGACTTGAACATCGGCAGTTCGAAAGTTCATGAACTTCAAACTTTTTGGCGTGTTCGGTTCGAGTTTGGAAAAAATAAATTTGAAAAAAGTATAAAAAATGCTTAAAAAATACTATAAAATCTAGAAATAAAGAGACTCTTTACTGCAGAATATTATAAGCAACGGTTTATTAGATATTGAATTAAAAAATAATGTCTACGTGCAAAGATTCTCACCTCTAAATGACCTGGGCTCTCAAACGGCGTAAACAACAGGTGTTAATTAGTGTTTGGAAATAACATGTGCTTTTAATTAGTCTGGTCTAATGAATTTGATACATTGTCTGTAGACTGAGGGTGTCTGGAGGTGTCTCCTGAACATGTATCAAACAACACCTGTGCTTCTGAGAAGTGTTCATTTGTCTTCTAAATGTTCCTCTGATATGCTGTTTAACCCCTTAACCCTGCATTTCATTGCTGTGTGCTCAGCTCATTTTTACCGCTTTCACTCATCATGTTTAAACGCGATTTGAAGCCACATTTTATTAAATGACCCAGACATATTAGATATCGTTCTTTCCGGCAGACTTCGCAGATTCATAATATATCATTTTTAAATGTATACGTCATGTTCTGCCTGTATATTATGATAAAAAATGCAATAAAAATTGAATTTTTAATCATCTGCAGTGTGTAAAGTGTTTTCTTTCACATTTTAGCACATGAGCGTTTGCGGTTATGTTTTCTATGGGGTGCGCTTGTACAAAAATTAGAAATGGGGACATGTTACATTTTGTGGGGGGAATTACGTGATTTTTAGCAAACGCACCCCATAGAAAAAAATCATTAGTGCAGCATCATTGTTCACATTATAATTGAAATGTGAACAATATTTCTGCATTAATAAAAATAACACACACAAAAAATATAATTTTGTTTATTATTTTTTTGATTTTTACTTTATACCTGCTCATGTTTGGTATCATTCGAAAGGCCATGCTCAGGCCTTTCGATTGACACCCTCCATGACCCCCTAGCTGCCACGGTTCTGGAGATATTGCGGTTCAAATTAACCCCCTATCTCCACCAGGGGATTCCGGGCAGCTAGGGGTTCCCCGGCTATCTGACGTCATCACGTTATGCGTGAGGACGTCAGGCAGTGAGGGGGGACCCGGGGTGGAGCCGCCATCCACCGGAGCTAGGCCGCACTTCGGCGCCGCAAGGCATCTCTATACACAGCCCCATCAGCATCTCTATACACAGCCTCACAGCATCTCTATACACAACCTCACAGAATCTCTATACACAACCTCACAGCATCTCTATACACAGCCCCATCAGCATCTCTAAACACAGCCTCACAGCATCTCTATACACAACCTCACAGCATCTCTATACACAACCCCATCAGCATCTCTATACACAGCCTCACAGCATCTCTATACACAACCTCACAGCATCTCTATACACAACCCCATCAGCATCTCTAAACACAGCCTCACAGCATCTCTATACACAACCTCACAGCATCTCTATACACAACCTCACAGCATCTCTATACACAACCTCACAGCATCTCTATACACAGCCCCATCAGCATCTCTATACACAGCATCTCTATACACAACCCCATCAGCATCTCTAAACACAGCCTCACAGCATCTCTTTACACAACCTCACAGCATCTCTATACACAACCCCATCAGCATCTCTATAAACAGCCTCACAGCATCTCTATACACAACCCCATCAGCATCTCTATACACAGCCTCACAGCATCTCTATACACAACCCCACAGCATTTCTATACACAACCTCATCAGCATCTCTAAACACAGCCTCACAGCATCTCTATACACAGCCCCATCAGCATCTCTATACACAGCCTCACAGCATCTCTATACACAACCTCACAGCATCTCTATACACAGCCCCATCAGCATATCTATACACAGCATCTCTATACACAATCCCATCAGCATCTCTAAACACAGCCTCACAGCATCTCTATACACAGCCCCATCAGCATATTTATACACAGCCTCACAGCATCTCTATACACAACCTCACAGTATCTCTATACACAACCTCACAGCATCTCTATACACAGCCCCATCAGCATCTCTATACATAGCATCTCTATACACAATCCCATCAGCATCTCTAAACACAGCCTCACAGCATCTCTATACACAACCCCATCAGCAACTCTATACACAGCCTCACAGCATCTCTATACACAACCTCACAGCATCTCTATACACAACCCCATCAGCATCTCTAAACACAGCCTCACAGCATCTCTATACACAGCCCCATCAGCATCTCTATACACAGTCTCACAGCATCTCTATACACAACCTCACAACATCACTATACAGAACCTCAGAGCATCACTATACACAACCCCATCAGCATCTCTATACACAGCCTCACAGCATCTCTATACACAACCTCACAGCATCTCTATACAAAACCCCATCAGCATCTCTAAACACAGCCTCACAGCATCTCTATACACAGCCCCATCAGCATCTCTATACACAGCCTCACAGCATCTCTATACACAACCTCACAGCATCACTATACACAACCCCATCAGCATCTCTATACACAGCCTCACAGCATCTCTATACACAGCCTCACACATTCTCTATACACAACGCCATCAGCATCTCTATACACAGCCTCACAGCATCTCTATACACAACCTTACAGCATCTCTATACACAGCCCCATCAGCATATCTATACACAGCATCTCTATACACAGCCCCATCAGCATCTCTATACACAGCTCACAGCATCTCTATACACAACCGCACAGCATCTCTATACACAACCTCACAGCATCTCTATACACAGCCCCATCAGCATCTCTATACATAGCATCTCTATACACAATCCCATCAGCATCTCTAAACACAGCCTCACAGCATCTCTATACACAACCCCATCAGCAACTCTATACACAGCCTCACAGCATCTCTATACACAACCTCACAGCATCTCTATACACAACCCCATCAGCATCTCTAAACACAGCCTCACAGCATCTCTATACACAGCCCCATCAGCATCTCTATACACAGCCTCACAGCATCTCTATACACAACCTCACAACATCACTATACAGAACCTCAGAGCATCACTGAAGGAAAAGGAATCTTCAGACCACCATCTGCTGACCTATAAGAAGGACCCTATAAGTAGTTAAATAACACCCCATGAATTATAATATTAATAGATAAATTAAGGTTTAAAATATAAGAAATAGTTTTAAGATAAATTGATAATCAGCAGTATTATAGGACTAAGGTTCACTTCTCAAGATGTTTGCAAATGTCTTTAGAAATGTCTTTAGATGCTGATCTTTGCAAATGTCTTTAGAAATGTCTTTAGATGCTGATCTTTGCAAATGTCTTTAGAAATGACAAGGATGCTGATGTTTGCAAATTTCTTTGACGTGATAAAAAAAAGTGCTGATGTCTGAAGAAATGCTGATATCTCAAGAAATCACATGCCGAGGCCACGGGAAGGTCCAGAAATGTGTCACCAGACCTGTATTGAAACTGGCCAATGAACTATGTTATGTTTTGAAATGTTAACCAATGAAATAAAGAGCCAACGCCTTGACACAGGTATAAATAAGTGTCAAAGAACCGTTGGAAGGCAGAGAGAGATGCCAGACAAAATTACATGCCTCGTGTGTTTTTTTTAACGGATTTCTCTCTCCCTGCGCAGAAGGAGAGTTAACTCAAGGTGTGCCTAAGACAGGATCTTAGGGGTGAAGGACGGACAATTGGAGACCATTATTCTCTTCAATCTGGAGGCACTGCCGAGATGAACGGTCATCCTGGTGAGTATATTGTCTTGTCTGGACGAGGGCAATGACAACGTTTATCTCGAACTAAAGTTAGTTGTCCATGTCCTATAGTATTAAAAGGAAACGTTGCCAGGGGCCGTTTATTACAAATTAAAAGAAAACGTTGCCACGGGCCGTTTATTTAAAGGAGTAGGTCAGGGACCACACTCAATAGAAGGGACATTATATGTCCAATTGATCACACCTTGCGTTAACCCTCATAAAATGTATAGAGTATAAGAATATTAGAGTGTTAAGATTCACTGTTGAACGATCTGTAAGGTGAGACAGACGTCCCTCAGTTGTGATAATAGAGTAAATTATATAAGTTCTTTCTTTCTTGTCCTATTCTTAAGGCAGAATTGGTCATGGCTGCCTGAAATCCGTTAACCCGTAGACGCCCGGGTCAGTGACTTTCTCATGTTTTGGGAAGACGCACGGAATTTTTTTTTCGTGGCAGTCGAGCACTATGAGAAAAACTATCCCTTTATATTTCTTTCCTCTTGATACTAACATATTGTAATAGATTATTTGTTTTCTGATATTGAAACTTGTACTAGAAACAATGGGTACACAGAGTAGTAAGATAAAAGAATACCCCCTTCCTTTGGTGGGAGAAACATGTAAGGAATATGTAGCAAGGGTAGGAGGAACAGATTACTATCTTGTTAACCCTTGGGTGAATAATATGGCAGATTGGACAGAGGCAGTTGGGAGCTGTGACCCATTTCCCAGACAAGGAGATAACAGTCCATTTCATATGGACATGGTCAAGGGCTTATGTCTTGGTGACACCGAGGCATGGCCCCACTATGCAGGAGACCCTCAATGGGATATGACATATATGCGTTTGGGAGGAGAGCAGTGGTTAATATCTGCAGGATATTGGTTTAATAGAGTCAATAAACAATGCAAGAAACTAAGTCCAGATGGTCTAAATAGCGAAAGATTACATCAAATAGAATTAAGCATATTACGGAGAAAACAGGAAGTCCCACGAGCGGACTGGGGCCCTCGCCCCCCTCCCTCTTACAAATACTCAATGTATCCTTCACTTGCTGGTTTCCAAGACACCGAAATACTCGGTGCTGTTGCAGCAATCGAATGTACATCGTCAGCCCCTAGTAAACCACAAATAGAAGATACTAGGGACAAAAATGATAGACGAGATAAAGCAGAAGAAAAAGAGGAAGATAACAAAAGTCCGATCCCTAAGATCAATACACGCACACAAACAGGAACAGAGATAAAACCTCCTGACTTTTACACATTTTGCGCTGAGAAACAAAATCACTTTCCGTTTATGACAGTAGGAGATAAATTGCTCAAAAAGGCTATAGAAATAGAAGATATTAATAGAATTCTTAAACATTGTCCTAAACCCCGAGAAGCCCCACTAGGAGCATTAAACTACCTCAAAAAGGCATGTAACGGACGCAACTTTACCCAGGAAGACATGAGACTGATTGTTGATGGTATTATAGAGAAAAATTCTTCTTGGGATTGGGATGAGATCCCATCGATCTCAGTCCCTGCCAAAGAACAATCAGCCGAGGGCTATCCATTAAATACAAGAGAAGGAATTACAAGAATGTGGGATGAGCTAGAAAACCAATTTAAACGGGCGTTTAAAGCAAGATCATCCCTTCCTATAGCCGTAGCCTGTAAACAAAAAGCCGGGGAGGGAGTGATCGAATTCTGGCGCAGATTCCTAATCTGTTGGACAGAAGAAGCAGGGTTACCAAAAGAACGCGGCCATAGCCTTCTTATTTCTACATTTATGAACAATTTAGACTCAGCCCTGGTGCTAACCGTCCGCCAGGCGGTATCTAGCTGGCCCTCAGATTCCCTCCATGAGTTTGAAGCACATATACACGAGAAAGAGGCAGCAGGGTGTTTTGAAATAAGAAAAAAAGCCGACCCATAACCTGCAGAGGCAAGGACAGAATAGAATACATAATGCTAATAACAAAAATCAGACAACTCATAACAACTACACACCAAACGGCCAGACTTATACCTCAGAAAGGGAATCAACATGTTATAGGTGCGGCAGGAAAGGCCACTGGGCCCGGAACTGCCGTGCTTCTGATGAAGATGCGCAAAAATACCAGAAATTATACAGAGAATCTAAAAGACAGGAATTTTCCACCCAGCAAACAGTAAGCGATGATGCGCCCAGGTTCCCCATCAACTGGGACAGGGAAATAAATGAAGGGGCCCGGGGGGTGATACCCTGACTTTCCCCCAATTAACAGGGGGGTGGCAAGATGATCCAATGTTGACATTACACATAGAGGGCAAACCTATTAGTTTTCTTATTGACACGGGTGCAACCACAAGTACGATAGAAAGCAAATATTACTCTGGACCACTTGCTAAGTCAGAACCTTCCATGGGAATTAATGGGGTATCCACAAACACATTCTCCACCCGCCCTCTAGCGCTCACCACTCCTGACGGTAAAACACTTTTATATCATGTGTTCACAGTAATAGAGGACTGTCCTATCAGTCTTCTGGGGAGGGATCTCCTGGGAAAACTAGAAGTCAACATATATTCAAGAACAAGGGGTCTCATAATAGATTCTCCATCAATTTCTTTGTTTATAGACAAACAACACCATTTTTTTATGACTATAGACACATTGCCCACTGAACTCCAAGAGTTGGATCGATTATGGTCCAATGGGCCCTATGACACGGGACTCATTAGTTGCACACCCTACAAAGCCATGTTACACGAGAATTGTCAACCGGTCTACCAGAAGCAATACCCATTGTCCAAAGAAAAGGAGGACGGACTACGTCCTATGATTGACCAGTTTCTACAGGATGGCATCCTGGAACCTGTAGTCTCCCCCTTCAGTACCCCAATTAACCCTGTCCGCAAACCAGATGGTACAGTACGGTTTGTACAAGATCTACGTGCCATTAACTCCCTTGTCATCCCCATTGCACCAATAGTCCCGGACATTACAACATTACTCTCATCCATTCCAGCGACACATACACATTTTTCTGTAATTGACCTGAAGAATGCATTTTTTAGCATCCCTGTACATCCGGAAACGGCATTGCTGTTCGCATTCACATTTGAAGGCACCCAATTTACGTGGAAAAGGTTACCTCAGGGGTACGTTGACGCCCCGGTGGTCTACAGTATTGTACTGCAGGCCACTTTGAAATCCTGGCACCCCAGCCATGGTTCTGTCCTGCTGCAATACGTGGATGATCTCCTCGTATGCAGTCCATCAGAGGAGGCCTGCCGGGAGGATGGTAAATCACTTCTTCAATGGTTACAGGAATGTGGGCACAAGGTTACCCTTAACAAAATGCAGTGGTGTCAAACGCAAGTTGAATATTTAGGGTTTGTTCTCAGACAGGGGGAACGGAGCATCAGTCAGAAGAGAGTCCAGTCTGTCACGGGCCTGGTCAACCCGAAAACTAAGAAGGACATGCTGTCATTCTTAGGCATGATAAACTATTGCAGACAGTGGATCCCTGACTGCTCCTACTACGATAACATTCTGAGACAAGCCACCCTGTTGGGTCAATCCAATATGATAACATGGTCTAATGAAATGTTAAATGCTTTTAAGGTTCTCAGGAATGCAATGATGACAAGCCCCGCGCTAGGCCTCCCTGATTATGTACTTTCATTTCATCTGTTTGCAAGGGACAATTGTAAAACCATGGCCGCGGTACTGACGCAAGAACATGGGGGCCGGTTGCGCCCCATAGCATTTTTTTCAAAGATTCTGCCAGTAACGGTACAAGGATGCCGGCCTGTTTGCGTGCCCTGGCAGCATGTGCAATGGCCGTTAGTATGGCAAGCCAATACACATTAGGGTACGAAACTCACCTACACACAACCCATGATGTTTTATCTTTACTTAAGGGCATACATACACAGCACATGTCATCACAGCGCTTTAGTGGATATGAAGTCACACTGCTAAGCAACCCTGCACTGCACATAGAATACAGTTCAAGTGTCTCTGGTCCAGCACCAATCCTAAACGCTTTACTGGGTCTTAAGAATCCCTCAGATACCATCCCACTCGAACATGACTGTGCTCTCTCTATTGAGTCTGAAACTGCACCCCGCCCTGATCTCATGTCAATACCTGTTCCGGACGCAGATGTCGTCTTTGTTGACGGCTCCTGTACCCGCCCCAATGACAACACTTATCATGCAGGCTATGCAGTGGTTCAACTCCCTGACACTGTTCTAGAGTCAGGGCCTGTACCCTACCAGTCTGCCCAGGCAGCAGAACTGATTGCATTAACACGAGCATGCAGGCTCTATGCGGGTAGACCTGTCACGATATACACTGACTCCAAATATGCTTATGGTGTGGTCCATGACCATGGGACGATATGGGAAAAGAGGGGATTTGTGGCCGCAGATGGCAAGAAGATTTCCCATTCGACCCTGGTCACGGACCTCCTAGCAAGCATTCTTATGCCCTCTCAGATAGCGGTGTTACATTGTAGAGCACACACCAGAGCCTCAGATCCTATTGCAAAAGGGAATCATCTGGCTGACCAAGCAGCTAAACGAGCAGCACAACAGGACATAGCTAAACTAGTAATGCCGGTTTTGCGACCTCCCACAATGGATGGGGACCAATTATTCTGTACCTTACAAAAATATGCAACCACAGAAGAGCTAAAAGATTGGTGCTACCCCATTTTACAAAAAAATTCAAATACTGGCCTAATTACCAAAGATGGGAAACCCTGTATTCCCCAGAGTAGCGCCTCTCTTTTCATTGATCATTTTCATGGGGTAGGCCACAATAGTATCGCTACAACCATCACCTTACTCAGTCAGCATTTTTACATCCAGAATTTGCGCAGCTTGGTACGAGATTATGTCTCAAGATGTATTATATGCCTTAGGAATTACCCAAACAATCCACACAAGGTAGACCATCAACATCTAGACTACCCTACCACCCCCTTCACGCACCTACAAATAGATTTCACACACATTCCTCGGACAGAAGGTAAAAGGCAAGAATATGCTCTAGTCATCGTGGATATGTTTTCACGATGGCCTGAGGTATTTCCCACAAAGGCAGAAGATGCAAAAACTGTAGTGCGTATACTGACACGGGAGATAATCCCACGATGGGGAGTCCCGCTGCAGCTCAATTCCGATAAAGGCACAGCATTCACCTCACGTGTAAGTAAGAGTCTAGTTCGAGCTTTGCAGGTGGAATGGAAATACCACATTCCTTGGCACCCGCAAAGTTCCGGGTTGGTCGAAAGAATGAACCGTTCGGTGAAGGACCGCCTTAGGAAAGCAACAGGGGGCACCTTTAAGAATTGGAAATTGGTACTCCCCATCATTCTGGCTGAAATCAGAATGGCGGTTAATAGGAACACAGGCTACTCCCCCTTCGAGATACTTATGGGCAGACCCTTTCCATTACCATGGTCTACAGGTAGGCTAACAGTGGAGACAGGGGACTTAGAGCAGATAAGGGATGAATATGTTAGGCAGCTGATCTCAACCCTCGAGACAACCAGAGACGAAGTTATATTTAAGTCTCCCTTTCTTTCAGACAAACCTACCCACCCATTTAATCCAGGAGACAAGGTGCTGGTAAAGCGGCTACAGAAAGGAAAAAGACCAGAGGATTTCGCCTATGGACCAGAGACCACGGTGGTAGCCGTAACCCGCACAGCTATACTGACAGAGGACAGCCCAGTCTGGATTCACGCCTCTCGAGTCAAGCGGATTCAACAAGGGACCCTCTCGAGTCAAGCGGATTCAACAAAGGACTCAACAAGGGGTACTAACGGGGGCAGCTAATAGCCTTGGCCTCCATCAGGAAGAGGACCCGACCAAGAGACACTCACGAGGGCAGAAAGCCCTGGCTTCCAACAAGGAGAAGATGACAACCAAGGATCCTTTTCGAAGAGTATGGAGACGCATGTGGGGGAAGAAAAAGACTGAAATAATATGTTTACCCCCCCTTCGGAACATATGTCACAACCCCTATTGTCCACACCCCCTACCAGAAAGAACCCCAACCCAAACCATCACTGTCTGGCCACTGTTGTTTTTTTATTGTCCACCATTACTGGAGTATCTGCTTCCCCAGATGTAGGCATGACTATG
Organism: Leptobrachium leishanense; assembly: GCA_009667805.1. NCBI lineage: Eukaryota > Metazoa > Chordata > Amphibia > Anura > Megophryidae > Leptobrachium > Leptobrachium leishanense. The sequence goes on along the minus strand of CM019066.1, from coordinate 232,226,860 downwards.
GATAACGGGGTCACGACTTTCTGGTTCAATTCCTCCAGCACAACTGTAGCCACTTATGGTTTTGATTATTGCACCATAGGCTCATTTTGTAACAAAGGATCAGGTGACTGCAGTATGATACTGTACAAGGCAACTGTATATATATGTGTAACCGATGAGTACTGGGGACATAATTGTGATTATTGGGGCGCAGTGGGGTGGGACACGGGCAATATGGGATATGGTACCTCTGATGCCGTAGTTAACAGATGGGGATATAAACCAGATAGCGCCGCACGACGACGCAGTTCCGAGGGACAAAGCCTATTAAATCGTATGACTTTGATTGGGAGAGGTGGGTGGCGGTGCTCAATCAGAAGCGGAGCTCAGACAGTACAATTGACGCTAACTATACAACACCCTTCCCAGGCCGACACGGGTGTCTATGTAATGGGAATATACGCAACTGCCACAACCAAATTCCCTCGATACAAGTTCAAACTCCAAGATATGGCCATTTATAAGAAGGAAGAGAACCCATTCCTACCCAGGAAATATGGAGAGGTAGTGAGACCTCCTCCTCTCCTACCTAACACCAAATCAATAGCCAATCCCACCTATGAAGACAGCATAGTAATGGAAACAGGATTTTCAGATGTAAATGTTTGGCTAGAATGGGTAAAATTTAGTGCCCTAAACAATAACCGTACAAATTGTTATGTGTGTGGTGCTGCTAGGCCACATCTAGGCACCGTACCTTTTAATATTCCGCAAGATGAAGAAGAATGTTTTCTTAGTTTATATACTAACACCACTGATAGCCAGAGTTTATGTGAATATTGGAAGAATAGCTACCCCATACTAACACGCCTCCCACAACCAGGAGAAGGGATACATGTTTACCCAGGGAACTATACCTGCTATAGGTCAGTAGAAAAAGGTAGGAACCTCACCTTCTTCCCCGAGGGTTATTGTGCCAATTATAGCAATATCAACAGAATCAAGTTTTTCTGATTGGGGATCTCTACTGGATATGTGGAGACCTCAAGATTAGGGCGCGTCTGCCCCTTCAATGGTCAGGTGAATGTGCCCTAGCTAAGGCCATAATGGGATTTCATATTGTTTCGGATCCTGAGGAAATTCCAAATATTAGCTCACGTCGCAGGAAAAGGGAAGTCCCAAGCCCACAAGGTAGTCTTGATCCGCATGTCTATATTGATGCTATAGGGGTACCAAGAGGGGTCCCTGATGAATTTAAAGCAAGGGATCAGGTAAAGGCAGGGTTTGAGTCATTCCTAGCACCTCTTGTTACTATTAATAAGAATGTAGATTGGATTAACTATTTATATTATAACCAGCAGAGATTTGTTAATTATACTCGCGAAGCTTTACAGGGCCTCGCTGACCAACTACAATCCACATCCATTATGACGTTCCAGAACCGGATGGCTCTGGACATGATATTGGCAGAAAAAGGAGGTGTATGCAAAATGATAGAGGGGACAGGTACATGCTGTACCTACATCCCTGATAATGTAGGCCCAAATGGAAAGGTGACCCGCGCCATAAAAAAACTAACTGAGCTCTCCGAAGAAATGAAACGTAACTCTGGTATAGATAACCCTTGGGATCAATACTTCGGGTGGTTTAAAGGGTGGAGGCAGGCCCTGATACAACTAGGCATTATACTATTGTTAATTGTTCTTTGTATTGCAGTAATAGTCTATTGCCTCATGCCCTGTCTGAAACGAATGATGGCCAAGGTAACCCCACCACCATGATGTACAGTACACCTCTACCGCCCACTCCAAATGATTATGCAGAATATGTCCAACTCCGCCGAATAGCTAATAGGAAGTAAAATATACTGTAGGTTAGGAAGATAAATAGGCACTGGGAGACTGCCATGTGTTACCAGTTCCGTGGCAGGTACAGCCCCCCTGGTTCTATATTGATCCACATGGGTATTGAGGGTCTCGCTCCCCAACCCATACTAACTTTCAGTAGATAGATGAAACAAAGAAAGAATCAAATAGTATGATCATACTATGATTCTAAGAGGGGATTGAAGGAAAAGGAATCCTCAGACCACCATCTGCTGACCTATAAGAAGGACCCTATAAGTAGTTAAATAACACCCCATGAATTATAATATTAATAGATAAATTAAGGTTTAAAATATAAGAAATAGTTTTAAGATAAATTGATAATCAGCAGTATTATAGGACTAAGGTTCACTTCTCAAGATGTTTGCAAATGTCTTTAGAAATGTCTTTAGATGCTGATCTTTGCAAATGTCTTTAGAAATGTCTTTAGATGCTGATCTTTGCAAATGTCTTTAGAAATGACAAGGATGCTGATGTTTGCAAATTTCTTTGACGTGATAAAAAAAAGTGCTGATGTCTGAAGAAATGCTGATATCTCAAGAAATCACATGCCGAGGCCACGGGAAGGTCCAGAAATGTGTCACCAGACCTGTATTGAAACTGGCCAATGAACTATGTTATGTTTTGAAATGTTAACCAATGAAATAAAGAGCCAACGCCTTGACACAGGTATAAATAAGTGTCAAAGAACCGTTGGAAGGCAGAGAGAGATGCCAGACAAAATTACATGCCTCGTGTGTTTTTTTTAACGGATTTCTCTCTCCCTGCGCAGAAGGAGAGTTAACTCAAGGTGTGCCTAAGACAGGATCTTAGGGGTGAAGGACGGACAATTGGAGACCATTATTCTCTTCAATCACTATACACAACCCCATCAGCATCTCTATACAACAGCCTCACAGCATCTCTATACCAACCCTTCACAGCATCTCTTTACACAACCATCCAGCATCTCTAAACAAGTCACGCATCTCTATACACAGCCCCATCAGCATCTTATACACATCACAGCATCTCTATACACAACCTCACAGCATCACTATACACAACCCCATCAGCATCTCTTACACAGCCTCACAGCATCTCTATACACAGCCTCACACATTCTCTATACACAACGCCATCAGCATCTCTATACACAGCCTCACAGCATCTCTATACACAACCTCACAGCATCTCTATACACAGCCCCATCAGCATATCTATACACAGCATCTCTATACACAGCCCCATCAGCATCTCTATACACAGCTCACAGCATCTCTATACACAACCGCACAGCATCTCTATACACAACCTCACAGCATCTCTATACACAGCCCCATCAGCATCTCTATACACAGCATCTCTATACACAGCCCCATCAGCATCTCTATACACAGCATCTCTTTACACAACCCCATCAGCATCTCTAAACACAGCCTCACAGCATCTTTATACACAACCTCACAGCATCTCTATACACAACCTCATCAGCATCTCTATACACAGCCTCACGGCATATCTATACACAACCTCACAGCATCTCTATACACAACCCCATCAGCATCTCTAAACACAGCCTCACAGCATCTCTATACACAGCCCCATCAGCATCTCTATACACAGCCTCACAGCATCTCTATACACAACCTCACAGCATCTCTATACACAACCTCACAGCATCTCTATACACAACCCCATCAGCATCTCTAAACACAGCCTCACAGCATCTCTATACACAGCCCCATCAGCATCTCTATACACAGCCTCACAGCATCTTTATACACAACCTCACAGCATCTCTATACACAGCCCCATCAGCATCTCTAAACACAGCCTCACAGCATCTCTGTACACAACCTCACAGCATTTCTATACACAAACCCATCAGCATCTCTATACACAGCCTCACAGCATCTCTATACACAACCCCGTCAGCATCTCTAAACACAGCCTCACAGCATCTCTATACACAACCTCACAGCATCTCTATACACAACCTCACAGCATCTCTATACACAATCTTACAGCATCTCTATACACAACCTCACAGCATCTCTATACACAACCCCATCAGCATCTCTAAACACAGCCTCACAGCATCTCTATACACAACCTCACAGCATCTCTATACACAACCTCACAGCATCTCTATACACAGCCCCATCAGCATCTATATTCACAGCATCTCTATACACAACCCCATCAGCATCTCTAAACACAGCCTCACAGCATCTCTATACACAACCTCACAGCATCTCTATACACAGCCTCACGGCATCTCTATACACAGCATCTCTATACACAACCCATCAGCATCTCTATACACAGCCTCACGGCATCTCTATACACAGCATCTCTATACACAACCCATCAGCATCTCTAAACACAGCCTCACAGCATCTCTATACACAGCCTCACAGCATCTCTATACACAGCCTCGCAGCATCTCTATACACAACCTCACAGCAGCTCTGTGAACCCTCAAATGAACCCCCTATCTCCACCAGGAGATTCCAGGCAGCTAGGGGTTCCCCGGCTATCTGACATCATCACGCTATGCGTGAGGACGTCAGGCAGTGAGGGGGGACCCGGGGTGGAGCCGCAATCCAAGATGGCGGCCCCCACTGGAGCTAGGCCGCACTTCGGCGCCGCAAGGCATCTCTATACACAGCCCATCAGCATCTCTATACACAGCCTCACAGCATCTCTATACACAACACCATCAGCATCTCTATACACAGCCTCACAGCATCTCTATACATAACCTCACAGCATCTCTATACACAACCCCATCAGCATCTCTAAACACAGCCTCACAGTATCTCTATACAAAGCCCCATCAGCATCTCTATACACAGCCTCACAGCATCTCTATACACAACATCACAGCATCTCTATACACAGCCCAATCAGCATCTCTATACACAGCATCTCTATACACAACCCCATCAGTATCTCTATACACAGTCTCACAGCATCTCTATACACAACCTCACAGCATTTCTATACACAACCTCACAGCATCTCTATACCCAGCCCCATCAGCATCTCTATACACAGCATCTCTATACACAACCCCATCAGCATCTCTAAACACAGCCTCACAGCATCTCTATACACAACCTCACAGCATCTCTATACACAGCCTCACGGCATCTCTATACACAGCATCTCTATACACAACCCCATCAGCATCTCTAAACACAGCCTCACAGCATCTCTATACACAGCCTCACAGCATCACTATACACAGACTCACAGCATCTCTATACACAACCTTACAGCAGCTCTGTGAACCCTCAAATGAACCCCCTATCTCCACCAGGGGATTCCGGGCAGCTAGGGGTTCCCCGGCTATCTGCCGTCATCACGCTAGGCGTGAGGACGTCAGGCAGTGAGGGGGGACACGGGGGTGGAGCCGCGATCCAAGATGGCGGCCCCCACCAGAGCTAGGCCGCACTTCGGCGCCGCAAGGCGCCGAAGTGCGACCCGGTGCCTAAGGGGTTAAAGCCAGGCACCGCTTAAAAGGGGAGACTCTCCCCTTTTAAGCGGTGCCTGGCTTTTTCTTGTGGGACCTCCCGATCGGGAGGGAGAGGGATCCGAACAGATCTCCCCCCCTCCCTTCCATGCTATCTCCCGGCATTGCCGGTGGAGTCGCCTGGAAATGACGTCATCGCGTATGGAGCGATGACGTCATTTACGTCGGGAGGAGCTTGACTTCAGCGTCTGAGGACGCTGAAGTCAGAACGCCGCGGGACCCCGGACAGAGAGGTGAGTATCTCTGCCGGGGGTCCCGCAAAGCAGATGACGTGTGGGACAGGTCCTCCTCAGCATACAGCGGGAGTAACTGAGGATGTATCCCACACATCGTCAGCAGTGAAGGGGTGAAAAACGTCTTTTTTTTTTACTTTTTGTCCTTGTTTCCTGTCCCCCAGGCACTACCCGGACCCGGACACTGTTTTTAAATGTTTCTATATATCCTAGAAATCTGCCACTTCACAGGCAGGTTATGAGGACATCCTATGCACGATATTTGAAGGAATTTTTCGTTTTTATTTTTAACCTTATTTCATAGAAAACTCACTGTCCGTTCAAATTATTTTTTTTAAAACTTTTTGTCCTTGTTTCCTGTCCCCCAGGGCACTACCCGGACCCCCATACACCTTTTATGGCAAATATCTAGCATATATGCCCTCTTGGAGGGCACTCTAAAAATTGAATTTTGAGTCCCATTGACTTGTATTGAGTTCGAGTTCGAATTCGAGCTTTTGAAAAGTTTGATTTCGAATGCGAACCGAACTCGGGGGTGTTCGGCCCATCCCTAGTGAGGAGGAGGCACAACGAACACAAGGCACAACATCCCCTATGACCAACCATAGCCAGTCCAAGGCATCAGATGTCAGAGCTGCTCAGGTGCAGAGTGCTGTTGTTTCAAAGCACACATCCAGGAACTCTGCTGTCTGGGAGTTCTTTAAGAAATGTGCAGCAGACCGCACCATTGCTATTTGTCATCTATGTCAGATGAGGATCAAGCGTGGGAAAGACATCTCACGCTTGGGTACCACGTGATTGAGGCGACATATGACCACCTGCCACGCATCCCGTTGGCACAAAACACTTTGCATAGGTCCTCCTCCTCATCTGTCTCTACCCCCACTATATGTCCTTCCATGTCCTTGCCTACAACCTCCACTGACAGGGATGATGCTACAGTAATGGGTGTACCAGGTCCTTCGTCACAATGTGACAGCATCCCATCAGCTGAAGATTTACGCAGTCAGATTATGGTGCCCCAGCTGCTGCAGCAGAAGAAAAATTATAGTCCCAACTATCCCCAACCACAGCGTCTGAATGCCAGTTTAGCAAAATTACTCGAATTACAGCTGCTGCCTTTCCTGCTGGTGGACTCTGCTTCCTTCCGTGAATTTGCTGAATGTGCTGTACCATAGTGGCAGGTTCCAAAACACCATTTGTTTTCACGGAAGGCCATTCCAGCACTGATTGCAGCTGAGAGGGATCCAAGATGGGGCTCTGTGCTGGAGCTTGTTCATCCACCACGCCTCCAGAAAGCTGCTTGTATGAGGTCTGTCTGCTCCTCCACCACCTCTTCCTCTTCCTCCTCCTACTCCTCCTCCTTCTCTGTCTCTGGTGAAGTGGCAGTTAAACTGACACATGACAGGGGCTACGCAATGGCTCAAGCAAAAAGATGCCATACTGTGCTTGAGCTGGTTTGTTTAGGGGACAGGAGCCACACCGGGTCAGAAATTCTGTCAGCTCTGCAGGGGCAGGTGCAGAGATGGTTAACACCACACCAGCTTGAACTGGGAATGGTCGTCTGTGATAATGGCAGCAACCTTCTCTCCACCCTACACCTGGGTAAGTTGATGCATGTACCATGCCTAGCACATGTCCTACATCTGGTGGTACAGTGTTTCCTAACCAGGTACCCAGAGCTGGCACAGCTTCTCAGCCAGGCCAGAAAAGTCTGCAGCCACTTCAGACGGTCATTCCCAGCAAGTGTTCGCCTGGTAGAAATTCAAAGAGAATTCAACCTTCCCACAAACCGTCTGATCTGTGACATGCCCACCAGGTGGAACTCGACATTGGCAATGCTGCAGCGTCAGGTTCAGGTCAAATTGTTTCCCCCCTGCAGTGGCTGATGATCAAGGATGCATGCACTGTACTGTCACCATTTGAGGAGGCAACGAGGATGGTGAGCAGGGACAGTGCATGCATCAGTGACACAATTCCTTTAGTGTTCCTGCTGGAGAGCACTCTGCACTCTGGAATTATAGATGTGGCACTAGAGGCAGAGCAGCAGGAGGAAGAGGAGGCCTTCCCTAGCTCTCAAGGCCCCAGTCTTTATGCAGACAGCATTCCTGCGGGTCCTCAGATCAGACAGGAGGAGGATGAGGAGGAAGAGGAATATTTAAGTAGTGGGGGCATTGAAGGCGGGGATTCCTCAATGGAGGGTTTTGTGTGCCCAGAAACCCAAGGACTAGTACGTGGCTGGGAGGAGGAAGTGCATGATGGGGTCATCCTCATTTACCAGGAAGACTCGGAAGCTAATGCCACCTCCATCCTACGCTGCATGGGCTCCCTTATCCTGAAAAGCCTGGTAAAGGACCCCAGGATTCGTGCTATCAACGAGAGGGATCATTACTGGTTGGCAAGCCTTCTTATCCACGATACAAGGGTAAAGTTGCAGAGCTCATCCTGCACAGAGGGAGCACAAGATGAAACAACTTGAGGACGCTCTAAAGCGACACTTGTGTAACACCTTTCCAGGCACTGGTAGGTTACCAAGTGATGACAAAGGTGCGTCTGAGGCTGCAGATGATCAGAGGAAGAGCTGTGAAGGCTAGGGCCACTTGACTGATGCCTTTTTACATTTTTTTAGTCCACAACACCCAAGGACGTCAAATGTAGGCACCCATTGCCAGCGTCTTCACCATATGGTGCAGGACTACCTAGGGGCAAGGGCAGACCTGGAAACCTTTAAAGCAGATGATCCACTGGCTTACTGGGTGTCGAGATTGGATCACTGGCCACAACCTAGCCAATATGCTATGCAGCTACTAGGTTGCCCTTCATCCAGCGTGCTTTCAGAAAGGACGTTCAGTGCCGCTGGTGGTTTTGTCACAGACAAAAGAATGCGTCTGTCTACCGACTCTATAGACCGGCAGACATTTATAAAAATGAATCAGTCCTGGATCAGCAGCTATCAAGCCCCTTATGATGACGTAGCTGAATAGATTGGGGATCTCTTCTGCATTCCCAAAACCTCCACCACTGCACTCTTCCACAATACCACAAAGGGGTTACGGTGTGAAGGCACTTGCTGACACCAAAGGCACAATATTTGGGTGCAGTGCCACTGACGCCTATATTACCAGATTCATATCATTTTAATATTGGACTGTAGGGTCCAAACCTGCACTCTTCCACAATACGACAGAGGGGTTACTTACGGTGTGAAGGCACTTGCTGCCACCAAAGGCACAGTATTTGGCTGCACTGACGCCTGTACCATATTCATATCATTTTAATATTGGACCGCAGGGTCCAACACTGCACTCTTCCACAATACCACAGAGCGGTTACTTACGGTGTTAAAGGTACTTGCTTCCACCAAAGGCACAATATTTGGGTGCATTGCCACTGACGCCTATATTACCAGATTTATATCATTTTAATATTGGACCGCAGGGTCCAACCCTGCACTCTTCCACAATACCGCAGATGGGTTACTTACGGTGTGAAGGCACTTGCTGCCACCAAAGGCACAATATTTGGGTGCACTGCCACTGACGACTATACCAGATTCATATCATTTTAATATTGGACCGCAGGGTCCAACCTGCACTCTTACACAATACCACAGAGGGGTTACGGTGTGACGGCATTGTTGCCTACACTAAAGGCCTAATTTTAAAGCACCTATTGTTACTTTCATCCAAAGCCTTCATAAGTTTCATCATAATTTAACCAAAAAAAAATCACTAAACTTGTTCTGTGTGTCCTAAAAAGTCTCCTCTTTTCATACAGACTGCCGCCCCAAGCAGTTGTTTATGAATAGATTAAAGGAAAATCATTTACCGTTATTTGAAATGTCATTTTTTTTGTTTTTAAATGTTTTTATACATCCTACAAATCTGCCACTTCACAGACAGGTTATGGGGACCTCCTAGGCACGATATTTGAAGGAATTTTTTGTTTTTATTCTTAACCTTTACTTTATGGAAAACTCACTGTTCCTTTAAAAACGTTTTTTTTAAAACTTTTTGTCCCTGTTTCCTGTCCCCCAGGACACAACCCGGACCCCCTTTTATGGCAAATATTTTGCATATATGCCCTCTTGGAGGGCACTCTAAAATTCGAATTTTTGAGTCCCATTGACTGGCATTGAGTTCGGTTCGTGTTCGAGTTCGAACTCGAACTTTTGAAATTCTTCGAGTTCGGCTCATCACTACATATAACCTCACACACAGCCACACTGTTTTGGTGGGCATATTTTTTTGGGGTGGGGGCAGCATTTCATCCTTGGACCCAGGCAGCACAGTATCTGTCATGCCCCCCATCTGCATCCATCCTCTGATGCTCCTGGCAGCTAGGGAGGTGCGTTTCGGGTTTCGGAATTTTCACGAAATTTCCCGATTCGTGCATTCAGATTCGGCTGATCTTCTGAAAATTTTTGGATCCGAAAACTGCAGATCCGAACAAATTTCCGAGCCGAAACGAAAACTTTTCCGAATTTTAGAATGGACTAGAAATGTGTAAAATCGAAATTCATTTTTCGTTCCATTCGTGATTTCGTCTCCATTCCTGATTTCGGTTCCATTTCAGTAATTTCAGACATTGTATTTTTTGGTTATATCGCTGATTCTGTAATTTTGTATCATTCCCATCTCAATGTATCCTTCCTGGAAAACCAGAGAAATCTCAATGTATCCTTCCCGGGAAACCAGAGAAATCTCAATGTATCCTTCTTGTAAAACATGAGAAATCTCAATGTATCCTTCTTGTAAAACATGAGAAATCTCAATGTATCCTTCTTGCAAAACATGAGAAATCTTACTGTATCCTTCCTGTAAAACATGAGAAATCTCAATGTATCATTCTTGAAAAACATGAGAAATCTCAATGTATCCTTCTTGTAAAACCAGAGAAATCTCAATGTATCCTTCCTGGAAAACCAGAGAAATCTCAATGTATCCTTCCCGGGAGACCAGAGAAATTTCAATGTATCCTTTCTGGAAAACCAGAGAAATCTCAATGTATCCTTCCCGGGAAACCAGAGAAATTTCAATGTATCCTTTCTGGAAACCAGAGAAATCTCAATGTAACCTTCCCGGGAAACCAGAGAAATCTCAATGTATCCTTCTTGTAAAACATGACAAATCTCAATGGCAGAATTATCGTATTATCGTATCGACAGAATTATCGTATTGACAGAAATACCAGATCCGAAAAACCATTAGTTTACGTCAAAACGAATAGACACTTTGAAACGAGGAGAACAAACGTTCCAAAAAACACGAAAATTTCCGAAATCACGAAAAAAAAGTCGATACAAAAACGATTATAGACATGTGCACAGCACAAAATTTTGTTTTGAACTAATGGATTAGTCCTAAAATGCAATTTATTTAGTTGCTAAAGAAATTCGTTTTCAGTTCTTTAACCCCTTAAGGACCTCGGACGTACCATGTACGTCATTGCAGCGGGTCTCTTTTAGACCCGCTGACGTACATGGTACGTCCTGCGGTTTTTTGAGCGTTGGAAGCGATCGGATCACTTCCAGCAGCTCAAACGCCATTGCAGGCTGCCTGGGAGTCCAGGCATCCGTGCAATGGCGGTGAGAAGTGCCGGGGCACCATGTGATCGCTCCCCGGGAGCGATCAACATCCGGTTTTACCGGAGAGGTGCCCGGCACTTCTAGAGAGCGCTGGAAGCGATCGGATCGCTTCCAGCTGCTCTGTGTATATTGCAGGGATGCCTCGACATCGAGGCATCCTTGCAATATGCTTACCTGCCGCCGGTCCGCTCAGTGATCGCTCCCCCGAGCGATCACTTCCGGTAGCGGCAGGAAGTACTGAGTGCCACGAGGTATCGTGGCACTCAGTACAAAAAAGATCACATGAGTGATCAGGTGCTCTGCTGGGTGCCTCGAGGGATCAAGGCACCCAGCAGAGTAAAAAAAGTGTTCAAAAAGTGTAAAAAAAGTAAAATAAAAATAAATAAAAATAAATAAAATAAACTGACGGTTAGGGTTAGGGTTAGGGTTAGGGTTAGGGTTAGGGTTAGGGCTAGGGTTAGGGCTAGGGTTAGGGTTAGGGTTAGGGTTAGGGCTAGGGTTAGGGTTAGGGTTAGGGTTCTAAGGGCAGGGTCATCTTGGGGCTGAGTGGGATGTTCCTAGCCTGCCTCATCAGAGAGGCAGGCTAGCAACATCCAATCAGAAGTTAGAAAAAATCTAAATAAAATTTCTAATTTGTCAGGTCAGGTCAATATTTTGTAAATATTGGCTCTGACCTCTGTGATTCTCCCTCCCTCTCCTCACTTGTGTTTTGGTGAGCGAGAGAGAGAGATCAGATTTGACAGGTTAGAGATTTTAGGTAGATTTAGTGAGATTAGAAAAATTGAGGCAGATTTAGAGAGATTTTAGGGAGATTTAGAAGAATTGAGGCAGGTTTAGAGGGATTTAGAGAGATTTAGGTGTTTATTTGTATTTTCTTGTGAAACCCAACGGTTCTTCTAAGAACCAACAATCCGCTTATATATATATAATAATTATAAAATTTTATAATCTAATGTCTGAGAGGGTGTACAGCGCCGAGGAGGCATATGCCATCCTGGCGTCAGAATCTGAGGTATCTGCGTCAGACTCAGACCCTCATTTCGACCCCGCTAACTGCCCAGAGACGTCGCTAGATACATTATCTACGCTGGCTGATGTATCTAGTGATGTTTCTGATGCAGATCCTGGGTCACCACCTGCCAGCAGGAGACGCACAGCTCCAGCTGAGGAGTGGGTAGTGCCTCATCGCCAGAGGCCAGATATCCCTCCTTTCACGGCAAATCCTGGCATCAATATTGATGTTGCAGGATTTACCGCCACACAGTTTTTGCAGGTGTTTATGGGGGATGATTTGTTGGGCCACATCGTGGCCCAATCAAATCTGTATGCCCATCAGCATTGTGCTGCGAAGCCAGACTCCTACTTGGCAAGGCAGCAATGGACCCCGCTAGATGTGCCAGAATTTCTGAAATTGCTGAATTACTAGTCCCACTATCCCAATTAATGTCCGGGTAATTAAAATCTCCAATAATTAAAGTGCTACCATGATGTGCAGCCTTCCTAATTTGCTCTAACAGTTGTTCTTCCTCATCATTATCTATATTAGGTTGTTTATAGCATATGCCAACCAATAATTGACTTCCCTGTTTATTCCCCAACGAAATATTTACCCATAAGGATTCCACATTTCCCTCATCACTTTCCAGTTTGTTAATATTAGGCTTTAAATCCTGATTTACATATAAACACACTCCACCCCCTTTCTTATGTTTCCTATCCTTTCTAAACAATGTATAACCATTTAAGTTTACAGCCCAGTCATGCGTTTCGTCCCACCACGTTTCTGTTATTCCTATAATGTCGTATTGCTTAGTGTATGCTATTACCTCTAGTTCCCCCATCTTGTTATTAAGGCTCCTTGCATTAGCAAGCATACATTTAATGTTGTCTCTACCCACACATGCTGAATGCGACTTTACATTACATGCCTCCACTGTTCTTACATTACCCATCCCCCCGGCTCCACCCCCCAAAAACTGAAATGCGCACCCCCCAAATAAGGCCTATTAGCCCCCAAATGACCCGACATACCTATACATGGGTGGTATCAATTTACTCAGAAGATGTTGCTGAACATATTTTGGGGTGTTTTTTGGCAGTAACCCATAACTGGATTTGACAATTCATGCCTAAAGTACAATGTGTGTGAAAAAATAACACAAAAAGTGACTACCTGAAAGTTTGACATAGAGCTAGTGCATGGAAAGTGTTAAAATACAACTCTTTGAAGCACCCCAGGGTGTGCCCTTTCTAAAAATATATGGTTTGATGGGGGTAAATTACTTTGGCCGGCTTCAAAAATGTCCCAAATAGGACATGGGTGCATGATGACGAAATGTGAAAATTCCAAGTTGGAAAACTGAAATGCGCACCCCCCAAATAAGGCCTATTAGCCCTCAAATGACCCGACATACCTATACATGGGTGGTATCAATTTACTCAGAAGATGTTGCTGAACATATTTTGGGGTGTTTTTGGAGTAACCCATAACTGTATTTGACAATTCATGCCTAAAGTACAATGTGTGTGAAAAAATAACACAAAAAGTGACTACCTGAAAGTTTGACATAGAGCTAGTGCATGGAAAGTGTTAAAATACAACTCTTTGAAGCACCCCAGGGTGTGCCCTTTCTAAATATATATGGTTTGATGGGGGTAAATTACTTTGGCCGGCTTCAAAAATGTCCCAAATAGGACATGGGTGCATGATGACGAAATGTGAAAACTCCAAGTTGGAAAACTGAAATGCGCACCCCCCAAATAAGGCCTATTAGCCCCCAAATGACCCGACATACCTATACATGGGTTGTATCAATTTACTCAGAAGATGTTGCTGAACATATTTTGGGGTGTTTTTGGCAGTAACCCATAACTGGATTTGACAATTCATGCCTAAAGTACAATGTGTGTGAAAAAATAACAAAAAGTGACTACCTGAAAGTTTGACATAGAGCTAGTGCATGGAAAGTGTTAAAATACAACTCTTTGAAGCACCCCAGGGTGTGCCCTTTCTAAAAATATATGGTTTGATGGGGGTAAATTACTTTGGCCGGCTTCAAAAATGTCCCAAATAGGACATGGGTGCATGATGACGAAATGTGAAAATTCCAAGTTGGAAAACTGAAATGCGCACCCCCCAAATAAGGCCTATTAGCCCCCAAATGACCCGACATACCTATACATGGGTGGTATCAATTTACTCAGAAGATGTTGCTGAACATATTTTGGGGTGTTTTTTGGCAGTAACCCATAACTGGATTTGACAATTCATGCCTAAAGTACAATGTGTGTGAAAAAATAACACAAAAAGTGACTACCTGAAAGTTTGACATAGAGCTAGTGCATGGAAAGTGTTAAAATACAACTCTTTGAAGCACCCCAGGGTGTGCCCTTTCTAAAAATATATGGTTTGATGGGGTAAATTACTTTGGCCGGCTTCAAAAATGTCCCAAATAGGACATGGGTGCATGATGACGAAATGTGAAAATTCCAAGTTGGAAAACTGAAATGCGCACCCCCCAAATAAGGCCTATTAGCCCCCAAATGACCCGACATACCTATACATGGGTGGTATCAATTTACTCAGAAGATGTTGCTGAACATATTTTGGGGTGCTTTTTGGCAGTAAACCTTAAAGTTCACAGTACATGTATTCTTAAATTGCGTTAAAAAAAAAAATCACCAAATTTTTTTTTTTCTCAAACTTTGGCATAGATTTGTGGTAAAATGGTTTGCATGGAAAGAGTCAAAATACCCCAAGTTTAATACCTTGATTTGTGTACTTTTAAAAAAAATATGTATATGTGGAGGGTTATTCAGGAATTAGTGACAGATATCAGTGTTACAATGTCACTATCACTAGTTTTGAAAATAAACTCTTTGGAAATGGCAAAGTGCTACTTGCACTTATTGTTGCATAAAATAAGGAAAAAAGCGAGGAATATGTAAACATTGGGTATTGCTAAACTCAGTACTAAATTTAGAAACTACTAAGGAATTAAATTTTTTTGACGGTTGTTGATACATAAGAAATTTTGGGGGTCAAAGTTCGAAAAAGTGGTGTTTTTTCAATTTTTTTGTCATATTTCACAATATTTTTTATAGTAAATTATATGAAATGATGAAAAAAATGGTATCTTTATAAAGTCCATTTAGTGACGAGAAAAACAGTGTAAAATATGTGTGGGTTACATAAACGAGTAAGAGGAAAATTTGACGTAAACACTAAGAGCGCAGAAACGTAAAAACAGCAGCGGTCACTAACGGACGGATTTGTGTAAAACCGCCCGGTCACTAAGGGGTTAATATGAAAACTAATTTATTTATTTCATTCATCCGAAAACCAGTGGATACAATTACTATTGTAGTGGCTCCTCAAAGGGCTGAGATCGCTGCTTATTAATTTACAGTATCTCTCACTCTCAGCACAATGTGTCAGGCAAAGCTGTTACAGTAACTGACTGCTGCTTATCACAGCGCTCAGAGTTTCAGTAAAACTAGTAAATAATATTTTTATATTTAACCACTTGGCTGCTATGGACGCGCTCAGCGCGTCCAGCCAAGTGGTTCTCCTGTGCTATGGACGCGCTGAGTGCGTCCATGCACAGGACACAGCAATCCGCCGGATTCCGGTGGATTGCTGCGCCCCCTGGTGCGGGCTGACATCTTGGATGTCAGCCCAGCACTCGGGACCCCGGCGGAGCAATTAGATGTCATCGCGGTGGCGCGATGACATCTAATTCAGGCGCCCCCCCGCATGTGCGGAGGAGACGCCTGAAAGGGAGGGGGGAGGTCCTTCGGACCTCTCTCCCTCCCGATCGCCGGGGGGCAGGGGGTTAATACAGGCACCGTTTGGAAGGGCACAGCCTGCCCTTCCAAACGGTGGCTGTGATTAACCCCTGGGGAGCCGGATCACGAATCGGTGATGAAAAGTGCCGGATCGTGATCCTCTCCTGGAGCTGGCCAACATCTGGATGTTGGCCAAGCCTCCAGGAACTCCCCCTGAGGACTGGCGTCATCGTGCATAGCACGATGACGCCAGTCCTGGAGTTAACCCCTAGCTGCCACCAAAGGTGGAGATAGGGGTGCCAATGAAACCCCTTTCTCCCGATCCGTGGCAGCTAGGGGTTAATATTTGATATCGTTGGATCGGCCAGAGCATGGCCGTTCCAACGATACCAAACACGAAAATGAAAAATGTTTTTAAAAAAAATAAAAAATAAAAATAAAAAAATAAAAATATTTTAAAAAAAATTCTAAAAAAAATAAGCAAGGCTTTTTTTTTGTTAGTTAATGCAGCAATATTGTTCCCATTTCAATTATAATGTGCACAATAATGCTGCACTAACTATTTTTGTATGTGGTGCGTTTGTTGAAAAAAGCGAATTTTCCCAAAAAAAAATGTAACGAGACCCCATTTCTAATTTTTTTAACAAGCGCACCCCATACAAAATATAACCACAAAGGATCGCATGTTAAAATGTTAAAAAAAACAAAATTTCAATAAATTATTGAAAATTCTAATTTTATTGCATTTTTTGTTATTATATACAGACATGACATAACGTATACATATAATAATGACATATTATGAATTTGCCAAGTCTGCCGGAAAGAACGCTATATAATATGTCTGGGTCATATATCAAAATATGGCTACAAAACGCGGTTAAACCTGATGAGCGAAAGCGGTAAAAATGACTTCAGCACAGAGGTGTGAAAAGCCTCAGCAGCGAAAGGGTTAAGAGATTATTATTTCCTTGCTTTACTGAAACTCTGAGCGCTGTTCCAGTCAGTTACTGTAACGGCTGAGCCTGATACATTGTACTGAGAGATAATATAACAAGCAGACGATCTCAACGCTCACAGCCACTGAATTTAACCACTTGAATGCTAAGGACGCGCTCAGCGCGTCCTCAGCATTCCCGCTGGTATGCGGAGGACGCGCTGAGCGCGTCCTCGCATCGGGGTCAGCGTTCGGCCGGGTTCCGGCCGATCGCTGGCCCCTCCGGTGCGGGCTGACATCCTGGATGTCAGCCCGGCATCCGGACCAGCAGCCGCCATTATTAGGTGTCATCACGGGGCGCGATGACACCTAATTCAGGCGCCCCCCCGCATGTGCGGAGGAGACGCCTGAAAGGGAGGGGGGGGAGGTCCTTCGGACCTCTCTCCTCCCGATCGCCGGGGGGCAGGGGGTTAATACAGGCACCGTTTGGAAGGGCACAGCCTGCCCTTCCAAACGGTGGCTGTGATTAACCCCTGGGGAGCCGGATCACGAATCGGTGCTGAAAAGTGCCGGATCGTGATCCTCTCCTGGAGCTGGCCGACATCTTGGATG
Source organism: Leptobrachium leishanense (assembly GCA_009667805.1). Lineage (NCBI taxonomy): Eukaryota > Metazoa > Chordata > Amphibia > Anura > Megophryidae > Leptobrachium > Leptobrachium leishanense. The sequence continues at coordinate 232,209,318 of CM019066.1, read as the reverse complement.
TTGGCCAAGCCTCCAGGAACTCCCCCTGAGGACTGGCGTCATCGTGCATAGCACGATGACGCCAGTCCTGGAGTTAACCCCTAGCTGCCACCAAAGGTGGAGATAGGGGGTGCCAATGAACCCCCTTTCTCCCGATCCGTGGCAGCTAGGGGTTAATATTTGATATCGTTGGATCGGCCAGAGCATGGCCGTTCCAACGATACCAAACACGAAAATGAAAAATGTTTTTAAAAAAAATAAAAAATAAAAATAAAAAAATAAAAATATTTTAAAAAAAATTCTAAAAAAAAATAAGCAAGGCTTTTTTTTTGTTAGTTAATGCAGCAATATTGTTCCCATTTCAATTATAATGTGCACAATAATGCTGCACTAACTATTTTTGTATGTGGTGCGTTTGTTGAAAAAAGCGAATTTTCCCAAAAAAAAATGTAACGAGACCCCATTTCTAATTTTTTTAACAAGCGCACCCCATACAAAATATAACCACAAAGGATCGCATGTTAAAATGTTAAAAAAAACAAAATTTCAATAAATTATTGAAAATTCTAATTTTATTGCATTTTTTGTTATTATATACAGACATGACATACGTATACATATAATAATGACATATTATGAATTTGCCAAGTCTGCCGGAAAGAACGCTATATAATATGTCGGGTCATATATCAAAATATGGCTACAAAACGCGGTTAACCTGATGAGCGAAAGCGGTAAAAATGACTTCAGCACAGAGGTGTGAAAAGCCTCAGCAGCGAAAGGGTTAAGAGATTATTATTTCCTTGCTTTACTGAAACTCTGAGCGCTGTTCCAGTCAGTTACTGTAACGGCTGAGCCTGATACATTGTACTGAGAGATAATATAACAAGCAGACGATCTCAACGCTCACAGCCACTGAATTTAACCACTTGAATGCTAAGGACGCGCTCAGCGCGTCCTCAGCATTCCCGCTGGTATGCGGAGGACGCGCTGAGCGCGTCCTCGCATCGGGGTCAGCGTTCGGCCGGGTTCCGGCCGATCGCTGGCCCCTCCGGTGCGGGCTGACATCCTGGATGTCAGCCCGGCATCCGGACCAGCAGCCGCCATTATTAGGTGTCATCACGGGGCGCGATGACACCTAATTCAGGCGCCCCCCGCATGTGCGGAGGAGGCGCCTGAAAGGGAGGGGGGGGAGGTCCTTCGGACCTCTCTCCCTCCCGATCGGCGGCGCACAGGGGGAAAACCCAGGCATCATTTGGAAGGGCACAGCCTGCCCTTCCAAATGATGCCTGGCATTAACCCCTGGGGAGCTGGATCGCAAATCGGCGCTGAAAAGCGCCGATTCGCGATCCTTCCGGGAGCTGGCCGACATCTTGGATGTCGGCCAAGCTTCCGGGAACTCCCCCAGAGGACTGGCGTCATCGTGCGTAGCATGATGACGCCAGTCCTACAGTTAACCCCTAACTGCCACCAAGTGTGGAGATAGGGAGTTCCAATGAACTCCCTATCTCCCGATCCGTGGCAGCTAGGGGTTAAATTTTGATATCGTTGGATCGGCCAGAGCATGGCCGTTCCAACGATACCAAACATGAAAGTTAAAAATGTTGTAAAAAAAAAAAAATAAAAAAAAAAAAAATAAAAAAAATTTAAAAAAAAAATAAAACAAAAAAAAATAAACACTTTTTTTTCTTTTTTTTGGGTTTGTTAATGCAGCAATATTGTTCCCATTTCAATTATAATGTGAACAATGATGCTGCACTAACGATTTTTGTATGCGGTGCGTTTGTTAAAAATAGTGTCATTTTCCCCAAAACAAAATGTAACGAGACCCCATCTCTAATTTTTTTAACAAGCGCACCCCATACAAAATATAACCGCAATTGCTCGCATGTTAAAATGTGGAAAAAAACACTTTACACGTTGTAAATTATTGAAAATACATATTTTATTGCATTTTTTGTTATAATATACAGACATGACATAACGTATACATATAATAATGACATATTATGAATCTACCGAGTCTGACGGAAAGAACGATATATAATATGTCGGTGTCATATACTAAAATAAGCCTTCAAAACACGTTTAAACATGATGCGCAAAACAGGTAAAAAATGACCTCAGCACAGGGGCGGGAAAAGCCTCAGCAGCGAAAGGGTTAAAGGGCTAAAAAAAAAGGCTCCTCTCTGTATAAGGTATAGAACATCCTCCTGCATTAATTAATACCCCTCTCTGTACAATGTAGATAACATCCTCCTTCATTAATTAATACCCCTCTCTGTATAATGTAGATAACATCCTCCTGCATTAATTAATAACCCTCTCTGTATAATGTATACAACATCCATCTGCATTAATTAATACCCCTCTCTGTATAATGTATAGAATGTCCTCCTGAATTAATTAATGTCCCTCTCTGTAAAGAACATCCTCCTCCATTTATACCTTTCTCTGTATAATGTATATAACATCCTACTGCATTAATTAATGCCCCTCTCTGTATAGAACATCCTACTGCATTGGCATGTGGAGGGTGCAGAACTTTGGAATGCAATGCTTATCCAGCACAGGAGAGGGAACTTTTACTTAAACTTTATATCTCTGTGGGGGAGACAGACAGGAATATAAAAGCAGGGGAGATGGAAAATATTAACGTAAATCGGTCTGAAAGCTCAGAGAACAGATAACTGGTGCAAATTTATTTTTATAATAAAATAGAGCACTTTAAATCCAGGGAAAACATTCAAATAAATCACACTGAAGGCTCATAATGACAGAGTAACTGTGAGAGCTGGATACTAAATGTATCAGACGTAAAAAAAAAACTTTATAACAAGCAGCACTGGGAGAGGAGAGGGACTTTATATAAAACGTGTATTATAGATGAGGAAAGGGGGATAGTGCTCCTGGATAATATAAAATGTATCAGACCTAAGCCCCTATTATGCAGAATGGGAGGGGAGATAACACACGTTTTATAAAGCCACACGTCCAGAAAGCTGCTTGTATGAGATCTGTCTGCTCCACCACCACCTCTCCCTCTTCCTCCTCTTTCTTTGTCTCTGGCGAAGTGGCAGTTAAACCAACACGTGACAGGGGCTACGCAATGACTCAAGCAAAAAGTTGCCATACTGTGCTTGAGATGGTTTGTTTAGGGGACAGGAGCCACACTGGGCCAGAAATTCTGTCAGCTCTGCAGGGGCAGGTGCAGAGATGGTTAACACCACACCAGCTTGAGCTGGGAATGGTCATCTGTGATAATGGCAGCAACCTTCTCTCCGCCCTACACCTGGGTAAGTTGACGCATGTACCATGCCTAGCACACGTCCTAAATCTGGTGGTACAGTTTTTTTCCTAACCGGGTACCCAGGGCTGGCAGAGCTTCTCAGCCAGGCCAGAAAAGTCTGCAGCCACTTCAGACGGTCATTCCCAGCAAGTGTTCGCTTGGCAGAAATTCAAAGAGAATTCCACCTTCCCACAAACCGTCTGATCTGTGACATGCCCACCAGGTGGAACTCGACATTAGCAATGCTGCAGCGTCTGCACAAGCAGCAGAGGGCCATCAATGAGTACCTGTGTGAGTATGGCACATGGACAGGTTCAGGTCAACTTGTTTTTTTCCCCCCGCAGTGGCTGATGATCAAGGATGCATGCACTGTACTGTCACCATTTGAGGAGGCAACAAGGATGGTGAGCAAGGACAGTGCATGCATCAGTGACACAATTCCTTTAGTGTTCCTGCTGGAGAGCACTCTGCGTGGAATCATAGATGTGGCTCTAGAGGCAGAGCAGCGGGAGGAAGAGGAGGCCTTCCCTAGCTCTCAAGGCCCCAGTCTTTCCGCAGACAGCATTCCAGCGAGTCCTCCTCAGATCAGACAGGAGGAGGAATATTTAAGTAATGGGGGCATTGAAGGTGGGGATTCCTCAAGGGAGGGTTTTGTGTGCCCAGAAACCCAAGGACTAGTTCGTGGCTGGGAGGAGGAAGTGCACGATGGGGTCATCCTCATTGAGTAGGAAGACTCGGAAGCTAATGCCACCTCCAACGTACGCTGCATGGGCTCCCTTATCCTGAAAAGCCTGGTAAAGGACCCCAGGATTCGTGCTATCAAGGAGAGGGATCATTACTGGTTGGCAAGCCTTCTTGATCCACGATACAAGGGTAAAGCTGCAGAGCTCATCCTGCCCGCACAGAGGGAGCACAGGATGAAAAAACTTGAGGACGCTCTAAAGCGACACTTGTGTAACACCTTTCCAGGCACTGGTAGGTTACCAAGTGATGACACAGGTGCTTCTGAGGCTGCAGATGATCAGAGGAATAGTGGTGAAGGCCGGGGCCGCTTGACTGATGCATTTTTACATTTTTTTAGTCCACGACGCCCAGGGACGTCAAATGTAGGCACCCATTGCCAGCGTCTTCACCATATGGTGCAGGACTACCTAGGGGCAAGGGCAGACCTGGATACCTTTCCAGCAGATGATCCACTGGCTTACTGGGTGTTGAGATTGGATCACTGGCCAGAACTTAGCCAATATGCTATGCAGCTACTAGGTTGCCTTTCATCCAGCGTGCTTTCTGAAAGGACGTTCAGTGCCGCTGTGTAAGGGCAGAGGCTATGACCCCTGTGTAGTGTTGTGTGTATGGAACCCAATGGCAAGCCGAAGAAGGAGACCAGGAGATGTATGATCAGTTGAGCATTTACTGGATGGAACAAAATATACAGTTGTGTTCAAAATTATTCAACCCCCAATGCTGTAAAGGGTTTTAGGGAATTTAGTGTACATTTGTAATTGTATTCAGAATGAAATCCTACAAGGACTTTTTAAAGAACCATATGCAACTAAAATGACATCAATTGGTTTTGTAATACAGTAGTAAATGTTTCTGTTGTGAATTCTTCATTGACACAATTATTCAACCCCTTAAAGACTACCACTCTGAAGAACAGAGGTTAATTCGGTGTTTTCAATCAGGTATTGAAAACACCTGTGGATGTCACGGAGCAGCAATAAAGCATAATAAGCACCAAGTAGGCAGCTTTAAAATGACTGTGATACTCAGCTCCTTCTAGACATTTACTGGTGTGGTTACAAACATGGTGAAGTCAAGAGAATGTTCCAGGAAGACAAGAGAAGAGGTGATTACTCTTCACAGGGCAATGGCTATAAGAAGATTGCAAAGATGTTAAACATACCAAGAGAGACCATAGGAAGCATCATTCGCAAATTCAAGGCAAAGGGCACTGTTGAAACGCTACCTGGTCATGGCAGAAAGAAGATGCTGACTTCGACTGCTGTGCGCTACCTTAAGCGTAGAGTGGAGAAAAGTCCCCGTGCGACTGCTGAGGAACTGAGAAAAGATTTGTCAGATGTGGGTACTGAAGTTTCAGCTCAAACAATACGGCGCACACTGTGTAATGAAGGCCTCCATGCCAGAACTCCCAGGTGCACCCCCTTGCTGTCTCCAAAGAATAAGAAGAGTCGACTGCAGTATGCCAAAAGTCATGTGGACAAACCACAGAAGTTTTGGGATAGTGTTCTGTGGACTGATGAAACAAAATTAGAACTGTTTGGGCCCATGGATCAACGCTATGTTTGGAGGAGGAAGAACAAGGCCTATGAAGAAAAGAACACCTTGCCTACTGTGAATCATGGCGGGGGGTCATTAATGCTTTGGGACTGTTTTGCTTCTGCAGGTACAGGGAAGCTTCAGCGTTTGCAAGGTACCATGAATTCTCTTCAGTACCAGGAGATATTGGATGACAATGTGATGCAGTCCGTCACAAACCTGAGGCTTGGGAGACTTTGGACCTTTCAACAGGACAATGATCCCAAGCATACCTCCAAGTCCACTAGAGCATGGTTGCAGATTAAAGGCTGGAACATTTTGGAGTGGCCATCGCAGTCACCCGACTTAAATCCGATTGAGAACCTCTGGTGGGACTTAAAGAAAGCAGTTGCAGTGCGCAAGCCTAAGAATGTGACTGAACTGGAGGCTTTTGCCCATAACGAATGGGCGAAGATACCTGTAGATCGCTGCAAGACACTTGTGTCAAGCTATGCTTCACGTTTAAAAGCTGTTAGTACAACATCCTTTTACAGTTATAAGTACTAAGATTGAATGTCACTTGGGGGTTGAATAAAACTGATAATGATGTGAGCACAGAAAACACATTTGTGGTTATTTCATTATAAATGTTATGTTATATTTGTCTGACCTACACGTGCCTCTTTGATTTAATTGTAAGCAAGATGACTGAATGATCAAAATCAATGTCAAACTGGCCAAAACACTAAATTTCAGTGGGGGTTGAATAATTTTGAACACAACTGTAAGTCCAGAACAAAAGATAACGCAAGATTTCTTTGACAAGAGTAAAGTCCAGAACAAAGGATTGTAGGGGTAAATAACACGAGTTGTAATCTTTGAAATAGACCAGGGTAGATGAATTGGACTTGAAGATAGGATCTGGAACTGGTACCGTGGGTATGGAAGCAAGCCTGGAGATGGAGCTGGTGTCGTGGAAGCAAGCCTGGAGATGGAGCTGGTGTTGTGGAAGCAAGCCTGGAGATGGAGCTGGTGCCATGGAAGCAAGCCTGGAGATGGAACTGGTGCCGTGGAAGCAAGCCTGGAGATGGAACTGGTGCCGTGGAAGCAAGCCTGTAGATGGAGCTGGTACCGTGGAAGCAAGCCTGTAGATGGAGCTGGCACCATGGAGGCAAGCCTGTAGATGGAGCTGGCACCGTGGTAGCAAGCCTGAAGATGGAACTGGTACCGTGGAAGCAGGTCTGGAAGCGGAGCTGGTACCGTGGAAGCAGGTCTGGAAGCGGAGCTGGTACCGTGGAAGTAGGTCTGGAAATCGGGATTCTCTTGGAGCAGATACGAAGAGGGACCACTGGATAACGTGGTGGTGAACCACAGTATAACCTGGTTAATGAACTGGGAAAGGCGGCAGATTTAAATAGGGTTCAGAGGATCATAAGAACACCATTCACATGGGGCTCGTAGGTGGAGTTGGGATACCTGAGTACTTGATAGGTTAATTGGTGGCATACGAGGATCTCCAGTGCAGGTGTAATGCAGTACCTTTTATTTGACCAGCAGAGGTCTTCATGCTTTGGGATGGACAATCGCGCATGCGCGCTTGGTTTCTGCTCAGTTGGATCCCGGAGGCGGCGTGGGACACATCCTGGCTCTCCTCCTCCGAGTTGAAGACTGGAACCAGGGGAGCGACGCGCCACGAGGGACCTCGGGTGAGTATGTAAAGTGTCCCAACATGGCGGCCGCGATTGGACCGCGGCGTGGGGCATGACACGCTGGAGGTTTTGTCACAGACAAAAGAGTGCGTCTGTCCACCGACTCTGTAGACCGGCTGACATTTATAAAAATTAATCAGTCCTGGATCAGCAGCTATCAGTCCCCTGATGCTGATGTAACGGAATAGATCGGGGATCTCTTCTGCATTCACAAAACCTCCACCACTGAACTCTTCCACAATACCACAAAGGGGTTACGGTGTGAAGGCACTGTTGCCGACCATGAAGGCCCAATTTTAAAGCACCTATTGTTACTTTCATCCAAAGCCTGCATAGGTTTCACCATAGTTTAGCCAAAAAATCACTAAACTTGTTCTGCGTGTCCTAAAAGGTCTCCTCTTTTAATACAGACTGCCGCCCCAAGCAGTTGTTTATGAATAGATTAAAGGAAAACCGTTTACCATAATTTGAAATGTCATTTTTTTGTTTTTAAATGTTTCTATACATCCTACAAATCTGCCACTTCACGTGCAGGTTACGGGGACCTCCTAGGCACGATATTTGAAGGAATTTTTCGTTTTTATTTTTAACCCTTATTTCATGGAAAACTCACTGTCCCTTTGAAAACGTTTTTTTTTTTACTTTTTGTCCTTGTTTCCTGTCCCCCAGGGCACTACCCGAACCCCCATACACCTTTTATGGCAAATATCTTGCATATATGCCCTCTTGCAGGGCACTCTAAAAACCAAACTTTTGAGTCCCATTTACTTGCGTTGAGTTCGGGTCGTGTTCGCATTCGAACTCGAACTCTTGAAATTGTTCGAGTTCGAATGCGAACCGAACACGGGTGTGTTCGGCTCATCCCTAATCACTGCACCCTGGGCTCACCGCATCCCAATAGCCCGGGGCCACCCTGGTACTATCCCCACGACCCTGACAGTATCTTGGGCCTGCCTAAGTCATAGGCCAATGTCTTTAAGAACTAGCAGCTGTATATTGAAAGGACTGTTTCAATATAAACTGTTGTTACATAGATACATAGGCTGAAAAAACCCAGTCTGATGCGCTCACCAATCTGCAACACACTGGGGAAAAAATCCTTCTTGACCCCAGAATGGCAGTCAGATTTCTCCTTGGATCAAGAAGCTTACCCACATATTAAATATTATAACCCTTAATATTGTGTGTCTGCAGGAATATTGTTCTGCTCCCCATTTCAATAAAAAAGCCATGATCCGCAATTGTCAATGTATTACTTGGAATAGGCTCAAATGCATTGACTTAAGTTGTAACAAGTTGTTGTTTGTATTTTGACAAGTGGAAGCTGCACTGTCCATGTTTAAGATATTTATTTTATTTACCTCTCCTCTGTGTCCTCATTTGAAATTACAAGTAATATGTCTACCCAGGTTCAGCTGCCCACTTTGTCAGTGTAGCGCTGCTTTAAAAATGTGCTCTGGTGCAATGCACTGTTGATACCACTAGAGGGAGACAGAGACATTGTGGACTATGCTGGACAAAACTGAACTCCATCTCCCATCACCCTTTGCGTGAAGACAGGAAGGGGGTTGTACAAAGAGGAGGAAAGACATCAACAGCCTCGTGCAAGGCATGGGCAGTGTGAGCAGAGCCACGAGAGACGTAGGACGCACGCTGGGGCTGTTAGGGATTGAAACCAGGCCGGAGTGTGGATGTTGCTACAGTCGTGTTAGAGATCGTGCTGTTACCTATATACCTAGCCTTGATCGTTCGACAGAACAGAGCGAGCAGTGAGAGAGAGAGCAGTCGCAGGTGACACTTCTGGGATCCTGGCAGAGTTGGAGCGCAGAGAGATGGCGGCATCCATTGTTGCAGTGATCGGAGAGAGAGTGTGCATCGGCCGGCTGTGTACCACGCTGAACTGTTCTTGACAAAGTGCGGTTTGGGAGAAGAGGGACATCGTGTGAGGAGAGGCTGCAAACTGGAGAGGAGTGCTGGCGGCCTATGTGTTCGTGTTCTGGCGGAGGAGAACCAGATCGGGAGCGCAGGCATTAACAGCATCAGGTTCCAAGTGGCAGTGAGGACAGATCCTCTTGATAGAGATCCCTTTATCCAGCGTTCATCGGTTCAGGACAAGTGGTTACACCGGATGGGTGAGAAGGCTTCGGCCTGGTGAAAACGCAGAACATTGCGCACTTGTTTATTGTTTCTTTAAGGGCCACAACAGTGACTAGTCGAAGATTGTTTTTGTTTCATTCACTGGCCAGTTGAACACAGTACCCGGGTACCCTAGACAACACACATATATATTTTTGAGCTATTTTTCACTGGACTTCCACTCCAGAACTGAGGGGGTTAACCGGTTTCTTTTACCTCTGCGTGTTTTTCCCGAGTTACGAATTCTTGTCACTTAAATACCGTACATGCGTATTATATGCTGCTTTATTGGGATCAGTAAAGAATATAATATAGAAAAATCCACAACAGTGCTGGTGTATAGTTATTTCCTAGTGCGGTCAGACTAACCCGAGGTTTATTCAGCGGCTCCTCCGTGGGTGAGCGCTACATCAGTATTCTGCATTTTTGAATCCAGTTTCTCTTTAACAAAATTTATTTTGTTTTCCTAAGTGAATCCTAAAATATTTTGACATCTGTTTGCCCTTTTTTTCCTGATTGTTTGAGTAGTACTGACATATATTGCTGGAAGTAACGAGGTGGGGCGGATACATACTGGAAGTAATTTCTTAGTTATTCCTTGATAACAATGTGATCGAACTGTTTTCATTTCAGTACCTGAATTATGTTCCATGTCTTACCAAGAAAGAGATTGGTCTGCCCAAAAGCACAGATCTGGTCAATCTAGGTTAGGAAAGTAAGAGCCGGAGTTCCTGCGCAGATGAAAATAAGTAGATTAAAGTGATTATTCAGAAAGCACTGAAATTTCAGTGAACTTTTGATGCTTTCTCGTTTGGCAAAATATGTTTCGCCGATTCAAGTTCGTTGACCCTGCGGTGAATTCACTATTCACCACAGGGACCCAGAAGTGCGGCGAACGTGGAGCACTCGCCAGCCACCAAAAAGAGCCCGAGGAGCGCTGAACTGACCGCCAAACACTGCTGGACTGCAGAAAAAAAAATGATGGAACTCTGCCGTTCTTTAAAAGGAGTTTAAAAATACATAAAAATGTGTGGAAATAATAAAAGGTCCCATAAAAATAATAAAAAGGCCTGTTACAGAATTTAACCCTTTCGCTGCGGAGGACGCGCTCAGCGTGTCCACCTGCAGGTAACGTTCCTTGCGGTGGACGCGCTGAGCGCGTCCTCCCTTTGGGGCCAGCGTTCGGCCGGGTTCCGGACGATCGCTGGCCCCCCCGGTGCGGGCTGACATCCTCGATGTCAGCCCAGCACCCGGAACCACCGCCGGCCTAATGTGAGGAGGAGGCGCCTGAAAGGGAATGAATGAAAGATGGCAATGATGGCAGGGCAACCTTTCTCAGCTGTTTTGTGTTCTCTGAATAGACAAAGCATTGTTTCTCTATGGGGATTTCACTGCCCTCGAACAGGCACCGAAGGCAGTGGCGTCACTAGGGTTGGTGTTACCTGGTGCGGTAACTTATGGTGTCACCCCCCTCGAGTTTTACGGGTTTTTTTTTAACTACTTTTACTCATAAGTCATTACTCCCATATAACACTGAATGCTCATAATACACGGCGCACATTACTGTGAGGTTTATTACTGTGGAGCACTATGATATGCTCATACACAAATTTTGGCAAACTGACAGCAAGTACGGTGCCCGTTCGAAGGCAGTGAAAGTCCCCATAGAGAAGTAATGGTTAATCTGTTCAGAGACACCGAACAGCAAAGAAATGTGCTGATGTCAAAAACATCTGGATTAACCCCGCCGAACACACCAGATAAACTCGAGCAGCCGCCAATCAGAGCGCAGAGCAGACGCCGGAAAAAGCCGACACCGCAGACGAATGGAGTGAAGAAAAAAAAAAACGGTACGCTTGAATGTTTGAAAGTGAAACGCTGTTTGCAAAGAAACTTCAGAACGAAAATGTCTGGAATTTACATATAAGATCCAATGAATGATAATAAAAAGGACTGTTAAGAAAAAAATAAATAAAAAGAGACCTTTTTACTGCAGAATATTATAATGAACGGTTTATTAGATATTGAATTAAAATGGGAATATTTTTAACATTGGAGCCTATGGGATTCGCTTGAATTAATCAGCCGAATGAAACCACCGAACAGCAGGGCAATTCGGCAACTTTTCACTGCTGATTTTTGTTCTCTGAATAGACGAAGCATTGCTTCTCTATGGGGATTTCACTGCCCTCGAACAGGCACCAAATAGGCACCATATGTGCAGGCAATTCGCCAAAATTTGGCGAACTGCCTGCTCTCTGAATAGCCGAATGGCCAGGAAAGGTAACCATACGCTGAATTTCAGTGTTCGGTTACCTTTTGGCCACAATTCGGATCTCTTTGAATAACCCTGTAAGATATAATAATGATACATTATGAATCTGCTGAGTCTGATGAAACTAAGAATATATAACTTGTCTGGGTCCTACAATAAAGCATGACTTCAAATCGTGTCTAAACATGATGAGCACAAAACGGTTCAAAATGAGCTCAGCACACAGGGGTGAAATTACTCAGCAGTGAAGGAGTTAAACAGGTGAATCCCATAGGATTTAATAAATAAAAAAGATAAAAGAATGAACAGTTGTATAAAAATATTAATTTTCAGCAAACTGTCTTTTGGTTTATTTATGTTTTTGGAAATGTTTGGACTTTTTAGGTGAAATTTTTGATTCCCAATTGTTTTTTTAACCCTTTCGCTGCTGAGGCATTTCCCGCCTCTGTGCTGAGGTCATTTTTACCGGTTTTGCTCATCATGTTTAAACGTGTTTTGAAGGCTTATTTTAGTATATGACCCAGACATATTATAGATCGTTCTTTCCGTCAGACTCGGCAGATTCATAATATGTCATTATTATATGTATACGTCATGACCTGTCTGTATATTATAACAAAAAATGCAATAAAATATGAATTTTCAATAATTTACAACGTGTAAAGTGTTTTGTTTTCACATTTTAACATGCGAGCAATTGCGGTTATATTTTGTATGGGGTGCGCTTGTTAAAAAAATTAAAGATGGGGTCTCGTTACATTTTTTTTGGGGAAAATTACGCGATTTTTAACAAACGCACCGCATACAAAAATCGTTAGTGCAACATTATTGTTCACATTATAATTGAAATGGGAACAATATTGCTGCATTAACGAACCAAAAAGAAGGAAAAAAACTTGTTTATTTTTTTTTTATAATTTTTTTTTAAAACATTCTTTTATTTTTATTTTTAACCACTTCGCTGCTAAGGACGCGCTCAGCGCGTCCAACCGCAGGTAACGTTCCTTGTGGTGGATGCGCTGAGCGCGTCCTCTCTTTGGGGCCAGCGTCCGGCCGGGTTCCGGCCGATCGCTGGCCCCCCCGGTGCGGGCTGACATCCTTGATGTCAGCCCAGCACCCGGAACCGCCACCGGAGTAATTAGGTGTCATCGCGGGGGCGCGATGACACCTAATTCAGGTGCCCCCCCACATGTGCGGAGGAGGTGCCTGAAAGGGAGGGGGGGAGGTCCTTCGGACCTCTCTCCCTCCCGATCGGCGGCGTGCAGGGGGTTAACCCAGGCACCGTTTGGAAGGGCACAGCCTGCCCTTCCAAATTGTATCTGGCATTAACCCCATGGGGGCCGGATCACGAATCGGCGCCGAAAAGCGCCGGTTCGTGATCCTTTCCCGGAGCTGGCCGACATCTTGGATGTCGGTCAAGCTTCTGGGAATGCCCCCTGAGGCCTGGCGTCATCGTGCATAGCACGATGATGCCAGTCCTGGAGTTAACCCAAAACTGCCACCAATGGTGGAGATAGGGGGTTCCAATGAACCCCCTATCTCCCGATCCGTGTCAGTTAGGGGTTAATGTTTGGTATTGTTGGATCGGCCAGAGCATGGCCGTTCCAAAAATACCAAACATGAGTATAAAAATTTTTTAAAAAAAATAAATAAAAGTAAAAATAAAAAAATATATATATTTAAAAAAAAATTATAAAAAAAAATATAAACAAGTTTTTTTTTCTTTTTTTGGTTTGTTAATGCAGCAATATTGTTCCCATTTCAATTATAATGTGAATAATGATGCTGCACTAACAATTTTTGTATGCTGTGCGTTTGTTAAAAATCGCGTAATTTTCCCCAAAAAAAATGTAACGAGACCCCATCTCTAATTTTTTTAACAAGCGCACCCCATACAAAATATAACCGCAATTGCTCGCATGTTAAAATGTGAAAACAAAACACTTTACACGTTGTAAATTATTGAAAATTCATATTTTATTGCATTGTTTGTTATAATATACAGACAGGTCATGACGTATACATATAATAATGACATATTATGAATCTGCCGAGTCTGACGGAAAGAACGATATATAATATGTCTGGGTCATATACTAAAATAAGCCTTCAAAACGCATTTAAACATGATGAGCAAAATCGGTAAAAATTAGCTCAGCACAGAGGCGGGAAAAGCCTCAGCAGCGAAAGGGTGAATTTATTTTTTTTAAATCCTTTTTTCATAGTCATGTTTGGTATCGTTGGAACGGCCATGCTCTGGCCGATCCAACAGTACCAAACATTAACCCCTAGCTGCCCCGATTAGGGAGATAGGGGGTTCCAATGAACCCCCTATCTCCCGATCCGTGTCAGTTAGGGGTTAATGTTTGGTATTGTTGGATCGGCCAGAGCATGGCCGTTCCAAAAATACCAAACATGAGTATAAAAATTTTTTAAAAAAAATAAATAAAAGTAAAAATAAAAAAAATATATATTTAAAAAAAAATTATAAAAAAAAATATAAACAAGTTTTTTTTTCTTTTTTTGGTTTGTTAATGCAGCAATATTGTTCCCATTTCAATTATAATGTGAATAATGATGCTGCACTAACAATTTTTGTATGCGGTGCGTTTGTTAAAAATCGCGTAATTTTCCCCAAAAAAAATGTAACGAGACCCCATCTCTAATTTTTTTAACAAGCGCACCCCATACAAAATATAACCGCAATTGCTCGCATGTTAAAATGTGAAAACAAAACACTTTACACGTTGTAAATTATTGAAAATTCATATTTTATTGCATTGTTTGTTATAATATACAGACAGGTCATGACGTATACATATAATAATGACATATTATGAATCTGCCGAGTCTGACGGAAAGAACGATATATAATATGTCTGGGTCATATACTAAAATAAGCCTTCAAAACGCATTTAAACATGATGAGCAAAATCGGTAAAAATTAGCTCAGCACAGAGGCGGGAAAAGCCTCAGCAGCGAAAGGGTGAATTTATTTTTTTTAAATCCTTTTTTCATAGTCATGTTTGGTATCGTTGGAACGGCCATGCTCTGGCCGATCCAACAGTACCAAACATTAACCCCTAGCTGCCCCGATTAGGGAGATAGGGGGTTCCAATGAACCCCCTATCTCCACCATTGGTGGCAGCTAGGGGTTAACTCCAGGACTGGCGTCATCGTGCTATGCACGATGACGCAGTCCTCAGGGGGAGTTCCCGGAGGCTTGGCCGACATCCAAGATGTCGGCCAGCTCCGGGAAAGGATCACAAACCGGCGCTTTTCGGTGCTGATTCGTGATCCGGCCCCCATGGGGTTAATGCCAGGTACCATTTGGAAGGGCAGGCTGTGCCCTTCCAAACGGTGCCTGGCATTAAGCTCAGGACCCCCGCGATCGGGAGGGAGAGAGGTCCGAAGGACCTCCGACCCCCCTTTCAGGCGCCTCCTCCGCACACGCGGGGGGGGCCTGAAATAGATGTCATCGCGCCACCGCGATGACATCTATTGTGCCCGCGGCGGTCCCGGATTGACGGGCTGACATCGAAGATGTCAGCCCGCACCGGGGGGCACAGCGATCGGCCGGAATCCGGCCGATCGCAGGCTGCTTCGGGAGGATGCGCTCAGCGCGTCTTCCGCAGCCAACCCTTCCTGCGGCAGGACGCGCTGAGCGCGTCCTCCGCAGCGAAGTGGTTAAAATGGGAATATTTTTAACATTGAAGCCTATGGGATTCGTCTGAATAAACCTGCCAAATGAAAGCACTGAACAGCAGGGCATTTCGGCAACTTTCTGTTTGGTGTTCTCTGAATAGACGAACCATTGCTTTTCTATGGGGGATTTCACTGCCCTCAAACAACACCGTATGTGCAGGCAATTCGCCAACATTTGGCGAACTGCCTGCTCTCTGAATAGCTGAATGGCCCCGAAATGTCCCCGTTCACTGAATTTCAGTATCTGGTTACATTTCGGCGACAATTCGGATCTCTCTGAATAACCCCCTATGTATAAAACACATACATGCTTGCGGTGTGGGAAATGAGAAGGTGAGTAACAACAGTGGTATAGCTCAGTTTATTATACAGTATGTGACAAATGGACAATGCCATTGCTTTGGAACAAAAAAATACTGCCTCTCAGACTGTCGTGTCTAATGACACCTAACATGACTTTATGGGGCGTAAAGAATGGAAATACAAGGTCCAAAGTCTCCTCACAGCGATCCGGCGGCTTGTGTTTTAGATGGACCAATGTGTAATAACTCTTTGCTCCACCACCTCCACATTTGATCTTGGAGTAGGATATTAGAAGGTGAGTTAGAGTAGTGGAACTGTTTGCTTTCCAAGCAAAAGCACATAATACCACTGTCTTAGAAATGAAAAAGGAAAAAAAGGGAAATTTTACTTTTTTTTTTCTATTTCTGCACATTACGTGGTCATATTTGGTATTGTTGAAAAGGCCAGACACTGACTCACCTTGGTGGGGGAAAGGGGGGTTTGCGAGGGTCCTGAAGACGAGCAACAGCACTAGTAGCCTGCTCTATGGTGGGTGCCCGCTCAGGTCTCACAAGGTTTTAGCTTGCTTGTGCCAGTACAGGGATGAATGCTCCATATGCAAATCAGCCTGCTCTCACCCAAAAAGGGTGGCCAGTACTGATTGCCAAAGACGTCATCCCTGCACGAGAGGTGCAGCAACCCCCGACAATCGTTTCGGCCTTGTTAGGCCTCGTCAGGAGGGTATAGCTGACACCACTCTAGGCACATCAAGCAAGGGGTCCACGTCTGGATGACTTGCTTGATGTGCCTAGAGGGGTGGAAGGGATTACAATTAGCTAATTTACGATAAAAAGGGAGTTCTCAAGTGGAATTTATTGGTGATATGGTAAGTGGACTCCACCAAAGATGCCCAATACTTCTGACATGAAAACAATTGGCCCAAGAATAACCAATATAAAACCATATCCATGCAATACTGTTAAAATACAGTACAATCCACTTCTGTTGGTAAATAGCATGACAATATAGTGCAATATTTGCAATATTTATTTTATGTAGGCTATATTCAAATTTAAGGAACAGAATCAAGTATGATCTCTAAACAGTTGGAATGTTTAAAACATGTTACTTACAAGATAAACATGAGCCCAGTTTGTATGTGTTGTGACCTAAGGAAAGGGAAATTGAAGGGCGATAGATTTCCCCTCGTTTTCTGGCCTTTGTACAGAACTAGCAGAACCCAGACCAGGTTTTCGGGCTGACTGTGGGGTCTGAATAATCCAGCTTGGGTTTTGTGACTAAACCGCGGGATGCACGCGGCAGCGCTAAGCGCCGCCACGAGCATCCACTCGATTGAGTCCATAGGACTCCATTGAGTTTGTGCTCTGCTGGTCACATAACCTGCTGGATCTCACACTTTTTTCTAACCATTTTCTATTGTGTTTGCTTGACGTTTATAGGGACACTACCACCAAAATATGAAATGTTCTTATTTTGTTTAGTTTATGTTACTGAAATGTATGTATGTATGTTTAGGTACAATAATATTTTACTATGTGTCACTGGGCGCATCCATTTTGTGATATTTTGTGTTGTACACTGCCCATCATCTTTACAGCGTTTGTTCCTCACTGTGTGGCATTGAGCATAGAATGGATCTGTAGTCATAGAAACCGACTCGCAGCATTATATTGTGTGGGATGTATGCAAAGGACATCACAAGGGTCATTTAAGCTCACTGTCTTATCTCATTCATCTGCCATCTCTTATCTCAGGTAGAAGATACCAAACAATAGCCTCCTGCAGCCTTATCTAAGCATTAATTCTCCACTACATTGACTGTTAAACACTGTAGAAGCTAGAACACAGATGTAAAGTAAAACTGACCATAACATTTGAGTAAATATTACATCATGAGAAAAATCCACAAAATGGGAACAGGAGATAAAAAACTCACTTTATTTTTCCTTTTTTACGTGCAATTACGTCAAGCAAAGAAAAAAAAACAGCAGCATGTGCTTTATAGAGTGGTTTTATTTGTAATGCACAAGTAAAGCAGTTTTTTGTTTTTCTCTGTTTCAATTAAGGTCAGTTAAGATCACATCCCTTTTGTGATCTTTTATGTTGTAACCTGTCCGCCACAGTATATGTACCTCACTGATCCTCAATGTGCGGTGCAGTGGCCATATATATAGGAGTCTATTGGTCATCACTGACTCAAATCATTGTATTGGGTGGGATGTAGTCAAAAGACATCTCTAGGGTTTAGATTAGAAATCTTTTCATCTCCTTGTCATATCTCATTCAGCTGCCATCTTTTAGCTCTGCTAGCCTGAAAAACAATACCCTCCTGCCACCTTAACTAAACATTTCCACATCTCATCTCATTAACTGTTAAATAATGTAGATTAAATAAACATGAGCCTCACAGCAAATCTTTCAGTAAATGTTGCATCATGGGAAAAACAGACAAAATAAAACAAGGGGATCAAACCTTCTTTATTTTTGCTTTATACATACAATTACTTCAAATAAAAAAACAGCTCCATGTGTTTTATGTGTAATACACAAGTAAATTAGTTACATCTTGTTAGTGGTATTTTTTCTTTAAGGGTCCTGGCTCACATATATATCCTTTCTATTGTTCAATCATTTAGCAATGCTGATATCAATAAAGCTAATAGTGGCAATCAATTGATTTGATTTGATTTCAGTGATCCAGGGGAATTTGCTCCTAAATCTGAATTAGCATGACAAGGACAGTTGTTACCAAGCAAGGGTTTAAGTTGGTTTGTAAATTCCCCTGGTTTGAATACATATTGGCCCAGGTTTGACAGGAAGACATATGTATGATGCAGGGTACTTTGTTGTAAAAGCATTTGTGAGAATATATATTAACCATTTGATCTGTGAGAAAAGAAATTGTGTTCAAAGTGTCTATGAGGACAATTGTCGTTCCGAGTGTCCTTTGTTCTTAGTGGCCATGAAACTGTTTTCTGAGCTAATGCCCTCAATGGCCAGTAAACGTTAAACAGATTGTGAGGAGTGGTGAACATGGGGCTTGAGAAAAGTGGTCTGGATCTACCCCTGACCATTTCTTTGTTCTCACAAAGTGATCACCTGCCATATGGTACGAACCACAAACTCCAACCCCCTTACTGTTACTCTATGTGGCTTCTCTGATTGTTTTCTTTTATGCTTTGCTTGTTACTGGGAAAGAATAGAGGAGTGTGTAAGGCCTTGGAAAAAAACAGACTTCACATCCTCTGTTTAAGTATAGAAGAGACATAAGAAAATCAAACAATTGCTCAGCTCAAACCTCCCCCCCCCCACAAGCAGACCAGATAAATAAGAGGTGATCGTAGTTAATGAAAGGGAAGTGAAGGAGCACAAATGTAAAATGCAAAGAAAATGCATAACAATTCCATGGTTTGGTATGAGGCGAGACACATTAAATGTAAACCATATGCTTTAAATGTTTTCACTTAAAACTTTGCAAGTAGTATCAATACTTGAATGTGTTGTCACTAAATGCTCTTTCACTAAAAACTCTTTCACTGAAAATGTTACATTTATGCTGGTATAATATAAATGAACCATATATGAAACAAGTGTTACATTAAAATTTGGGATAAATAACATACAGGGTAATTCAAAGAGATTCTAAAAGTCACCGCACGTTCGGTGACTTTTCGTTCTCTTCAATTCGGTTTGTTTTGCCGATCCCATTTCGGCGACCCTGCGGTGTATTCAGCAAGCACCACAGGGTCCCCGAATTGCAGGGAAAGGCTGCCGCAAACCCGTCGAAAACTAACCGCAAAACCCGGCAAATGGGCGCCGAAAACCCGCATAAACATCTGGATTAACCAACCGAAAGCCACAGAAAAACCCGAGCAGGAGCCGATCACACGCAGTGAAGCCGCCGGAAAAAGCCGACACGACGAGTGAAGTGAATAAATTAGGAAAACAGTTTGTTTGAATGTTTGAAAATTGAAATGCTGTTTGCAAAGAAACTACTGAGTGAAAATGTCTGAAATTTACATATGAGGTCCAGAGAATGATAATAAAAAGGGCTGTTACAGAAAAAATAAGTAAAGTTAAAAAAAACAACAAAAAAACAGACTTTTTTGAAAAAAAAAAGGAATATCCTAAAAAATCTGTAAATAAAGAGACTTTTTACTGCAGAATTTTATAATGAACGGTTTATTACATATTGAATTAAAACCGGAATATTTTTAACATTGAAGCCTATGGGATTCACCTGAATAAATCTGCCGCATGAAACCACCGAATGGCAGGGCATTTCGGGAACCTTTCACTGCTGGTTTGTGCTCTCTGAATAGCGAAGCAGTGCTTTTTCATGGGGATTTCACTGCCCTCAAACAGGAACCGAACAGGCACCGTATGTGCAAGCAATTCGCCAGGATTTGGCGAATTGCCTGCTCTCTGGTTAGCCGAATGGCCAAGAAAGGTAACCGAATGCTGATTTTCTCAAGCAATTCGGATCTCTTTGAATTACCCTGTTAGTATTTTTTTTTAACTGAACACCACGTTTAGGGGCTTATTCCTATGTTTTATCAATGGGAAGTTCAGATGACAAGGTAATAAACACAAGTAGGAGTATTGTAATAAAGTATTATTTTGGCCAATTACCTCATAATATCTGTGAATATTCCATGGGAGGTGTATATAATTTACTAGCAGATTCTTAGGAGCCTCAACTTGCTGCAGGTGTAATAAACTGCATGTTACGGGATTGAAATGTGCGTGAAGGGCCCTCTACACCTATTGTTTCCATCCTATGTCCGTTTATCTGTATCTCGTTCCCTTTAGTTATTGTAAAGCGCTGCGTAAACTGTGGCGTTATATAAATGATAATAACAATAATAATAATCATTTTGTCCGTAATTTTTCCATAAAGCTGATGTAAATGTCAGTCTGAATAACTCTGATAGTTTGATCAAAGAGAATCAAAAAAATTACTTTTCGTTCTCTTCAATTCGGTGTAGTTTGGCGATCCCATTTCGGCAACGCTGCGGTGTATTCAGCAAGCACCACAGGGCCATCATAGTGCAGGGAAAAGCCGCCGGCAAACCCGACGAAAACTCACCGCAAAATCCAGGCGAATGCACACCGAAACCTGCAAAAACATCTGGATTAACCCCGCCGAACACGCCGGAGAAACCCGAGCAGGAGCCGA
Organism: Leptobrachium leishanense; assembly: GCA_009667805.1. NCBI lineage: Eukaryota > Metazoa > Chordata > Amphibia > Anura > Megophryidae > Leptobrachium > Leptobrachium leishanense. Next base: position 232,188,484 of record CM019066.1, on the reverse strand, counting down.
TCACAGTGCAGAGCAGCCACTGGAAAAACCGCAGACGAATGGAGTGGAAAAAAAAAGTTTGCTTGAATGTAAATAAAAGTTTTTTGGGTTTCCTTCCTTTTAGATTTTACATGGTCATGTTTGGTATTAATGCAAAGGCCAGATGCTGACCTGTCCAATGACACCTCACTTGACCTTGTGAGGTGTAAAGCTTAGTGACGATGGGTTCCAAAGCCCGCGTGCACTTTGCTGCAGTGCGGCGGTTTAGGTTTTGGTGTAACAATTCGTAATAACGGATCGTGCCATCACCTCCACACTTGAGATGGTGAGTTAGTGCAGCACCATTGTTCACTTTATAATTGAAAAGGGGAAATTATTGCTGTGTTAGAAAGAATAAATAAATAAATATTTTATTTTCATTGTTACATAAAACCTGGTCATGTTTGATATGCTCTGGCTCTGGCCTTTCCAGTGATACCTCTGATAACCCTGTAGCTGCTGTGGTGTTGGAGATAATGGGGTCCAAATACCCATCAATGCAGACATTGTTATTTGTTCTCTGGGGCATGGGCCTGGAGCTGCTGCTCCATCAGCCCCTATGATTAATCTGGCCCTGGCTGGACCTGGATCTGAGGTTATAGGATGAGGGAACTGCTGGGGGAAGCAGCCTATTCAGGTAGGGTGGTAGCTTCCCAGAAAAGCTCTTAAACACCAGGTTGGAAAGGTGAAGGGTACGTCTGGATTCCAGCGATGGCTAGTTTTGCTCTTTTAACATGTCACAATGGTGGGTCATGTAGTTACATTAATTGTAACACAAAGCGGCATAATGAGTTATACAATGTAGTGAGTTTCTGGTTTCAGGTATGTATAGAGGGCCAACAAGTTCTGTAGTGCTGTACAATGGGAGACACAGAATAACAAATATACATGCACATTAAACACATAGAACAGTAGGAGAGAGGACCCTTCTCGAGAGCTTAAAATCGTCGTCTTTCTCTGTGTTATCAGGCCAGGGTGCTCTGCTCTCCTATACTAGTAGTACAGTTATAGAACACAACCACTATTAAATCTAAATCTTATTGATAGAAGAAACCAGCCACCTGCCTTCTTGTGGCTCCAACCCAGAATGAGGAGATGGCGGAGGAGGTCTGGTCACGCGGTGTGAGGAGAATCTGAGAGCCTCTACAGTGACGCCCCTCCTCCGCAACGACGGTCACTCTGAGACAGGGTGCTCACCAGGGGGTGTAGTTGTTCCTGGTGCTGGCTCTATTGGCGGAGGAGCCGATGTCAGAAACTACACCTCCTGGTGTGCTGCTTGGAGGGCATGCTCGGTTTAAGCCAATCACAGAATGATTGGCTTAAACCAAACATTCCCTCCACGTATTATAGATCTCACCTCTCCTCCAGAATTAAATTCCAGGAGTTCCAGAAGCATTTTTTGGGCATCAGGGAGCCCACATTCACTTCAGGGAGACTCCCAGAGCTTACGGGAGACTTGAGATCCCTGACTGCCTGCGTTTTATCCTTACTTGGAGCTGGAGCCCTGTGCCACCACCCCATCCTCCCTCTCTCTGTTCTGGAACTGCCCTCCCTCCCTCTGGTCCAATCCCTTCCATCAAACTCTCAAGGTTTGGTCCCTTTCTTAAACTCCCCATCTCCTACCTCCGTCCCCTCCCCTCACTCAGGTTGTTCATGAAATTATTTTAAAGTAGGGATGTGCGTTTCGGGTTTCGAAATTTCGGAATTTTCACGAAATTTCCCGATTCGTGTTTTCGGATGCAGCCGATTTTCCGCAAATTTTTAGATCCGAAAACGGCAGATCCGAAAAGTTTTCCAAGCCAAAACGAAATATTTTCGGAATTTTCGAATGGACTTGAAATGTGTCAAATCGAAATTTATTTTCGCTCTATTCATGATTTCGGTTCCATTCGTGGTTTCGGTTCCATTTCGGTAATTCTGGACATCGTATATTTAACTATTACCGGTTATATCACTTGTTTTTTTTGTTTCCAATGATCCGATAATTCTGTCGCTACGAAAATTCGTAATCGGGTCGGATCCGATTCGTCCGCGGGTCGCGCATGCGCGCGCGCAGATGTCGTAACTTTATTGAGCCATTTTTGTAGAGAGTTTTGACAATTGCCAAAAAATTTTGAAATTATTTATCATGGCTGAAGGAAGAGACAGAGAGTCCCATTCGGACACCTCATCTGCTTCCACCTCAGAGACACCCAGGAAGAAGCGGGCCAGCAATATGGCATTTGACGAGATGTTGGAGCTGGTCCGCATCTTTGATCTTAAAGATTCCGACTGCCGTAAGGGCCCTTACGGCAGAAAGAATAACGCGAGCAAGAACCGTATCCTAGATAAGCTACGCACCACCATCGCGGAATTATTTGGGAAAGACCGGACGAAGGACCAGCTCCGAAAATGCTGGTCCGACCTCAAGACGCGTGAGCAGGAGCAGCTGAGGCACATCCGGTGTGTCATAGCCAAACGTAAGTGTCATGTTATATTGTAAGGAAAAAGAGTGTCATCTGCGCTCGTTTCTATGTGTTCCATGTACAACAAAAATGAGGTTTTTGTTTGTTTCAATGGCCATTGCAACGTAAGCCCACTCGCCACTTCAAGGCACCTCTTTAGAGTGGGTACCTAACAATTGTGACCAAAAGGCCGCTCTACTGAGCAGCTCCAAGCCCCTCCAGCTGCTTTTCAGCGAAGGAGAGGCAAAGATGGTGGCTTTTATTTATACACGCACCAAACACTTCCCATTTGGGATCAAAAACAAAAACATGGAAAGAGGAACAGCTGCAGAAAGACGGACTGGTGTTACAAGCATGATATACATAAATACAGAAAAAATGGCGTCGCGCCCATACTCAATTATTTTCGGAGGGGCAGCAACTGCCAGGAGTAACAGCCCAGTCAATGCATAAAACATAACAAGGAAAAAGAGTGTCATCTGCGCTCGTTTCTATGTGTTCCATGTACAACAAAAATTAGGTTTTTGTTTGTTTCAATGGCCATTGCAACGTAAGCCCACTCGCCACTTCAAGGCACCTCTTTAGAGTGGGTACCTAACAATTGTGACCAAAAGGCCGCTCTACTGAGCAGCTCCAAGCCCCTCCAGCTGCTTTTCAGTGAAGGAGAGGCAAAGATGGTGGCTTTTATTTATACACGCACCAAACACTTCCCATTTGGGATCAAAAACAAAAACATGGAAAGAGGAACAGCTGCAGAACGACGGACTGGTGTTACAAGCATGATATACATAAATACAGAAAAAATGGCGTTGCGCCCATACTCACTTATTTTCGGAGGGGCAGCAACTGCCAGGAGTAACAGCCCAGTCAATGCATAAAACATAACAAGGAAAAAGAGTGTCATCTGCGCTCGTTTCTATGTGTTCCATGTACAACAAAAATGAGGTTTTTGTTTGTTTCAATGGCCATTGCAACGTAAGCCCACTCGCCACTTCAAGGCACCTCTTTAGAGTGGGTACCTAACAATTGTGACCAAAAGGCCGCTCTACTGAGCAGCTCCAAGCCCCTCCAGCTGCTTTTCAGCGAAGGAGAGGCAAAGATGGTGGCTTTTATTTATACACGCACCAAACACTTCCCATTTGGGATCAAAAACAAAAACATGGAAAGAGGAACAGCTGCGGAACGACGGACTGGTGTTACAAGCATGATATACATAAATACAGAAAAAATGGCGTCGCGCCCATACTCACTTATTTTCGGAGGGGCAGCAACTGCCAGGAGTAACAGCCCAGTCAATGCATAAAACATAACAAGGAAAAAGAGTGTCATCTGCGCTCGTTTCTATGTGTTCCATGTACAACAAAAATGAGGTTTTTGTTTGTTTCAATGGCCATTGCAACGTAAGCCCACTCGCCACTTCAAGGCTGTCACGGCTCACTGCAGGGGTTAAGGATTCGAGCCCAATATGCGGTTACTCAGATGAAGAGGCAGAAAGGGAAGGTTGTAATCCAAAACATAGGTTTATTAAATAAACAAAAGTAAACCAAGAAGGGGAATCTGAATAACTAATAACGATAGATAGGAGCTGGATGGGCAGGATAATATATACAGAGGACAGGGTACACTTAGCAGAAGGGGTAGACAGGACAGGACACTGAATAGCACAATAGGGCCAACAGAACAGGTACTGGACGCTGAATAAAGAATAGAACACAAATCAGAGCTGACTGAACATAAAATGGAAAACAGATACAAAAGAACACACTTACTGGTACAGAGGGTAGAGGATCAAAAGATACAGAAGGCAAAAAGACAACAGAAGATCAGGCGCGGTATCAGAAGGGTTATGACTCGAGAGTGGTTAAATCAGGCTTAGGTCGGTGGCAGGCGGCAGGCATAGAAATAGTCAGAGTCCAGAATCCAATGTCATACACGGATTGATCAATAAGGAGTAGGATAATAGAGTCCTTAAGGAATGCAGTAATGGTGAGGGGTTCTCAGGATACCAGATGGAAGGGTTCTCAGGATACCAGATGGAAGGGTTCTCAGGATACCAGATGGAGGGGTTCTCAGGATACCAGATGGAGGGGTTCTCAGGATACCAGATGGAGGGGTTCTCAGGATACCAGATGGAGGGGTTCTCAGGATACCAGGCGGAGGGGTTCTCAGGATACCAGGCGAAGGGGTTCTCAGGATACCAGGCGAAGGGGTTCTCAGAAAGCCAGGCGAAGGGGTTCTCAGAAAGCCAGGCGAAGGGGTTCTCAGAAAGCCAGACGAAGGGGTTCTCAGAAAGCCAGACGAAGGGGCTCTCAGAATGCCAGACGAAGGGGTTCTCAGAAAGCCAGACGAAGGGGCTCTCAGAATGCCAGACGAAGGGGTTCTCAGAAAGCCAGACGAAGGGGCTCTCAGAATGCCAGACGAAGGGGTTCTCAGAAAGCCAGACGAAGGGGCTCTCAGAATGCCAAACAAAAGGGGTTCTCAGGGTGCCAGCTGAGCATCAGGCAGGGCAGTGCATAGCACACAGGTCAGGCTTGCAATGAGTCGTTCTATGGTAGAATAAACGATGCAGAAGCTCTGATTCAGAGGTGAAGCTGGATTAAATGGGCATTGCAGGCCCAGCCCACACCTGAGGCTGGAGAGGTGAAGGAAAATCAGGAACAGATCCCTTAGTACTTAGACACCAGTCCAGGTAATGGCAAAATCAGGACTGGAACTGCAATTCATTTGCCTTTTTTACCGCGTCTGCGGCGCGAATCGTGACAAAGGCACCTCTTTAGAGTGGGTACCTAACAATTGTGACCAAAAGGCCGCTCTACTGAGCAGCTCCAAGCCCCTCCAGCTGCTTTTCAGCGAAGGAGAGGCAAAGATGGTGGCTTTTATTTATACACGCACCAAACACTTCCCATTTGGGATCAAAAACAAAAACATGGAAAGAGGAACAGCTGCAGAACGACGGACTGGTGTTACAAGCATGATATACATAAATACAGAAAAAATGGCGTCGTGCCCATACTCACTTATTTTCGGAGGGGCAGCAACTGCCAGGAGTAACAGCCCAGTCAATGCATAAAACATAACAAGGAAAAAGAGTGTCATCTGCGCTCGTTTCTATGTGTTCCATGTACAACAAAAATGAGGTTTTTGTTTGTTTCAATGGCCATTGCAACGTAAGCCCACTCGCCACTTCAAGGCACCTCTTTAGAGTGGGTACCTAACAATTGTGACCAAAAGGCCGCTCTACTGAGCAGCTCCAAGCCCCTCCAGCTGCTTTTCAGCGAAGGAGAGGCAAAGATGGTGGCTTTTATTTATACACGCACCAAACACTTCCCATTTGGATCAAAAACAAAATCATGGAAAGAGGAACAGCTGCAGAACGACGGACTGGTGTTACAAGCATGATATACATAAATACAGAAAAAATGGCGTCGCGCCCATACTCACTTATTTTCGGAGGGGCAGCAACTGCCAGGAGTAACAGCCCAGTCAATGCATAAAACATAACAAGGAAAAAGTGAGTATGGGCGCGACGCCATTTTTTCTGTATTTATGTTATATTGTAAAGCGCTGCGCAAACTGTTGGCGCTATATAAATCCTGTATAATAATAATAATGTGCTTGCATGTGCTAATGTGCACAGAAATACCTTGATTTATCTAGTCCTTTTTTCATGCAATGTGATTGTGTATAGCTTTGCGTTTTCACGACTCGTCATACATGCATTTTTGCCATAGCTCTCCGCCTTTTTGTGATTTTACGTATTCGTGAAAATTGTGACATTTGATGTATGTAGATGAAATTACAATGCTGGATTTCTTTTGGCACTGTGTGTAGTCTGTAGTGTGCTGGGGGGGGTTGTTGTGATTGAGTGATGCATACGAGAAGACCCGCAGCTTGCCCAATATTGGCTCCCACCTGCGCATCAACAAAAATCTCTGCGTCTCTGCTAAGTGGTAGGATGGGACATGTAGTTGTTCTGAAAGTGCATCCAAACAGAGCCGCCTTCAGTACATCCTCAGCAGCTGCTGAATTGTTGCAGCGCAGCAATTCAGTTTGCTGCAGCAGTGTCATTGAATGCTTTAGATGCAAATTTCAAAACAAAATGGCGTATTTCTGTTGTTTCTGCAATATCCAGTTTTATTAGCAGAAACTGAAAGTGAAACTGAGGCTGAGGCCTTCTATAAAATAACTAAAAGCAGTCAGCACAATGCGTTTTGTACGCACACATCACAAATAAAAGTTTTTATTGAATAAACGTAATGTTTACTTCTGAAAAAAATATATAATTGAACGGTAATATATGTCTATGTGCAGAGGAAATAAATAAATATTTTGTGACTTTAGAACTATGAGATGGGAGTAGTGGTGTGTCAAGCTGGTAGTGCTAGTGGGTAGTGGAGGGGTGTCGCAATACTTTCGGCAATAAATTGTATAGATATACCATTTTTTTCCAGTCTGCATTATTTACGTGTTATTTTTTGGATTTGGCAGAAGACAGGAAGAAGGCAGCATCTGCCCCGGCGGGCACCAGTGCCCCAGTGGAGGAGGAGCCACGGGCGACCACCAGCGCTGGTATATACTGTTTTATTTTGCAACGACTTATGGTCAAAAACATAAACATTTTTTGTTTACTGTATTTTAATTACATTTTTTTATGTATAGCACAAGAGGAGCAGGAGGAGGAAGAGGAGGAGCAGGAGGAGGCCGCCAGCACGGGTATATACTACTGTTATATTTTTTCAAGACTTTCAGTCAAAAATAGAAACCTGCTTTACTTACTGTATTTTCCTTCTTTCATTTATTGGATATATAGAAGGAGAAGCCAGACCGGACAGGTCCAGGGTCAGGATAATAAATCGGGAGGCGATCGACGAGCTACGCGTGGCTGTAACCACCATCGATGCCATCCAGGAACTGCTCCAGGAACTGCGGGAGCACATAAGCAATGCCGCTGACATCCTGGAGCGGCAGTGAGACCAGTGGCAGCCTCCTCCCGAATGTAACCGGAATGTGCCTCAGCTGCTCCTGCTCGCGTGCCTTGAGGTCGGACCAGCGTTTTCGGAGCTGGTCCTTCGTCCGGTCCTTCCCGAACAGCTCCAGGATGGTGGTGCGTAGCTTGTCAAGGATACGATCCTTGCGGGTGTTATTCTTCCTGCCGTAAGGGCCCTTACGGCAGTCATAATCTTTGTAATCAAAGATGCGGACCAGCTCCAACATCTCCTCAAATGCCAGTAACTGTTGGGCAGTTTGCCATCCTTGGCATGTTCCCTTCCCTTCCCCATGTTGTAAATAAATTTTCTATTTTTTCTATATTTTTCTGTTTGTGTGCGTTGCTTTTCCTTACTTAATAAGTTAATATGTATTGCTTGGTTTCCACACTGTTAAAATTATATGTACATAAATGTATTGACATTTCTATGGACCCTTTGTCATAAATTTGTCAACATATTTGTGGCCATGAATGTGACTGTGCACATTCTACACTTCCTGCCTGGCCAAAAAATGTCACACACTAACACAACCTTGTTGTACTATCTTGAGATTTGATTACCGACGTGGCCTGGTTTTGTTAAGCTTAGGCGATGTCACAACAACACAGATTTTTGTCCACAGTCACATTCATTGTATAACCGAGAATTTATCAAAAAATATTGATGGCAGCACTGCGTGAAGTCTTTTCCGACACAACCCAAAGATCCTCAGTGCGGCTCAGGTCTAGTTTATTTGTCCCTGTTTGCAGCTTCACGCAACACCTCCTCCCAGCTATGAGCTCACTCTCTCCCACTGCTGCCCGCTAAGACGCTGCCCGCCAACATGGTCACGTCTTTGCAGGAAGACAACAGCGTGGGGGAACGGCAGCTGCCGACAGTCCCAAGACCTCGTCACAATGACGCCAGTTCTGGAGTTAACCCCTAACTGCGACCAATGGTGGAGATAGGGGGTTCATTGGAACCCCCTATCTCCCGATCCGCGGCAGCTATCGGTTGGTTAATGTTTGGTATCTTTGGATCGACCAGAGCATGGCCTTTCCAACAATACCAAACATGACAATGTTAAAAATTATTAAAAATTAAAATATAAAAAAAAATAAACAGGTTTTTTGTTTTGTTTTGCTAATGCAGCAATATTGTTCACATTTCAATTATAATGTGAACAATGATGCTGCACTAAGGATTTTTGTATGGGATGCGTTTGTTAAAAATAGTGTAATTTTCACCCAAAAAAATATAACAAGTTCCCTTTTCAATTTTTTTTAACAAACGCAACTCATAAAATATAACCACAAACACTCGCATGTTAGAATGTGAAAAAAATACTTTACACCTTGTAAAACAAACATTGAAAATTCTAATTTTATTGCATTTTTTGTTATAATATACAGACAGGACATGACGCATACATATGATAATGATATATTATGAATCATCTGCTGAGTCTGCCGGAAAGAACGATATATAACATGTCTGGGTCATATTATAAAATAAGGCTTCAAAACTATAACTATATAACTATGTAACTAAAACGCGTTTAAACAAGAGGAGCGAAACTGTTAAAAATTAGCTCAGCAGCAGACCGCAGTACCGCGCACAGGCGTGAAGGGAAGCCGTTAAATGCCTCAGCAGCGAAAGGGTTAAATTTTTTGTGTGTTTTAAATCTTTTTTTTTTTTTCGTTTCAGATCATTTTGATCAACTATTTTTCCGTTTTAAAACCTTTTTGTTCTGGTTTTTATTTTTAAAGTCAGACCATTCGGGTCAGTTTAGCGTTTTTTAAATCGTTTTGTTCATTTTTTTTGTTCCTTGGCTTTCATACCATTTTTTAATGTGATTAAATAAAGTTGTGAAATGTATATTCATAAGAAAAAAAGGATCTTTATTTAATTTTAAAAAAAAACGATAGAATCGCCAGAATTATCGTATCGACAGAATGAATTATCGGATCCGAAAAACAAACCAAAAATTTATTATAAAAAAATATATGAAGTATAAAAAAGTAAACCATAGTAGTTTACGTCAAAACGAATAGAGTTAGACAGCTTTGAAACGAGGAGAACAGACGTTCCGAAAAAACGAAAATTTCCAAAATCACGAAAAGTCGATACAAAAAATGAGCAAAGTGACACGAAAATACGAAAAATGGTCGATATTCCGAAAAAAAAATGTACACGAAAAACGAGTCGAACCGAACCGAATCGAAACAGAAATCGGTCGAAACGAGCCGAATCGAAAAGTTTAAACATCAGAACAAATCGAACCGAATCGAACCGAAAAGAAAAAATCGGTGCACAAGCCTGCAAATATCGGAATTTGAATAAAAAAAAAATATGGAGAAAATATACAAAATATAAAAGGAAATGCACATAATAGTGCAATACAATTCAGGCAATTGAATATAAGCACCTTTTTTTCGTCCTTAGTAAGGCGAGGGTCAAACGAACGCATTATTCGCAGCGACCGTCTAAAAGTGTGTCTGAACGCATTGACGTATCTTTTCACGGAATGCGAGAAATCACGAAAAGTCGATACAAAAAACGAGCAAAGTGACACGAAAATACGAAAAATGGTCGAGGAGAACAGACGGTCCGAAAAAAAGAAAAGTCCCGAAATCACGAAAAGTCGATACAAAAAACGAGCAAAGTGACACGAAAATACAAAAAATGGTCGATATTCCGAAAAAAAAAATGTACACGAAAAACGAGTCGAGCCGAATCCAATGAACCCCCTATCTCCCGATCCGTGACAGCTAGGGGTTAATGTTTACTATCATTGGAACGGCCAGAGCGTGACCATGTAAACTGTAAAAAAAAAAAAAAAAAAAAAAATAATTTAAAAAAAAATGTTTTTTTTTTTTAGATTTATTAGTGCAACAATATTGTTCCCATTTCAATTATAATGTGAACAATGATGCTGCACTAACGATTTTTTCTATGGGGGCGTTTGCTAAAAACCACGTAATTTCCCCCAAAAAAAGTAACGATTCCTCATTTCTAATTTTTTTAACAAGCGCACCCCATAGAAAATATAACCGCAAACGATCGCATGTTAAAATGTGAAAAAAACCACTTTACACATTGTAAATTATTGAAAATTCAAATTTTATTGCATATTTTGTTATAATATACAGACATGACATAACGTATACATATAATAATGACATATTATGAATCTGCACAGTCTGCCGGAAAGAACGATATATAATATGTCTGGGTCATATATTAAAATAAGGCTTCAAAACGCGGTTAAACATGATGAGCGAAACCGGTAAAAATGACCTCAGCACAGAGGTGGGAAAAGGCTCAGCAGCGAAAGGGTTAAAATAAAGTGATCGGGCTGTGTGGAGTGCCCTCCTCCCTACTCTATTTTTTTGCATGGTGGCATCATCATTTCTATTCTAGAGCTTGTAGCAGGGGAGAAAGCAGACATGGAGCTGAGCTGCACACGCAACATTAATCCATCACTCTGATCAGAAGCTCGGGTACCTTGTGTGCAAACAGTATGCAAAATTTTGCAAGTTACGTAAAATATACAATTTAAATATATATATATGTACGAAAGTTACATACACTACAGAAATGGCATAATAATAAAAGTGGTGAAAATGGAGGAAGGGGTTGATTTTTACAGTGATCCTTTTAAGTAAGAAAATATTTTTTTATCCCATGAATCGATTACTCGAAAAAAAATAATTGGCCAAGTAACCAATTATGAAAATAATTATTAGTTGATGCCCTAGTTTAATGTGAGTTTGACCAGTAGATCTGAAAAGCATTATCTGTTTGGATACTATTCTGTCTGTGTAACGTGTATGTATATTTGTTATTCTGTCTCTCCCATTGTATAGCGCTACGGAACTTTTGGCCCTTTATAAATACTTGTAACTGATATAGGTAATGCCTCCAATTTTTATTATAGGACTCAAAATTCGTCAATAGAATAACTGAGAATGTGAACATTCTGTACCTTCAACTATCTGACTTATAAAACCGTAGCCCTTTGTGTTACAATCATCTCCTTCCACCAGGGCACTGCACCACATGTGTTTTTCGTGATTAAAAATGCTGTTGAGCATTAAATATCTAGACCTACTTCTTGTCCCAGGCTGGGATTTTCTTCAATTCCTATATGGTTCTATCCTATGTGGTACTATTGAGTAGTGATGGGCCAAACACCCCCGTGTTCGGTTCGCATTCGAACACGAACATTTGAAAAAGTTCGGATTCGAACGTGAACACGATTCAAACTCAATGCAAGTCAATGGGACTCAAACATTCGAATTTTAGAGTGCCCTCCAAGAGGGCATATACGCAAGATATTTGCCATAAAAGGTGTATGGGGGTCCAGGTAGTGCCCTGGGGGACAGGAAACAAGGAAAAAAAGTTTATAAAAAAAGTTTTTAAAGGAACAGTGATTTTTCCATGACATAACGGTTAAGAATAAAAATGAAAAATTCCTTCAAATATCGTGCCTAGGAGGTCCCCATAACCTGCCTGTAAAGTGGCATATTTGTAGGATGTATAGAAACATTTAAAAAGAAAAAAATGACATTTCAAATGACGGTAAATGGTTTTCCTTTAATCTATTCATAAACAACTGCTTGGGGCGTCAGCCTGTATGAAAAGAGGAGACGTTTTAGGATACGCAGAACAAGTTTAGTGATTATTTTGGCTAAATTATGGTGAAACTTCTGCAGGCTTTGGATGAAAGTAGCAACAGGTGCATTAAAATTGGATCTTTGGTGCCAGCTAGTGCCTTCACACCGTCCGTAACCCCTCTGAGGTTTTGTGGAAGAGTGCAGGGTTGGACCCTGCTGTCAAATATTAAAATTATATGAATCTGTTACACGTGTCAGTGCACCCAAATATTGGGCCTTTGGTGCCAGCTAGTGCCTTCACACCGTAACCCCTCTGAGATATTGTGGAAGAGTGCAGTGGTGGAAGTTTTGGGAATGCAGAAGAGATCCCCAATCTATTCAGTTGCATCAGGGGAGTGATAGCTGCTGATCCAGGACTGATTCATTTTATAAATGTCAGCCGGTCTACAGAGTCAGTGGACAGACGCACTCTTTTGTCTGTGACAAAACCTCCAGCGGCACTGAACGTCCTTTCAGAAAGCACGCTGGAAGAAGGGCAACCTAGTAGCTGCATAGCATATTGGCTAAATTCTGGACAGTGATCCAATCTCAACACCCAGTAAGCCAGTGGATCATCTGCTGTAAAGGTATCCAGGTCTGCCCTTGCCCCTAGGTAGTCCTGCACCATATGGTGAAGATGCTGGCAATGGGTGTCTACATTTGACGTCCCTAGGCGTCGTGGACTAAAAAAATTGGAAAAGGCATCAATCAAGCGGCCTCCTTCACCGTTCTTCCTCGGATAAACCCCAGCCTCAGAAGCACCTGTGTCATCACTTGGTAACCTACCAGTGCCTGGAAAGGTGTTACACAAGTGTCGCTTTAGAGCGTCCTCAAGATGTTTCATCCTGTGCTCCCTCTGTGAGGGCAGGATGAGCTCTGCAACCTTACACTTGTATCGTGGATTAAGAAGGGTTGCCAACCAGTAATGATCCCTCTCCTTGATAGCACGAATCCTGGGGTCCTTTAGCAGGCTTTGCAGGATAAGGGAGCCCATGCAGCGTAGGTTGGAGGTGGCATTAGCTTCCGAGTGTTCCTAGTCGCTGAGGATGACCGTATCATGAACTATCTCCTCCCAGCCACGTACTAGTCCTTGGGTTTCTGGGGACACAAAACCCTCCCTTGAGGAATCCCCACCTTCAATGCCCCCACAACTTAAATATTCCTCCTCCTCCTGTCTGATCTGAGGACACGCAGGAATGCGGTCTGCATAAAAACTGGGGCCTTGAGAGCTAGGGAAGTCCTCCTCTTCCTCCTGTTGCTCTGCCTCTAGTGCCACATCTATAATTCCCTGCAGAGTGTGCTCCAGCAGGAACACTAAAGGAATTGTGTCACTGATGCATGCACTGTCCCTGCTCACCATCCTCGTTGCTTCATCAAATGGTGACAGTACAGTGCATGCATCCTTGATCATCAGCCACTGCGGGGGAGAAAAAAAAACAAGTTGACCTGAACCTGTCCTTGTGCCATACTCACACAGGTACTCATTGATGGCACTCTGCTGCTTGTACAGACGCTGCAGCATTGCCAATGTCGAGTTCCACCTGGTGGGCATGTCATAGATCAGACGGTTTGTGGGAAGGTGGAATGCTCTTTGAATTTCTGCCAGGTGAACACTTGCTGGGAATGACCATCTGAAGTGGCTGCAGACTTTTCTGGCCTGGCTGAGAAGCATTTCCAGCCCTGGGTACCTGGTTAGGAAACGCTGTACCACCAGATTTAGGACGTGTGCTAGGCATGGTACATGCGTCAACTTACCCAGGTGTAGGGCGGAGAGAAGGTTGCTGCCATTATAACAGATGACCATTCCCAGCTCAAGCTGGCGTTGTGTTAACCATCTCTGCACCTGCCCCTGCAGAGCTGACAGCATTTCTGGCCCGGTGTGGCTCCTGTCCCCTAAACAAATCAGCTCAAGCACAGTATGGCATCTTTTTGCTTGAGCCATTGCATAGCCCCTGCCACGCATCGGTTTAACTGCCACTTCGCCAGAGACAGAAGGAGGAGGAGGAGGAAGAGGAAGGGGTGGTGGAGCAGACAGACCTCATATAAGCAGCTTTCTGGAGGCGTGGTGGATGAACAAGTTCCAGCACAGAGCCCCGTCCTGGATCCCTCCCAGCTGCAAGCAGAGTTACCCAGTGTGCCGTGAAGGAAATGTAACGGCCCTGTCCAGGCTTGCTGGACCACGTGTCCAAAGTCATGTGCACCTTGCTGCTGACTGCCTTTCACAATGACTCCATAAAATTGTCTTCCACATGCTGGTAAAGTGCTGGAATGGCCTTGTGTGAAAAGAAATGGCGTTTTGGAACCTGCCACTGTGGTACAGCACATTCAGCAAATTCACGGAAGGAAGCAGAGTCCACCAGCTGGAAAGGCAGCAGCTGTAATGCGAGTAATTTTGCTAAGCTGGCATTTAGATGCTGTGCTTGGGTATGGTTGGGACTATATTTTTTCTTACGCTGCAGCAGCTGGGGCAACGTAATCTGACTGGGTAAATCTGCAGCTGATGGGATGCTGTCACATTCTGAGGAAGGACCTGGTACACCCATTACTGTAGCATCATCCCGGTCAGTGGAGGTTGTAGGCAATGACATGGCAGGACATATAGTGGGGGTAGAGACAGGTGAGGAGGAGGAGGACCTATGCAAAGTGTTGTGCCAACGGGATGCATGGCAGGTGGTCATATGTCGCCTTAAGCACGTGGTACACATGCGTGGGATGTCTTTCCCACGCTTGATCCACATCTGACATAGATTACAAATAGCAACGGTGCGGTCTGCTGCACATTTCTTAAAGAACTCCCAGACAGCAGACTTCCTATACAAGTGCTTTGAGACAACAGCGCTCTGCACCTGAGCAGCTGTGACTTCTGATGCCTTGGACTGGCTACGGTTGCTCATAGAGGATGTTGTACCTTGTGTTTGTTGTGCCTCCTCCTCACTTGACTCCTCTGTTCGACCAGGCACCCAGGTGGAGTCAGTGACCTCATCATCGTCATCACCCCCTATCTCCTCGTCACTGGAGCCAACTTGGCAGTATGTAGCAGCTGCTGGGGTAACATGAGGGCCAGTTTTTTGTGTGTCACTGGCAACCCTCCCTCTAGGTTGATTATACTTCTTTTCCTCAACCTCAGAGTTTGAATCAGAGCACTGTAGTTGCTGCCCACCCTTCAAGCAGCATATCACTGTCATTGTAGTCAAACAATTCAGCTGACTCCTCCGTGTATGTTGGTGAGGCTATGGCAGGAGTAGCTGTGGACATGGAGGCTGCATTAGATGCTTTGGCAGCTGAGGCAGTGGTGTATTTTGGCCTAGGCCATCAAGGCCTAGGCCTAGGGTGGCACTTTCCAGGGGGTGGCAGCCCGCACCAGGTGGACCCACCCCTAAAAAAAAATATATATTTTTTTACTTTTGCAAAGTATTTTACCAGGAAGGATACATTGAGATTTTACTAATTTTCAAGTATGTCCTGGGTAGGCAAGGCCTAGGCTTTCACTTTCCAGGGGGCAGCAAAAAACCTCACCACTAAATGGGTTACTCACAGAGCACCGAAGTGACACCAACATTTTGGTGTTCTGTTGTTCCCTGCACTTTGGGGAATAAAATTTCCCCACCCTGCAGTGAATTCACCATTCACCGCAGGGTCCCCAAAGTGCATGGAGTCGGCCGCTGAATGCTGCCACCGCAAACCCGTGGCCTGCCGTTTTCAAAAGAACTACTGAACGAAAATGTATGGAATTTACATATAAGATCCTGTGATTGATAATAAAAAGTTCTGTTACAGAAAAAAGAAAACCCGCTATTAAAAAAAGGGGGGGGATTTTGCCCAAAAAAATCTAAAAAATGGCTAAAAGGTACAAAGAAAAAATAACAATAAACAAAGACTTTTTACTGCAGATTAAAATAATAAATGGTTTATTAGATATTGCATAAAAACGGGAATATTTTTAACATTGAAACCTATGGGTTCGCCTGAATAAACCTGCTGAATGAAACCACCGAACATCAGGGCATTTCACTGCCATTTCTCTGCTTTTTGGTGTTCTCTGAATAGATTAACCATTACTTCTCTATGGGGTTTTGCACTGCCTTCAAACAGCACCGTACTTGCTGGCAGTTCGCCAAACATGTGTTTGAGCATATCACAGAGCAGTGGTGTACTTAGGGGAGTGGCGGAGGGCAGGCTGCCCCAGGTACCAGTGATTATTGGGGTGTCATTAGGGGGTACTAGGAGGTGCCACTGTCACTGTGTCAGCTTTGAGCAGCGGAGCAGGGCGTTTGCATACAAAATAAAATCGAATAGAATAAAAATCCCCCTCTCCTCCCTCCATAACTCCTCCCCTGCCCCGCAGCAGCTCTAGGAGAGAGGAGGGGGATGTGATTTGTGTGCAGAGAGAGAAGATGACAGTAAACATCAGGTAAAGGGGGGGTTTCAGCAGAATATGAAGCCCTGTCAGCTTACTGCTGTTTAAAGTGGACCTTTCCTTAACCAGCACTGCAGTGATAGAAATTTGTCATTGAGCTGCCTCCATTCTCCAGTCATTCTCCTGCTTTTCACCGCCAAAAAATCTGTAAACTTTTTCTGTGTGTCCGAAAATGTCTCCTCTTTTCATACAGACTGCCGCCCCAAGCAGTTGTTTATGGATAGATTAAAGGAAAAGCATTTACCGTCATTTGAAATGTCATTTTTTGGTTTTTACATATTTCTATACATCCTAGAAATCCGCCACTTCACGGGCAGGTTATGGGGACCTCCTAGGCACGATATCTGAAGGAATTTTTCGTTTTTATTTTTAACCCTTACTTCATGGAAAACTCACTGTCCCTTTAAAAACGTTTTTTTTTTAACTTTTTGTCCTTGTTTCCTGTCCCCCAGGGCACTACCCGGACCCCCATACACCATTTATGGCAAATATCTAGCATATATGCCCTCTTGGAGGGCACTCTAAAAACTGAATTTTCAGCCCCTTGCATTGAGTTCGAGTTCGGGTTCGGGTTCGGATCCGAACATTTGGAAAGTTTGGGTTTGCCTCCGAACAGAACTCGGGGAGAGTTCGGCTCATCCCTAACAGGCACAGCTGCGATCCTAACGTGGCCTGGAGGGACCTTCTGCTGAGTCCGTACACAGTCCCTGCTGACTCTGCACACAGCCCTACCGCGGACGGAGGCCGGTAAATATATAATAAATAATTGCTGTGTGCTCATATACACTCGGTTTGCCTGGAGTTTTATTGCAGTGGATTCTGATGCACTCATACACACCGCACATTGCATTGCTGGGAGTTTTATTGCTGTGGATTCTGATACGCTGACACACACCAAACATTGCATTGCTGGGAGTTTTATTGCTGTGGATTCTGTGATACACACTGCATATTACTGTGAGTTCTATTGCGCTGGAGCACTGGGATACGCTCATACACACTGCACATTACTGTGAGTTTTTGTAAGGAGCTGGTTCTGGGGTGGTAGAATTGAGCCCAATATGCAATGAGGAAAACAGAGATTCAGATAAACATATACAAGAGGGTTTATTAGGAGTAACAAGGCAATAAACAAATATCAAGGAGCTGGATAAGACGAGGAAGGGAAGACACTGAATATAAAAAATAAACAGTAACAAGATTAACTGAAAGCAAGGGGAGAAAAGGATAGACAGAAGGACAGTACTAAGCTACTCTAAACTATAAAGGAGACGATAGAAGAATGAAGGCTAAGGAGATTGTTAGGAAATAAATAGAAAACAAAAGCAGAAGAGTCTTTGCAGGCAGAGGGTCCTGGGTCTGCAAAGGGTCTTGGGTGTGTAGGGGTTCCTGGGTTTGTAGAGGGTCCTGGAAATGCAGAGCAACGGGCTCTGAAAGATTCTGCGGGATGCAGGGCAGCAGGTTCCGAGGATTCAGCAGCGGGCTGAGGATTCTGCAGGATACAGGGCAGCGGGCTGAGGATTCTGCAGGATGCAGGGCAGCAGGTTCCGAGGATTCGGCAGCGGGCTGAGGATTCTGCGAGATGCAGGGCAGCAGGTTCTGAGGATTCTGTGGGATGCAGGTACAGAGGAAGGAAACTACTGGAGGAGACAAAACAGTTTAGGGTCTAGGCAGATACAGGAACAAGAGTTAGCTCCCTGTCAGCTTGGCATACACCAAGAGAATGCAGAAGCATTGTGCCTTGGGAGTGGTTCCTTTTTGTAGAGGGGGAATAAGGATGCATTAGCCAGCACCTGGTTGCTGGATCAGCCTGGTTTAGAGGGATTACCAGTCTCCCCACAGGAAACTGGCTTGCCTCTAGGTTTCCTGCGGCGCTGGCGTCTCAGGGCATTATAGTTTTATTGGTGTGCAGTTCTGTGATATGCTCATACACAGTGCACATTTCTGTGGGTTTTATTGCTGTGCAGCTCTGATATATATGCTCATACACAGTGCCCATTTCTGTGGGTTTTATTGCTGTGCAGCTATGTGCTACGCTCAAATGCAGTGCACGTTTCTGTGGATTTTATTGTTCAACCAATTAGAGCGGCTGTGATCCAGTATACTTGACATGCGTGGCTGTTCTTTGTAAAAATGCTCGAATTTAAACATTTCATAATTTTATTTATCTCAATAGATACATTTGAAATGGTATACAAAATATACAAGTAGGCACTTGGTATTCACTTTTAATATAAAGAGAGGAAAAGGTGGAGCTCTAAGAGGAAAAGGTGGAGCTTAAAGAGGAAGGGTGGGGATTAACCAGGAAGAGGTGTGCCCTTGACAGGAAGGGGTGCCTCAAAGTTAAATTAGGGGGTGCACGAGTTTAGTAAGGCCTAGGGCAGCACAAAACCTAAATACACCACTGAGCTGAGGTGGACTGTAAACCACTACAAGCCTGGCTGGCAGAGGACTCAGAGGATTAGGATGGCCTGGTTAGCCAATCCTGCAAATCCTCTGTATGTTGCTGCTGCCTAAGACGGCCAGCACCAGTTAGAAAGGACAAGCATGCCCCTGCAGAGGATGCACCACGTCCACGACAACCAGAGGCACAGCCTCCCGACACAGAGGTTGCTTGCCCTCGTATCTGTGTCTGGGAGCGTCTGCCTGTCCTTTTTGCTCTGACATGGTGAGTGATATATACATTAAAGTTATACAGAACTCTAATTCAACTCTGTTATAAAAATTGGATATATGCAGAACTCGGATTCAACTGTGTTATCTAGATTAAAGATTTCCAGAACTCTGGTATAACTCAGTGAGACACCCTGATAGCTGGCAGCCAGTGACAAGACACAGATTAAAATTCGCAGATATCTGCTACAAGTCTGTGAGACCCCCTGATAGGACCCCCTGATAGCTGGCAACAGTGACAAGACACAGATTACAAGTACCAGAAACCTCCTATAAATCAGTGAGACCCCCTGATGGGTGGCATTGACAAAACACAGATTAAAATTCCCAGAAACCTCCTATAAATCAGTGAGACCCCCTGATGGGTGGCAGTGACAAGACACAGATTACAATTCCCAGATATCTGATAGAAGTGAGACCCCCAATAGCTGCTGGCACCGAGAAGACACACTAACAGAACAATCTCCTCTCAAAAAACGCGTGCTGGGGCTGTGTGAAGCCTTATATAGTGTGCTGCGGGACTTAGCTCTGTGAGCCCGTGATTGGGCAAAATTTGCCCATAGTCTTGCACCTGTCTTGCACCTGACCTGTGGTCAGTTGCAAGGCTGTAGCCAATTACAAGTTTCAGGCCAGTGGAAAAGTGCATTGTGGTGCATTGTGGGCGAACAAACGGAAATGTTAGGAGTTCGGCGAACAGCCGAATGGCCGATGTTCGATGCGAACTCCGAACAGATCGAACCGAACAGCTCATCCCTAGTTGCTAATGCTATAAAATAAAAATAGTATTTGCAAAAGTGAGCCATTTCCCCCCTGTTGTGCTAAGCAATTTGGACCATTTTGCACTCAATATGTTAAAACAAGTTTTGAAGTCATGTTTCATTATAAGACTCCTATGTAGCCAAATTATATATCCTTTTTTTAGTGAACTTATGAAATTCAAAAACTATCATTATTATGTGTACACGTCATGTCCTGTCTGAATGTCAAATTTAAGTTTCATTCAAAAATCAATTTCCATATTTTATCATCCAAATGTTTTTGGTTATATATTCTATGGGTTACTCTTGTTAAAAAAAACAATAGTACTGGGAACATAGTTGTCAGTAAAAGGCAGATGCTAATGCAAAAAATGTGCGTGGGCCATTAAACATTCACGTCTCCCTATTACCGAACGTATTTCAAAGCTGGTGCGGGTTTCCTAGTTGATTACGGCTATATACACACAAGAAGCTAACACTCCAGATTCCACTCAATCCCTGTAAGCATCAGGGGGTAGTTGACGATATAAAGTTGCACAGGGTCAGCCATTAAATGGACACTCAGATAAGTCAAGGAGTGTGGTACAAGTCTGAGCCCCAAGGAGGAGAGAAATAACTCATCATCTGGAGAGGCAAGATTAAAAAAATAACGCTTCTGATTTCAAGATATTAACCATATAACCGGATAACGGTCTAAAGTCCTACAAAATATAACTAAAAAAAATGGACCACATCTGCAAGAATATAAAAGAAAATACACATAGTACAATACAATTCAGGCAATTGAATAAACATCTGAGTGAGGTCATAAGGGCTGTAAAGAAATATACAGGCACAAGTTATCACTATGCTGAAACTCCTGGACTCTCCAACTGATGCCGCCCACTGCCTTAAGAAACAACAAGGAGGATTCCACCAGTGTCCAAATCAAAAATACTTACTAGTGTAGTGCAGGCTACTTGAACTGCGTGTGTACTATTGTGTTTCTCAGACATGCAGCCTGTCACAGCTGTCGGAGTACTTCCCCCCTCCCTTTTGTTCCCTTTCTCTTCACTGGCAAAGGAAGTTGTTAAGACAGGAAGATGCAAAGGATTCTGGAACATGTAGTCTCAATTACAGAGGGCCTATGCAATTTGTTAGGAAGAGAACTACACCTCCCAGCAGTGCCTAAGGGAAGGGACGTTTTCCAAGGGTGGAAGTGCATGTGCAGAGCAAGGGGAAGGCAGAGAAGGGGAGAATGCTGAGGTGAACAGTCCTATGTGGTGGATTGTGCGTCCAGAGGCTGCCTTGTGCGCTCAGCGAAGGAGAGATCCAGTTGCTCTCACGTGTTGCCAGTACCAGCGGATCATGTATCCAGCTGTCCTTGTGCATCCAGTGAAGAAGGGGTCTGTCTGCCTTCGTATGTGTTCCAGTGACAGAGGGAGCGACCGAGTACATTCAGCGGAGAAGAAATCCGGCTGTCCTTGAGTGATTCCAGCGCTAAGAGATAGCGATCGAGCTACCGTCCAAACGGAGAGAGGTATCCGGCCATCCCGCGTGAGTTGATATTGCTAACTTTATTGTCTGGCCTAGTTCTACTGCCCGCGCAGTTGTAGCTAAAAGGAGGATCGCTGCAGTTACAAATCTTGCTGTTCTGTGACACTTTGCGAAGATTTCTTTCTCACTTTGTGGAATACAAATATGGTTTCATGTTAAAGGTACCCAACGATAGAATCAAGGGCCCCACCGCTAGCAATCTTGAACGCTTGTATAATTTCCACTGGCCAGTGGTTAGGCAGAATGTATAATGTTTAGACAGGTTACTGATATTGGTTACGTTGATTATAGTTGATAATCGAACTGCACTGACGTATGGTAAAGATTGCCGTCTTGTTCATTCATTATTGAGTTGAATAGTAATGCTAAATTAACTCTTTCAATACTGTTATACTGTTGATTACTTTGTCCTACAAAGGGTTTGCTTGCTAGTCCTAATAAACCCCCTTTTATTTATCTTGTCCTGGTATTACTTGGCACCGAAGGCGGAGGTGGGTAATCACTGGAGTGAGACAGAAGGCCCGTCAAATTCAGCGGCTCTCGTGGGAGTAGCGCTACACGTGGGTGCTCGTCCAGGATTTCCTTCTGGTCTCTGCGGCGGAGTGATGACCGCCTCCACCAGCCAATTCGCCATGATGGACGTGTATCACTCGGTGAGGAGGGAAGACAATAGGTAAGTTCTCTCAAGGGGGGGGTAGGAGAGAAAAGGAGAGCCCGGGAGCAGCCCGAACCTCTCAAGTGCGGGGGAGAACGACGCCGATCAGGGAAGGGGAGAGTCCGAGCGCCTCTAAGTATGAGGCGGGGACAATCAGGTACTTCCCGGATTGACAATTGGCGTCAACCCCGTGGGGACGTGTGGGGTACCAACGTGAACCAACGAGAGCTGTTAGCAAACTCTGAGTAAAGAAAAAGAGTAAGATAAAAGAGATGGAACAATAGAAGTAAGTAACAGGAACAGTAGCTCACAAATTCTAATCTCCTCCGACAGGAGAGTCAATAAAATCAGTACAGCAATGAACCAAGGCAACATAACCAAAGCAACATAGCTAAGAAGCATTACAAATATGATTAATAACCAAAAACCCATACAACTCCCATCCCGGCCGCGGACCCAGGAGACCTGCGTCCATACTTGTATCCCTCCCAGCCGCCCCCCTCAATCAGGCCCTCCTATCCACTCCTCCATCAGCGCGGTCATCGCATAACCGGGGCTACCCATAACCGTTGGGTGGGTGCGAGGAAGCTGCCGAGCGGGGTGCGAGGTACCCTCCTCCAGCTTGGATAGTTAAGACCTGAGGGACCTTGAGGCAAGAAATCCCGTGACCATGGCGCGGAAGTACCCAACAGAGTCTGCGGAGCGAACCGGGGTCCAGCTCATAGTAGGGGCGCAGTATCGTATTCCTCGAGACATGGTAGCCAGCCCCCACCCTCCCCCCAGGGCCAAAGGCATTCAGATCCGTGCAAATGCATTGGCAGTACTCCCCGTGGGTAAAGGGAAGGGGTGCACCAAGGAGCATGGTCAGGTGGCCAGTGAAGGTGAGGTCATGGATGCCGATAAGTAGCCCAATTCGTGTCTGAAAACATCTTTATAAGAGACGATCAGCTCCATGTCTCCGAGCCTTTCAGTCCGCCCTCCTTCCCACCCCCAGGGGTTCTGTGTGATTATGAGTCTTGCTGGAGTTACCTGGACTGAGATACAGGTTCAGCAATTAATGTCAGCCTTAATAACTGATCAGAGAATGTTCCTATTAGACATGAAAGTAAACCAGGGCGCTCTCTGCACTTACGCCATGCTAGAATGGAGCGGAGGGATCCTGAACTGATAGCATACGACTGCCAGGGGGTCTTGGCATACGGCCAAAGGGCTTAACCCTAGCCCAACAGCGTCAGGTCCCAGGGTATCGGATACTACCCCTAGCCCAACGACAGGGTTACCTCCTGCTACCTTCTTTACCACAATGGGAAAATTGGTAGAGACGCTGGCACAAAACTCTGCTGCATCTGCAAATTACGGATATCGCAAGTTGCGGTTCTACTCAGGGAAGGTTCCTGTACCAACCAGAGAAGAAGACTTTGAGATTTGGATGGATCAGGCAGTGCAAGCTGTGGAAGAGTGGTAAATTGCCGACACAGTGAAAAGACAGAGATTAATAGAGAGCCTACGAGCTCCTGCTTCAGATGTTATCAGAAATCTAAAACGGGACAGGCCAGGCTGCACAACTGTCGAGTGTTTAGAGGCCATATGAGGAATCTTTGGAGGACTGTGCTGAACTAATCCATAAATTCTCTCACACCTACCAAAATGAAGGAGAAGAGTTATCTACCTATGTCTGGTGGTTAGATAAAATTGTCCATCAGATTATCCAAAAGAAAGGCATGGAGCCGAGTCATGCAAGCAGAGCTTTGTGGAACCAGATTCTGAAAGGTGCCCTATCACTGGATCCCATAATGTTGAGTTCCAGACTAGAGATCAGACCAAGCCACTAACATTCTCCAAATTGGTAAAAGCCATTCTAAAGGAAGAAGCCTTGATTAAGGCTAAAAGAAATGCTAGTGCTTCACCCACGATCGTTCACCGCAGAAGTAGGAGCCCTTAGCATAGTTGAAGTTCAGACTGAAGTAATGGAGTTGAAAACTCAGATGTCGCAGATGATGGAATTGATGATGCTACTGTCTACTAGGATCGCTTTACCCGAAGAAAGAAAGGCGCAAAAAACCAACAAGGGGAGAAGCAATGCAGAATGTTCCTGTTGGAGAACCCCCTAGTTCGGTGATTTGCTATAATTGTGGGGGGGGGGGTGTTGGTCATTAACAACGTGATTGCGTCAGCCCGTTAAAGCTGCGAAGAGAGCCTAGTCAACCGGCGGGAAACTTCAGAGGGCCCTGGTGAAGGAGCCAGCCAGGCGCCCAGTCAAGTCAGCACGCTCCAGTTTCAAAGTTGTACAACAAGGGCGAGCAAGCCCAAAGCCTTGAGACCAAGCCTTGCCTCGCCTAAGTTGCCCGAGTTGCGTTTAGGATTGGGTTCTAGGTCGCGGGGAATCAGTGTACACCAAACTCTAAATGGCCAGTTCAGTAATCAGCAGAAAACGACACGGAAGAGAAGAGAAGTTCAAGCTAAAGCAGCCGAGCAATCTGCATTAGAACAGCCAATAAAGTTCCCTAGCATGCTGGTGGGTCCTTCTCTGATAGTATCAGTCCAAGTGGAAGGTGTCTACACGAAAGCTCTTTTGGATTCAGGTGCTCAAGTGACTCTAATTTACCGTGATTTCTATGATAAACACCTGAAACACCTGCCCTTGCAAAAGTTAGAAAACTTAGAGATTTGGGGAATAGGAACTAAGAAGGTTCCCTATGATGGATATCTTTCAGTTAAACTTGAATTCGGCCCATCCATTGCAGGACAGCCAGAGACTTCTGACACGTTGGCAAATGTGTGTTCCCACCCCTCAGGGGCCAAGAGGAGCTCTGTGATAGTGGGGACGAACACTAACCTAGTTAGATGGTTACTCACTCCTCAGGTCTCGGAGAGTGAGGCTTCGGCTGAAAATGTACATCCTATGTTACGCTCAGTGTACCAGTGGTTGATTCAAGAACAAGAGGCCTCGGAGTTGCCTCGTCAATCGAGTGGAGCAAGGAAGTCCCGAGAGTCCATAGAGAGAGAGTGGACTGAGCAATGTGAACTTTCTTTTCATCAGTTAAAATGGAGTCTGACAACTGCTCCGGTCCTAACTTACGCTGACACCCGCAAGCCCTATGAACTTCATGTTGACGCCAGTAGAGAAGGATTGGGTGATGTGTTGTATCAAGAACATGACGGACGTTTGAGGCCTGTTGCCTACGTGAGTCGGAGCCTTACTCTATCTGAAAGAAACTACCCTACTCACAAATTGGAATTTTTAGCATTGAAATGGGCTGTCGTTGATAAACTGAAAGAATACTTGTATGGTGCAGAATTTGAAGTCAAAACAGATAATAACCCGCTCACATATGTTCTTAACACAGCAAAGCTGGATTCCACGGGACATCAATGGTTGGCGGCGCTTTCCAGTTTCCGTTTCAGTCTGAAATACCGACCTGGAGTTGGAAATAGGGATGCTGATGCACTATCAAGAAGGCCCTACGATATGTCATCTCAAGAGGAAGATTGGACTCAACTGATGATGGAAGGCATCCAGGCCTTGTGTCAGGGGATTGAGTACCGAGCTAGAGGAGCGACGGGGGGCTGAAGCTATTGGAGTTTCCACAGCAGGGGTCCCGAAGCTTTACTGTGATCTAACACAAGTGAGGGGTGAAGGATTGCCTACCCTCTCAAAGAAAGACTTGAAGAAGGACCAAATGGAAGATTCCCTTTGTTCTCTGACTCTGAAAGCTTTGGAGAGTGGTCGTTCAGAATTGTTGCTCGCAGCAGGTTCTCCAAGGAAGGCCCGATTGGATCACAAAGAATGGAATCAAATGCAGCTCTCAGATGTGGTGGTCTACCGAAGGGGCCCCTCGGATGGTCCAGAGGAGAGTTGGCAACTGTTCCTCCCCGAGAAACATAGGGGGACAGTGTTGACTGCCTTACACGATGAGCATGGACACTTGGGGCCTGATAGAACCTTTAAGCTAGTCAGAGATCGGTTTTACTGGCCATGTATGCAAAATGAGATTGAAAGTTACTGTCACTCCTGCCTCCGCTGCATCCAAAGAAAGACTTTGCAATCTAGAGCTGCCCCAATGGGCCGTCTACAGAGTCAAGGTCCCATGGATTTGGTGTGCATTGATTTCTTGTGTCTGGAGCCTGATACGAGTGGGCAAGGAAACATCTTAGTAGTGACTGACCATTTCACCCGATTTTACACTCAAGCCTATCCAACAAAAGATCAACGGGCTGCTACTGTTGCAAAAGTATTAGTAGAGAAATTCTTGATTCATTATGGATTACCTTTGAAGGTTCATTCTGATCAAGGAAGAGACTTTGAAAGCAGGCTCATTAAACAGGTGCTAGATCTACTAAAAATTCAGAAATCGAGAACGACACCTTACCACCCGCAAGGGGATCCACAGCCAGAAAGATTTAACCGTATCTTACTTAATATGCTTGGAACTCTTTCGGCCGATAAGAAACAACACTGGAGTAGGCACACTTCCGCTGTGGTTCATGCTTACAATAGTACTGAAAATGACGCAACTGGTTATTCACCGTATAGACTGATGTTTGGAAGAGAAGTGGATTTGGCCTTCGGCGTCTCAATAGACAGAACTGCTACTACGTCATACAAAGGGAATTTGGGCAGGCTCAGAAAGAATTTAAAGACAGCTTATGAGAAGGCTCAAGAAACTTCTGATATTAGAGGACAGCGAAACAAGAACTACGATTTGAAAGTCAGAATTCAGGATTTGCACCCAGGTGACAGGGTTTTGCTGAGAAATCTAGGTGTTGTAGGGCAGCATAAGCTGGCGGATCGCTGGAAGTCTCAGCCTTACAATGTCTGTAAGCAATTGCCAGGACTCCCTGTATGTCAGATTCGACTGGAAGGGAGCACAGGTCCGTTGAAAACTTGGCATCGTAATCATTTGTTGCCATTGTCAGAAGCTGTTCGTGTGCCACTACAGTCTGAACCACAGTCCACAGCCACTGTTCCTCAAAAATCCCACCCAGTGACGAGATCACAGCCTGTACCCCAGGATACAGAGGAAGAAGATAGTGAGGATGAAGAGACATCGATTGATTGGCTATGGCCATCTCAAATGTCAGAGCCTGACGTTCTCCCCACTTCTCCCTTCAGGATGACAGAAGCGGGGACTCTTAGGCCAGAAGCTTGTGAATTTGTGCCTCAGAGCTCGCTTGCTGAAGAGTCAGAAGAAGTATGACCTCCTTTGCCGGTGGAAGATTCAAATGACTCTTGCCCTGCTCTCGAGGAAGATGAAGAAGCTAGTGGGCCTACAATTTCCGAATCTAGAGACCAGAGAAGGAGGAAGATTGTCCGCCCGCCTAAAAGACTGGTTTCACCCAACACATCATAAGTCAATGAGGAAGTTGTGCACACCTCTCAGAGAACTTTCGAGGCATCTGGCCCGTCTACCACAAGTGCAGCAGAGGGTAACTCTTGTTGCCCCTCTTGTATGTTTAGCTGGGTCCTACCAGGTGGGGGGGTCATATAAACAGAACAAACGTGTTTCTTATGCAAATTGATGGGAAGTCCCATCGTCAAATTCCTATGGAAATGTGAATGGTTTAGTGTCTTGTGCATGATAACCTGTTTCTCTTCTCGTGTACTACAAACGCATGTAACAGGTTCTAGGTTTCACTGTCTTTGGAGGACCAAAGATTCTTGGTGAGGGGGAGTGTGTAGCGCAGGCTACTTGAACTGTGTGTGTACTATTGTGTTTCTCAGACATGCAGCCTGTCACAGCTGTGGAGTACTTCCCCCCTCCCTTTTTTTTCCCTTTCTCTTCACTGGCAAAGGAAGTTGTTAAGACAGGAAGATGCGAAGGATTCTGGAACATGTAGTCTCAATTACAGAGGGCCTATGCAATTTGTCAGGAAGAGAACTACACCTCCCAGCAGTGCCTAAGGGAAGGGGCGTTTTCCAAGGGTGGAAGTGCACGTGCAGAGCAAGGGGAAGGCAGAGAAGGGGAGACTGCTGAGGTGAACAGTCCTATGTGGTGGATTGTGCGTCCAGAGGCTGCCTCATGCGTTCAGCGAAGGAGAGATCCAGTTGCCCTCACGTGTTGCCAGTACCAGCGGATTGTGCATCCAGCTGTCCTTGTGCATCCAGTGAAGAAGGGGTCCGTCTGCCTTCGTGTGTGTTCCAGTGACAGAGGGAGCGACCGAGTACATTCAGCGGAGAAGAAATCCGGCTGTCCTTGAGTGATTCCAGCGCTAAGAGATAGCGATCGAGCTACCCTGCAAACGGAGAGAGGTATCTGGCCATCCTGCGTGAGTTGATATTGCTAACTTTATTGTCTGGCCTAGTTCTACTGCCCGCGCAGTTGCAGCTAAAAGGAGGATCACTGCAGTTAAAAATCTTGCTGTTCTGTGACACTTTGCAAAGATTTCTTTCTCACTTTGTGGAATACAAATATGGTTTCATGTTAAAGGTACCCAATGATAGAATCAAGGGCCTCACCGCTAGCAATCTTGAACGCTTGTATAATTTCCACTGGCCAGTGGTTAGGCAGAATGTATAAGGTTTAGACAGGTTACTGATATTGGTTACGTTGATTACAGTTGATAATCGAACTGCACTGACGTATGGTAAAGATTGCCGTCTTGTTCATTCATTATTGAGTTGAATAGTAATTGCTAAATTAACTCTTTCAATACTGTTATACTGTTGATTACTTTGTCCTACAAAGGGTTTGCTCACTAGTCCTAATAAACCCCCTTTTATTTAAAGTAATCGTGTCCTGGCATTACTTGGCGCCGAAGGAGGAGGTGGGTAATCACTGGAGTGAGACAGAAGGCCCGTCAAATTCAGCGGCTCTCGCGGGAGTAGCGCTACACTAGTAACAGAATGTATTAAAAAAAGAGGAATATTCCAACATTCTTTTTCCTTAGTTTATTTTATTTTAATGTATTCCTTGATGAATTCTGTTTAGGCTGGGGTCAGACTAACGCATTTTTAACGTGTGTTTAGGCGCACTTAATCACAGCCGCAGTAGCTGCAAATGACGGGCAATGATGGCCAATATATGAAGTACGGCCGCACTTTCGTGCGGCCGTGCAACGCAAGCGGCAAACTAACGCATTTTTTCGAGAACGCAGAACCGCTAGTACTGACGTACAGAGTGTGCTGCACCCACATAGCGGCAAGTGTGCGTGATTAGGAGACGTCAGACACTGCTCATGTCCGGCCAACATAACGTCCAGACACCCAAAGTTTCCTGCTTTGGATCCGTAACAAATCACGCACGAAAATGCACATCGTATGACCGTTTTCGCGCATTCCGTGAAAAGATACGTCAATGCGTTCAGACACACTTTTAGACGGTCGCTGCGAATAATGCGTTCGTTTGACCCTCGCCTTACTAAGGACTAAAAAAAAGGTGCTTATATTCAATTGCCTGAATTGTATTGCACTATTATGTGCATTTCCTTTTATATTTTGTATATTTTCTCCATATTTTTTTTTTATTCAAATTCCGATATTTGCAGGCTTGTGCACCGATTTTTTTTTTCGGTTCGATTCGGTTCGATTTGTTCTGATGTTTAAACTTTTCGATTCGGCTCGTTTCGACCGATTTCTGTTTCGATTCGGTTCGGTTCGACTCGTTTTTCGTGTACATTTTTTTTTCGGAATATCGACCATTTTTCGTATTTTCGTGTCACTTTGCTCATTTTTTGTATCGACTTTTCGGGATTTTGGAAATTTTCGTTTTTTCGGAACGTCTGTTCTCCTCGTTTCAAAGCTGTCTAACTCTATTCGTTTTGACGTAAACTACTATGGTTTACTTTTTTATATTTTATATATTTTTTTATAATAAATTTTTGGTTTGTTTTTCGGATCCGATAATTCATTCTGTCGATACGATAATTCTGGCGATTCTATCGTGTTTTTTTTAAATTAAATAAAGATCCTTTTTTTCTTATGAATATACATTTCACAACTTTATTTAATCACATTAAAAAAATGGTATGAAAGCCAGGGAACAAAAAAAAAAGAACAAAACGATTTAAAAAACGCTAAACTGACCCGAATGGTCTGACTTTAAAAATAAAAACCAGAACAAAAAGGTTTTAAAACGAAAAAATAGTTGCTCAAAATGATCTGAAACGAAAAGAAATAAAAAAATAAAATGATTTAATACAGACAAAAAAAAATTAACCCTTTCGCTGCTGAGGCATTTCACGGCTTCCCTTCACGCCTGTGTGTGGCACTGCGGTCTGCTGCTGAGCTAATTTTTAACAGTTTCGCTCCTCTTGTTTAAACGCGTTTTTTTGAAGCCTTATTTTATAATATGACCCAGACATGTTATATATCGTTCTTTCCGGCAGACTCGGCAGATGATTCATAATATATCATTATCATATGTATGCGTCATGTCCTGTCTGTATATTATAACAAAAAATGCAATAAAATTAGAATTTTCAATATTTGTTTTACAAGGTGTAAAGTATTTTTTTCACATTTTAACATGCGAGTGTTGCGGTTATATTTTATGAGTTGCGTTTGTTAAAAAAAATTGAAATGGGGATTTTTTTGGGTGAAAATTACACTATTTTTAACAAACGCACCCCATACAAAAATCCTTAGTGCAGCATCATTGTTCACTTTATAATTGAAATGGGAACAATATTGCTGCATTAACAAAACAAAACAAAAAACCTGTTTAATTTTTTTTTATATTTTAATTTTTTATAATTTATAACATTGTCATGTTTGGTATTGTTAGAAAGGTAATGCTCTGGTCGATCCAAAGATACCAAACATTAACTGATAGCTGCCGCGGATCGGGAGATAGGGGGTTCCAATGAACCCCCTATCTCCACCATTGGTCGCAGTTAGGGTTTAACTCCAGAACTGACGTCATTGTGACGAGGTCTTGGGACTGTCGGCAGCTGCCGTTCCCCCACGCTGTTGTCTTCCTGCAAAGACGTGACCATGTTGGCGGGCAGCGTCTTAGCGGGCAGCAGTGGGAGAGAGTGAGCTCATAGCTGGGAGGAGGTGTTGCGTGAAGCTGCAAACAGGGACAAATAAAGTAAACTAGACCTGAGCCGCACTAAGGATCTTTGGGTTGTGTCGGAGAAGACTTCACGCAGTGCTGCCATCAATATTTTTGGATAAATTCTCAGTTATACAATGAATGTGACTGTGGACAAAAATCCGTGTTGTTGTGACATCGCCTAAGCTTAACAAAACCATGCCACGGTAATCAAATCTCAAGGCAGTACAACAAGGTTGTGTTATTGTTTGACATTTTTTGGCCAGGCAGGAAGTGTAGAATGTGCACAGTCACATTCATGGCCACAAATATGTTGACAAATTTATGACAAAGGGTCCATAGAAATGTCAATACATTTATGTACATATAATTTTAAAAGTGTGGAAACCAAGCAATACATATTAACTTAACTTATTAAGTAAGGAAAAGCAACGCACACAAACAGGAAAATATAGAAAAAATAGAAAATTTATTTACAACATGGGGAACATGCCAAGGATGGCAAACTGCCCAACAGGGGCACAAACAACACAAACAAACATAGGGGAGGAGGAGGCTGGTCTCACTGCCGCTCCAGGATGTCAGCGGCATTGCTAATATGCTCCCGCAACTACTGGAGCAATTCCTGTATAGCATCGATGGTGGTTACAGCCAGGCGTAGCTCGCCGATCGCCATCCGATTTATCATCCTAATGCTGGATGTGTCCGGTCTGGCTTCTCCTTCTATATATCCAATAAATGAAAGAAAGAAAATACAGTAAGTAAAGCAGGTTTCTATTTTTGACTGAAGTCTGAAAGTCTTGAAAAAATATAACAGTAGTATATACCAGTGCTGGCGGCCTCCTGAGGCTCTGACTCCTCCTCCAACTCCATCTCCTCCACCACCACCGTCAGCATCTCTTCCGGTGCTATATCTAAGAAATTAAAGAAATAAAAAATACAGTAAACAACAAAACTGATTTATTGTTGAACAAAAGTCGATGCAAAATACAACAGTAAAAAAAAAAACCTGGACTCGCGGCCTCCTGCTGCGGCTCCGGCTCCCTCTCTCCATCGCCCTGCTCCTCCTCTTCCTCCTCATGCTCCTCCTCCTGCTCCTCCTCTTCCTCCTCCTGCTCCTCTTGTGCTATACATAAAAAAATTAAATTAAAATACAGTAAACAAAAAATGTTTCTGTTTTTGACCAAAAGTTGTTGCAAAATAAAACAGTATATACCAGCGCTGGTGGTCGCCCGTGGCTCCTCCTCCTCCTCCACTGGGGCACTGGTGCCCGCCGGGGCAGATGCTGCCTTCTTCCTGTCTTCTGCCAAATCCAAAAAATAACACGTAAATAATGCAGACTGGAAAAAATGGTATATCTATACAATATATTGCCGAAAGTATTGCGACACCCCTCCACTACCCCACTACCAGCTTGACCCACCACTACTCCCATCTCATAGTTCTAAAGTCACAAAATATTTATTTATTTCCCCTGCACATAGACATATATTACCGTTCAATTATATATTTTTTTCAGAAGTAAACATTACGTTTATTCAATAAAAACTATTATTTGTGTTGTGTGCATACAAAATGCATTGTGCTGACTGCTTTTAGTTATTTTATAGAAGGCCTCAGCCTCAGTTTCACTTTCAGTTTCTGCTAATAAAACTGGATATTGCAGAAACAACAGAAATCGGCCATTTTGTTTTGAAATTTGCATCTAAAGCTTTCAATATTGACACTGCTGCAGCAAACTGAATTGCTGCGCTGCAACAATTCAGCAGCTGCTGAGGATGTATTGAACGCGGCTCTGTTTGGATGCACTTTCAGAAGAACTACATGTCCCATCCTACCACTTAGCAGAGACGCAGAGATTTTTGTTGATGCGCAGGTGGGAGCCAATATTGGGCAAGCTGTGGGTCTTCTCGTATGCATCACTCAATCACAACAACCCCCCCCAGCACACTACAGTACACACAGTGCCAAAAGAAATCCAGCATTGTAACTTCATCTACATACATCAAATGTCACAATTTTCACGAATACGTAAAATCACAAAAAAGAAGAGCTATGGCAAAAATGCATGTATGACGAGTCGTGAAAACGCAAAGCTATACACAATCACATTGCATGAAAAAAGGACTAGATAAATCAACGTATTTCTGTGCACATTAGCACATGCAAGCACATTATTATTATTATACAGGATTTATATAGCGCCAACAGTTTTCCCAGCGCTTTACAATATAACATGACACTTACGTTTGGCTATGACACGCCGGATGTGCCTCAGCTGCTCCTCCTCGCGCATCTTGAGGTCGGACCAGCGTTTTTGTAGCTGGTCCTTTGTCCGGTCTTTGCCAAACAATTCCACGATGGTGGTGTGAACCTTATCAAGGATTCGGTCCTTGCAGACGTTGTTCTTCCTGCCGCAGGGGCCCTTACGGCAGTCGTAGTCTTTGCGATCAAATATGCGGACCAGCTCCAACATCTCCTCAAATGCCATGTTGCTGGCCCGCTTCTTCCTGGGTGGTGTCTCATGGGTGGAAGAAGATGAGGAGGTGTCCGAATGGCACTCGTCTCTTTCAGCCATGATAGATAATCAAATCAATATTTTTTGGCCTGTCAAAGAACTTGTCAAAAAACTGGCTCAATAAAGTTACGACATCCGCTCGCGCGCATGCGCGACCCGCGGACGAATCGGATCCGACCCGATTACGAAGGAATTATCGTATCGACAGAATTATCGGATCATTGGAAACAAAAACAAGTGATACGCATTTACAAATACAAAATTTACAGAATCAGCGATATAACCGATAATAGTTAAATATACGATGTCCAGAATTACCGAAATGGAACCGAAATCACGAATGGAACCGAAATCATGAATAGAGCGAAAATATATTTCGATTTGACACATTTCAAGTCCATTCGAAAATTCCGAAAATATTTCGTTTCGGCTCGGAAAACTTTTCGGATCTGTCGGTTTTAAAATCGTCCGAATCCGAAAACACGAATCGGGAAATTTCGTGAAAATTCCGAAATTCCCAAACCCGAAACGCACATCCCTAGATATTTGTTCCAAGAGGAGGAGACTCTGTTGAAGCAAGGTGCTTTTATATTATTATACAGCGCCAACATATTCCGCAGCGCTTTACAATAGGGGAGCACAAACAGGAGACGTACATGATACATTATGAAAAGATGACCCTGTCCGTAGGATAACTGTCTAGGTAGTACAGCACTTAACCAATTGCTCAGTCAGACATCCCATGAGCTTACAATCTAAGGGACTGGGGTAGGTGAAACAGATAGGAGCAGATGGAATGTGAAGACGGTTAGCAGGGCAGCATAGGAAGAACCAGAAGCCTGGGCTTAGTGAGAGTAATTAGCGAGAGAAGTGGAGAAAGCTGGAAGAGAGACCTGAAATTATGGACCTTCCCTGAGTGGGAGGGTGGATGGGGAGGGATGGGTGGGACAGCAGAGGGGAAGGAGCCATGCAGTCGGTCTTGTGTGTGTGTGTGTGTGTGTGTGTGTGTGTGTGTGTGTGCTGTGAATAGAGTGAATAAGGTTATGAGAAAAGCACATTGTGTGACCATGCATGGGGAAGGGGGAACAGAGGTTTTTTTTTCTAAAATTGGAGGGAGATTTTAAAATGCAAACCTAAAATACAATTGCATAAATATAGCAGTCAGGAAAATAGGGTCGAGAAAAGGGGACGTTGTGATGGATCCGGATACCTTGATGCAGGTTTAGGGGCGCAGAGAGGAAGGAGCCATGCAGTCTGTCTTGTGTGTGTGCTGTGAATAGAGTGGTTGATGGTTTACTAGGTGCATGTAGTTTACATGTAGTTGAGCTGGGTACTCAGGGTCTTTTCCCAGTTTATGGAGCAAAACTTAATACAATCCACTGGATAGGTGCCAAAAACAAAATAAAGAAAGCAAGAAGAGGAAAAGAAAAAAATGGGGAGGGAGAAAAAGGAAGAAACGGAAGAATATAAAAGGGGAGTATTTGCAACTAAAATAATCAGTGAGGGACTGTGACCCACAAAAAAAATACAAATGTAAATAGCAAAAAAATGTCTTTCCTCGTGCGTACACCTTTCTCTATATTGACAGTCTGTGGACAGACACAAGGAATACCCACACAACCCAGGACTATCGTGAGCAAGTGCAGGTGATTGTTAGCAGCTTTGAGGAGTTTGAGCCGCTGGGTGCCAACAGCGGTACCCTGCTTGCTCTTCAATTTATATTGAACACTCGATTGATGATACTAAAGTATTTCAGGAACAGCATCTGTAGGGGTTGCAGTGCTGTTCAGGAACAGCATCTGAACAGCATATGCAACCCCTGCAAAGGTTTAACAAATATTCTTCTAATGTCAGGACTTTGTTAAGGCCACTAAATAGAGATTTCTGCTTTCTATTATGAGCTGAACTTGTGCTTGCATTCAAGAAATTACTGTGTACTACACCGTATGCATGCTCTTACAACATTAAAAACCTGAAAATTATTTATACAGTGGCCCACACAAATGGGTCCTGTACAAAAAACTGACCTGGAAAACTAATTTATCCAAATTGAAAGACAGGGGGGTAACCCACACTCAAAGACAACAGAAAGCGACGGAAGCGGCTATATCGATTTGGAAAACCATTTCAAATATAACCTTTATAATAAGGTTAAAAAACACATATAAAACATACATATAAGATGAGAAAACTTGGTGCATATAATAAACTGGCTAACATGCCTATTTCCCGCTGTCAATTGACTCTTAAACCATATATATCAAACCCATAAATGAGGTAAAATTCTAGATAAGTCAAGCTGGGAATAACTTATATGCAATCCAAAACCTTCATTAATGATTAATTGCCGCTTAGTTAGCGTAATTCATGAAACGTAACACTTGTAATTCATGAAACTTAACACTTAGAAAAGGAAGAATAGGAAGCTAAATGTGTATATCAGTGACGTGCGGTGAGGTCAGTGGCTGGTGAGGCACTGGTTAGTATCAGAGCCAGATATACAGTCAGGTCCATAAATATTGGGACATCGACACAATTCTAACATCTTTGGCTCTATACGCCACCACAATGGAGTTGGAATGAAACAAATACAATGTGCTTTAACTGCAGACTGTCAGCTTTAATTTGAGGGTATGTACATCCAACTCAGGTGAACGGTGTAGGACTTACAGCAGTTTGCAGATGTGCCTCCCACTTGTTAAGGGACCAAAAGTAATGGGACAATTGGCTTCTCAGCTGTTCCATGGCCAGGTGTGTGATATTCCCTCATTACCCCAATTACAATGTGCAGATAAAAGGCCCGGAGTTCATTTCAAGTGTGCTATTTGCATTTGGAATCTGTTGCTGTCAACTCTCAAGATGAGATCCAAAGAGCTGTCACTATCAGTGAAGCAAGCCATCATTAGGCTGAAGAAACAAAACAAACCCATCAGAGAGATAGCAAGAACATTAGGCGTGGCCAAAACAACTGTTTGGAACATTCTCAATAAGAAGGAACACACCGATGAGCTCAGCAACACCAAAAGACCCAGGAGACCACGGAAAACAACTGTGGTGGATGACCGAAGAATTTTTTCCCTGGTGAAGAAAACACCCTTCACAACAGTTGGCCAGATCAAGAACACTGGCCAGGAGGTAGGTGTAGGTTTGTCAAAGTCAACAATCAAGAGAAGACTTCACCAGAGTGAATACAGAAGGTTCACCACAAGATGTAAACCATTGGTGAGCCTCAAATCAGGAAGGCCAGATTAGAGTTTGCCAAACAAAGCCTTCACAGTTCTGGAACAAGATCCTATGGACAGATGAGACCAAGATCAACTTGTACCAGAGTGATAGGAAGAGAAGAGTATGGAGAAGGAAAGGAACTGCTCATGATCCTAAGCATACCACCTCATCAGTGAAGCATGGTGGTGGTAGTGTCATGGCATGGGCATGTATGGCTGCCAATGGAATTGGTTCTCTTGTATTTATTGATGATGTGACTGCTGACAAAAGCAGCAGGATGATTTCTGAAGTGTTTCGGGCAATATTTTCTGCTCACATTCAGTCAAATGCTGCAGAACTCATTGGACGGTGCTTCACAGTGCAGATAGACAATGACCCAAAGCATACTGCACAAACAACCAAAGAGTTTTTGAAGGGACAGAAGTGGAATGTTATGCAATGGTCAAGTCAATCACCTGACCTGAACCCCATTGAGCATGCATTTCACTTGCTGAAGACAAAACTGAAGGGAAAATGCCCCAAGAACAAGCAGGAACTGAAGACAGTTGCAGTAGTGGCCTGGCAGAACATGACCAGGGATGAAACCCAGCATCTGGTGATGTCTATGTGTTCCAGACTTCAGGCTTGATTGACTGCAAAGGATTTGCAACCAAGTATTAAGAAGGGAAAGTTTGATTTATAATTATTATTCTGTCCCATTACTTTTGGTCCCTTAACAAGTGGGAGACACATCTGCAAACTGCTGTAAGTCCTACACCGTTCACCTGAGCTGGATGTACATACTCTCAAATTAAAGCTGACAGTCTGCAGTTAAATCACATTGTGTTTGTTTCATTCCAACTCCATTGTGGTGGTGTATAGAGCCAAAGATGTTAGAATTGTGTCGACGTCCCACTATTTCTGGACCTGACTGTACAAATGCAAAACAGACAGAAAACCTCCTAGCTCCCAAAGAGGAGGCTTCAGACATTTAGTACATCAGAAGGACAGACACTGCGAGTAAGGACTGACTGGAAGCCGATTCTGTTCCCACAGGCCTCTCGCTCCTTTATACAGAACAATTCTCTTACAACATGCCTTCTAAATTGCATTGGCAAAGACTTCTTAAATGAAGAATCTACAGTCCTGGGTCCTTGTACCTAAACTTGTTTTCATACAGGGTTATTCATTCGGAGAGAGGTGGAAAGCAGGAGAATGACTGGAGAATGGAAAATTCTAGGTCAAAATAGCCAAACCAGAAAAATTCTCCCATTCATCTCCCTTTCCAGATCTGCTATTTTGACCTAGAATTTTCCATTCTCCAGTCATTCTCCTGCTTTTTACCGCTCTCTGAACAACCCTGATACAGGGCTATTCAGAAAGAGGTGAAAACCTTGAGAATGAGTGGAGAATTGAATTCTAGGTCAAAATAGTCAAACCAGAAAAATTCTTCCATTTATCTCACTTACCAAATTGGCTATTTGTTCATTCTCCTGCCAATTCAAGGTTTTCACCTCTCTCTGAATATCCCTGATAGTATTATTGACTCAGCCTGAAATACTGAAGAGAGTGTAAGCTATAGTGAGCCAGCACAATGATTTCATAATACTATCAGGGTTATTCAGAGAGAGGTGAAAACCTTGCGAATTGGCAGGAGAATGAACAATCTAGACCAGGGTTTCTCAACTCCAGTCCTCAGGACCCACTACAGGCTAGATTTTAAGGATCAACTTGGGGAAATGCAGACTGAATACTGCAATCACTGAGCAGCAAATCTTATCACCTGTGCTGAGCTTCAGATATCTGGCAAACCAGGCCCATTAGTGGCTCCTGAGGATACGAGTTGAGAAACACTGATTCTAGACCAAATAGCCAATTGAAAAATCTAGACCAAATAGCCAATTTGGAAAGAGAGATAAATGGGAGAATTTTTCTGGTTTGACTATTTGGCCTAGAATTTTCACATCTCCAGTCATTCAAGGTTTTCACCTCTTTCTGAATAGCCCTGTATCAGGGTTATTCAGAGAGTGGTAAAAAGCAGGAGAATGACTGGAGAAGTGAAAATTCTAGCTCAAAATAGTCAAACCAGAAAAATTCTCCCATTTATCTCACTTTCCAAATTAGCTGTTCATTCTCCTGCCAATTCTCAAGGTTTTCACCTCTCTCTGAATAACCCTGATATTTCAGGCTCATAAAAAGGTTAACCCAATGCTTGCCCCTGGCAAAACACACACACACACAGATTGGAGATACAAATATACATACATTTATTTATTTATTTGCAAAGGATTTTACCAGGAAGGATACATTGAGATTTCTCTCGTTTTCAAGTATGTCCTGGGTTCAAAAACATTGAAGTGTTACAGTTACAGAAATACAAAGTATTAAAATGCAAGATATTAAAAACAAAACACAAAAATACAGATTAACATATCATGGGAAGGGCTAGAACCTTGGGTTAATTAGGGTGATTTGCAAAGTGGAAGCAGCTGGAAAGTAAGCTACAAATTTCAGACCAGCACTGGGTGGGGAGGGGGAGGTAGGAATTTCAGACCAGCACTGGGTGGGGAGGGGGAGGGAGGAATTTCAGACTAGCACTGGGTGGATGGGGAGGGAGGGACTGCAGAGTCCAAATGCAAGCGCTGTGGCAGTGGGTGATATGAACTAGCTTCAGGTCTGTAGGAGAAAGAGGTCATAGAGTCAGGGCATGTGGTCTGTTGAGGGAAAGCATATTATACGTACACACAGCATGTGAAAGAAAGGGTGTGTGTAAAGAGACTGGCACTGTAAGAACACACACACACACTCTATATGCTGCCCCTATAACAAAGTATTATTAAGAGGAGCCTGGCCACATCCATTAGGTTCCCTTAAAGCACCTATACATTTTGCATCATTAATATTATACTGAAGGGAAAGCAAGCCACTGACCCAACTGGAAAACTGACCCAACCTGACTTCTGCACACTG
Source organism: Leptobrachium leishanense (assembly GCA_009667805.1). Taxonomy (NCBI): domain Eukaryota; kingdom Metazoa; phylum Chordata; class Amphibia; order Anura; family Megophryidae; genus Leptobrachium; species Leptobrachium leishanense. Next base: position 232,148,673 of record CM019066.1, on the reverse strand, counting down.
CAGGGCAGCACTTTCAGGCACTGACCAGGGAGCAAAATGGAGATCTGACACCCCAGCCCAAAGCCAGTGACCCATGAAGCACACGCTGTGATTTGGCAGCCCTGGTAGGAGATGAGTTGTGAGAGTCTTGCTGGCAACTTTGCATCTGCTGAGTCCCCTGCCTGTCCTGTCCTGTCTCTCCCCAGGCAGTATGGCTAGAGGTACAATACATCATACAGATTGGCAGCTAAACACTATCTGAACATCAGGAAATCAGCACAGAGGAAAGCCATGGCCTCTCCCTCCCCATCATTAACCCTCTCTCCCCCCCGTGAGGTCACTTACCTTGCAGCTGGGCAAAGAGGGATTCTTGCTGCTGCCTGAATTTCAAAGGCTGCTGCACCCTCTCAGATCCATCCTGGGGGGGCAGATGTGTTGTGCATTCTCCAGCCCCAGTTAGCAGACAATAACCAGCCTGGGGTATAAATGGGCATCCCCAGCTGATGCAGATCTGAGTGGCAGAGCAGGGCATCGCTGTGCCAGGCTCCTGGACTGCAGCTCCCCATGTAGCCAGTCAGGGGTTGTCCATCATGCAATCTTTTCACAGCCTGCATTGGAAGGCTGCCTGGCCTATCATTGACAGGAAGGGGCATGTCTAACTGCTAGATGTTTCCTGTCAATCAGAGGCAGTCCTCTAATGCAGGCGTTTTTTGGGAATGGCTTGGACTAATGGTGCTTTCCCATTGGTACAAGCTTTTCCAATGCTCTATCAGTGCCTGTCAGTCTGTGCGGAACTAATGAGCAGTGACCAGGAAACAGGCAGCACATGTCTCTGACATGTGCTGCACACATCTTGAGCAGTTTACTCAATTAGTGCAGCGGGGAAATGTCCTGCTATGCAAATTGCGTAGGCTGGGAAAACTAATGCCTGCAGAGGCAGAGGATGGAGCTGACAGCGGGGGAGCAGGTGAGTTTGATTTTTAGTTAATTAACTTATCACTTAATGGCAGGTGCGGCTCTTCCTCCCCTGCCTCCACTGACTGCACGTCCCTGGAGTCTATAACGAGTTCAGTGAGTAATACACACATTTGTTCTGTGGCTTTCTGTTAACATTAAAAACCTATATGCAAACTTTATTTTACCGTAAGAGTTGTAATAGCACCCTCTATTAGTCAGTATTGTAAGTGCATGCTCTTACAACATTAAAAACCTAATATGCACTTTATTTTACAGTAAGCATTGTAATAGCGCCCTCTATTAGTCAGTATTAGAACTGTAAAAAAATGCAAACTTTACTTTATAAATAGGAAACTCTATTCTCCTATATAACGATAATCAAATGCGTAAATTGCGACTGCATAACCCTGTGTATATCTGTCTCTGATACTAGCCAGTGCCTCACCAGCCACTGACCTCACCGCATGTCACTGCTGTGTAGTGCAGGGTATGACTCCCAAACTGCTCTTATAGCTCTCGGGCACAGAGCAACCCACCTAACTGAAAAAAAAATTGCCAATTTTAAGAATTTGCACTTCTGACAGGGGCGGATACAGGGGGGCAATATTGCCGGCGGCCGCGTTACTATTCTCCTTCGAGCGGCCGCCAGCAAAACTCTGCTGCTCGCTCGCCTGGGTGGGATCTATCCACCAGCCAGCGGCGATCCACCAGCCAGCGGCGATCAATTGCACCAACACTACAAACCCCAATCCAGTTTTTAGCAAGAAAGTCACTACTGGACCCATGCTTCGAAAGACACGTTATAAGACTGGCTTTGATAGACTGGGCATCTGCTTGAGGCAAATCAAACACATCAAGAAGGAGACCGGGTCTTTTCGGTTACCAAAAGGTATGGATATAAACAATTAACAATGATTGTGAAGAAACTGTTGAAGACTCCTCAATATCAATGTAAGCAGAAAGCTTTGGAGCCTGTTCAACGATTGCCTTTTCAAAGCTTTTTTTCTCATTTCACTAGCAATGCAATCGATTGTGCAGATGTGTACTCACATTGGAGAATATGTCCCACGTCTGCACCGTTTGCAATGGGCAAGCTGATAAGATCTCGGAAGTCTGTGTAAGGGTGTTTTTCCTTCGCACAAAAGTAGGCAGTGCGAAAGACTTTAGTGGAGGATGCTAGACTTGTGCACTGCCGTTTTTTGTTTCGTTTTGGATTTATTCCGTTTTTTTTCGTTTCAGACCATTTTGTTACGTTTTTTTGTTTTTGTTTTTGTTTTGGGTCATTCGGTATGTTACCGCGATTCGTAATTTCCAACGATCTGAATTTTCGGATGGCCGTTGTTTGTTTTTCGAATCACTTTGTTTTTCGTTTTTATGAGTTATTTAGGTTTTTTTGTTATTTCGGAATGTGAAACTAATTACTACAATACTACAATTACTACAATACTACAATAAAATGAAAATACCAGCCGTACAAAATAATCCCATAGGATTTGATGTAAAAAATATTTCCCATTTTTATTAAATATTTATTCAACTGTTTATTTTTTTACTTGCAGCAAAAAGTTATTATTTATCTTTTAGGATTTTTAGGCATTTTTGGGGATTTTTTTGGTGAAATTTTATGTCAGTGAAATGCCTTGATTTTTGGTGGTTTAGTTCTTCATAGTGCCGTTCGGCGGCAGTGAAATTCCCCATAAAGGAGTAATGGTTAATCCATTCAGAGAACACCAAGCAAACACCACTGAAATGTCAGTGACATGCCTGATTTTTAGGGGTTCCGTTTGACAGGTTTTAACCGGCGAATCTCATAGGTTTTCAAAATTATTAAATATTTATTCTTTTCACTTGCAGCAAAAAGTCTCTGTAATTTATTTTAGGATTTTCTTATGCATTTCTCGGGATTTTTTGGTGAAATTTTTGCTTTCCTAATTTATTTTAACCACTTGGCTGCTATGGATGCCCTCAGTACATCCTCTTGAGTGGGCTTTTTGTGCGGAGGACACGCTGAGCGCATCCGCGATCGCTGCAGTCTCTCAGTGCGGGCTGACATCTTGGAAGTCTATTTCAGGCACCACCCCCCCCCACCAGAGCAGGGAAAGTGCCTGAAGGGGAGGGGTGAGGACCTTTTGGAACTCTCTCCCTCCCCATCGGTGAGGGCCAGAGAAAAAAGTAAAGTTAGGCACTGCTTGGAAGAGCACCGAATCGTGATCCAGCCCCTATCGGTCCTCTTCCGAAGGTGGCCGACATCTTAAATGTCAGCCAAGCCTTTGGGATCTTCCCCGCACACTGACCTCATCACGCATGGACGTGATGATGTCAGTTCAGGACTTAAACCCTAGCTGCTACCTATAATGAAGATAGTGGGGAGCAATGACCCATGTATCTCCCGATATGTGAAAGCTAGGGGTTAATATCTGGTATCATTGGAAAGGTCAGAGCATGGCCTTTCCAATGATACCAAACATGATCATGTTAAACATAAAAAAATAATAATAATAAAAAAAGAATAAACTGCTTTTTTTTTAAATTAATGCAGCATTATTGTTCATATTTCAATTATAATGTGAACAATGATGCTGCACTAACAATTTTTTTCTATGGGGTTTTTAGCTAAAATCACGTAATTTCTCTGAAAAATAAAAGTAATGGGTTACCAGTTCTAATTTTTTTAACTAGTGTACCCCATAGAATAAATAACCGCAAAGGCTTGAATGATAAAATATAAGAAATAATTTTACATGATGTAGATGATCAGAAATTCTCATTTTTTTTACATTTTTTGTTATAGCATTCTGGCAGGGCATGACATATACAGTTGCAAGTAAAAGTATGTGAACCCTTTGGGATTATGTGGAGTTTTGCATGAATTGGACATAAAATGTGCTCTGATCTTCATCTAAGTCACAACAATTTGAAAAACACAGTCTGCTTAAAATAATACAACACAAACATATGTTTTCATGTTTTTATTGAACAGAACATGTAAACATTCACAGTGCAGGGTGGAAAAAGTATGTGAACCTTTGGATTTAATAACTGGTTGACCCTCCTTTGGCAGCAATAACCTCAACCAAATGTTTCCTGTAGTTGCAGATCAGACCTGCACAAAGATCTGGAGTAATTTTGGACCACTCCTCTTCACAAAACTGTTTCAGTGTAGCAATATTCTTGGGATGTCTGGTGTGAATCGGTCTCTTTAAGGTCATGCCACAGCATTTCAATCGGGTTGAGGTCAGGACTCTGACTGGGCCACTCCAGAAGGCGTATTTTGTTTTGTTGAAGCCATTCTTTTGTTGAATTACTTGTATGCTTTGGGTCATTGTCCTGTTGCATCACCCACCCTCTGCGGAGCTTCAGTTGGTGGACAGATGGTCTTTTTACGTTTTCCTGCAAAATGTCTTGATAAACTCTGGAATTCAATTTCCCATCAATGACATCAATCCGTCCAGGCCCTGAGGCAGCAAAGCAGCCCCAAACCATGATGTTCCCTCCGCCATGTTTTACAGTGGGGATGAGGTTTTGATGTTGGTGTGCTGTGCCTTTTTTTCTCCACACATAGTGTTGTGTGTTTTTTCCAAACAACTAAATTTTGGTTTCATCTGTCCACAGAATATTTTGCCAGTAGTGCTGTGGAACATCCAGGTGCTCTTTTGCAAACTTCAAATGTGCTGCAATATTCTTTTTGGACAGCAATGGCTTCCTCCGTGGTGTCCTCCCATGTACTCCATTCTTGTTTAATGTTTTCCTTATTGTAGATGTGTCAACAAAAATGTTAGCATGTGCCAGAGATTTCTGTAAGTCTTTAGCTGACACTCTAGGATTCTTCTTTACCTCATTAAGCATTCTGCGCTGCGCTCTTGCAGTCATCTTTACAGGACAACCACGCCTAGGGAGAGTAGCAACAGTGCTGAACTTTCTCCATTTGTAGACAGTCTGTCTTACCGTGGACACATGAACATCAAGGCTTTTGGAGATACTTTTGTAACCTTTTCCAGCTTCTTGCAAGTCAACAATTCTTGATTGTAGGTCTTGAAACCAGTAAACCAAAAACGGGTGTGTGTTTTTAAAGGGCAGGACAGCTTTCAGCAACACATCCAATGACATCACACTGATTGGAGCCAGGAGTGAGCCAACCTTGAGTCCAATTAGCTCTTGGAGAAGTCATTAGGCTAGGGGTTCACATACTTTTTCCAGCCTGCACTGTGAATGTTTACATGTTTACATGTTATGTTCAATAAACACGTGAAAACATATAATGTTTGTGTTGTATTATTTTAAGCAGACTGTGTTTTTCAAATTGTTGTGACTTAGATGAAGATCAGAGCACATTTTATGACCAATTCATGCAAAACGCCACGTAATCCCAAAGGGTTCACATTGCAAAGGGTTGCTTTTCAATGTCCTATCCAAAGTGTATCTCTATATAAAAATGCGTTTGTAACGCATCTGTCGCCGTCCCGTCCGCGACGGGAGGGCCGAGTGAGCAGCTGTGATGGGTGCGCACACAGCTGACAGCGCATTACAAACACATTTATATATTAGAGCAGGCTCCTCTTCCCTCTTAGATTGTAAACTCATGGGAGCGGGCTCCTCTTTTCTCTCTTATATTGTAAACTCACGTGAGCGGGCTCCTCTTTTCCCTTTTAAATTGTAAGCTCAAGGGTGCGGGGCTCCTTTTTTCCCTCTTAGATTGTAAGATCACGGGAGCGGCTCCTCTTTTCCCTCTTAGATTGTAAGGTCATGTGAACATGCTCCTCTTTTCCCTCTTAGATTGCAATCTCGTGGGTGCGGGCTCCTCTTTTCCCTCTTAGATTGTAAGCTCACGGGAACAGGTTCCTCTTAGATTGTAAACTCACAGGAACAGGCACCTCTTAGATTGTAAACTCACGCCTTTTGGATTGGTGCACTACAGGTGCACAGTTAATGTCCCCGATCCACCCTAAGCCTGTTTGGGAAGGTTCTGGGAGGAGAGCCCGTGGGACATTTTACAGTGTCTGCAGCCGGGGACCTTTGGCCACCACTCGAGGGTTCCCTGTGTGTGTGATCCGGCTGTGTTGGATGCATGCGCAGCCGACCTAAGGGTTTGCGTGCGCATCCGGCTGTGTTGGATGCCCGCACAGCTGACCCTCAGGGGATATGAAAACTTGTCCAGTGTCCGTCGATCAAACACATGTAAGATATCAGCAGAATAAAATAAACAAGATAAGAATATTTAGTTTTTTGGTGTTCGTATCCCTTTAAACCTTTTTAAAAATTTGAGGAAAAAGTAATATTTCACTTCATTATACTAGATACATGTTATCATTAATATCTTTACTTTTATTGTTAACATTTAGAAAAAAATTTGGTCCCTGGAAATAAATTAAAAGTGCGTCAGCTTTTATATAACTTCTAATGTTAGAAAAACATATTTTTCTCTCATTTCCATCATTGGTAAACATTCATTGACTGCTATGTTGTCCCAATGGGAGACGCTGTCTTAAAATTTCAATTACCTTAAGCATTTGAGTTAAGAGCTGATGGTGATATTGTGACAGGAGGGCAAGGTTTATAAATGTCACTGGCCCCCATATTTCAGTGATCCATCTGGGAGGAAAAGAGGATTAAAGTTGTATACCATTACAAAAATATCTACAGATTAATATAGCCACTATATGATCTATGAATTTTTAAGACTATTTTCCTAATAAAAATTTTGCCAAGATTAGACTCTAGCGAGACAGTAAGTAAAAAAAACATATGCGACTGCCGATTTTTACTTTCCCTTATTCCAACGTAGGTGCTTTATTGGCACCTAGCTTCGGAAGGAAATGCAGCACAAAATCTTACTTGCAATGGCGGTGCTACAACTATTGACTTCTGGAGTCAATTTACAGTAAAAATGCTCATCCTCTGCAATGTTAATTTAATTCTTGCAAGTCATCATTTTGCGTTTGTAGTTAGAGCGTGGAAATATTTTTTTTATTTACTATTACAGTAATAGAGCGCTGTCAGGTATATTACACAAAGGAATTTTAAAATGGATGCCTGTAGCCATTTTGTTTTTAAAGACAGTTTCTTTTCTTTAAAATTTTCTCTAGGTTTAGAAATGAACGAGATTTTTTTTACAGAGTTCATTCCTGGGTGAAGTCTTTTATAATTTTTTTAAGAAGTGCCAGACATGAAGGAACCTAGAATGTTTGTGTGTGATAAGGCTTGAGTTAAGTGCTAAGACGTGTCATAATTAAATTTATTGGTCTGTCTTAAGTTTTTAAAACAAAAGATATTTTGTCTTTTGGGTATAGGAATAAGAGTTAATATTCTGTAATATAGATTTATATTCACAAAATATATGTTTATAATCAAGGTATATTTTATTATATTTACAGTATGAAATATATACTCCAATAAATATTGTAGAAAGTATATAATTGGTAAATAATAAAATTTACTAAAGAATAGATTCTGTTGAGTTAACCAGAAAAGAATTTAGCTGATAGGACTCTGAGTAAGCAAAAGGGAGTAGGGATATAAATTAAGTATGACAGAGACAGTGTCTAGTTGGGAGAAGAGAAGGTCTTTGTGTAGATTGAACTTTGACCCGAGATAAGATATTAAAAAGAAATGGTGGAATTAATTAAGAAGTGCAATACTGCCCTCTAGAGGATAGTAAATATAATAATTGATATAGCAATAATATTGCCAGTGACGTTAAATTGGCTATAATAAGCGGCAATGTTTTTTGCAAGTCAGTCGGAGATTTCAGTATTGAGAGACTCACACCACAATGCATTCAGACGTCCAGTACACATAGCAGATCCCAAGTCATGAGGCAATCAAGATTCTCACCAAATTTCTGACTCTCACCAACTCTCTAACTCACATGCATTGATTATCTGATATCGATAATTTTCACATATTCCAAAACAAAGCATCACATAGAAAATTCCAAGACTTATCAACATCCAAATTGGACAGGTAATGTATGAAAAAAAAAAAGAAGGAATTAATGTAATTATATATATTTGTAGAGATTCTTGCAACGTAGACTGAGACTTCTCGGATACGGTTAGATCCAAATTCTAAGTATTTTCTATTCTGCAGATAGAAATATGAAGAAGTGGATATAAGGATTTATTCCTAAAAGAAATGTTGTAAGATTAATACCAATATATATATTGAATTTGGAAATTACTGTGATTAAAATTAATAATCAAGGAATTATATAACTACAAAATAAAAATCAAAAGATTAGAAGTTTAATTCTCGAGATTAGGGGAGGATTCACCAAATAAGTTTTTATTACTTATCATTAAATTAGCTCATCTTTTGTTGATCCATGTAGCATAGAGATATATATATATATCTATAAGAGCTGGCTGGTTAAACATTGTTTGCTGGGAAATGCATGTTGTATTAAGCAGAAATGTTTATTAACCATTTGTGTATTAGTTACTAACTGATAAGGTAAATGATATTAATCATATATGCAGTTACTAACCGGAGATACATACATTGTGAAGCTAGTTTTTATATGCTGATGGATTGTGGTTTATAAATTTTTGTTTATGATATGAGATTTGAAACTTTTTTGTATACGTAATAAATATATATATATTTTTATCCGATTATTGATTATTGTATTTTTTAAAGCAAAACACAGACAATTAAAAGAATTCAGGATAATTTCTAAGAAATATAAACGATTGATATTTGTGTCTCGTATAAGTTTCTTATGAAATAATAATCCCTGATATATTGGAGGCAACTGCCGAGGTAGGTCCAGTAAGTCCAATATAGACATATTGGAGGCTTGGCTGATAAGTCCAATATATAACGTGTTGTATTCACGTCAGAGATTATATCCGACAGCGCAAGTCTGATCATTAATATTTTAAAACTATATTTTCATTCCGCAAGTTCCTACTTTAATATTATACTTATATACACAACCTTAATAGGTTTTTCAACTGCTGTTTAACGTGACTAAAGATTGAAGATTTGGATGCACCAGTTCAAAGGTAGAAAGTTCTTTCCACACAGAAACTAGGAAAATCTATCAAGGAGGGATGGCCTCCCAAGACTTATGTTAATGGTTACCAAAAGTAAGAAAATAAAATGTAACCTTTTAATAATACAACTAAAAAAAATGTAAAGTCAACCTATCGTAAATCAAAAATATTTCAAAAAGAGTTAAACCAGTCAAGACAATACCATAAATAGGGCTTGTACATATGCCACTGCTCCAGTTCAGGGTTTAACTTGTGATTGGGTCCTTGTGTGTGTTGAAGGCTAAATGGGTATTCCCCCTTCAGCTACTCAATATACTTTTGTACACGGAATACGCCCTATCAGCTATTATTATACAGATTGTTGATTGCCTGCCAAACCCAGGGCTGGTCCCCAGGGCTGGTCCAAGCCAATGTGCTGCCTGAAGCAATGGATGAACTGCTGTCCCCCTCAAAAAGGAAAAAAACATGTGACATGTATGAGCATATCACAGAGCTCCACATCTCACGCTCATACACACCGCACAGTACTGTATCACAGAGCTCTACAACAATAAACCTCACGCTCATACACACCCCACATTACTGTATCACAGAGCTCCACAGCAATGAAACTCCCAGTAATGTGGAATGTGTATGAGCATGTGGTTTATTGCTGTGGAGCTCTGTGATACAGTAATGTGCGGTGTGTATGAGCGTGAGGTTTATTACTGTGGATCTCTGTGATATAGTAATGTGCGGTGTGTATTAGGGATGTGCAATTCGTTTCGTACAGATTCGTTTTTCCTACAAAATTTTGCATTTTCGTGATTCAGAAGGCTTCCCGATTCCGAAATGTAGACCACATGAAATTTTCGGATCGATTTCAGGTCAAATTTTCGAATTGATATATTAAAAAAATTGTGCTTTTATTTAATTTTTAAAAAAAATTATTTTAAAAATGCTCATAAAGATCCTAAAAAATCTAATAATAAAGAGACTCTTTACTGCAGAATATTATAAGCAATGGTTTATTAAATACTAGGTGTTAAGCCTGCCCAAAGGGCAGTCTATTGTTGTAGAGGATCTGGCTGCTCAGTGCCCCCCCCCAGGGTCTGTGTCTGTGTGGTGTGTGTAGCTGTGTGGCGTGTGCTGTGCGCGTGTTTATATGTGCTGTGTGATGTGTGTGTGTGTATATAAGTGCTGTGTGTGTATGTATATGTGCTGTGTGTGTATTTATATGTGTGCTGTGTGTATGTGCTGTGTGTATATTTATATGTGCGTGTGTGTATATGTGGAGAAATCAGGTAAGTTAAGGTGCGCGCTTAAAGAAATCACACAGACAACGAATGGGTCTATGCAGCCTTCTGGACAAAATCAGTGATCTCTCTGATCTTTTATTAGATTTCGATACATGTTTTATAGCCATTTGGTGAGTAAGCGAGTGGGAGTCAACTTAACATTTTGGTCAACCTCAGCATAAAATTGTGTACATACAGATTATTTTATTAACTATATAAGATTCAAATATCAGCTATTTCTAAAGGTCAAGGTATCATGCGTCATTGACAAGTGTCAGACATTTTTCTCCATCATGGGTGTGTGGATGTTCTGTTCTGTTCTAGGATGCAGGATGGGCTTGATACCGGAATAAGACTCCTCATGACTTTGTGGTTAGCTTATTCTGTCGAAACAGCGGAGTTACGCAAGATACATTTTGATTCTCTCTAAAAAGACAATTGTATTAATCATCTTTTAAAGACATATTAAACTCAAATGAGCATTTTTCTAGGCCTTTGAATATTATTAAAGCAGATACATATTCTTGTCCATAACAGTCCCCCCTAAAAATGCACATTTATCAAGTGTCCCCTTGGAGATGAGCTGCGCCTTCATCCGTTCCCCTAATAGTCTCGCCAGCCATCCCAAATCTTCAACAAGTTTGAGATGAAGGCTCCTATTGAACCAACCCCTTTGTACCCTGGACTTCGGCATGACTAGACTGGTGGGTCAAGAATCGGGACTACAGCTCATCTTGCAAAGGGTCACAAATCCTATCTCAAGGCAATTTAGATACGGGTGTCACAAGGGAGGGGGTAGATGGACTCATTGCTCTGTGGTTGTTGCATCACTATAGGGTGTAGCTTTTCATAAGACTCAGTTGTAGTTATCTCCATAAATTGTAGGTTACCATAAGAGTTGTCTATGTCTACCCCAGTTTCCTCACATAAGTGACTAAGCATAACAGGGGTAGTGGATTCCACAGTTCTTTCTACAACCTTTTAATGCAGGGTAAAACACAACATCCAATCACTGCCAACAGAACCATTACTACTATGATAACTATCCCTATTTGTGTGAGGATCTTTTGCCAGCCACTCATCCTACTAAAATACTGATCCCATGGATCAGTAATACCAGAGTTCTTCTTCAGTTCCTCAGACAGGTCTTCCAATTGTTTAATGGCTTTAGTGACCTTACCAGTGGGGCCTGTGTTATCCGGGATAAAGGTGCAACAGGAGCCACCAGTACCTTTCAGCATCTTACAGACCCCATCCCTCTCTGGCAGTAGCATATCGAGGGCCATGCGGTTCTGGAAGGTCATCGTAGAGGTCGGGCCTAGCTGGTCGGCCAAACCCTGGAGGGCATCTCGGGTATAGTTAACATACCTCTGCTGGTTGTAATAGATGTAGTTAATCAGATCGCTACCACAAGGGTAGAGTGTAACGGAATGAAAATACCAGAAAAAAATATCAAACATTGGAGAGAATCTTGGTGAAGAGGGTAGTGAGAGGACCAGAGGGTCTACCCCTATATATAATTGGAATAAACTTCAGTTACCCTGATAGAAACATCAGAGTACTAGTGTCTCTCAGAGACCAAATTAATATTTAACTTTTATTGAACTCTATTTTAAAAATGGACGGACAAAATAGACATAAGTAGACAGTGCTCACAAAAACAAAAAATATATAATAAAAACAATTCTGCAGAAAAAAGATTGTATGTAGCGGCAGAAAAATGGTCAATGATCAATACGGTAAGTGACCTTCGAGGATCACTTCAAGGTATTGCTAACAGATTGAAATATTGGTAACAATGTAGGACCATAAGATACTGCATGTGGAAAAGCAGAACAGACAAAAGCAAGATACTCCTGTTAGGAGAATTGGCTCAAATAGCCCAATATAAACGTGCTGCAATAATTGCCCAAATTTCCATAGTGAAGAGGACACAAAATGAGAATTGGTATATGTATTCAGGGTTTCAAGATGCAAATTCCCCGGGTAAAGACAGAGAGTTCTTGCCTGCCAAATGCACCCGACGTGCGTTTCGCCGGAATGGCTCGTCAGGAGTGCTTACGGGCTAAGAAAAAGACAGGGCTATTTAAGTTTGTATAGGTTCCGCCCCAAACAGTAAATTAACCAATGGGACTGGAGAGTAACAGACAACCAAATCATTTGTCTACCGTGATGATTGACACACGGAGAATCCAATGATGATCCGTGTTTAATTCGACTACCTAGGTAGCTGATAAAGCGAGAGAATCTCGCTGTCTATTAGTTTCGATGTGAATCCAAGAGTAAAGAAAGTAAAAAATGTGTTTAAATTGATGACGGTATAGTTTAGTCGTGCTTGGTACCGGATTATAAACATCACTGAGACGAAGTAATCGCTAAGCCAGGTTGATTTGAGAGGTAATAAAATCATAATTTAAGGAATAAACCAAGTGGAAATTGAGAACAATATGGCATAGGGATGCGATAGTAATAATGGATAGTAGATACTAAATTCGGAGTTAGCATCAGCAGTCTCGTTACTTGGTATTACTCTTTCATCATATGGCTGCATAAATAGCGCAAAAGTGTCAGAAAGCGTAATGACCTCATTCAATGGTTAATAATATATTTGAATGAATAACATGATGACAGATCGAGTCGGATAGAATCGGGAAAGAAGTCTATATATAAATGGTTTATTGGATTAAAATTGAATGCCAATGGAAGTGGTTGTGAAAGGGACAAAGGTAAACAACGAAAAATGTATGTAATAAGAACTCAACTATACTGATCTGGACAATAATAGAGTTCTGAGATCATAATAAAGAAAAATAAGATAGTAAGGGAAAGGACATAATTAACTAAATTGCCACATCACAACTAACATGAGTTGTGAAAGGATGAACAACCAATATGGAAAACTATGGATATAGTTAATCAATGGTAAAGTTAGCTGTAGTTGGAAAGAGTGTGGGGAGAACTAAATTCTCAGAACCTATGAGGATCACGAAATCGAGGTCTTTGGGGAGACATAACCATTGTAGCAGATTGTGATTAATTTTTAAATAACCCAAATAGTGGCGATAAGTAAGGCACATTAATGCTAATATCAGAAGAGTGATGGAATTAATCTAAACAACCATTGGTCATAAACAAGAATATAGATTAACAGCTATAGTTGTTGATAATAATAAAAGAGGAGGAGGGGAAAAAGAAGGCTGAGGTGGAAGATAAAATTAATAAATATGAAGTGATGAATATACAATAGCCCTGATGATGGAAAAAGGTAATGTTTTAGGGAGTGTATTAATAGATATATATATATATACATACGTCTTGGTAATAAGAATATAGAAAGGAGTTCAATTAGTGTATTCGATTGAATCAAAGATTAATTAGCGGAATATTAGTATATAGATGAGTATATAATGTAATTATTAAATTCTGGTTATTTAAATATAAAAGGAAAACAGAGAACAAAAAATGTCTGAAAAAGGGGGGCCATATTGAAAACAAAGGCCAAAAGGTCAAATAAATGGTGTGTAGTTGAAGTCCTCATTAAGACCATGCGGATATAATGTTTTAAGTGTATAAATCTAAAAGGATTCTCTCTGACAGAGGTTCTTATCAAAATTTCCCTTTCTGGGTCCACAGACCATCATTTCAATAGCTTGGAAAGATAGACATGAGGGATCTGAGTCATGCTGGTTTCGAACATGTCTAGAGACTGAGGTCTCAAGGTTATTGTGAATGGAGTTAATATGTTGAAGAATGCGGCGCCTAAACTGTTGGATCGTTTTGCCAACATACTGTACACCACATTCACATGTAATGAGGTAAACAAGAATTTTACTAGAACAATTCATAAATTGTCTAATGTCGTAGTGACGCCCAGTGATATTGCTGGTGAATTGTAGTGACTTATTGACGAATTTACAAGCTTTACAGTGGGTACATTGGTAAACACCTTTAGGTTGTTGTAACCAGGTACGTGTAGTTTTTTCTGGTCGTAAGAAACTATGAACCAGTTTGTCACTCAAGTTTTTGGTCCTTCTTGCTGTGAACAAAGGAGTGGGAGTAAGAACTCTTTCAAGAGATTTTTCCATATGTAAGATAGGCCAGTATTTTTCACAAATGGTTTTTACTTTAGGCCAACCATTGTCATAATCGGCAATGAATCTTATAGATATCTTATCATCTCTTGTTTTCGGAGTTAAGAGTTCATCCCTTGGAGTTAAGAGGGCTCTTTGATATGCTCTCTTTAAACATTTCCTCGGGTAACCCTTAGATAGAAACATGTCTTTTAGGAGGTTGGCTTCAAGTTGGAAATCTTTGAGGGATGTGCAGTTGCGTCTAGCCCTCAGGTATTGGCCTATTGGTATCCCTCTCTTAAGATTTTGAGGGTGATGAGAGGACCAATTCAAAAAGTTATTGGTTGCTGTGGGTTTACGGTGGAGGATGGTAATCAGTTCTAGATTTGAGTTAATGGTAATATTGAGATCAAGAAATTCAATACTATTACCCCCAACCACCAGAGTTAAACCTAGTCCAATCTCATTATGATTCAAGATGGCCAACCATTCATTCAACATTTCAATAGGGCCCTGCCAGAGGAACAGAATGTCGTCAATATAGCGCATCCAATTGGTGACATAATTGGTGAATCTCATCATCTCAGTGGAGAAAACAAACAATTTTTCCCACCAAGCAAGATATAAATTTGCATAGCTTGGGCCGCAAGATGGCTGTGCCACGAGTTTGCAAGTAGAATTGATTTTGGAATAGAAAATAATTATGATTGAGTACATATTCCAAAAGAGTCAGAACAAATTCAGTTTCTTGTGCAGGGTATTTACCACTCAAAAAATATTTAGAAGCTTGTAAACCCACCTGGTGGGGGATGTTATTATATAGTGAAATAACATCAAGACTGACCAAAATGGCACCAGGAGAAACAAGAGTTTCAGATAGTTTTTGGAGAACATGTTGAGTGTCTCTTACATAAGAGGGAGTATCAAGTACCAATGGTCGTAGGTAACAGTTGACAAATTCACTAACTCGTTAGGTCAATGAGTTATTACCCAAAATTATCGGGCGACCGGGTGGAGAAACGAGAGATTTGTGTATTTTAGGAAGACAATATAGTTGTCAATTACAATTCACTATATAATAACATCCCCCACCAGGTGGGTTTACAAGCTTCTAAATATTTTTTGAGTGGTAAATACCCTGAACAAGAAACTGAATTTGTTCTGACTCATGTGATGCTCCTGTAAACTCACCTGGGGCAAGTAACAGGTGTGGGCAATATAAAAATCACACCTGAAAGCAGATAAAAAGGAGAGAGGTTCACTTAGTCTTTTCATTGTGTGTCTGTGTGTGCCACACTAAGCATGGACAACAGAAAGAGGAGAAGAGAACTGTCTGAGGACTTGAGAACCAAAATTGTGGAAAAATATCAACAATCTCAAGGTTACAAGTCCATCTCCAGAGATCTAGATTTGCCTTTGTCCACAGTGCGCAACATTATCAAGAAGTTTGCAACCCATGACACTGTAGCTAATCTCTCTGGGTGTTGACGGAAGAGAAAAATTGAGGAAAGGTTGCAACGCAGGATAGTCCGGATGGTGGATAAGCAGCCCCAAACAAGTTCCAAAGAAATTCAAGCTGTCCTGCAGGCTCAGGGAGCATCAGTGTCAGTGCGAACTATCCGTCGACATTTAAAAGAAATGAAACGCTGTGGCAGGAGAACCAGGAGGACCCCACTGCTGACACAGAGACATAAAAAAACAAGACTACAGTTTGCCAAAATGGACTTGAGTAAGCCAAAATCCTTCTGGGAAAACGTCTTGTGGACAGATGAGACCAAGATAGAGCTTTTTGGTAAAGCACGTCATTCTACTGTTTTACCGAAGATTGGAATGAGGCCTACAAAGAAAAAAACATAGTACCTACAGTGAAATATAGTGGAGGTTCAATGATGTTTTGGGGTTGTTTTGCTGCCTCTGGCACTGGGTGCCTTGGATGTGTGCAAGGCATCAAGAAATCTGAGGATTACCAAAGGATTTTGGTTCGCACTGTAGAGCCCAGTGTCAGAAAGCTGGGTTTGTGTCCAAGATCTTGGGTCTTCCAGCAGGACAATGACCCCAAAAATATGTCAAAAAGCACCCAGAAGTGGATGGCAAAAAGTGCTGGAGAGTTCTGAAGTGGCCAGCAATGAGTCCAGAGCTAAATCCCATTGAACACCTGTGGAGAGATCTTAAAATTTCTGTTGGGAAAAGGCGCCGTTCCAATAAGAGAGACCTGGAGCAGTTTGCAAAGGAAGAGTGGTCCAAAATTCCGGGTGAGAGGTGTAAGAAGCTTATTGATGGTTAAAGGAAGCGACTGATTTCAGTTATTTTTTCCAAAGGGTGTGCAACCAAATATTAAGTTAAGGGTGCCAATAATTTTGTCCAGCCCATTTTTGGAGTTTTGTGTGACATTATGTCCAATTTGCTTTTTTTCCCCCTTTTTTTGTTTTGTTCCAATACACACAAAGGGAATAAACATGTGTATAGCAAAACATGTGTTACTGCAATACTTTTCTGTGAGAAATACTTGATTTTCTGGAAAAATGTCTGGGGTGCCAACAATTTCGGATATTACTGTATTTAATCTATATATCACTCACCATGTCTGAAAGAACAAAAAGGACAGGCAGACGCTCCCAGACACAGATAAGAGGGCAAGCAGCCCCTGTGTCGGGAGGCTGTGCCTCTGGTCATGGTGGACGTGGTGCATCCTCTGCAGGGGCACGCTTGTCTTTTATAACTGGTGCTGGCTGTCTTCTTAACCTGCAGCAACATACAGAGGATTTGGTGGATTGGCTAACCAGGCCATCCTCATCCTCCGGGTCCACTGCCAGCCAGGCATCTAGTGCTTTACAGTCCACCTCAGCTGCCAAAGCATCTAATGCAGCCTCCATGTCCACAGCTACTCCTGCCGTAGCCTCGCTATCACACACGGAGGAGTCAGCTGAAATGTTTGACTACAATGACAGTGACATGCTGCTTGAGGATGCGCAGCAAGTACAGTGCTCTGATTCAATCTCTGAGGTTGAGCAAGGGAGTATAATCAACCTAGAGGAAGGGGGTGCCAGTGATGACACACAAATAACTGGCACTCATGTTGCCCCAGCAGCTGCAGCATACTGCCAAGTTGGCTCCAGTGACGAGGAGATAGGGGGTGAAGATGACATTGATGATGAGGTCACTGACTCCACCTGGGTGCCAGATCGAACTGAGGAATCAAGTGAGGAGGAGGAAGAGGAGGAGGCACAGCAAACACGAGGCACAACATCCTCTGTGACCAACCGTAGCACTAGCCAGTCCAAGGCATCAGATGTCAGAGCTGCTCCGGTGCAGAGCGCTGTTGTCTCAAAGAACACGCGCAGGAACTCTGCTGTCTGCTGGGAGTTCTTTTAGAAATGTGCAGCAGACCCCACCGTTGCTATTTGTAATCTATGTCAGAGGAGGCTGAAGCGTGGGATAAACACCAGACACTTGGGTACCACGTGCTTGAGGCAACATATGACCACCCGTCACGCATCCCGTTGGCGCAAAACTTTGCGTAGGTCCTCCTCATCTGTCTCTACCCCCACTGTATGTCCTGCCATGTCATTGCCTACAACCTCCACTGACAGGGATGATGCTACAGTAATGGATGTACCAGGTCCTTCCTCACAATGGGACATCCTCCCAGCAGCTGAAGATTTACGCAGTCAGATTACGTTGCCACAGCTGACGCAGCGTAAGAAAGAATATAGTCCCAATATCCCCAAACACAGCGTCTAAATGCCAGCTTAGCAAAATTACTGGCATTTCAGCTGCTGCCTTTCCAGCTGGTGGACTCTGCTCCCTTACGTGAATTTGCTGAATGTGCTGTACCACAGTGGCAGGTTCCAAAACACCATTACTTTTCACGCAAGGCCATTCCAGCACTATACCAGCACATGGAAGACAATGTTATCCAGTCATTGGGAAAGGCAGTCAGCAACCAGGTGCATGTGACTTTAGACACGTGGTCCAGCAAGCATGGACAGGGTCGTTCCATTTCCTTCACGGCACACTGGGTAACTCTGATTGCAGCTGGGAGGAATCCAAGATGGGGCTCTGTGCTGGAGCTTGTTCATCCACCACGCCTCCAGAAAGCTGCTTGTATAAGGTCTGTCTGCTCCACCACCACCACCTCTCCCTCTTCCTCCTCCTCCTTCTCTGTCTCTGGCGAAGTGGCAGTTTAACCGACGTCTGACAGGGTCTACGCAATGGCTCAAGCAAAAAGAAGCCATACTGTGCTTGAGCTGGTTTGTTTAGGGGACAGGAGCCACACCGGGCCAGAAATTCTGTCAGCTCTGCAGGGCCAGGTGCAGAGATGGTTAACACCACGCCAGCTTCAGCTGGGAATGATCATCTGTGATAATGGCAGCAACCTTCTCTCTGCCCTACGCAAGGGTAAATTGACGCATGTACCATGCCTAGCACACGTCCTAAATCTAGTGGTACAGCGTTTCCTAACCAAGTACCCAGGGCTGCCAGAGCTTCTCAGCCAGGCCAGAAAAGTCTGCAGCCACTTCAGACGGTCATTCCCCGCAAGCGTTCGCCTGGCAGAAATTCAAAGAGAATTCCACCTTCCCACAAACCGTCTGATCTGTGACATGCCCACCAGGTGGAACTCGACATTAGCAATGCTGCAGCATCTCCACAAGCAGCAGAGGGCCATCAACGAGTACCTGTGTGAGTATGGCACAAGGACAGGTTCAGGTCAACTTTTCCCCCCCGCGCAGTGGCTGATGATCAAGGATGCATGCACTGTACTGTCACCATTTGAGGAGGCAACGAGGATGGTGAGCAGGGACAGTGCATGCATCAGTGACACAATTCCTTTAGTGTTCCTGCTGGAGCACACTCTGCGGGGAATTATAGATGTGGCTCTAGAGGCAGAGCAGCTGGAGGAAGAAGAGGCCTTCCCTAGCTCTCAAGGCCCCAGTCTTTCCGCAGACAGCATTCCAGCGGGTCCTACTCAGATCAGACAGGAGGAGGAAGAGGAGGAATATTTAAGTAGTGGGGGCATTGAAGGTGGGGATTCCTCAAGAGAGGGTTTTGTGTGCCCAGAAACAGAAGGGCTAGTGCGTGGCTGGGAGGAGGAAGTGCACGATACGGTCATCCTCATTGACCATGAAGACTCGGAAGCTAATGCCACCTCCAACCTACGCTGCATGGGCTCCCTAATAATGCAAAACCTGCTAAAGGACCCCAGGATTCGTGCTATCAAGGAGAGGGATCATTACTGGTTGGCAACCCTTCTTGATCCACGATACAAGGGGAAAGTTGCAGAGCTCATCCTGCCCGCACAGAGGGAGCACAGGATGAAAAAACTTGAGGACGCTCTAAAGCGACACTTGTGTAACACCTTTCCAGGCACTGGTAGATTACCAAGTGCTGACACAAGTGCTTCTGAGGCTGCAGATGATCAGATGAATAGTGGTGAAGGCCAGGGCCGCTTGACTGATGCATTTTTAAAAAATTTTAGTCCACGACGCCCAGGGACGTCAAATGTAGGCATCCATTGCCAGCGTCTTCACCATTCATTTAAATACATAAAGGGAATCCACAAGGTAGAGGAAGGGAGTATATTTAAACGGAAACAAAGTAGCATAACAAGTGGACATAGTCTTCGATTAGAGGGGCAAAGGTTTAAAAGTAACATCAGGAAGCATTATTTTACTGAGAGGGTGGTGGATACATGGAACAGCCTTCCAGTTGAAGTGGTAGAGGCCAAAACAGTAATTGAATTTAAGCAAGCATGGGATAGGCATAAGGCTATCCTAAACAAAAGATAAATTCAGGTAAAGTATCGATGTAATTGGGCAGACTAGATGGGCCGAAAGGTTCTTATCTGCTGACATTTTTCTATGTTTCTATGTTTCTATATGGTGCAGGACTACCTAGGGGCAAGGGCAGACCTGGATACCTTTCCAGCAGATGATCCACTGGATTACTGGGTGTTGAGATTGGATCACTGGCCAGAATTTAGCCAATATGCTATGCAGCTACTAGGTTGCCCTTCATCCAGCATGCTTTCTGAAAGGACGTTCAGTGCTGCTGGAGGTTTTGTCACAGACAAAAGATTGCATCTGTCCACCGACTCTGTAGACCGGCTGACATTTATAAAAATGAATCAGTCCTGGATCAGCAGCTATCAACCCCCTGATGCTGACGTAACGGAATAGATCGGGGATGTCTTCTGCAATCACAAAACCTCCAGCACTGAACTCTTCCACAATACTACAAAAGGGTTACGGTATGAATGCACTTGCTGCCATGAAAGGCGCAATATTTGGCTGCACTGACGCCTGTGCCAGATTTCTATCATTTAAATTTTTTGAACCGCATGTTCAAACCCTGCACTCTTCCACAATACCGCAAAAGGGTTACGGTGTGAATGCACTTGCTACCATGAAAGGCGCAATATTTGGCTGCACTGACGCCTGTGCCAGATTCATATAATTTAAATTTTTTGAACCGCAGGGTCCAACCCTGCACTCTTCCACAATACCACAAAAGGGTTACGGTGTGAAGGCACTAGCTGCCATGAAAGGCACAATATCTGGGTGCACTGACGCCTTGACCAGAATCATATCTTTTCAATATAGGACCACATGGTCCACCCCTGCATTCTTCCACAATACTACAGAGGGGTTACTGTATGATGATACTTGCTGGCCTGGCACCAAAGGCACAATATCTGGGTGCACTGATGCCCATTACCAGATAAAAAACTTTTCAATATAGGACCACATGGTCCACCCCTGCATTCTTCCATAATACTACAGAGGGGTTACTGTATGATGATACTTGCTGGCCTGGCAGTCTTGCACCAAAGGCAGAATATCTGGGTGCACTGACGCCTTTACCAGATGCATATCTTTTTAATATAGGACCGCAAGGTTCACCCCTGCATTCTTCCACAATACCACAGAGGGGTTACTGTATGATAGTACTTGCAGGCCTGGCACCAAAAGCACAATATTTGGGTGCACTGCCACTGACCTGTATCAGATTCATATCCTCAGAGGGGTTACGGTGTGACGGCACTGTTGGGGACGCTAAAGGACCAATTTTGAAGCACCTATTGTTACTTTCATCCAAAGCCTGCATAAGTTTCACAATAATTTAGCCAAAAAAATCAGTAAACTTTTTTTGCATGTCCGAAAATGTCTCCTCTTTTCATACAGACTGCCGCCCCAAGCAGTTGTTTATGGATAGATTAAAGGAAAAGCATTTACCGTCATTTGAAACATCATTTTTTGTTTTTAAGTGCTTCTATACATCCTACAAATCCACCACTTAACGGGCAGGTTATGGGGACCTCCTAGGCACGATATTTGAAGGAATTTTGGGTTTTTATGTTTAACCCTTATTTCATGGGAAACTCACTGTCCCTTTAAAAACGTATTTTTTGAAACTTTTTGTTCTTATTTCCTGTCCCCCAGGGCACTACCCGGACACCCATACACCTTTTATGGCAAATATGTAGCATATATGCCCTCTTGGAGGGCACTCTCAAAACTGAATTTTCAGCCCATTGACTCGCATGGGGTTTCGGGTTCGGACCCGAACATTTGGAAAAATTCGGGTTCGGGCCCGAACCGAACTCGGGGGGGGTGTTCAGCTCATCTCTAATGCCCAGCTGCCACACTCCTGTCCCCAATAGCTATTGGTAACGCACATATATATATCGTAGTTGTGTGGGATCCCATTTCTCCAGATACACTGCAGGAGGGGGCCTGGGCACGGGTTTACATCACAATAGTTAATGGTGTAAGTGGCCACTCGAGTGTTAGAGGAATTGTACCAGAAAGTGTTAGTTTGTTTTCGGCGGCAGCAACTGCCGTGGCATCAGCAATCTATTTGACAACCTGTGGAATTATGCCAATGCCCACCTGTTCCCCCACAACTTCTTGCACCATAACAACAGCCGCCTGTCCCATTATGACAGCCACATTTTGCCCCTGGATTCCCACCCCCCAAATGAGAAGGATATACATAATCATGGTTGGGTTGTTGTCTGGTCCGTTTCTGGTGTACAGGTCTTTTTACAGTGAGACACGTGGATCCAGGTGGATTTTCCTTCCAGCTTTACTGACGATGCTGTTGTGAGGAGGACCTGGAAAGGACCATCGTATCTGGGCTCAAGTGGATTTTTCCGAAGAAACTTCTTCACTAGTACCCAATCTCCCGGGACTAGTTGATGAGTGCCGTCAATACTTTCAGGGTCTGGAATGCAAGAGAACACCTGACCATAGATATCAGTTAATGTTTTTGAAACACTAGTGACATATTTTACTAGGCTGTCAGATTGTAACTGTAATTGTTGAGGGAAATAGCACCCTAGTCTGGGGGCCTTACCGAACAGTATTTTGAAAGGTGACAGATTGTGTAGACCGATGAGGGCATTCATCAATGTTTTAGAGAGGTGTGAGGGCCCATGTGCCCATTGTACTACAGCCGGATAGAGTGCCTTAGGTAAGCACACTTTATTTCTTATGCAGAGGAGTCCGTGCATGCTTGTGGCCCCCCTTTTCTCCCAGTCTCCCTTCTCACTGTGTGATGCAGAGCCCTGCAACTGTGTGAGTTGTAGTTCTGAGACAGGAGTCTGTACTAGTAGTGGGACTAGCTGCTCGAGTTCCTTTTCCTGTGTCTGAGTGACTGCCTGTCTTGCTGCCTGGTCTGCTAAATGATTTAATATCAGCTTCTGGTGTATTAAGCTTTCCATGTGCTTTTACTTTTAGCACTGCAACCTGTTGTGGTAGAAGTAGAGCGTCCATAAGGGACTGTATGGCTTTCCCATGTTTAACAGGTGTGCCTGCTGCTGTCAGGAAACCCTGATTTCACCATAGCACGCCAAAATCATGGGTGACCCCGTACGCATATCTTGAGTCTGTGTATATATTGGCTGTCTTTTGAGCACTGATTATGCAGGCCTGTGTAAGTGCGTGTAGTTCCGCTTTTTTTTTTTTTCTTCGGGCAGAAAGGGTGGGGGCGAGGCAGGAAGTTGAACAGAATTGAAAATTCGCTTGTGACTGCGCACGCGGTGTGATATTTCCCGGACTCGTCTGCAAAGCGGGAGCCATACAGTGTCAGGTAAGGGGCTGTGAAGAGGAGTATTGGGCACCAGTATTGCACACAGAGGGCAGGTGTGCTGTTTCTGGGAACTATCAGCATCGTCACCTCGTCACCACCCCCCCTCAGGAAAATGAAAGAGAGCAGCGGGGTTGAGACACTGACATCTGGTGAGAGTGACATTATCAGGGAGCAGGAGGGAACATTGCAGGCGCAGGTGCCTTGCGGAGGACAGTTATTTGGGCTGAGGTTTTTGGAGGAAGGCAGAAATGTCATGTGGTGCCAATACTCGGGGCTGCTCACGTCTTTCTTTTTATTATGCAAATTAATACTTAATCAGCAGGCATCACTAGACTGTTGTAATTAATATCTTGATCTGTTACTGAATTGGGGGACAAAACGTTTCTGGCATTAGTAACTTTATCATGTACATAGCCAGGTCACACTCTGTTTGTGGGGTCGTCATTAACTAGAAAATCCTCTAAATTAACTAGAAAATAAAAACCTGCAATCCTCTGATACCGACAGTTTGCATACTATCCATTTTAAACCAAAATAAGCTATTGCAGGAGGTAAAAAAAACTTGCTCTACCTTTAAATTGCATAGAGTTGTATATTTCTCTTTTTTTCTCTCTCTCTACAGGGTTAAAATATCTGCATGTTCATAGAAAAAAAAGAGGAACCAATTTAATCTTTCTAGTTTCACTTTCTGGTCTGCGTCCTGCTTCCATTTTTTTTACATAAAAAAACATAAAACAATATAATACGGGATATTTTAAAGCTCACTTTTTTTTTCTTTTATGAACACTTAACTCTACCGGGCTCCGTAGCACTCTGTCCTGCAGAGCAATACTGATAGAATGCGTAGCCTCTCTATCCCGAGAATATTTTGTATAAAACTATTTTTTACTAAAATAATAAAACATTAGGGTGTTAGCAAAAAATCCCTCAATTAATATAGACAAATGTTTCTATCTACAAAAAAATAATTCCGCATACGTACGTCTTGTACTTCACATATACACTACAACAGTAAACAACGCAGATTCTCTTGGCAAGCACCTAACAATGGAATCATGTCACAAACAAAGCAGGTGTCATGTCTCATCTGTCTACTTTGCTTTTGGTCTTTGCTTACCGTGCTTTACATCTCTGACATACATACATACTATTCACCTACATGTCCTTCTTAATGCTCTCTACTAGAAAGCAACCTGTAGTTGCCATATCTAGGATAGGCTTTCCTAACCTCTTTTCCCATTGACTCATAAACTATCATCCGCATCCTATAGATTATCAGATTCTGGTTTAAAATAACTTTCATCCCACTTATAAAAATTCATATTTTGTAACCATTTACACGAGTCGGAACAGGCGTCCCTGTCCAACCGCCGATTAAATTTATACCTTTTTCCTTTTCATACTTTATATACATACACATATACATCCATATATACAAATACACACACTATATACACATATATATATTACATTTATAGTAGTTGCTTGGTCAGACATAATCTTGGTGGAAAGGCATAAGCCAGGGATTGTGGGTGGTGGGAAATTATCAGATACAATGGCAGTATCCTGCTAAGGGCCATTGGCTGCATCCGGCCTTTGGGGGGGCGTCGCCTGCAGGGTGCTCTACAATCCCGTTTGAAATGGCTGGATTCTCCACAATTAAAACAGGTTCTTGGTGGACATCCCCCCTCCCCACCAGGCTCCCCTTCCACGGTGCCTGCTGTTATACTGAGAGTGGGCTGCTGTGTCCAGGTGACATTATTCTTGGGTGTAGGGGGTATTTCCTGGGTGTTTTGGTAGAAAGGGTAAGTGGTGTCTGTTTGGTGGGGGGCAAACGTCATGAGGTCTTGGCTCTGGGGTGGAAAGGGTGCAAGTCGGCTACGGGCCACCTGAGGCGTGGGCGTGGGTAACCCGATATGGGATGTCAGGGACTCATCTGGTCGATTTACTGAGTCATATGAGCGACTGGGCAAAGACATTCGACCTGGGTCCCCGGTCTGGTCTACCGTCCGGAGAGTTGTGTCTAAATTGGGCAAATGAGGCATAATAGGAGATATTGTCGGTGCTGTCGGTGCCTGACTTGCAGTTGCTGATGGAGGTGTGGCAGCACTAGGTGTGTAGTATGCCCCATCTATGTTTAAAACATTGTAGAGATTCATGGGGGCTGGTTTTTCTATTTTCTTTTTGGATACCTCACCATAGGAAGGAGGCTCAGATCTTGGGGTGAGATAATAGTAATTAGTTTTTCCCTTCTTCCTTTCCACTGTTTCTATCCACCCCTCTTTCTCAATCTCCTTTGCAACTCTATACCATGCTTCTGCTACATTCCATAATCCACTATCTATCAACATTCCTTTTTTATTCTTCAATAAACTTCTCCATTTCTCTGCTTTCTACCCAGAAGTTTCATCACATTCCGTTTAACTGTTCTTTCCTCAACTAACTTACATGGGGTCTACATTCCATAACCCAGAATGGCTACTCTGTTCATTACCCATTCTTTGATCGTTAGCTCTTTTCCTGATCAATTTCACATTCACGTAGTATATCAACAGTCAGAAATGAGGATAGACCTATATCTATCGTGTCCTATTTTAACCACGACAATAAAGCGTCTCGTCCTCCCCTATATTCCAAATATAGGATCTTGTTAGCAGGTGTATTTAATACCTGTTTTACCGCAGCATATATATCCTACAGGTGCTTCCTTTACGTCGTCACCTGTTCCTACTAGATATATATATTCTTGTGAGTTACTACTAGATATGCCTAATGCATCCTCTATATACCGGTACTCACAAAAACCCCTCTGACTGTCAATCAAACTATACTTCAATCAGAGATATATCGCGTCCTACTACCAAGCTTGTGTTCACCTGTTACTGTTAGGAAAGTCCTACCAGGTATGCGTCTATTACATCACATCACCTGTTATCACCTGGAGATAGCTAACCAGGTACACCCCACTTGTTACCACAAGATCACGATAATCTCTCTGATTAACAACCAAACCACAATGCTTTATCAGAAAATATGCCGTCAATTCAAAGAACCGGGAACAGACGTACAAACAATCAGACAACTGGCATGCGATTCGTGGGTCAGTATAACGGGCACCTTGGCAAAGTTAAATAAACCCCACTTTTGATGCCTTTACCAAGTGTCACACTGGGGTTTCCCAGGGGGTAGGATCACAAACCAGAACACGTCACCTGCAATATATCAAAAGGTATTTTACCTGTGAGGTTACGAAGTTGATCAGGCTCCGGTTCTGGTGTGGTCCCGCCAGGAAATCCTTGGTGGTGGCAAGATGGCAAAGACGTTTAACCCAGGGCCCCACGTTGCAGGCGCCAAATTGTGATGGACAATACCGGTCCTTCGGATGCCAGTCTCTGTTCTAATCGGTGGAGAAATCAGGTAAGTTAACCCTTTCACTGCTGAAGACGTGTGGGACACGTCCTCATTGATGCACGTTGCATGCTGAGGACGTGCCCCACACGTCATCAGCTGTGCGGGACCCCCGGCGGAGATACTCACCTCTCTGTCCGGGGTCCCACGGCGTTCTGACTTCAGCGTCCTCAGACGCTGAAGTCAAGCGCCTCCCGGCGTAAATGACGTCATCGCGCCATGCGCGATGACGTCATTTCCAGGCGACCCCCCGGCAATGCCGGGAGATAGCCTGGAAGGGAGGGGGGGATCCGTTCGGATCCCTCTCCCTCCCGATCGGGAAGGAGCAGCGGTAAAAGCCAGGCACCGCTTAAAAGGGGAGAGTCTCCCCTTTTAAGCGATGCCTGGCTTTAACCCCTCAAGTGCTGGGTTGCACTTCAGCGCCTTGCGGCGCCGAAGTGCAGCCTATCTCCGGTGGGAGCCGCCATCTTGGATGGCGGCTCCGCCCCGGGACTCCCCTCGCTGTCTGACGTCATCACGCATAGCGTGATGACGTCAGATAGCCGGGGAACCCCTAGCTGCCGGGGATTTCCCAAGGAAATCCCCTGGTGGAGATAGGGGGTTCTTGTGAACCCCGATATCTCCAGAACCGTGGCAGCTAGGGGGTCATGGAGGGTGTCATTTGAAAGGCCTGAGCATGGCCTTTCGAATGATATCCAACATGACTAGGTAAAAAGTAAAACAAAATAATTTAAAAAAATAAATAAATAAATAAATAAATTTAAAAAAATAAATAAATAAATAAATAAATTTAAATAAATAAATAAATAAAAAAAAACATGTTTTTTTTTATTAATGCAGCAATATTGTTCACATTTCAATTATAATGTGAACAATGATGCTGCACTAATGATTTTTTTCTATGGGGTGCGTTTGCTAAAAATCACGTAATTCCCCCCAAAAAAGTAACAAGTCCCCATTTCAAATTTTTTGTACAAGCGCACCCCATAGAAAACATAACCGCAAACGCTCATGTGATAAAATGTGAAAAAAACCACTTTACACACTGCAGATGATTAAAAATTCAATTTTTATTGTATTTTTTGTTATAATATACAGGCAGGTCATGACGTATACATATAAAAATGATATATTATGAATCTGCGTAGTCTGCCGGAAAGAACGATATATAATATGTCTGGGTCATTTATTAAAATGTGGCTTCAAATCGCGTTTAAACATGATGAGCGAAAGCGGTAAAAATGAGCTCAGCACACAGGCGTGAAATGCCTCAGCAGTGAAGGGGTTAAGGTGCGCGCTTAAAGAAATCACACAGACAACGAATGGGTCTATGCAGCCTCTCTGGACAAAACCAGTGATCTCTCTGATCTTTTATTAGATTCAATACATGTTTTATAGCCGTTTGGTGAGTAAGCGAGTGGGAGTCAACTTAACATTTTGGTCAACTTCAGCATAAAATTGTGTACATACAGATTATTTTATTAACTATATAAGAATCAAATATCAGCTATTTCTAAAGGTCAAGGTATCTTGCGTCATTGACAAGTGTCAGACGTTTTTCTCCATCATGGGTGTGTGGATGTTCTGTTCTGTTCTAGGATGCAGGATGGGCTTGATACCGGAATAAGACTCCTCATGACTTTGTGGTTAGCTTATTCTGTCGAAACAGCGGAGTTACGCAAGATACATTTTGATTCTCTCTAAAAAGACAATTGTATTAATCATCTTTTAAAGACATATTAAACTCAAATGAGCATTTTTCTAGGCCTTTGAATATTATTAAAGCAGATACATATTCTTGTCCATAACAGTTCCTCCAGTGCCATGTGCAAGGGGACTTGCAGTCATAGGAGGTTGGGCCCATGTAGGTCCCCTGGTGACTGCTTACTGCCATTAGCTGCCCTCCCTGTGCCAGACGTTTGCAGTCTGTTCGTGCTCTATCTGTCCAGCAGGGGGTGCCTAGCTCCTGATACGCGGTGATACTGTGCTCAAACAGATCACAGACACGTGCGTATCAGGGAGCTGTTGGGTGTCCATTACGCCGGGTTGATGCGTGCGCATCTACCAGCGGTGGCGGACACAAACGATTTTATAGTTATAGATTGGATTAAAACAGGAATATTTTTAGCATTGAAGCCTATGGGATACAACATTTCCCACACTATCGCATTTGATATCAACTCTCGAATTTGAAATCAAATTTCGAATTGATATCAACTATCAAATTGATCTTAATTTACAATACAAGTAATAGTCAGGAAAGGACTTTATGAAACTAATTAATTTAATTTCACTGTTTAATTGGACTCAAGTACAAAATCTGACACAGCTTAATATTTAACCCATGATTGTCTTTTAACAGCAAAATTTAATTAATTGGGGTTTTATTTAGTGATAAAAATTTCAAATTGATATCAACTATCAAATTTGATATCAGATTTCGAACTGATATAAAAAAAAATCAAATTTTTTTAAATGCTTAAAAGATCCTAAAAAAATCTAAAAATAAAGAGACTCTTTACTGCAGAATATTATAAGCAAAGGTTTATTAGATATTGCATTAAAACGGGAATATTTTTAACATTGAAGCCTATGGGATGCAACATTTCTCACATCTTGATTCGAATATTCCGGTTTTAATTCAACATCTAATAAACCGTTGCTTATAATTTTCTGCAGTAAAGAATCCCTTTTAGATTTTTTAGGATCTTTTGAGCATTTTTTAAAAAAAAAATTGCATTTTTAAAAAAAAAATTATATCCGAAATTTGATCCGAAATTTCCTATCGATCCGAAATTTCGAATCACTGAATCGAAACGAAAACGGTCCGAAACAAAAAAAAACACCTTGGAAAAAAAAGAAAGAAACAAAATTTTTAGCGGTGCACATCTCTAGTGTGTATGAGCATAGCACAGGGCTCCACAGCAATAAACCTCACACTTATACACATCACACATTACTGTATCACAGAGCTATACAGCAATGAAACTCATAGTATTTGCAATGTGTATGAGCGTGAGGTTTATTGCTGTGGAACTCTGTGATACAGTAATGTTTGGTGTGTATGAGCATATCAAAGCGCTCCACAGTAATAAACCTCACATTACTGTATCACAGAGCTCCACAGCAATGAAACTCACAGTAATGTGCGGTGTGTATGAGCATTTCACAGAGCCCTTCTATTACTACATATATACAGCCTTATTAACTATATAAATACAGACCCCAGATACATGTATACCCAGAAAGACCGCAGACACATGTATACCCACAGAAAGACCCTTCAGGTTTCCAACTTCCAGCCAGGCCCCTGGTTTCCAACTTCCAGCCAGGCCCCTGCTGGTGAGAGCAATCCGGGCCAGCTCTTGAGGTGTTCCTGGCTAGCTAGTCCAGGCTCTCTGCTCCTGGATTCCCTGTTCCTGATCTGGCCTACCGTCACATGACCTGCCCTGTTCCAATACATATGGCCAGCAGTACATCAGCTCCCTGCTCCTGGATGGGTCATTGTTTACTGAGTGTTTGCTATTGAGTATCTGTTACCCTGTGGATGATCTTGGTCTGTTATATAACTACTCTTTTGGATTATCCC
The DNA here is from genome assembly GCA_009667805.1 of Leptobrachium leishanense. Lineage (NCBI taxonomy): Eukaryota > Metazoa > Chordata > Amphibia > Anura > Megophryidae > Leptobrachium > Leptobrachium leishanense. Next base: position 232,118,309 of record CM019066.1, on the reverse strand, counting down.
TGTCTGCTATTCTGTGTGCTATTCTGTGTATGACTGTGTATGACTTAGGCCTGGTTTTGACGATTCTCTTGTCTGCTCCCTGTACCCTGTATTATTGAATTCCTGTATACCAACATCTGCTTGTCTGACCTGCTCTCCTGGTTCTTGATCCCTGGTATATTAGCTGACATTCTACGCTTGGCGTTTAGACCCTCTTTGCTATTCCTGACGATTCTATTATAGGTTTTTGTGTCCTGTTTTCTTGTCTCTCTGTATTAACCCAGCAGCATATTGCCCCCATGACAGGCCCCAGATACAAGCAGGGCTGGCCTGGAACCAAATATTGGCCCTGGACTTCATCCAGACCGGCCCACTTTAATTTGCAAACACGCACAAAAATAGTATACAGAGCACTTCCGGGAGGCAGGCCTTCAAGATGGCCGCATGTTAACTAAGCTCCGTCGTTAAGATCCACATCTTTGTGAATTTATTGCCTCACAACTGCTTGCTCATCGACCCCTAGGGTGATCTTT